>CM077082.1:92249718-93449718 GCA_039513925.1 Platanthera zijinensis
TAACCTTATGCAACCCTCTTGATGTTATATTTCCAATGGTATTTATACAATGTTCTTTATTTGAGTTCATTAAATCACCAACAGATCCCTTGGGTGCTAGTGTTGGATGCTATTTTGATATTATTGTCGTTATTTTGTGTCATGTTTTGGGGCATGGCGCTACCCTCTATTAATTATCTTGACAGAAATTGAAAGAGGTCTTTTCTCCTTCAAATTAAACAGTTAACATTGTTCTCCATTCTGAATTGGTAGAGATTGATGATCCGAATGAGATTGTTTGTAGACCTAGCTTGCTTCGGCAAGAAGTTTGGATCTACAAAGCATCGCCACCGACTTACTTGCGCCGCCAATCTTGACAAGATCCTTTCTAAGAGAGAAATCCGGTTGTAAACTCTTCGTAATTTTCAAGCAAGCTTCAACGAACGAAGAAGGACATCGGAATCTACTAAATCTTTGTTTGTATTTTCTCTTACATTCAATTTTGTTGTAAAGAATTTTAATTCCTAGTTGTAAGGGTTGGGTGCAACCCGTTGTGGTGTTGTGTCTCCACTTATGGAAGGGTTCCTTCCGTAGTTAGGGGAGCGTTGCTCCTAGTGTGAGGATTGGAATTCAATCCGGTTGAAGAAGTGACCGAGTCATCCCCTTGTGGGAGATAGGTCGAAGGGGGGTAAGTGGACGTACCCAAATCGGGGAACCACTATAATTCTTTGTGTGTTTTCTATGTCCTGTTTGCTTATTGTGCAGGTTAGTTTAATTCCGCAAAAGACCGCACGACACCTATTCCCCCCCTATGTGGATTAGGTCGACTCTAGATTCTTTCACATGTCCACTATTATCTACCTCCATTTGTTATAATTGTGCGAAAATAGTTAAGAATTTGAATGATAATGAATAGAAGAGCACAATATAGATTTTCTTTTTTTTTTCCTTTATTAATTTATTAATTTATTTATTTATCTTCTTAATGCAGGTATTGCAAGTCTTTGGATCTAAAAGTCTTTGAGCAAACAGAGGTGTTCTCGGATCAAACATAACTGATGGAAGATCACAAAGCTTGAAAGAAAAAGCGTAAAAATTTACAAGAGCACCACACACGGAAGGGACACGCCCATGTTACTACCCGTGTCTTATCGGAAACAACAAAAGGACTGATGCCACACATACCCATTTAAGGATCCATGTAGAACACACGACCATATTACTAGCTGTGTCAAATGACATGGCTCATGACCAGGCGCACCTTTTCATACCAAAATGCCCAGACGCACCATTTAATACCCTACACGGCCTGTGACAAGGTCGTGTTGGAACCCATGTTGAACCTGTTTGTAAGAGACTATAAAAAACCTGCACAAAAAAATAAAAAGGGACTTTTGGATTGAAGGACTTGGAAAATTTATGGAGGACAAAAGTGGACCACTGACGCGAATGGGAAGTTGAAGGAGATAATTCGTATGGTTTTAAATTTGACGTATCTCTTTTAATTTCCCCCTTCTTTTAGTGGATCTAAACTTTATTTTACATTTCGCATTACACTTGTTTTTCTGAACCGATTAAGTAATCATGTATGTTGATTTTCATTTCGGATTTGTGTTATTTTATTCGTATGTGTGCTTTCAAATAAAGAGATTGATCCTAGGATTGAAGTTATATTTGTTTTATATGAATCCCAAACTTCTAGATTGAGAAATGGAAGGTTGTGATGATGGTTTTTAATTTCATTCTCTGGTGTTCTTTTTCTTTGTATTTCACATTTCATGATCGAGAGATATGTTGTTTGGATTCTTGGCAATACGGATAATTGATTCATGGTATCTTAGAGATAGGATTTCATGAATTTATGTATTAGACAGGTTACTTTATATCAATGCAAATTTGAGTGTTGTTAATTGTTCGAGAGAAAATTTACTCAACTTAAGTTTAGGTATTTAATTGCTCGAGGGAGAATTCGATAAAGATTAAACTCTTACAATACAATGAATTTGATAATATTGTTAATATGTGGTTACATAGAATTGAATTATGAGTGAATATTCTCATGAGATTACTCTTAGACAATCTGCTTTTACCATCCTTAATCCTCCAATGTTACTTTATCCAATTAGTCCCAGTAATGTTAATTTAGAGTAACAACAAATTTCAAATATAGGTACATTAATAGAGTTAGAGTGAGTACAAGTACTTGAAAAGACCCTTAGGAATACGACATGAGATGTAGATTTCTCCTATACTATGATTGATATGTGCACTTGCCTAAGATTAAAATAAATTTAGCGTATACCTATATACATAGTTTATACTAGAGTAGAAATTATCGCATCATGTTTTTAACATAAAGTTTTTTGCGTCGTTTAAGGGGACTCATTTTCAATATTTTTAAAGCTTAGACTCTATTAATCTACCAATTTTTTTATTACCAACATATAATTGTAAATTAAATTTAATACATAATTATATCACTTAATCTCTATTTTTGTAGTCTTTTAGTCTATGACTAGGGGAGAAATTTTGGGATAACGCCAATTCATCCTGACCCGGAATAGATAATTCGCAACACCTCACAAAGGGACTTGAGAACTGATAACACAGATAATTCAAACGGTCTTTCAAAAGTGAAACAATAAACTTAGAGATCATCATCCAGATAACATGGCAGATCAGAACGAGCAAACCATGTCTGGATCATTACTAGACCTAATCTCCAGGGTACTGTGTCAAGCATTGAAAGACCACTAATTGACGTCAATAATTTTGAATTGAAGCCTAGTATTATTCAGATGGTTCACAGAATGCCCAATATGATGGTCTGTAAGATGAAGATCCAACACACACTTAGGCCGGATTTGTTAAGATATGTTGATACATTCAAGATCAATGAATTACCAATGATGCCATTCGATTGAGGTTGTTTTAAATCTCACCAAGCACAAGGGAACAGTGGTTAAACTCATTACCTAGAGGTCAATCACTATATGGAAATGATGGTTTGAGAAGTCTTGATGAATAATTTTTCCACCGCAAGACTACAAAAGCTAAGGAATGACATTTCTACATATGATCAATAGAATCTAAATCGTTGTATAACACATGTGAATGATTCAAGAACTATTAAGGAAGTGTCCCCCATCATGCATTACCTTTCTCTCAGATTCAGACATTCTACAATGTCTCAATCCATCCACTAAACAAACTGATGATCGATGCAGATAGTGGATGCACCTTGAATAATAAGACACTAGAAGCTTCTCAACAGTTGATAGAACACATGACAATGAACCACTATTAATGGACTACTGTAAAGACAAAAGCCTAATAAGCTTTCAGGAACTATGAAGTGGATGTAGTCACTGCCTTAGCAATTCAAGTGGAGAAGCTTTCATCAAAGATGATAACCTATCTTTACACACCCTCCATAGTATCTCTACAATAGGACCATTAATTTAGTGGATGTCTAGTTATGAACCTCAAGTGCATGAACATGTGACTATATGGGCAATAATACCAGACCTCCCTTCAACCAAGCAAAGAACCCATATAGTTCTCATATAATGCTGGATGATAACTACCCCAACTGAGAGCGCTAAGTTGTCAACCTAAATCACCTAGAGGGGGTGAATAGGTGAATTTCGTGTCAAATGCGGAATAAAAAAATATAACACAGCACAGATCCGTAATCAAGCAATCACACAGACGACAAGAGATTTATAGTGGTTCCCCAATCTTGGGTACGTCCACTTTTCTCACCGATCTAGCAAATCACTAGAATCAGCTACTCCACTATCTCGGATTGCAAAAACAATCCTACACCTCGGAACCACGTTCCTACAAAAACTCGATCCCAAACGGATCTACACTCGGAAGATAAAACTTCAACCACTCGGAGAAAGATCTCCTACAAAGAAATTTGTTTAAATAAAATTTACAACAAGACATCACAGATCTGGATCTTTGACGTAATCTTCTTCTTGAGAGCTTTTCGGTTTGAACAGAACCAGTTGAAGAAGACTTGACTGAGATCCACGATTCTGAGATCTAGAATCACCACGATCAAGAAAGTAAATCAGAGACGATGAACGGAGAGATCAGATGATTCTTCTTGAGTCTGGATCGCTAGAGAAACTTAGATCATAGCAGCGGCGTGAGAACGACGATCCAGAGCTTCTCCCGAAAACAGTAATGGCGGCGGATAGAAAGATTAGGGTTTTCGGGATTTTCTCTTTCTTAAAGATAATCTCTGTAAACGCGTATTTAGTCAAATCTGAAAGGACCTATTTATAGGCTATCTCCAACGGTCATAATCGTAATTAAGATTGACACGTGGACCAATCAGAAAAAGGTTAATTTCAAATCTCCATCAATTCTGGACTTAACGATTTCTGGAATTCTGAGCTGACATACTCGAGTTAGATAAGATACTCGAGTATAAAGGTCTGCTACTCGAGTAGATAAGAGAAACATGTACTCGAGTAAAAGAAATGACTACTCGAGTGCCTTGGAAGAACTACCCGAGTTACTCTAGACAGATTACTCGAGTAAGTAGAAACATCTACTCGAGTACTAATCCAAACTACTCGAGTATAAGAAAAATCTACTCGAGTGCTAAGCCAGTCTACTCGAGTATAAGAAGGATCTACTCGAGTGCTAAGCCACTTACCCGAGTATATGAGCGAAGTTACTCAAGTATGTGGACTTAGAAATATTTAGACTGAACAGCTAGCCCTACTCGAGTATAACTAAGAGACTACTCGAGTATGACTAAGGCTCTACTCGAGTACACAAACACCTACTCGAGTAAGGAAAAGAAGTACTCGAGTATATGAATAGATTTACTCGAGTATATGAACTTAGAAACTTTCTGAGATGAGAAGTCCAGATCAACTCGAGTACGATCAGAACACTTACTCGAGTAACTTGAGAACTACTTGAGTATGTAATCCAATCTACTTGAGTACTAAGTCACTTACTCGAGTATATAGAAAATACTACTCGAGTATGTGGACTTAGAAAAAAAAATTTCTTCTGAGAAAGTCTTCAATACTCTAGAGTCCAGTAGTCCAAGTGCATGGAAACAAAGTGTATCCCAATAGAGAGGCTATACATGAGTCAACACCTTGGATCACACAATGAGGAATTACATTGTATGGTCCTGTGTTTGATGACCCACTATAGACTGACATTGGTTTACACTTGGCAATAGAGTCCTACATACACAACTTAAACCCAACATCAAATACAACTTAATTCATCTTAGTTTCAGGTCTGACTTCCCACAAATCTAGGGTATTGTGAAGACAATTCCCAACAATCTCCCCCTATTTGTAGAAGTCAGCACCCTTTGCACTAAGATGAATTTCTAGAAAAGAAATGATCATTTATAACAACAAGCAATAGAAAATGACTAAAACAGAGAATAATAGCAAATAAGGGAACCATAATCAGAATTAGATATATTAAATAGAAAGATTTTCCAGTTCCACAAAACACTTTCAGGGGTAATTTTCTCTGTGAAGTTTAGCTTTCTTCAGCTCTTGCCTTTCCAAATAACTGAAGGGTTTAGGAAAATAAGTCCTTGGCCTTGGAGGAGCTGCTGGATTGTTGAATCCCCATTGCCTGTCATGTAATTTGATCTTGATTTGAGATATATCATAGGCTTTCCATTCTGAGTAGCTGTAGAACTTATCTTTATTTTCCACGAAATCAGTTACCAGCTTTAGAGTGTCAAAGATTAAAGATTTGGAGGTTGGACTCCAAACATCTGAATGTACTGACTCTAATCTGCCCTCTGAAGCTTGAGCTTGCTCTCTCTTAGGTGCAGAACGGCTAGCAGAAGCGCCGTCACCATATTTTCTTTTCTTGCTGGGGCCACCTTGATCAGCAGGTCTACTAGAGGAGGAAGCACCTCGATCAAAGTGCCCCTGAGAGCTGGCAGGGACAACCTCTTTCCACACATTAGAATATGAAAGAGGAGGCTCAGACATCTCTCCAGCAGGTCTGGGAGAGAAGGCTGGCACTGCCTCTGGAATGGTAGCATGAACCTGGGCATCAGATGGAGGATGTTCCTCAAGAGGATCTAAGCTTTTAGGAATGATGGAGGGGTCGAGCTGGAATTCTGGAAAATTCTGATTATGTACCCAAACTACAGTGTCATAAATGTAGAATTTGACAGACTGTAGCTGTGCTAGAATATCTGCTTTCATGGTGTTAACTAATTCATCCAGGGTCTCTTTAGACTTGATAGAGATTTCAGCAGAAATTTTCTCAACTTGTTCTTTCACGATTTTCTCCCCCTTGCTGATTTCTACAGATAGCTTTTCAATAGCTTCATCTCTGAATGTGCCTACTTCTTCACAAATTTCATCACATTGGCTTCAGCTCTTTGGTCTAGCAGAATCTGGTTATGTGCCACTATTTCAGATTGATTTCTGACTTCACCCAAGCTGGTGATTGTGTGATCTATCGCTTTTCCACCTATTTTGAAGAGTTGTTTAAGTTCATCAGTGTTGGCTTGAATTTCTGCAAAGCCTCTGCTCATCTAAGTTTCAAGAGCAGAGACCTTGTTTTTAACTGATTTCAGAGACTCATCAAAGTAATATCTCTATTCTTGGAGCATCTTCTCAATCTTACTGATGATGTCTGAGGAGTTGAGGGAAGCAGAAGATGGAGCACTGGCAGAAGTAGAGACCTGAGGGAGCTGAGAGACTGAGGGAGTCCAAGGAGGGATTTCTTTCACAACCACTGAGCTAGCAGTTCTCTTGGTGTGAGTGATTTCTAATGAATCCAGGGGATCTGTGAAGGAGGGGAGATTGAAGGGTAATGTACTTAGAGGAGGTTCAACAGGTTCTGGGGATAACTCCTCTTCATCGGACATGATGATACTATCATGTTGTTCTGCTTCTTCAATGGGAGACTGAGCTGAGGATGGAGAGGGTTCCTTGAGAGGGATCTGTTCATCTTGAACCTGAACCTCAGGAGTACCAACAACTGGGTCTACTGGAGGTAGGGGACTGTCTGACCTTAGTTCTTCAATGAGCTTATCAATCTCTACAGTTGTGGACAGAAGGTCTTGCTGAACTTGAATATCTTCTGGAGGAGGAGGAGGAGAAGGATCTCTGACTGTCTGGGAGGTAAGTTCTGTCAACAGAATCTGAGAGCTAGATGAGGCAGGCTCCCCCTCAACTACTGCACCCAGGGTGTCAGTAGCTTGATGTAGAGGAGGAGATGGAGTCCTGTCATCAGCAACATGCTGTGGGCTGGGGACATCTTCATCCATAATGACTTTGGAGGCTTGGGCAGTGTTCTTGAGTTGGATTTCATATCTTTGGATGGAAGAGATGGATACCTTTTTCAAGTGATGGAGGGGAGTTCCTTTGAGAAATCAAACGCTGTAGGATTAATTCTCGTGGAGGAGAGGGAGATAATCCTGGCATAGCTTGTTTGTTCACAGTTTCTTTTGATCTTGTCCAGTATCATCATTCCCCTGGAATTTTTTCCGTCCATACTATGGCTTGCATAACATCAAAAAGTTTGGGAGATTTCTCTGAGGGAATAGGTTTTGCAGAGAAGAACTTTGGCAATGACATCCACAAGAAATTTCCCCTCTAAGTTGAAATCTGCACGTCGGAACGAATATCCTTCATATGGGTTTATTCCACAGAAGAAACTGGTTCACTCGGAATCTTCAGAAGTCATATCGTCTTCCTCATCCACCACTGGCAGTTTTAACAGGGTAGCTAATGAAGTTTTGTCCAGACGGATCTTTATCCCACTGACCTTGGTTTTGAGAACTGTACCATTTCGCTTGATCTTCAGATTCTTGTAGAACTCTTCCACTGCAGAAAATAGGATCTTACACGGCGTCTGTAGTAGGAACGACAGCCCGGCTGTGTCAAGGAGAATGAGAAGGTTTCGGAAGTCGTCAGAGAGTTCGGCGAAGCCATCTATAACCAATTCAGACCCGATTCCAATCTTGGATGGAGGAGCCATCGAGTTCTGGAGTAACGGATTCTGGAGAAGACAACGCTCTGCGGTTCTGGAAGACGAAGCGTCGGCGAGTACTCGAGAAAGGTTTCAAGGAAATGGATTACGGGATCATTCTATTTATATACATAACCCTAATTAGGTTTAAGATTGGATTTTAAAATAAAGCATCCCTTATGGGGGGCGACAAAAATCGAGGTGTGCGAAAAGAGAAAAATGATATTTTCAAAGTTCTGGAATTTCCAGGTACTCGAGTATATATCGACATACACGAGTAATCTGTTGTAACCTACACGAGTAAGTCGAAGACCAAGTAGATCATGAAGTACTCGAGTGAGTTACTAAGTACTCGAGTATGAAGAATATGTACTCGAATGAATTTTTACCTACACGTGTAGATACTTTGAGTTACTCGAGTATATTATAATGTACTCGAGTGTAGTCGTGTAACTACTCGTGATTGTTTCCAAGTACTCGAGTATGTGAGTACACTTACTCGAGTAAGTCACTTTGACAAAATATTTTCTCGATGCACTGATCTTTACCTCCACCAACTTTTAACTCTGAGACTTTGTTGCAGACCACTAATCTTCTTTGTTGAGCATCCAAGTTCAGTTTTGAAGAATGAGAACTTGGTCTCATCTAGCGGCTTTGTGAATATATCTGCAACTTGCCTATCTGTGGAGACGTATTGTAGATCTATGTCTCCATTCTCCACATGCTCCCAGATGAAGTGATAGCGAAGCTCTATATGCTTTGTCTGGCTATGGGAGACTGGGTTGTTGGCGATTGCTATTGCACTGGAAGAGTCGCAAAGCAGAGGGATGTTCTGGAATTTCATGTTATAGTCTTCAAATTGATTCTTGATCCATAGAAGCTGTGCACAACAGCTGCCTGCAGAGATGTACTCTGATACAGCCGTTGAATTTGCCACACAGTTCTGCTTCTTACTGCTCTAGGAAATAAGTCTCCTTCCAAAAATTGGCAAGTCCCAAAAGTGCTTTTCCTGTCGTCTTTACTTCCTGCAAAATCTGCAACTGAAAATCTAATTAGTTCACTATCATTACTTCTTGGGTACCATAAGCCAAGATTTGGTGTACCTTTGAGGTATCTCAAGATTCGCTTTGCAGCAATGTAGTGAGATTCCTTAGAGTTCACCTGAAATCTAGCACATACACATGTTGAAAACATTATGTCTGGTCTACTTGTGGTAAGGTAGAGCAAGGACCCAATTATGCTTCTGTACTTGGTTTCATCAAAAGGTTTCCCTTTCTCATCCTTGTCCAGAGACATAGCTGAGGCCATTGGAGTCCTCATAGAGGTTGCGTTCTCCATTCCGAATTTCTTAAGTAGCTCTTTGGTGAATATAGTCTGTGTGATGAAAATTCCATCCTCAGATTGTTTCACCTGAACCCCTAAGAAATACTTCAGCTCTCTCATACTGCTCATTTCAAACTTCTCTTGCATAAGTTTAGAAAACTTCTTGCAGAGGTTGTTATCTGTAGAGCAAAAAATAATGTCATCGACATATATTTGCACTAGCAAAATCTTGCCTTTTATTTCCCTAAGAAATAATGTCTTGTCTATCTTTCCTCTTGTGAACTTGCTCTCAAGAAGGAAGCTAGATAGCGTCTCATACCAAGCTCGGGGAGCTTGTTTAAGACCATATAATGCTTTTTGCAGTAAGTAAACATGATTGGGAAAGTTTGAATCAACAAAACCTGGCGGTTGCTCTACATACACTTCTTCCTTTATGTCACATTCAAAAGGCGGACTTGACGTCCTATGATAGACGGTAAAGCCCTTAAGTTGCAGTGTAGGCAAGAAATAACCTGATCGCCTCAATCTTGCACTGGAGCATATGTTTGGTCAAAGTCGATCCTTCTTCTTGACGATACCCTTTGGACAAGTCTTGCTTTATTCCTTATAATTGTTCCATCTTCGTTCATCTTATTCCGGTAGAACCCATTGTTGTCCGATGACATTCTTACTCTTGGTCTAGGAACAAGTGTCCAAACTTTGCAACATTTGAACTGATTCAACTCTTCTTCTATGCTAGTATCCAGGATGCATCTGAGTTTGCTTCCTCGAACTTCTTAGGTTCAACTTGTGATAGAAAGCTCAAGAATTAATTCTCGTTAGTTGGTACCTCTCTGGGTTCTGACACCACATCCCTAGAGGTGATCTCCTATGATTTGATCCTAAGGGATGATCCTTCAAGTGTCTGAACTCTAGAGTCCTTGCATCTGGGATCTCTTCAGCCACTAGTGTTGCATCTTCAGCTGGGATGTGTTCTTCATCTTTATCATCTACCTCTCCAATAGGGGTTGTAGAGGTGATCTTGATGAACGTCTCATCTTTATCTTGAGTAGGCTCATCAAGCTAAGTTCCTTCATCTTGGTACCTGCATCTTCAATGAGCACACTAGAAGAGTTTCTTTGCAGCAAACTCGTCTCATCAAATACAATGTGTATCGACTCTTTTACCACCAGAGTTTTTCTATTAAATACTCTATAGGCCTTATTATGGCTACTATAACCTACAAATACCTTCAATGCTTTTCTCGCTAAACTTGGTAGTGCGATACTTGCCGGTGTTAAGTACAAAGCACTTACAACTAAAGATTCTAAAATATGAAATGGTTGGTTTCCTGCCTTTTAGAAGTTCGTAAGGAGTCTTATCATGGTTCTTGTTGATGAGAGCTCGATTTTGCACGTGACAAGCGGTGTTGACGGCTTCAGCCCAGAAATACTCTTGGAAGTGAGGCATCACTCAACATAGTCCGGCAAGCCTCTATGAGTGTTATGTTCCTTCTCTCAGCTACTCCATTTTGCTGTGGAGTGCAAGGAGAGGAAAACTCATGATAGATACCTTGACTTTCGCAGAATTCTATCATGGCTCTAGACTTGAATTCCGTTCCATTTTCACTTCTGATTTTGACTACAGAACAGCTGTATTCATTCTGGATTTGCCTAACAAAACTAGTGAAAGTACTGAAGGTGTCTAACTTGTGTTTCAGAAAGAACACCCACGCAAAGCGCGAGTAATCATCCACAATAACCAACGTATATTCCATACCTCCCAAACTTCTAACTTGTAGTGGACCGAACAAGTCCATATGGAGAAGTTGTAAGCTTATATTGGAATCTTTGCCTATTATGCTTTTAAATGAACTCCTTGTTTGCTTGCCTTTGATACAGGCGTGACAAAGACTATCTGTAACGCACTTGACATTAGGGGCATCACGTACTAAGTTTTGGGAGAATAGTTTATTAATAGTTTTGAAATTAATATGTGCTAGTCTCTTGTGCCATTGGTCAGCAAGAGATGCACTACTTTTTACTAAAAGACACACTGGTGTAGACGAGTCTATACAAATGATGTTTAAACAGAAAATATTTCTGCTTCGAGTGCCTGATAAAATAGTTTCCGTGTTGTCAACCGATTTTATCAAACACTTGTCAGCATGAAATTCAACCACGTATCCTTTGTCGCATAGTTGGCTTATGCTGATGAGATTGTGTTCCAATCCTTCAACATAAGCTACATCCGAAACGGATACGCTACCGTTAGTAATCATACCGTAGCCTTTAGTTATTCCTCGATCTGAACCTCCAAAGATGACCTTTGGTCCGTTGCAGACTGAGGTGAAGTTCTGGAGTAGGCTTCTTATCCCGGTCATATGTCGAGAGCATCCACTGTCCAAGTACCAGATTGGCATTTTGGTGGTCTTTGGACATACCTGCAATTATAATCACTTAGCCTTAGTAACCCAAACAAGTTTGGTTCCTTGGTCTCGAGTTATAATACTCCCCCTACGAGCATTAGCCTCATGAGTGGTCATTCTCACGTTGCTAACTTGAGGGGTTGCAATATTTCTAGGATTGAACCAACAATCGATGCCAAAATGACCAATTTTGCCACAGCACCAACAGTCGAACCTGTTGTATCTTTGCCTTTTGTATTCCTGCTTGATTTTCTTAAGTGATGGTCTAGCAGGAACTTCACTCTTGGAGGAAGAGGCTTCATGATAATGGAAGCTACATGAAGTCTTCTCCTTCATAGGCTTTTCCACAATAGGTTTTACCTTTGGTGTCTTCTTGATGTTATGACCATGAGCATATGGTCCATAGTTTTCTGAAGTTGAATCTCTTCATAAGGTGCCTTAAAGACACTCTCGCCAAAGTTACGAGGACGAGTCCAACCTTGGTATCTTGACTTAGGCTTCTCGGGATCGGCCTAGAGAAGTGTCCATAGGTGGACTCATAGTCGTATTCGTTCGTAGGAAAGATAACTTTCTTGAACAAAACCGGTTCCAAGGGAGCTTTCCCCTTTTCTTCAGCTAGAGCCTTCCGGGCAGCCTTATTCTTTCTCTTGGCCTTGTTTCTCCTACAAGATTTATTAGAAGCACAAATGTGGCCTATACCAGTACCCTTAGCCTTAGTTGAGAACTCAGCAACGAGTGGAAGAACTATCTTAGGCTTGGAGAAACTCTCAACAAGTTTCTTCTCAGCCTCGAGTAGTTGTTCCAATTCTTTGATGATTTCATCTTTAAGGTCGAGGTGCTTCAGAGCTTGATTGTATTCTTCCAAAACAGCATTGAAGTTCTCTTGAAGAGAATTAGTCTTGGTGACTTCTTCTCTCAAGCTGCTCTCAATAGCCTGTAGAGATTTTATCTCTTTGGCTTGAGTTTTCACGACTCTGCGGACATTTTCGTAAGCCGTGAGTAACTCCTTATACTGTCCCATGAGTTCAGATTCATCTTCAGAGGAATAGCCCTCTTGCTCATTATCATCATCAGAATCAGAGAGAGGAGTGTGAGATTTTACCTCCCTAGTGAACTGGGGGACTTGTTCATCATCAGAGTGAGCCATGAGCCCGAAGTAAGCTTCCTCTTCTTCACTCGACTCAGATGAGTCAGAGTCGCTGAGAGTTTTGCTCTTCTTGGCTAATAAGCTCTTCTATGTCCTCTTCTTGTGGTTTGAAGATTTCTTTTCCTCTCTTCTGCCACCCTCTTTCTTCTTATGAGGGCAGTCTGCGATGACGTGACCTGGCTTATTACAATAATAACAAACTATGTTAGTTGAAATTTGTTTGTTCTATTTGGAGTTATACCTGTCATGGCTGCTCGAGCCATTCTTTCGCTGATCACCATTATGTCGTGATCTTCTGTATGAGGCATCTTTGCCTCTCCATTGCTTCTTCTTGTTCAAGAACTTCTTGAACTGCCGCGAGAGCAAAGAGAACTCTCCTTCAGATAGTTCTGAGCCAGAGGTGCTTGGCTCAGAGCCTTCTTCTTCACTTACTTCTTGAGGAGGTGCTGGCGAGGAAGCTTTGCCCTTCCTTGAACTGTCAGCCTTTAAAGCAACCGACTTCTCTTTTGAGGAGAAGCGACTTATCTCTTCTTCAGCTTTTTTGGAGAGTTGATTTGCAATTCATTGGAAATCAGCTATCCAAATAGATTCTGTGGATCTGTCTCTGCTGGTCTGCCAAACTCTCGGATGGCATAGACTTTATTGTCCCATTTCTTTGCTGAGAGATCTCAAAAACTTATCATTCAGCTCCCCATTAGTAAAGACTCGGCCATACACTCTCAGTCCATTGACTATCTTAAAGAAGTTTTCAAATGTGTCAGCTATGGGTTCCTTGTGACCTTGTCGGAAGGCTTCATACTTCTGATTTAAGAGGGATCTCCGATCATCCCTAACTTCCTCAGTCCCTTCCATCAGAGTCACCAGGGATTGCCACATCTCCTTGGCAGATTGGCAATGTATAAGATTTTGCAGCATTGAGTCATCGACTGCACTTGCGATAATATTTTTAGCTTTCTTGTCTAGGGAGACAAGTGCAATCTCGTCCTTATCCAAGTCCATCAACTTCTTTGGGACCTTTTTGGTTGGGTCTATTGTTGATGCAGTCATAGGAACATGCGGACCTTCTTCCACAATCATGAAGATCTGGGATCTACTGCTTCCATGAAGAGCTTAACTCTTTCCTTCCACATAGGAAAATTGTTCTTGGTGCAGATAGGGAGCTTAGCAAAATCCTTGGTCTTACTCATGCTTGATACTTCTCTAGAGACAACTTGGTGAGGATTAGATCAAGGTGTTAACCTTTTAACGATCAACCTCCCTCTGATACCAATTGAGAGCGCTATGTTGTCAACCTAAATCACCTAGAGGGGGGTGAATAGGTGAATTTCGTGTCAAATGCGGAATAAAAAAATATAACACAACACAGATCTGTAATCAAGCAATCATACAAACGACAAGAGATTTATAGTGGTTCCCCAATCTTGGGTACGTCCACTTTTCTCACCGATCTAGCAAATCACTAGAATCGGCTACTCCACTATCTCGGATTGCAAAAACAATCCTACACCTCGGAACCACGTTCCTACAAAAACTCGATCCCAAACGGATCTACACTCGGAAGATAAAACTTCCTACCACTCGGAGAAAGATCTCCTACAAAGAAATTTGTTTAAATAAAATTTACAACAAGAATATCACAGATCTAGATCTTTGACGTAATCTTCTTCTTGAGAGCTTTTCGGTTTGAACAGAACCAGTTGAAGAAGACTTGACTGAGATCCACGATTCTGAGATATGGAATCACCACGATCAAGAAAGTAAATCAGAGATGATGAAGCACGGAGAGATCAGATGATTCTTCTTGAGTCTGGATTGCTAGAGAAACTGAGATCGATAGCAGCGGCGTAAGAACGACGATCCAGAGCTTCTCCCCAAAAACGGTAATGGCGGCGGACAGAAAGATTAGGGTTTTCGTGATTTTCTCTTTCTTAAAAGATAATCTCTGTAAATGCGTATTTAGTCAAATTTGAAAGGACCTATTTATAGGCTATCTCCAACGGTCATAATCATAATTAAGATTGACACGTGGACCAATCAGAAAAAGGTTAATTTCAAATCTTCGTCAAATCTGGACTTAACGATTTCTGGAATTCTGAGCCGACATACTCGGGTTAGATAAGATACTCGAGTATAAAGGTCTGCTACTCGAGTAGATAAGAGAAACATGCACTCGAGTAAAAGAAATGACTACTCGAGTGCCTTGGAAGAACTACCCGAGTTACTCTAGACAGATTACTCGAGTAAGTAGAAACATCTACTCGAGTACTAATCCAAACTACTCGAGTATAAGAAAAATCTACTCGAGTGCTAAGCCAGTCTACTCGAGTATAAGAAGGATCTACTCGAGTGCTAAGCCACTTACCCGAGTATATGAGCGAAGTTACTCAAGTATGTGGACTTAGAAATATTTAGACTGAACAGCTAGCCCTACTCGAGTATAACTAAGAGACTTCTCGAGTATGACTAAGGCTCTACTCGAGTACACAAACACATACTCGAGTAAGGAAAAGAGGTACTCGAGTATATGAATAGATTTACTCGAGTATATGAACTTAGAAACTTTCTGAGATGAGAAGTCCAGATCAACTCGAGTACGATCAGAACACTTACTCGAGTAACTTGAGAATTACTCGAGTATGTAATCCAATCTACTCGAGTACTAAGTCACTTACTCGAGTATATAGAATATACTACTCGAGTATGTGGACTTAGAAAAAAAAATTTTCTTCTGAGAAAGTCTTCAATACTCCAGAGTCCAGTAGTCCAAGTGCATGGAAACAAAGTGTATCCCAATAGAGAGGCTATACATGAGTCAACACCTTGGATCACACAATAAGGAATTACATTATATGGTCCTGTGTTTGATGACCACTATAGATTGACATTGGTTTACACTTGGCAATAGAGTCCTGCATGCACAACTTAAACACAACATCAAATACAACTTAATTCATCTTAGTTTCAGGTCTGACTTCCCACAAATCTGGGGTATTATGAAGACAATTCCCAACACCAATTTCTCTTGGGGAGGACAAGGAAATCAAGGAAAGCAACCTGTGTTTGGACAACCATATCAACCGGAGAAAAGGAAGCCATCATTATAAGATGTACTAACCAAGTTCATGCAGACAATTGATGTAGATTTCTAGATTCTAGATGGCTCTACTAGTAATTTGGAGAATCAGATAGTTCAACTCGCAAGGATGGTATCTGAAAGACAACAAGGAACACTTCTTGGTAATACCAAAATAAACCCAAAGGAGCAAGCAAAAGCAATCTAATTGAGGAGTGGAAAGGAATTACAAGACCAAAGGCTTACAAAGGAAGCACCCCAAGAGGAGTCCAGTGGCGAAGGGCAGAACGAGATGAATTCAAAGTCGAAGGAGTATCAACCAACAATACCATATACAACAAAGCTGAACAAGGAGCGCATGGATGCACAATATGGTAAGTTATTATCTATGTTTAAACAATTACATGCTAATTTACCTTTTTTTGAAGTCATTCAAATGCCGAAGTATGCTAAATTTCTAAAGGACTTGATTTCAAATAAGAAGAAAAAAGAAGAATTATCTTTAGTAACACTTAACGAAGAATATTCCGCTATTTTATAGAACAAATTACCACAAAACTAGGTGATCCTGGTTCATTTTCAATTCCATATTTAATCGGTGATTTACAAGTGAATAAATCTTTAGCGGACTTAGGAGATAGTATAAACTTAATGGCTTATAAACTATATTTGAAACTAAGTCTAGGAGAACTTTGCCCTACTAGAATGAGTATTCAATTAGCAGATCGTTCAGTTAAGTATCCTAGAGGAATAGTAGAGGATGAATTGGTTAAGGTAGATAAGTTTATATTTCCCGCCAATTTTTTTATTCTATATATGGACAAAAATGTAGAAGTGACACTCATACTAGGTCGTCCATTCTTAGCCACATCTAGAGCTCTTATTGACGTTTTTGATGGCAAATTAGTTTTACGAGTACGGGAAGATGAAGTTACTTTTCAAATCAACATTACAATGAAGAAATCTTTGGATAATGATGATTGTTGATATTTTTATCATGGTGTTGATTATATTATTACTTTGATGAATTCAGAATTATATTATAGAGATCCTTTAGAGATTTGCATCACTAAAAGTTATCTAGAAGAAGACAAAAATCAAGATATTGTTGAACATTTATTTTATCTAGATAACTCTATTTCGATGAATAGGAAGATTGAGTATAGTTTGATTACACAAGGAGATCTTGAAGTTCTTAAGAATAATACTAAGGATCCACCGATAGTAGAACTTAAAAAATTACCTGATCATCTTGAGTATGCATTCTTAGGATCTAATTCTACTTACCAAGTTAGTATTTCTTCTAATCATTCTTAAACTGAAAAACAAAAGTTAATAACTATGCTAAAGAGGTATAAAGGTGCTATAGCTTGGCAAATAACTGATATAAAAGGTATCAACCCTAGTTTTTTCACCCACAAGATCCTTTTGGAAGAAAACTATAAGCTTTATATTCAACCACAATGTAGGCTAAATCGAAATAAAAAGTGGTAGTGAAAGCATAGATTGTTAAGTTGTCATATGCTGGAATGATATACCCTATTTCGCGTACCTCATGGGTTAGTCTTATACAAGTCATTCTTAAGAAGAGTGGTTTTACTGTAGTAGCAAATGATAAGAATGAATTGATTCCAATACGAAGAGTAACAGGTTGGCCTGTCTGTATTTATTATCGGAAGTTAAATAATGCTACTAGGAAAGACCATTTACCTCTACCATTTATTGATCAAATATTAGAACGATTATCAGGCCATTCTTATTTTTGTTTTCTAGATTGATTATTTGGATATTTCCAAATCCCTATAGCACTAGAAGACCAGGAGAAAACAACATTCACTTCCCCATTTGATACCTTTGCCTATAGGCGTATGCCATTTGTTTTATGTAATGCACCCGCCACTTTCCAATGGTGCATGTTAGCTATATTTAATGAGTATGTTGAAGATTTTATGGAAGTCTTTATGGATGATTTTTCTGTGTTTTGTGATTCTTTTGATTTGTGTTTGAAAAATTAAGAAAAATTTATGAGGAGATGTGAGGAAATAAATCTAGTACTTAGTTGGGAGAAGTGCCATTTTATGGTGCAAGAAGGGTTAGTACTTGGCCAAAAGATCTAAAGCCAAGGAATTGTAGTGGATAAAGCGAATATTGAAACCATAGAAAAGTTGCCACCACCAACCTCCGTTAATGCAGTGAGAAGATTTTTAGGTCATGCCAGATTCTATCTCCGATTCATTAAAGACTTCTCTAAAATAACTAAACCACTTACTATGCTTTTAGAGAAAAACACACCTTTTATTTTTGATCAAGAGTGTCTCCAAGACTTTGAGTTTTTGAAATAAAGATTAATTAATTCTCCTATTATGATCGCACCAAATTTTGATCAACCTTTCGAGATCATGTGTAACACTAGAAGTTTTACGGTATAAGCTATTTTAGGACAACACCAAAACAAACACTTTCACCCTATATATTATGCTAGCAAAACACTTTATAACGCACATGAGAATTATAAAACTACATAAAAAGATCTCCTAGCAGTGGTATTCTCCTTCGATAAATTTAGATCCTATTTAACATTATCTAAGGTGGTAGTATACACATAACAATCATGCCCTAAGATATTTACTTGCCAAAGCGGAAGTAAAAGCATGTTTAATCCGTTGGGTTCCTTTATTGCAAGAATTTGATTTGGAAATTAGAAATAAATGAGGAGTAGAAAACTTAGCAGCAGATCATCTCTCACGTTTAGAAAATTCACTACAAACAATGTTAGATGAGTTTTAGAGTAGTGATACATTTCCGGAGGAATCGCTGTTTGTATTATCTACAAATATAAATACTGATTATCTATGGTTTGCCGACTATGCAAACTATATTATGGCTAAGGTCCTTCCAAAAGATTTTTCATATCAGTAGAAAAAGAAATTTTTCTCTGACTTGAAATATTACTTTTGGGAGGACCCATATCTTTTCTGGATATGTGCAGATTTCATTATACGTAGATGTGTATCAGCAGAGGAGGGCTGGAAAATCTTGGATCACTGTCATTCAGGCCCTACTAGTAGTCACTTTGGAGCAAACCACTCAGCTAAAAAGGTTCTTGATTCCGATTTTTATTGGCCCCTTCTATTCAGGGATGCCCAAAGGTATGTACTTTCATGCGATTCTCTTCAAAAATCAGGTAATATCTCTAAATTACATGAAATGCCACAAATATTTATTCATGAATGTGAAGTGTTTGATGTGTGGGGGATTGACTTTATGCGACCGTTTCTAATTTCTTATGGGAATAAATACATTTTGGTGGTTGTAGATTATGTATCGAAGTGGGTAGAGGCGCAAGCTTTCCCTACTAATGATAGTAGAGTAGTATTTCTATTTCGGAAATCTTCATTTGCACAATTTGGCACACCGTGTGCGCTTATTAGCGATAGGGGTACACATTTTGTACTCTACAGTTAGATAAAGTCTTACAAAAATATAGGGTCACACATAGGATAACCACTCCTTATAATCCACAAACTAATTGTCAGGTTGAAGTTTCAAATAGAGAATTTAAGAGAATCATAGAAAAATCAATAGAAGGGAATAAGAAACAATGGTCTAAGAAACTAAACGATTGTTTGTGGGCATATAGGATCGCCTACAAAACACCGATAGGGACAAACCCCTTTAGACTAGTCTATGGTAAATCTTGTACCCTGCCTATAGAATTAGAACATAAATCATAATGGGCAATACGCTCTTTGAATTTTGATACCATTTCTTTAAGGGAGAAATGAAAACTTCAACCTAACGAATTATATGAGTCGAGAACCATGTCTTATGAAAATTCTCGGATATATAAAGAGAAGACTAAATTGTTTCATGACCATCACCTTCGAAAACCTAAGACATTCCAAAAAGGTGACCAAGTCCTCCTTTATAATTCTCATCTTCGTTTATTCCCAGTGAAGTTAAGGTCTAAGTGGTCCGGACCTTTCCAAGTCAAAGAGATTTTTCCTTATGGCACCGTTGAACAAGCCCACCCTGAGAAGGGAGATTTTAACGTCAACGGGCACCAGTTAAAACTTTATTATGGAGAGTTTCCTCAAGATTTCACTCGCAAAGAATCATGTCTCCGACTAGACATGTATTAAGTGTAATTTAGTAAATTTTCAAAGTTTTTTTTAACTTTGGTAAAATTTTAGTTAAATTTTAATCTAAAAACATTCTAAAATCACTTAGAAAGTAATTCAATTTCAGTAGAGCACACGGGTTTGAACTCGCCCGTGTGCCAAGCCGCGTTAATGAAAAAATTTTAACCCAGTCGTGTTCAATTTAAAAACTGAGTAGGAATTAGTTTTCCCGAGCAGCACATGGGTGGACACCCACCCGTGTGCATTGCCGTGTCATATTATATCCACTTATCTCATACTCATCCCGAGAATCACACTGGTGGACACACACCCGTGTCTGTGAAGCCATGTCAAATCGCCTCGAGGACCATACGGGTATCTACCAAGCCGTATGCGCACCCTTGTGTAGGATTCTGAGTTCGATGAAACAATGTTCCTGAGTAAGACACGGGTAGCTACCCTGCCATGTGCGCAGCCATGTATAGGTTTTTGAGTTTGATGAAGAAATTTTCCCGAGCAGGACACGGGTCAACAACATGTGCGTGTTGTTGACCGTGTTCGCTTGGCTCGCAGCTTTCCTATCAGTTTGACCATATGTCATTTCGAGACCCATGTACTGCATGGTTATTGATTAGTGAACACGGGTCCACACACGCCCGTGTCAAAACCCGTGTTTGAAAAATTTTATAAGGCCGTGTGTGTTATCGGTAGTCATCTCCCTCCTCTCAAATCCCAGGTTAAAACCCTAGTTTCCAGCACCCCTTCATGCCACAAACTCAGTTAGGAATCTTTTCCTTCAAACTTCGCAGATCCATCTCCTCTAATCTCAATCTATATTCCGAGGTTAAATTTCTATTGTTTTCTTATTTTTCAATTCCTATTTTCTTCATTCCCTTTTCATTCTTCTTCTTTCTCTTCTCATTCTTCCCTTTCTCATTCTTCTTCATCTCCCTTCTCATTCTTCTTAAACTTATCTACAGATCATGTCGACTGGACGATCGCAAGGGGGGCGTCTTCGTCATCTGAATCTCACAGCATTATCTACAGAAAGGCGCGATAATGCTACGCAATTGGAGTTTATGGATCCGACACACGTTAATCATTTTAATCGCCTCCAATCCAAGAAATTTTAGGATATTTGTACTATCGATTGGAGCATTTTTGAGGAGATCCATTTGGCTGACGATGTACGAGAGTTAGTTTTTGTAGGGGGTGGGCATAATTTTTAATATTGATGAGTTGGGGTTTAAGGAACTTACATTAGAGTTTATGTCATCTTTCTACCTCAATCTCAGGACAACCTTCACCAAGACGACCAACACGTAGGAAGGGATTATTTCGTTTCGAGTCGCGGGCACCACTTAGACTATTTCTCTTATACAGTTCACCCTGTATTTAGGGGTGTATGTGGACTCTTTCCTCAATAGTGCTGCATATTCCGACCTCCACCTTGATCTCCCATTTTGTGACCACGCCACCAATATCTGGTATCAGCTTGCTTTCAATCTGTCCCCATATGAGGCCAAGAAGTCTAAGGCCTCTAAGTTACATTCTCCTGCTCTTCATTACATCCATGATCTACCGAGTCATACATTGAGTGGCCGGGGCGAAAGCTCTAGTGTAGTGAGTAGACGGGATATTCTTTAACTCTATATCATGTCTTAGCGATACTACATTCACTTGGGATATATGTTAGCACATTTCATTCTTCATCAGGCAGATAATTCCTGTATTGGGTCTATCTGTGTAGCACCCTACATCACATGCTTGGCGAAAAACATGAATATCTTTGATTCCCATCCTCGATGATAGTAGTAGCGAGGACAGTTCCTATAACAATGACTAGTCTTCGATAACTCCGCCACGTCACTGCACGTCAGGGTCAGGGTGGACTTATTTATTCTATTGCGAGGTGCGGACCTCAACTTTATTCAGATTCCGATGATGACAACCATGACCTCGATGAGCCTTTGATTCCTCCATCCTCGTCTACTCATCATCATGGAGAGTCTTTTGCCCCTCCTCCACGATCACGCTCTCAGTATTCAAGTGATTTACATCACCTTTATGAGACCGTTATCTAACCGCGCTTACAGTGTGTAGAGGAATTAAAGCAGCGGACTTAGGACGTTGTAGCTCAGATCAGGGGCCACTTGCAGATCTCCCATCTGGGCCTGGCAGCTCCCTGCCCACCTCACCTCCCCGACGATCCTACAGATCGTGCTTACCCAACATTTTTTTGTTGATTTCTCTATAGTATCTTATATTTGGATATATATCATCAGATATTATATGTTATCACTTTTTCTCCTGTTGCACTTCTTATGCTCTTCTATTTTATTGATGCTCAGTTCTTTATATATTGTTTTATCTACTTTATCAGTTCTTTACGTTGCATTGAGGACACTACAAATTTTAAGTTTGTGGGTAGATATTCTAAAATTCTATTATTTAACTACTGTCCATGATTACAATTTGTTAAGAAACATGCCAAATTAAAAAAAATCGAATATATTTTTTACTCAATCTTGTTCAACCCCCATAATAAAATTGTTTTTGCTTCTTTTTAAGCTTTCATTAATTCACTCACTTGGGATTATAACTAGTTAATTTTCTTTGGAAAGCTGATTAAAATAAATTAAAGTAGACTCATTGAGTGTACAAATTTGTTGATTAGTAATTATGTATAGAAATTCATTAGCTTAATTTTCTCTATATAACTTATTTCTAATATTAGTCTCCTATATTATTAACTAACAATTACTCTATTTTAGAAAATATAATTATCTATAATAAAGCATGTCGAAGAGTGTAACATTTTGATTATTTTGTATTAAGGGAATCAAAATGAAGATTACTCTTTATTGGTGTCTAAAACTTGTCCCTAGCGATCCTCAAAACATTCGCATAAGTTAATTATTTAGGGAAAAAATGACATCGTCCTCCCATTGGATAGCTTGAACCTTGCAAGCCCAAAACCCTAAACATTATACCCTTGCACATCCAATTTGGACCTAATCCCTATTTCTTTTGATACACCACTACTAAAATTCACCGAGGCCAAAAATCCTTACTATTAGCACATCTATCATTGTGTTTACACCTTTTGTTATGTGAATTACAAAATTTAAATAGATGGTGTAAAGCACTTTGAAAAGCTATTTATTGGTGAAGAAAAAAAAGAGAAAAAATATGAGTATGTATCAAAAGAAAGAGTAAGAAAAACAAAGGATTGAAGAAAGAAAAAAATAATACAAAAAAGGGAAGTATAATAATTGTGAAGTCTGGGGGTGCTTTTATAATATTGATGTACGTTAGGGTAATTACATAGCAAGAGGCTCAATCGTGATCTAGGTGTGATAATAACTATCGAGTTTATCTTTGATTATCCCACCTATAATCTTTTATCCTTAGCCAAAAAGTTACATCCTAACACAAGTCCAAAGGATCCAACCTTGCTAATCCTAACTAGTGTCGTGGAGAGGGTGTGAAAAGGCAAGCTTATGGTTATCAATATTGATACTTATAAGTTTTGAAACACTAATACCTACCTTATAAAGATTGTTATTTTCTCCTCACATTTGTTATGGATGATTGTAATTTTATTTTTAGGAAAGACCGAAAGATAGTTAAAAGATATTTGGGAGGAATTTTAAGATAAAGTTATATTTCGAAAAGTATGTTATACTATTTCCTATGCAATTATAACATCAAATATCTCTTTGAATTCATAGAAACCAGCTTGCGGAAGAAAAAAATTAATTTTTGGTAATCCAAATGCTTGAATTAGTTTTCTTAGGGACAAACAAACACTTATGTCTGGGGGTATTTGATGAGTACATTTATATAAGTCCTTTTTACTATCATATTTGCAATCATGTACACTATTATCTACCTCCATTCATTATAATTGTGCAAAAATAGTTAAGAATTTGAATTATCATGAATAGAAGAGCACAATTAATATTTTTTCCCTTTTTTAAGGTATTTATTTATTTATTAATCTTCTTAATTCAGGTATTGCAAGTCCTTGGAACTAAAAGTATTTGAGAAAACAGAGGTGTTCACGGATCCAACATGACTGATGGAAGATCATAAAGCTTGGAATAAAGGGCATAAAAATTTACACGAGCACCATACGGGTAGGGACACGCCCGTGTTACTACCCGTGTCCTTATCGGGAAAAATCAAAGGACTGATGCCAAACCAACCCATGTGTGGAGCCATGAAGAACACACGACCGTGTTACTAGCCGTGTCAAATGGCACGGCTCACGACCAGGCGCACCTTTTCATACTAAACTGCCAAGACGCACTGTTTCATGCCCTACACGGCCTCTAACATGGCCGTGTTGGAACCCGTGTTCAACCTGTTTGCACGAAGACTATAAAAACTTGCAAAAAATAAAAAATGGACTTTTGGATTGAAGGACTTGGAGAATTTCTGGAGGATGAAAGTTGAGCACTCAAGCGAAGGGGAAGTTGAAGGAGATAATTCGTATGGTTTAAATTTTTATGTATCTCTTTTAATTTCCCCCTTCTTTTAGTGGATCTAAACTTTATTTTATATTTCGCATTACACTTGTTTTTTTGAACCAATTAAGTAATCATGCATGTTGATTTTCATTTCGGATTCGTGGTATTTTATTCGTATGTGTGCTTTCAAATAAAGAGATTTATCATAGGATTGAAGTTAGTATTTGTTTTATATGAATCCCAAACTTCTAGATTGAGAAATTGGATGGTTGTGATGTTGGTTTTTAATTTCATTCTCTTGTGTTCTTTTTCTTTGTATTTCAGATTTCTTGTTCGAGAGGTATGTTGTTTGGATTCTTGGCAATACGGATAATGGATTCATGGTAGCTTAGAGATAGGATTTCATGAATTTATGTATTAGACAGGGTTACTTTATATCATTACAAATTTGAGTGTTGTGAATTGTTCGTGAGAAAATTTATTCAACTTAAGTTTAGGTATTGATTTGCTCGAGAGAGAATTTGATAAGATTAAACTCTTATAATAGAACAGATTTGATAATATTATTAATACGTGGTTAAATAGAATCTAATTAATGAGTGAATATTCTCATGAGATTACTCTTAGACTATCTGCTTTTTACCATCCTTAATCCTCCAATGTTACTTTATCTAATTAATCCTAGTAATGTTAATTTAGACTAACAACCAATTTCAAATATATGTTCGATAATAGAGTGAGAATGAGTATGAGTACTTGAAAAGACCCTGAGGAATACGACATGAGATGTAGATTTCTCCTATACTATGATTGATAGGTGCACTTGCCTGAGATTAAAATCAACTTAGCTTCTACGTATCTACATAGTTTATACTAGAGTAGAAATTATCGCATCAAGTTTTTAACATCAACACCACTCAACACCACGTTGAGCGGTGTCAACTCCACTCAATGCCTTCAACACTCTAGAATATCTTAAGTCAAAAGCATTGAGTGGTGTCAACACCACTCAATGCCGCATTGAGTGGTGTTGACACAACTCAACTCCCTCAGCATTCCAGCAATTCTATGTCAAAAGCGTTGAGTGGTGTCGAGACCACTCAATGCCAACATTATCCTGCAACTTCTAAGTAAAAAGGCATCGTGACCACTCAACGCCAGGTTGAGTGACGTTGAGTTCACTCAACATTTTGTCAAATAGAGTAAATATTACTCGACGCCTAAAGTTTCCCGAGTATTTCTAAGTTAAATTCGTCGAGCAGCGTTGTGTTCACTCGGCTCACTCAACGCTTCCCGAGCTTGAGTCAATTCTCTTGACTTAAAATGTGTGCGAGGGGCCTGGCACGAAATGGGATGTTATAAATCCCAATAAACAAAAATAATAATGTCATCCCCGAAATTCAAGTTCAGGTCTACGGGTTTCTATGCATAAGAATTTTAGAACTTAAGCATAATAAAAAGGTACCTGAGGAGAAAAGCTCCGAGTACCGTTCACGCATTAGATCCATCGGCTCCCAGGTGTGCTCCTCCCGTCCGTGGTTGGACCACAACACCTTGACCAAGGGAACGTTTTTCTTCCGCAGTACTCGAGTTAATGTATCATTAATCCGAACTGGCTCTAAACTGACTAATCTATCAGGTGCTCCCGAGCCTGCTGTAGTTGGAATATGCTACACTGGCCGAAGGAGAGCTCTCTGAAGCGAAGAGATATAGAATACGTCGTGCAAGGTCCCCAACTCTGGCGGCTGCTCCAACCTATAAGCCAAAGGACCAATCCGCTCCAGGATCAAATATGGTCCCATAAATCTAGAGTTGAGCTTCTTGTGCCTCCGCACCCGCGAGACACCATGCACCGGACGTATCTTCAAGAACACCCTATCCCCCACCTAAAAATCCACCTTCTGATGCCTCACATCGTAGTACATGGATTGCCTACTTTGTGCCTCCAGCAACTAATCCCTGATTAGCAATTGCTGAGCATCTGTATCCTCAATATAGTCTGACCCAAGTGCCCTGGTGTACTCATCCTGGACCCAAGATAATGGTGTCTTGCATTTCCTGCCGTATAAAGCCTCATATGGTGTCATCCCAATTCTTGTGTGGTGACTGTTGTTGTAGGAGAATTCAATTAGGGGAAACAGTCTCTCCTAGGGCTTCCCTGTGTCCAGTATATATTGAAACAACAGATCCTCCATAGTCCAGTTGGTCCGCTTTGTCTGGCCGTGGGTTTGCGGATGAAAAGCTGTGCTAAAAGCAAGCTGAGAACCCAAGTACGGCTGCACCGCTCTCCCCTCCCTAGAAGTGAACCAACCGTCACAATCCGATACAATCGTCCGGGGGACACCGTGGTACCTAACTAATTGCTCCACAAACTGCCTCACCAAAACAGCAACTGGGCTGTCCTTCCTGATCGGTATAAAATGAGCTACCTTGGTCAGTCTATCAACAATGAACAATAAAGAATCATGCCCAGAGTGGGAGCGAGGCAATCCGTGCACGAAATCCATAGATATATCCTCGAACATCCACTCTGGCATCGGTAATGACTGTAGTAACCCTACTAGGCTCTTACACTCTGCCTTTACCCACTGGCAGGTCTTGCAATGCTCCACATAATATATGATTTCCCTCTTCATCCCCGGCCAGTACATCCTCCTCCGTAGATCCTCTATCATCTAGGTGATATCGGGGTGCACTGAGTACTGAGAACAGTGTGCCTCACTTAGTATATCCTCTCGGATACTGCCTCCTGCGGGTATATAGACACGACCATGGAAATGAACGATGTCATTACGCAAAGTATATTCCTCCGACTTGCCCCCTTCCAGGGCTATGAATACCAGCTCCAAATATGCATCCATCCTCTGTTGTGTCCTGATGTGCTCCCGTATGTCACACTCGATGACCAAAGAGTTTAAGTACTCCTGATAAACATCCGGCTCAGCTCTAGAAACCATAGTAATGTTCATATCCTCCATTATTCGTACCAACTCCATAGCAATCACCAGGGGCTCCGGTCCAGTACTGTCGGCTCTCCTGCTAAAGGCATCCGCCACGGTGTTCACCTTCCTCTGGTGATAATGCATCTTGTAGTCACAGTCGCAGAAGAACTCAAGCCATCTCCACTTGTGCAGATTAAGATCTTTCTGTGTGTCAATATGTTTGAGGTTCTTGTGATCTGAGATGATATCACAATGAACCCCACACGAGTAATGCCTCAAAGTTTTTAACGCGAATATTATAGCCCCGAGCTCGAAATCATGTACATGGTAATTCTTCTTATGCTTCTTTAGTTGTCTCGAAGCATATGCAATGACATTTCCCTGCTACATTAGGATTGCACCCATCCCCTGATATGATGCATCAGTGTAAATGCAAAATCCTTCCTTCCTAGATGTAAGTGCAAGGATGGGGGAAGATGTGAACCTGTCCTTCAACTCCTGTAACGCGGCTTCCCACTTCTCGATCCAAGTAATAGCCGCATACTTCTTCGTCGAGGATGTGAAGGGGAGTTCTAACCTTAAGAACCCCTTCACGAACTTGCAATAATATCCCTCATATTCCAAAAGACTGCATATATCTGAAGCAGACTTTGGTCGCAGCAAATCTCGAACTACTTGTACCTTGGTCGGGTCTATGGCCAACCCAGGTCCAATGATTGTATTCCCCAAGAATGCTACCTCCTGCAGCCAGAACTAGCACTTGAAGAACATTGCGTACATCTAATGCACTCTCAGTTTGCTCAACACCAGTGCCAAATGTTAGGTATGATCCTCCTTTTTTCGGGAGTAGATTAGAATGTCGTCAATGAAAACTATAACAAATCTATCCAGAAAGGGATCAAAGACACAGTTCAAAAGACTCATGAATGCGGAAGGTGTATTCGTGAGCCCAAAGGGCATCACTAGGAACTCGTATAAGCCATACTGAGAACAAAAGGTTTTTTCGGGATATCATCCTCCTTATTGCGCAGCTGATAGTACCCAGACCTCAAATCTAGCTTGGAGAACCAAAACGCTCCCTGTAGCTGATCAAAAAGTTCGTCGATCCGATTCAATGGATACCTGTTCCAGACTGTCAACTGATTCAGCTCCTGGTAGTCGATGCAGAGCTGCGACGATCTATCCTTCTTCTTAATGAATAACACAGGTGCTCCCCTCGGTGATGAGCTCGATTTTATAAATCTTAACACCACCGGATCCTATAATTGGTCCTGAAATCCGCTAGCTCTTTGGGGGCCATCCTTTACGGTGTCTGAAATATGGGCTTCTCTCCCGTCACCAACTGAATCTGGAAGTCTATATCCCTAGTCAGTGGCAATCCGTGCAATTTCTCCGGTAATATGTCGGAGAAATTTCGAAACACCGGGATATCAAAAATAGAAGCGTCTGCTCCCACCATCTTGAAGTAGATAATTTATACCTCCTCGCCTTGCTCATATGACTTGATAGTCTGTACAAATGATAATAGAAGGTGGGAGACAAGTTTAATACCTTCGATTATGATGTCAGTGTCTCCATGTCGTATGGTGATCCTCCTCGACGGGCAATCAATCCGGGCATGGTTCCAATGCAACCAGGTCATGCCTAAGATTAGATCAAAGTCTTGCATTCTCAAAATCATCGCAGGTGCTTCGAAGTTCTTTCCTCCAATTTCTACCTCCATGGTACAAATGGCAGATGATAATAGCTCTGATCCGTCTGGCAGATGCACCCTCCTTATTATGCCTATGAATCTTTCTATGCCTGGTAGTCCTTCTAGGAAGGCTTCTGATATTAACGAGTGTGAAACACCCATATCGAAAAATGTATGAGCGGGCTTGCCACTAACAAAGACTATGTCTAGGGTGTTTGTTTGAATTAAAACATGTTTGTTGTTCTACTAAGGTTGGTAAGGTATTATAAAATGATAGCTAGATTACAATTAATTTTATGTACCAGTAATAACCTCCTCGGGGTTCCTTGGCTCGGCGAGGTCCAAAGCGTACATTTGCTCCATCCCTCATCCTCTACCATAATGTACTCAACCTCAGCCTCGAACTTGTCCTCGCCCTCGACCTTGCTGTTTCGGAGGGGCTACTAGAGGTGGAGGAGGAGGTGGTGGATGGAACTGATGAGGGAAGTCAGATCTCACGTGCCCCGGCTGTTGGAATCTAAAGCAAATCAACGGTCAGTGGCCACGGTCATCCTATCTCCTCGGGTCATGTACCTGTAGTGGCTGGTGAGGTAGTACTGCAGAAGGCTCCTACACCTCCCTGAAGTTGGGACGATAACGTCCCCGACCCTTCTTGTAGCTCATCATTATGCCACTATGGGAGCACCTACTGCTCTCCCCGTGGGATGACTCACCCAATGTTCTCTTTCCCCTGATCTGTACCATCAGCTTGTGTGCCTCTAGCTTCTTAGCCATCTCTATGATCTGCGTCAAAGTGCCATGGGAAATGAATAGTAGAGCCTGGCTTGTAGAATCCCTAAGCCCCATGTAGAAGCTCTTTGCATACCTCCTGTCATCCAGATAGTGTATCCCCGAGAACCTAGCTAGATGGGAAAATTCCCTCTGGTACTCTGTCACTGAACTGGTCCCCTGCCTGAGGTTCAAAAACCTATCCTCCAACTCATCTTTATCCGTAATGGACACGAAGTGCTCCAAGATGGCCTCGCTTTACTTATCCCATGAAATATCTGATAGAGCCCTATCTGCATACATGGAGTCCAACATGGACTAACACCATCTATTCGCGTGAACATCCAGTACAGTAGACGCCAAAGTAACTGGCTGCGTGACAGGGCAGTTGATTCCAGCAAGCATCCCCCAAATGGCCTCGAGTAACTGCTCTATCTTTATCCCATTCTCTTTCCCGTGGTACATCGGCAGGGATAGATTCTTGAAGGCTCTCATCCAATTCGATCTTGGATTGGGCTACTGGGACGGGGCCTGCTGATCCCTAAAGGCATCGAGGATGGCCGTCAGAGTCTGACCCATCTTCGTCTACTAGAATGGTGTGGCATCCGGAGGGGGAGGTATCATATCTTGTGATACAGCAACCTATAGAGGCTACATAAATGTGAAGTTTATATTAGTATTTGCCTAACTCATTTCGTAAATGGACTATTTTGTGACTTTTACACTTCGGCACACCATTGCTTCCGCTTCATCATTTTTCCGCAAAAAATGCCGGAATAGGGTGTTCTAGTGTAGTGGACCTCTGTCTCAATGATCGTTTGATTAATTGATACCAATTAGTAAGACCCCCCTTACCAAGGAGGTAACGCGGTCTTATGCCAAGAACCGCCGCCTTACGGTGACACTAACACAAGGGTTTGTCAACACCGCATGACATCGATCCTACCGGCTAGAACGATCATTCAACCTGTTGGAACCCCACCTGTTTTTAGGGTTGATTTGGGCCAGGTTCACTCTTAGGATTATTAGATGACCCAACTTGTATAGTCTAGGGTCATAGGTCACTCATAGCATGAAATGGGATGTTACAAATCCCAATAAACAAAAATAATAATTTCGACTCAAAATTCAAGTACAGGTCTACGGGGTTTCTGTGCATAAGAATTTTAAGAACTTAAGCATAACTAAAAGGTACCTGAAGCGAAAAGCTTCGAGTACCGTTCACGCATCTGATCCATCGTCTCCCAAGTGTGCTCCTCTCGTCCGTGGTTGGACCACAACACCTTGACCATGGGAACCTTTTTCTTCTGCAGTACTCGAGTCGATATATCATCAATCCGGACTAGCTCTAAACTGACTGATCTATCAGGTGCTCCCGGGCCTTCTGTAGTTGTAATATACTTCTCTGGCTAAAGGAGAGCTCTCTGAAGCTAAGAGATATAGAAGACATCGTGCAAGGTCCCTAACTCTGGCGGTAGCTCTAGCCTATAAGCCAAATGACCAATCCACTCCAGGATCAAGTATGGTCCCATAAATCGAGGGCTGAGCTTCTTGTGCCTCCGCACCCGCGAGACACCATGCACCGGATGTATCTTCAAGAACACCCTATCCCCCACCTAAAACTCCACCTTCTAATGCCTCACATCGTAGTACTTGGATTGCTTACTTTGTGCCTCCAGTATCTGATCCCTGATTAACCGTAGCTGAGCATCCGTATCCTCAATATAGTCTGACCCAAGTGCCCTGGTGTCCTCATCCTGGAACCAAGATAGTGATGTCTGGCATTTCCTGCGGTATAAATCCTCATATGGTGCAATCCCAATGCTCTCCTGGTTACTGTTGTTGTAGGAGAATTCAATTAGGGGCAACAGTCTCTCCCAGGGCTTCCTTGTGTCCAGTATACATTGACACAACAGATCCTCCATAGTCCGGTTGGTCCGCTTTGTCTGGCCGTTGGTTTGCGGATGGAAAGTTGTGTTAAAAGCAAGCTGAGAACCCAAGTATGCTTGCACTGCTCTCCCCTCCCTATAAGTGAACCAATCATCACGATCCGAGACAATCGTCTGGGGGACACCGTGGTACCAGACTAACTGCTCCAGAAACTGCCTCACCAAAACAACAACTGGGCTGTCCTTCCAAATCGGTATAAACCGAGCTACCTTGGTTAGTCTATCAACAATGAACTATATAGAATTGTGCCCAGAGTGGGAGCGAGGCAATCCGTGCACGAAATCCATAGATATATCCTCAAACTTCCACTCTAGCATCGGTAATGACTGTAGTAACCCTACTGGGCTCTTTCACTATGCCTTTACCCACTGGCAGGTCTTGCAATGCTTCACATAATATATGATTTCCCTCTTCATCCCCGGCCAGTACATCGTCCTCCGTAGATCTGCTATCATCTTGGTGATACCGGGGTGCACTGAGTACTGAGAACAGTGTTCCTCCCTGAGTATATCCTCTCAGATATCGCCTCCTACGGGTATATAGACACGACCTTGGAAATGAATGAGGTCATTACGCAAAGTATAGTCCTCCGACTTGCCCCCTTCTATGGATATGAATACCGGCTCCAAATATGCATCCATCCTCTGCTGTGTCCTGATGCGTTCCCGTATGTTACACTCGATGACCAAAGAGTTCAAGTATCCCTGATAAACATCCGACTCAGCTCTATAAACCATAGAAATGTGCATATCCTCCATCATTCGTACCAACTCCATAACAATCACTAGGGGCTCTGGTCTAGTACTGCCGGCTCTTCTGCTAAAGGCATCTGCCACGGTGTTCACCTTCCTTGGGTGATAATGCATTTTGTAGTCATAGTCGCACAAGAACTCAAGCCATCTCTGCTGGTGCAGATTTAGATCCTTCTGGGTGTCAATATATTTGAGGTTCTTGTGATCTGAGATAATATCACAATGAACCCCATACAAGTAATGGCTCCATGTTCTTAACGCGAATATTACAGCCCCGAGCTCCAAATCATGTACGGGGTAATTCTTCTCGTGCTTCTTTAGCTATCTCGAAGCATATGCAATGACATGTCCATGCTGCATCAGGACAGCACCCGTCCCCTAATATGACGCGTCGGTGTAAATGCGAAATCCTTCCTTCCTAGATGGAAGTGCAAGGATGGGGGAAGAGGTGAATCTATCCTTCAAATCCTGTAACGCTGCTTCGCACTTCTCACTCCAAGTAAAAACCACATCCTTCTTCGTCGAGGATGTGAGGGGGAGTTCTACCCTTAAGAACCCCGCCACGAACTTGCGATAATATCCCGCCAGTTCCAAAAGACAGCATATATCTAAAGCAGACTTTGGTCGCGGCCAATATCGAACTACCTGTACCTTGGTCGGGTCCATGGCCAACCCAGGTCCAATGATTGTATGCCCCAAGAATGCTACCTCCTGCAACCAGAATTGGCACTTGAAGAACATTGCATACATCTGATGCACTCTCAGCTTGCTCAACACCAGTGCCAAATGTTAGGTATGCTCCTTCTTTTGTCTGGGAGTAGATCAGAATGTCGTCAATGAAAACTATTACAAATCTATCCAGAAAGGGATCAAAGACACGGTTCATCAGAATCATGAATGCGGAAGGTGTATTTGTGAGCCCAAAGGGCATCACTAGAAACTCGTATAAGCAGTATCGAGAACAAAAGGTTGTTTTCAGGATATCCTCCTCCTGATTGCGCAGCTGATAGTACCCAGACCTAAAATCTAGCTTGGAGAACCAAAAGGCTCCCTATAGCTGATCTAAAAGTTCGTCGATCTGAGTCAATGGATACGTGTTCCGGACTGTCAACTGATTCAGCTTCTGGTAGTCGATGCAGAGCTACAACAATCCATCCTTCTTTTTAATGAATAGCACAGGTGCTCCCCACGGTGATGAGCTCGGTCTGATAAATCCGGACCCCACCAGCTCCTATAATTGGTCCTGAACTCCGCTAGCTCTTTGGGGGCCATCTTATACGGTGTCTGAAATACGTGCTTCTCTCCCAGTACAAACTGAATCTGGAAGTCAATATCCCTAGTCAGTGGCAATCCAAGCAATTTCCCCGGGAATACTTCAGAGAAATTTCGAAACACCGGGATATAAAAAATAGAAGCGTCTGCTCCTGTCATCTCAAAGCAGATAATGTATACCTCCTCCCCTTGCTAATATGCCTTTATTGTCTGTACAGATGATAATAGAAGGTGGGAGACAAGTCTATTACCTTCGTTTATGATGTTAGTGTCTACATATTGTAAGGTGATCCTCCTCGACGGCAATCAATCCGGGAATGGTTCCAATGCAACCAGGTCATGCCCAAGATTAGATCGAAGTCTGGCATTCTTAAAATCATCGCCGGTGCTTCGAAGGTCTTTCCTCCAATTTCTACCTCCATGTTACACATGACAGATGATAATAGCTCTGATCCGTCTGGCAGACGCACCCTCCTTATTATGACTATGAATTGGTCTATGCCCGCTAGTCCTTCTAGGAAGGCTTCTGATATAAACGAGTGTGAATCACCAGTATCGAACAACGTATGAGCGGGCTTGCCACTAACAAAGACTATGCCTAGGGTGTTTGTTTGAATTAAAACATGTTTGTTGTTATACTAAGGTTGGTAAGGTATTATAAAATGATAGCTAGATTGCAACAAATTTTATGTACCTGTAATAACCTCCTCGGGGTTCCTGTGCTCGACGAGGTCCAAAGAGTACATCTGCTCCTTCCCTCATCCTCTACCATAATGTCCTCAACCTCAGCCTCGACCTTGTCCTCGGCCTCGACCTTGCTGTTTTAGAGGGGATACTAGAGGTGGAGGAGGAGGTGGTGGATGGAACTGCTGAGGGCAGTCAGCTCTTTCATTCCTCGGCTATTGGAATCTAAAGCAAATCAACGGTCGGTGCCACGATCATCCTATCTCCTCGGGTCATGTACCTGTAGTTGCTGGGGAGCTAGTACTGCAGGAGGACCCTACACCTACCTGAAGTTGGGACGATAACATCCCCGACCCTTCTTGTAGCTCATCATTAAGCCACTATGGGAGTCCCTACTGCTCTCCCCGTGGGATGACCCATCCAATATTCTCTTTCCCCTGCTCTGTACCATCAGCTTGTCTGCCTCCAACTTCTTAGCCATCTCTATGATTTGCATCGAAGTGCCATGGGAAATGAATAGTAGAGCCTGACTGGTAGAATCCCTAAGCCCCCTGTAGAATATCTTTTCATACCTCCTATCATCCAGATAGTGTATCCCCGAGAACCTAGCTAGATGGGAAAATTCCCTCTGGTACTCTGTCACTGATCTGGTCCCCTTCCTGAGGTTCAAAAACCTGTCCTCCAACTCTTCTCTATCCGTAACGGACATGAAGTGCTCCAAGATGGCCTCGTTGAACTCATCCCATGAAATATCTCATAGATCCCTATCTGCATACATGGAGTCCAGCATGGACTTCCACCATCTCTTCGCATGAACATCCAGTGCAGTAGACGCCAAATTAACTGACTGCCTAATAGGGTAGTTGATGCCTGCAAGCTTATCCCGAATGGCCTCGAGCAACTGCTCTATCTTTATCCCATTCTCTATCCCGTGGTACATCGGCAGGGACAGATTCTGAAAGGCACTCTTCCAATTCAATCCTGGATTGGGTTGTTGGGTTAGGGCCTGGTGAACCCTAAAGGCATCGAGGAAGGACGTTAGAGTCTGACCCATCTCCGTCTACAAGATAGGTGTGGCATTCGGAGGGGGATGGATCACATCTTGCAGTACAGCGACCTGTAGAGGCTACATAAATGTGAAGTTTTTATTAGTATTGGCCTAACTCATTTCGTAAATGGACTATTTTTTGTGACTTTTACACTTGGGCACACCATTGCTTCCGCTTCATTATTTGTCCGCAAAAAAATGCCTGAATAGGGTGTTCTAGTGTTGTGGACCTCTGTATCAATGATCGTTTGATTAATTGATACAAATTTGTAAGACCCCCCCTACCAAGGAGGTAACGCGGTCTTATGCCAAGAACCGCCGCCTTACGGTGACACTAACACACGGGTTTGTCAACACCGCATGACATCGATCCTGCCAGCTAGTACGATCATTCAACCTGTTGGAACCCCACCTATTTTTAGGGTTGATTTGGGCCTGGTTCACTCTTAGGATTATTAGATGACCCAACTTGTATAGTCTAGGGTCATAGGTTTTTATCAGTGTCAATGTCAAGTCAACACACCTAGATTAATTGGTTCTCCCTTCAGAAGTCTTAGAGATAGAAGACCTCCAGAGAAAAGTTGTTTTCAAAGTGATAGAAAAAGCGTTTGACGATAGCTAAACTCAGCTCGACGATCATCGATCTCAGATCGATGAACTCAGAGTTCCTTCTTTGAGTTGAGCTCGACAAAAGTTTAGCAGAGATCGATGATCTGTGAGCTTAAACCAGAACCTCAGCTCGACGAAGTGTCTGCCTCTTGTCTGCTATCTTCAGTTCAACGAATTTGGATCACAGGTCGATGAAATTTGCTGAGTTCGACTATTTTCTCCAAGGTTTAGTTCGACTTATTCTTTGATGATTTCAGTTAGACTAAGGCAGATGAATTTCAAATTATATTATAATGTCTGTAATGCTCTGATAATTAATGCTCAATCTTCTTATGAATATAGTCTTTTAATGGAAACATTAATTATGGTTTTCACAGAGTTAATACTTGGCTTATTTACTGTGACAATTGAGGAAATTCATTAAAGTCAAATTCAAGCCGTTCAACTCCCAGAATTTCTGCAGTCAATCAATAAAAAGGAATTCGAAATTCAAATGCAAAAATCTGTAAGTAACATATTGATGCAGGCCACCCCAATATGAAATTAGAACACAGAAATGACCAAGGAAAATCCCTATTGGGAATTTAAGCGAACACGTTGCGTGCATACAAAACTCAATATTTCGGCAGAGTTTTGTTTGTAACGGCGCGATCTCACAAGTGGGAAATTCCCATCTAAGACTACATGATCATCACGAATACAATACGCATAACCTAACCATACATCTAGCATCACATCACCATCATTTCCATCCACATAGAGAGAGACCCGGACTAAGGATTTCAATTCGGAAAATAGTCCAAATACAACCCTCAAAACAAAACCATACGAGGATATACCAAATCATCTTGATTCATTCGAATCCAAAGGTTACACAAACCCCGGTTTGCAAACGTCTAAGGGGACCTACCCTTACGGAAATCTTCGCAAAAATCGGATATAAACAGCAATAACAATCTCAGATTTTATATATACAGAACTTGAATCAAGTTTTAGGATAAAATTTGAAATCAAAGTCTCTAATAACTCACAAAATTAAGAAGAACTTAAAACAAAGTTTAGGGATAGAAATTCATTACCAAGAAACCAGAAATTAGAGAGGAGGTGAGGAGGAGGAGTAAGATAGTTGTGGAAGAGTCGCACTTCCACGGGCCACCGGAGTCACACCGGATGAGGAGAACTGAGCCGCCTTCTTCGTAGTCACACCGGAGGAGGAAGGAGGTCGCCGGAGTGGCAAGAGGATGCAACCAAGAGGGGCGGCAGCAGCAGCCGATCGGCTTCTTCCCTGGAGTTGGGCTTCGGGTTCGGCCAGGCTGAGAGGAACGGGAAGGGGCTGGGAGCAAGCTGAAATCCTTAGCTTTAGGGTTTTTCTTTTTTCTTTCCAATCATCCAAAATACATCAATGTTTGGCGCTTTTATAGGAATTACAAGCAAAGGGGCTAAACGCACTAATACCATTGCTAAACATAGGCCAATTTAAACAAAATTAAAATGCTGAAATTATAAATAAAATGCTGAAATTAAATCTTGGAATTAAACAATAAAATTATAATCTCACGCATAGATGCGGCAGGGATTTTGACGCGGCCTTGGCGGAGGATATTGCGGCAAAGTCCCAACCTTCAAGATTGCGGCAACGGTCAAAAAAATCATCAAACTCCATATGGCAACGAACAACGGCACCAAACATATCATGGCAAATCTTCAAGTCGAGGCGGCAAGGTAACATCCAGCGTTTGTCGGCACCAACATCAACCGGGTAACCATAATCATCTAGAAGGGGATCTTCTTCAACAACATGACGCGGGTCTTCAACATGTACACGATCACCAACGTCCTCCGGAGGGTGGCGCTCCAAATCAACATGCCGAGGGGAGACGACTCCAACAATCCTCTCCCGCTTGAAATCACTCATCCCTGATGAGTGGTCAGGTAGAGAATAGCAAGGGACAACAACATCCACAGGTGGCATAGCAAGAGCGGACATCCACGGGGAAGGACCAGTAGTGCGGGCATCCGCAATAGAACAGAACCTGTCATGAGCAAAAACAGTAGGAAACCTCATAGATGTGTCATCATAAAGAAAAGCAGTGCGAATATTACCATCCAATATGAGAACCAGTAAACCCAAATGGAAGAGCGACACGGAAAAAATCTCACCTCTAAACCCACGAGAATTTTAAGTGGAAGAGAGAAACGTTAGAGAAAGCCGCTCATATGGAGACCAGATTTGCAAAATTAAATCCGAAAAATTGAAATGCGGTGAAAAACCGATTGCATCGTAAAAATCCAAAGAAATTGCATTAAACACAAAATTCTTGAAGATCATGAAAGTATCAGCGCTCCAATATAATAATTTTGTTACGGAACCTGAAGGTATCCACTCGGGGGCTAACCAGACTAAAATCAAATCAACAACTCTGCAGTCAGAAGCTCTCGGAGGTGAACGGTCGTGAATGTGATACAACCCATAGACACTGGCATAAGGCAATGACATGTGTACATGCAGATCGTACCTGGATGGGCGAAAAATATGTGCAATTTGATTTGACGGGTAACAATGTCGTGAGGACACAAAATCAAAAGGCACAGTCGCCGTGAAATCAGACGCATTCACAAATTAAAACATGTTCGTCGGCGGATACCCACGAATACATAGCCCACTAGTCATATCAAACGGAGGTGCTAGTATTGACGGTTAAACTAAGTGGATCGGACTAGGTAAAATAAATTCGTGTCCTAACAAGTCCGCTAATCGATCCAAAGGAACAAGAGGGAGGGTCAGTCAGATAGAACCTGAAAGGAAATCTAACTAATGCTGAACGTCTCACATCGGTGCTAACAACAAAGAGAAATCATCCGGGTTAGTATTACACAAATCACCCAAAAGTACGGCTCCCTCGCAAGGTAAATCTTCCAACTCAGTAGGTACATCTGGTAACTCTGGGCCATCGTACGGTTCCTCAACAATCATAGAAGACGGGCCTGAAATATGGTCGAGGGGAAGTGGGTTAATCCTAGAGAGGGATACCTCAGAGGAGATATTATCATCCAGGTCACTAGGATATCCAATCTCCTCATCGCAACTACAGTCATCAGAACAATCGGCATCGCCCTCAATGGCGAGCTCAGACGTCGAAGCTAAAATAGCCAAGCCCTAGGCTTTGTGGGGCACTCCACGGCATAATGGCCAATCACTCCACAAGCAAAACATGTAGCGTTCTCCTTGCAATTCCTAACTATTTGACTATGCTTAACCCACAATTTTATAACATCCCTAGTAGTGACAATGACAGGTGGTGGGATAGAGGACCAAACCTTTTTCTTCTCCCTAACGATAGGTGTATGTGTACTCGAAATAGTCAGATCTTGGCGGAGCAAGGATCTAGCGTAGGGTTTATTGTCACTCCTATGATCAGAAATGGGTCTAGTGCCCTCGCGGGGAGAAACAAAATCATGAGATATCCAAGTATGGGAGTACGAGGGGACTTACTGGTTCGACGTAGGCAAAGTCTTAGGCGACGAATCACTGAGATAATCAGAAAACTTGGAACAGTAGTGGGGAGGGTATTACTCATCCGTTAATAGATTATTCATAATCTTCTAACATACAAGTGAGTCGTCGAGGGACGTCCCAAAACATCTCACCTCATTGAGCTAGAAGGTCTGGGATCGACAAAATAATTGTAGTTTCGCAACGGGAATCCTGTGGGGGTCCACAATATGATATCGCTCATAATAATGTTCCATATCCTTCACCCAACATAAAAATACTCGCGGATCACCTAACCCATAATAGGTCGGAGCAAGAACTCTAACAGGCCTAGAGGTGCGTGGTGGTGGTGTCAATTATTGCGCTAACATAACGTTACGCTCAACGAATGAAATTGAGTGTGCGGAACTCCCAATGTGCGCCATAACTGACCAACGGAAAACTCAAACTAAGTAAACACGTAAAACATTTTTTTTTGTATTTTTTTTGTTTTTATATAACTAAAATAAAATAAAATAAAAGACCAACGAACGTGCCTAAGTGCAAATGGGGGGGGGGGGTAGCTCAGAACGAGAGGATCGTTGCCAAGTTGAGAAATTGGCAAACCTCCCTTTGATACCAAATTGATGCAGGCCAACCCAATGTGAAATTAGAACACGGAAATGACCAAGGAAAATCCCTATTGGGAATTTAAGCGAACACGTTGCGTGCGTACAAAACTCAATATTTCGGCAGAGTTTTGTTTGTAACAGCGCGATCTCACAAGTTGGAAATTCCCATCTAAACCTACACGATCATCGCGAATACAATACGCATAACCTAACCATACATCTAGCATAACATCACCATCATTTCCATCCACATGGAGAGCGACCCGGACTAAGGATTTCAATTCGAAAAATAATCCAAATACAACCCTCAAAACAAAACCATACGAGGATATACAAAATCCTCTTGATCCAATCAAAACCAAAGGTTACACAAACCCCAGTTTGCAAACATCCAAGGGGACCAACCCTTACTAAAATCTTCGTGAAAATCAGAAATAAAAAGCAATAACAATCTCATATTTTAGATATGCAGAACTTGAATCAAGTTTTAGGATAAAATTTGAAATCAAAGTCTCCAATAACTTACAAAATAAAGAAGAATTTCACACAAAGTTTAGGGATAGAAATTCGTTACCAAGAAACCATAAATTAGAGAGGAGGTGAGGAGGAGGAGGAGGAGCAAGATAGTGGTGGAAGAGTCGCACTTCCAAGGGCCACCGGAGTCACACCGGATGAGGAGAACCGAGCTGCCTTATTCGGAGTCACACCGGAGGAGGAAGGAGGTCGCCGGAGTGGCAAGAGGATTCCACCAAGAGGGGCAGCAGCAGCAGCCGATCGGCTTCTTCCCTTAAGTCAGACTTCGGGTTCGGCCAGGACGGGAGAAACGGGGAGGGGCTGGGAGCAAGCCGAAATCCTTAGCTTTAGGGTTTTCTTTTTTTCTTTCCAATCATCCAGAATACATCAATGTTTGGCACTTTTATAGGCATTACAAGCAAGGGGGCTAAACGCACTAATACCATGGCTAAACATATGCCAATTTAAACAAAATTAAAATGCTGAAATTATAAATAAAATGCTGAAATTAAATGCTTGAATTAAACAATAAAATTATAATCTCATGGGTAGATGCGGTAGGGATTTTGACGCGGCATTGGCGGTGGATGTTGCGGCAAAGTGCCAACCTTCAAGCTTGCGATAGCGGTCATCAAAATCATCAAACTCCATATGACAACGAACAACGGCACCAAACATATCATGGCAAATCTTCAACTCGAGGCAGCGAGGTAACATCTAGCATGTGTTGGCACCAACATCAACTGGGTCACCCTAATCATCCGGAAGGGGATCTTCTTCAACAACATGATGCGGGTCTTCAACATGTACCGGATAACCAACATCGTCTGGAGGGGGGGCGCTCCAAATCAACATGCTGGGGGGAGACGGCTCCATCACATATATGGTTTTCTACTTCTAGTCAAATATATAGAGAAGAAGTAATACAGAGATAACCAAGAAGTCAGGCATACATTTTTGCTTCAGGAATTTAAAGAGACAAAATCATCAACTTCTGTCTGAATGTTCCGTGAAGATCTTCAAGCAGTCTGAAGGCCTACACCTTGAGCAAAGCTCTCTTTATCTTGAATAATTCTACATCTCTGGGGGAGATTTGACAACATCAGAAAATCCACTAGTCTTCTCGGATTATTGAGAAAGAGAAGACATCATCATTTTCTTTTCCTTGCTATAAAAGGGTTTTTAACTCTCTTCAAAAGTTATCCTTTGGTTGTCAAGTCTCCTGATCAAACGACTTGATTTGGTTTTTGGGCACCTGGTCAAAAGCTCAAAGGGTTGTCAGATCTCCCTTAAAATAGATCTTGTTGTGACAGGGCGTCTGATCAAAAACCTGTGGTGGCAGGGCACCTGATCAAAAACCTGTAGTGGATTCCTACTAGGGTGGTAGACGAGTGGATGTACCCATGTTTTTGGGGAATCGCTTTAAAATCTTTGTGTCGTCTGGTTGCTCTATTTTTTATTTTCTCTGTGATATGATTTTTGTGTTTTTCTTTCTGCCTTTCTATATATAGTTATCACTAATTTTAATCCGCAATAAAAATTAATCAAAAGTTTTTAAAAACTCTATTCACCCCCCCCCCCCTTGAGTTAGTGTGATATATCCCTTTACTTTCAATTGGTATCAGAGGGTAAGGTTATTTAGTTTCACAAGCTAACACCTGAAACAAAAGATCTTTGATCGATCCAATTTATTCTAGTGTCTTTTTATATTATGACACAAAATAAGGAATACTCAAGCACCAGACCACCAGTGTGCAATCTTAACAAGTTTGCACTTTGGAAGGCAAGGATCAGATTATATATGAATTCCATTGATTAAGACATCTATTATTCTATTTTGACAGGTCCCTCTACTCCATCTGCAATAACCACTACAAGCACTAGTGTTGTTCCACCACCTAAGTGGATAGAAGCACAGAAGAAAGCTAAGATAGCAGATGCCAAGGCCATGAACATTCTGGCCCAAACCATGTCTAATGACATATTTCAGAAGGCTGCTGAGTGCACTTCAGCAAAGGCAATCTGGGATTCCCTAAATGGGATGGTAGCAGGATCTGCTGATGAAAGGAAAGATAGGAGATCACATCTGATCTCGCAATATGAGAATTTCAAGAAAGAAGAAGCAGAATCAGTTGCTGACATGTACAAAAGACTCATCCTGATTATTAATGAGCTAAAAACTCTAGATAAGGACATCTCTTTAACATAGATTAATGATAAGATTCTTATGTATTTCCCCAGTATATGGGATTCTAGGATCTGGCCAATAAAGGAGGCTAGAAGCCTATATGAGATTTCTACTGAATCATTATTAGAAAAGCTCAAGTCTTATGAGCTGCTTATCAAGACCAGAGAAGCAGCTGAACAAAAGACGCCTACCTCAGGAAGGAAGGAGCAAAGTATTGCCTTCAAGGCATCTAAGGAATCAGAAGCACTACCTGCCAATGAAGATCTATTGAGTCTCTTGCTAAGAGATTCTACAAGAAGGCTAGTAAGGACTTAGAAAAAAAGTCTTCCAAAAATAAAGACAAACCCAGGTATGACAAGACTCCTACTAAGGAAATTTTTTACTATGGTTGCAGGAAGCCAAGACACATTCTCACAAAATTTACAGAGGCTTAAAAGAAGGATAAGAGAAAAGTGAAAGAGTTTAAGAAGCATTCCAGCAAGCCCTCCTCCAACCAATACAAGAAGAAGAAGGAGAGAGGCTTTGTAGCTGAGACCTGGAGTAACTCAGAAGAAGAAACTTCTTCCAATTCCAGTGAGGATGAAGAAGAGGCTAAAGCAAGAGAGATATGCTTGATTGCAATTGATGCATCATATAGTTACTCAGGAACTGATAAATTAGCAGTAGAATCTGAATCGGAAGAGGACCAGGTAATAGCTTCTTTTGATTTCACTGCTAATGAATTTAAAACTGAATTCAAACTTTTATGTAATGACTTAATTAAATCTGAGAAGGAAATCAAACTTCTCAGAAAAAAACAAATTGAATATGATAATCTATTTTCTAAAAACATTAAACTAAAAGATGAATTAGACTTAGCTTCAGAATAAATTTTTTCATTAAAAACTAAACTAAATGAGGCAAAACAATTTGAAGAATCCCTTAATGGGGGAAGTATCAAATTGATGGACATCTCAAGCATAATGAATACTAGATTAAATAAAAAAACAAGGCTTGTGTGCTTCATCAAGTCGGCCAACTTTTCTTCAGAAAAATATTTTATCAACCCCCCTATAGAGTTAGTGTGATCTATCCCCTCACTTTCACAACCTATTCAGCCAATCGAGAAGAGAAGCAATACAAGCAATTATATATCAAGTCCACATCACATCATCATCATAATATAAATAAAATAAGAGATCCAATAGTCCACAATGAGTACAGAGTGAAAGAGAAAAGGGCTTATGCCCAGAATATAATAATCAATCTCCCTCACACAAAATCTAACTAAGCAGAAGCTAATCTATGATCAGTACATACGTCATCACCTAACGTCGGGCTGTAGTAGTAGTAGGTGGTACCAACTCCTCATGTCCTGCCACCTCGTCCTACTGGTGCTCCAGCTCCTAAAATGATACGATCATAACCGACCGTTAATCATAAAGACTAAGCCATTTTGTCCTCGCCTCACCCCCACGACTCCTAGGTACTGAGCGGGATGACGAAGTAGAGGAAAACAAGGGGTATAGAATAGAAAGCAGGTGATAGTGGGTTCAAACTATCATATACAAGTATATCTCTACTTTAGCAGTTGTATATAGTACAAGTAAGGAAGTAAAAACAGTACTGAAAAGATGTGCGGTAAGTAGAGTAAAGTACTGAGCGGAAAAGTAATCTAGCTACGACTACACTAACATCACAGAAGTACCTTAACTTATGTGAATGCCCATATAAACCTATAAGTTAAGATTTCAGAAATGTAACTTATCATATAAAAGAGCCCATACTAATTTATATGTTAAGGATCTATGGTGTATATGTCTTAAGTATGTATGTATGGTATGGTATGTGGGTTATGTATCATACAAGTGCAACTCACCCAAATGACTCCATACGGAAAGACCTTTAGTTCCCACTTTTTGGAGTTAGCTAACACTTAAGTACTACTGTTGTGGCTACGACATCAATGGAGTGTGCATCTCCACTCCTATGAGGGTATACACACTACCAGGCCTAGACCTTCTGTACCCCTCTGAAGAACACACCAGAGTCACCATGTACTAAACCGCTGGCTAATCCACCAGACTTTTAGGTCGGGTGTGCGTTTTTGGGGATTGTCCTCCAGGCCGCAGTATAAATAACCTACTGGCCTCTCAAACCCTCAAACCTAACCCGAGTCAACGTACTTCCATCGGTGTGATTATTAGCCTAGTACTGCATGACCCACCACTAATATGTTCTATACACATGCAATTTATTTCCAACCCGAGCCTCCAGCTCGCAGGACAAAACTTGTGCTATATCCAGACATCCGAGCCTCTAGCTTGCAGGACACAAAAACCTGTTTTGTATCCTCTAACCATATATGGGTAAGATTGTCACATCATTCCCTTAACCTATTAGACTAGTCTTGTCTAATGCTTTTAGGCATAACAACTTATGGTTAGTCCTTGGACTGCCCAGAGCATACCCAGTGAGGGTTCTCGAGGGCACTAGGAACTATGTCGTGCTGAAGCCCAAAGCTCCCTTTTCTCAAGGACACTTACTTTTATTAGTGTTTACCCCTTATTAATTCCCAGCTCTCAATATTTCTCTTGTGTGAACCTAATGACTTAAGGTATTATTGGGAGAACGACAGTCCTCCGTCGATCTCCCTTCGAATAACTTTCCTTAGGCTTTGCACTATAACACTCATTACTATATAGTGACCCACTTGGCAATAACCAAGGTTACAACTTCCAAAGACACTTCTCAATCCAACCACCTATCATATCCCCCTTGGGTCCTAGTGTTATGTGTTACTTTATTTAAGCACAAGTCATGACCTAATTCTAGGCCAAATGAAATGACTTCCAATTCCTTTGGCTGAATGCCCCTAACTATTTATCATGGGTTTGTCAGATATATAATACCAACCATTCAGAATTTCATCATTTTTTAAGCCTTTAGAACTATAAATTAATTTATTTAATTAGGTGAGCTAGGTCACTTTGTACATGAGCTACTATATCTAGTGGTCCATTATGTCTAAAAAAATTATCTAAGGTTTATATAGGTTAAAAATATCTGTTCGTCAAAAATCATGATTTTCTAATTTAAATTTCCATATATTTTCTATTTATGATTAAATCCATAAATAATACATTTTTTCCAAATAAAGTACTTAAAATATACAACCAAAACTTCCAAGAAAATTACTGTTAATCAAAATTGATATAATAATACTCAAGACAGAAATTCATGATCTTAATCAGTGATTTGGCCTAACATGATTTCATATGGACATTACTACCAAAATGCCACTACTAGGATTTTCTGCATATATAATTATCCAAAAATTCTCAAATAATTATATTGGGTTTTAATCACATAAATAAGATGCTATAAATTTTTCCATAATTTTCAATAGTATTTTTCGTTACTTTTAAATTAATTTCCAAAAAGGGTTTTATTGTAATTCTATTATATACACAAGAAATAATCCTCAACTTGACTTATAACTTTTTCCATAGATGTAAAATATCCTATTAGGGCATGTATCAAAATTTTTGAATTTTATAAGGTCTATAGGCCTATATCTCATTTTCATTTTTAAAAGAGCATATTTTCTATTAATTCAAAATAATGGGATATTTTCTCCCAAAAATCCCACTCTTTCCATGGGAGGTGTAATTCATCCCTATAAGCCTCTGTCCAAAATCCTATGGACATTCATTAGGCCAAATGGGCTAACTTCCGATTTTTACATTTTAGCACAATATTTACAAACCTACCTCCATCATGCATTTTAGATTTCCCCAAGATACAGAGGTCCAAATGACCTTCCACTTTTACCATGGTCATATAATGACCCAATAGCCATGCAACACAAATTTGGAGGCATTTGGAAGAAGGAATCTTCATATATATCATTTATTTTATAATTAATATTTCTATAAAAACTATAAGAAAATAGATCTGAAAAATTTTGCTTTTTGTACAAGACCCAAGTCTAGCGTAAACGCATGCTTGTCAAAAATTTCACTGTATTTGAACTTGGATTTGACTTGGGCACTCATTTAAAAATCTACCCTAGCCTAAGACTAGTCTTAGTAGAATGGCCCTACAGGGAGCTATATTGCTCTAAATTTGAGGTTTAAGTTATCCAATTAAAGGTAAGACCTAGATCTATCTTTTTATGTTGAGCATCATTTCTGAAAATGCTTCTAAAAGGCCTAAATAATCCATACGAGGTGACTGTATAATCTGGGACATAAAATACACTTTTGATTCTTTCATAAAAAAAACAAGGGCATCGGGTCATCTTCTCCAATAAGCCTGTTGGTACCCTAGTTTGATTTGAGTTTAGTCCTCTCCTTTGTGCCCCTTGACCCAAGAAATATCTATGGTCAATGGTTAGAAGTCTAGCTGTAGAGTCCTCGCTTTTCCAAATTGAGAATTTGGTTAAGTAGGTTTTTCGTTCGACTATAGTCGAACGCCGTTCGACTATCGTCTATCGGCTGATCGACGATCGTCTATCAGTTGGTCGACGCTTTGTCTGCGCTGATAGTTCGACTATCTGTTGATAGTTCGACTATCTGTTCTACGCTGATAGTTCGACTATCTGTTGATAGTTCGACTATCTGTTCTGCGCTGATAGTTCGACTATCTATTGATAGTTCGACTATCTGTTCTGCGCTGATAGTTCGACTATCTGTTGATAGATCGACTATCTGTTTCGTTTTGATAGTTCGACTATCTGTCCTGATAGTTCGACTATCTGATAGTTCGACTATCTGCTGATAGATCGACTATCTGTTTTGTTTTGATAGTTCGACTATCTGTTGATAGTTCGACTATCTGTTTTCTGAGGTAGGTCGACTATCTGCTTGATAGGTCGACTATCTCTGTGCGCTTGATAGTTCGACTATCTGTCCTAGATAGATCGACTATCTGATAGTTCGACTATCTGTCCTGATAGCTCGACTATCTGCCGGGGTAGTTCGACTATCTTCTTCGATAGTTCGACTATCTGGATCGTTCGACTATCTGCCCGATAGCTCGACGATCTCCGTGCGTCGTTCGACGATCTTCGAAGGTCGTTCGACGTTTTCTGTCTGCCTTTGTATTTTGTATTTATTTATTATATTTAATTATTTAATACATTTTCTGGCACTCTATTTTAAGCTGTATGATAAAGTTTCCAGGCATTATTTGCTCTATTCTTTTTGCCTGAGTTAAAATCTTTTAAGATAAAGTTGTTTGTCTTATTAGCTGTCTCGTTAAATTACTTTATCTGATGACAGCCCTTTATAGCCGTTGGACTGAAAAGTCTTCTTTTTGCTATAAAGAGATTATTTCTGATGTGACTTTATTTAGTCTATCTGTTTATTTGATTTAAGCCTGCAGCTTCTTAGAAAGAGGTTTATTCCTTTTTATAGAATGTTTTGCTGCAGAGATATTTTCTGTCTTCTTGATATTTACAGCCCAGGTCTCAAGGCTCAGAAGAAGACAAACAATTCAAATGGAAGAGAGCCGTTGCTTGCTGATGATTATATAAAGAACCCTTTGCAGAAGGATTCAAGCTAGTTAATAGAAGCTAATAGCCAACCAGTGTTCATTCAAGCTCTCAAGCCTTCATCAAGCTCAACTTTCCTGCTCTCAGAAATTTCCATCTAACTGAGAAGTGTTAAGATCTTCATCTCTTCTTCACCTGAGTTCTCCTGCTTTCAGGAAGTTCAAACTCAGAGTTCCTTTGAAGAAGAAGAAGAAGAAGATAGCTGCTTGAAGAATTTTGTTTTTATTATTTACTTTCTTCCTGTAGCTTTTCCTTCAGAACTTTCTGAAGAGTTTCTCTGCACTGAAGCAAGACTTCACCTGGACATCTTTGAGCCAGGGGGAGCCTTGATTCTTTAGAGCATTCTAGCTCAGTGCAAGCTTTTTGTGCTTCTCTAATCTATTGTAAAATAGAGAAGACATCTTAACCTTCTTCCCCCTCCTGTACAGGGTTATTACTCCCTTCAAAAGTATCCCTTGGTGGCAGGGCACCTGATCAAAAACCTGTGCTTGGTTTTTTAGACACCTGATCAAAAGTCTAAAGGGTTTCTGAATCTACCTGAATCAGATTCTGTTGGTGGCAGGGCACCTGATCAAAAACCTGAGTGGATTCCTACCGTTTGGGTAGAAGAGTGGACGTACCCAAGTTGTTTGGGGAACCACTATAAATTTCCTTGTGTCGTCTGGATTTCTTTGTTTAATTCCTGCATTGTGGCTTGTGATTAGATATAACTAGGTTGCTAGTTGCTGATTAGGTTTTTCCAAGCTTAACTGTAATTACAGTTAGCTTGTGTTTGTACACATCACTTGTGTTAGGCTTTAAGGTTAAATTAATATCTATAATCTTTTCATTCCGCACTTCACTCCAAGGGAGTTGGGTAGAATATTAAGTTTTGTCTGTGCAAAATTTGATAACTCTATTCACCCCCCCTCTAGAGTAGTATCTATCCCTTCACTTTCAATTGGTATCAGAATTCTTACTCCTCCTGTTTCTCCAATTCAATCTCCAATTCATTCTCCAATTCATTCCCCAATAAACTCTCCTGCTCCATCTCCTGCTCGATCCCATGTTCACATCATTTCTCATCCCAGCACCTCTACCATATCTGCTACAGCTCCATCCACCTCTCATCCTTCAGCTTTTGAAATCTCTCCAGAGCTTATCTCCCGCATTATGGAGCTGATTACCCCGTCAATCAAAACCATGATTGACGAGGCAATCGCTCCCCTTGCAGCTTCCATTGATCTTTTGTCTGCCTCCATCAAATCCCTTACTAAATCTGCTGAGCCATCTTCCTCTAGGGGCCTGGTTTCAGTATCCACTGAAATCAGGCAGGGGGAGATGTTCAATGAAGATGCCTCAGATCATCCTGCTTCTCCTCTAGTTTTAAAAGATTCAGTTATGTCTGCCCTGGAAGAATCTGCTCAGGAAGAAATAGTTCCAGATGTTGTCATGTCTGCCCAGGAAGTGATAGATCCAGCTGAGAAAGAGATAGCTCCAGCCCAGGAAGAAATAGCTCCTGCTGAGAAAGTTTTAGCTCCAGTTTTGTCTGAGAAAGAAATAGCAGATGGAATATTGTTATCTGAGATTGCTGTTAAGGTCTGCTTAGAAGATCTTACCACTCCTATGATTGCTAGATTCCTGGAAGGAATCATAACTTCTTATCTGAATGAATCATGGGAAATGGTTAAATATGAAGGTAACTCTTTCATTCGTTTTGTTGATGAGTCGATTAATTTGATAGTTTGTGAATACCTTGAAGGAATGATTCAAGCTTATTTAGCAGATATGTATTCATAATTTTACAGATATTATTAAAGAAGATTTAACTGCTCAAATCATAGCAGTAGTTTCTGAGGCTGACCCAAGTATTCCTGCTACTCAAGTAGACCCTGAGTTGGAATTCTTCTTAGATAATAAAGAAGATGAGTCTGAGAAAGAGGAAGTCAAAGTTGACTCTCCTGTTCTGAGTTTGGAAGAAGCTCAAGCAAGAGCAGCATGGGAATTAAGAGTTCAATCTTTAAAAGAGAAAGAGAAAGATTTGCAATTTGAAAAGTCATCCATCTGGGATGACTCTCCAGGTTTAGATTTAGACTCCCTTCTGGCTCTGGATGCCATGGAAGAAGAAAAAGAGAAATCTGCTTCAAAGCTTAAAGAAAAGGCTGTCTCAGAAGCCTTTGATCCTTATGAGAACCCTCCATCATCCCATTCTGATGATGATGATGATTCTGATATTTCTGAAAAGTCAAAGAAAAAGAAATCTGCTGCAAAGAAAAGAAAAGCTGCTCCTCCTCCACCTCCAAATAAGGATAATGACACTCCCTATTACATTTTGAAGGGCATTGACCCCAAATCCAAGGATTTTAAGCATTGGATGTGGTTCTCGAAGAATCAGCAAAAAGAAAGAAAAAGAACCAAGAGGTATGACAGTCCTGTCTCAAGATGGACTCCCAGAGGTCCCCCTCCTCCACCTCCAGGTGCAGGAGCCTCTGGGAACCTTTCAGCTCTTCCTTCTGCCTCTTCTGCAAAATCTGCGTCTGCTCAGCCCCAACCTAGACAAGGTTATCAAAGTTCTCAAGGCAAATCATCTTATGGTTCTCAAAGACAAATGAAGGAGGTTGTGGCTCAAAGACCAACCTTTTCCCCACCTCCTTCACCAAAGAAGAGAATTACATCTCCATCTCCAGTTCAATCTGAGAAAAGTATTTCGAAAGGTAAATAGTTTATTTTGTTTTAAGATATCTAGCAATAACCTCTCTGCTAAGTATACTCTAATGTCTTATCTAGATATAATAGCTGATGCTGCTTCTCCTGAGCCCGTATATGAAAATCCTGAGCTCGATCCTAACTTTAGGATGGCTCGCTTTCAAGAACTTGTAGGAGCAGCCCAAATAAGAAAAGCAAGAGCTGAAGGTAAAGATACGACTGGTTTTACTACCATGTCAGCGTACAGAAAGAAAGAATTTGAAAAGTTCCAGGTAAATCCTGAGATTTTTGATCCGTCAAAGTACATGGAAAAACATCCTGAAGCTGTTGTCCCCAGAGCTACAGAACTGAAGATCATTGGTGCTCAGGACCTGAGGATGTCAAAGAAAGAATCAGATGACCCTCTTAGAAAAATTTCCTTTGTTTCTAGTTCTTCTGATCCTTTACCAGACTCTAAAGATTCTTATTAGTTTAATTAACTGTTGTGCTATATCTATTTATCTAATTGATAATCTGCCAGTTTATTGTTAACTATTTGCTGAATTTATTTTTCTGTGTTCTATTGCTAGCTGTTTTAGATTTTGAGAGACTTAACTCAAATAGGGGGAGATTGTTGGTACCCTAGTTTGATTTGAGTTTAGTCCTCTCCTTTGTGCCCCTTGACCCAAGAAATATCTATGGTCAATGGTTAGAAGTCTAGCTGTAGAGTCCTCGCTTTTCCAAATTGAGAATTTGGTTAAGTAGGTTTTTCGTTCGACTATAGTCGAACGCCGTTCGACTATCGTCTATCGGCTGATCGACGATCGTCTATCAGTTGGTCGACGCTTTGTCTGCGCTGATAGTTCGACTATCTGTTGATAGTTCGACTATCTGTTCTGCGCTGATAGTTCGACTATCTGTTGATAGTTCGACTATCTGTTCTGCGCTGATAGTTCGACTATCTGTTGATAGTTCGACTATCTGTTCTGCGCTGATAGTTCGACTATCTGTTGATAGATCGACTATCTATTTCGTTTTGATAGTTCGACTATCTGTCCTGATAGTTCGACTATCTGATAGTTCGACTATCTGCTGATAGATCGACTATCTATTTTGTTTTGATAGTTCGACTATCTGTTGATAGTTCGACTATCTGTTTTCTGAGGTAGGTCGACTATCTGCTTGATAGGTCGACTATCTCTGTGCGCTTGATAGTTCGACTATCTGTCCTAGATAGATCGACTATCTGATAGTTCGACTATCTGTCCTGATAGCTCGACTATCTGCCGGGGTAGTTCGACTATCTTCTTCGATAGTTCGACTATCTGGATCGTTCGACTATCTGCCCGATAGCTCGACGATCTCCGTGCGTCATTCGACGATCTTCGAAGGTCGTTCGACGTTTTTTGTCTGCCTTTGTATTTTGTATTTATTTATTATATTTAATTATTTAATACATTTTCTGGCACTCTATTTTAAGCTGTATGATAAAGTTTCCAGGCATTATTTGCTCTATTTTTTTTGCCTGAGTTAAAATCTTTTAAGATAAAGTTGTTTGTCTTATTAGCTATCTCATTAAATTACTTTATCTGCTGACAGCCCTTTATAGCCGTTGGACTGAAAAGTCTTCTTTTTGCTATAAAGAGATTATTTCTGATGTGACTTTATTTAGTCTATCTGTTTATTTGATTTAAGCCTGCAGCTTCTTAGAAAGAGGTTTATTCCTTTTTATAGAATGTTTTGCTGCAGAGATATTTTCTGTCTTCTTGATATTTACAGCCCAGGTCTCAAGGCTCAGAAGAAGACAAACAATTCAAATGGAAGAGAGCCGTTGCTTGCTGATGATTATATAAAGAACCCTTTGCAGAAGGATTCAAGCTAGTTAATAGAAGCTAATATCCAACCAGTGTTCATTCAAGCTCTCAAGCCTTCATCAAGCTCAACTTTCCTGCTCTCAGAAATTTCCATCTAACTGAGAAGTGTTAAGATCTTCATCTCTTCTTCACCTGAGTTCTCCTGCTTTCAGGAAGTTCAAACTCAGAGTTCCTTTGAAGAAGAAGAAGAAGAAGATAGCTGCTTGAAGAATTTTGTTTTTATTATTTACTTTCTTCCTGTAGCTTTTCCTTCAGAACTTTCTGAAGAGTTTCTCTGTACTGAAGCAAGACTTCACCTGGACATCTTTGAGCCAGGGGGAGCCTTGATTCTTTAGAGCATTCTAGCTCAGTGCAAGCTTTTTGTGCTTCTCTAATCTATTGTAAAATAGAGAAGACATCTTAACCTTCTTCCCCCTCCTGTACAGGGTTATTACTCCCTTCAAAAGTATCCCTTGGTGGCAGGGCACCTGATCAAAAACCTGTGCTTGGTTTTTTAGACACCTGATCAAAAGTCTAAAGGGTTTCTGAATCTACCTGAATCAGATTCTGTTGGTGGCAGGGCACCTGATCAAAAACCTGAGTGGATTCCTACCGTTTGGGTAGAAGAGTGGACGTACCCAAGTTGTTTGGGGAACCACTATAAATTTCCTTGTGTCGTCTGGATTCCTTTGTTTAATTCCTGCATTGTGGCTGTGATTAGATATAACTAGGTTGCTAGTTGTTGATTAGGTTTTTCCAAGCTTAACTGTAATTACAGTTAGCTTGTGTTTGTACACATCACTTGTGTTAGGCTTTAAGGTTAAATCAATATCTATAATCTTTTCATTCCGCACTTCACTCCAAGGGAGTTGGGTAGAATATTAAGTTTTGTCTGTGCAAAATTTGATAACTCTATTCACCCCCCCTCTAGAGTAGTATCTATCCCTTCACTTTCAAAGCCATCAGTCCAGATTGCCCCAACCTGGAATAACTAGAACTTACATTTCCCGGCATTCTGTTCGCCGTCACCGCCAGTGATTGTCGCCACCACCTACATTGAGGTGGCGACTAGCGTTTCCCGGCGATGTGGCCACTAGAGGTAGCTCCTCCGGCGAACCTGAGAAAGAAGAAATGCTATGGATGCTCCCTCTCTCATGGCCTCATGCTCAGTTGATCCTAATATCTCTCTTAAAAAGAGATAGACATTTAGCACAGAAGGAGGGGAGGAGAAACGATCCCTTAGACAAGTTGATGATGGGTTTGGTGGTGGTGCGCCATGGCCGACCCTTGCTCTGGCGAGCTGGCTCTTTTCCTGATTTCTCTGGCTAATACTCTGCTCCAGCTATCAGTTTATGATCCTTAGGGTTCACTGAAGATGATGGTGGGGTGGAATGGAGGTGAGTCTGGATGGTTTAAAGGCTTTGACCTATGAGGAGTGGCTGGGCATGGTTGGCCGTCATTGAGGACGATGCCTCCATGCTGCCACCTGTCACCATTTATTGGACCGTCAATTATTATTTTAAGATAAAACTTCTTGAGAAGATCAACCTATTAAATAGGTTGTTGCAGAAGAAAGTTGCTCAACAAGCAGAATCCTCCAGTGATTCTGAAGAGGAGGTAGTCCTCAGCTTAGATGAAGACAAACAACAAAAGGAAACCCAAGATCCAGAGGAGGGCAGTGGACCCCTGGAACAACATATAGTCTCAACTCCAGGAGAAGAAAACCCTAAAAAAACTGAGCTGCCTGCCCAAGTGGGAGGCATTGCTGAAGCTGCCCTAGAGAGTGAATTAGCCGATGATACTGTTATGAACATTGTATCAGAAATCAATAATGAAGCTCAATACAATGTTGAGAAAGAAGCTCAAAATGAGCAAGTAAGTATCTCCTTTAAAAATAGGGCCCTGGACAAAAATCTGGATGTCCAGGGAAAACCATTTGCTGTACAAACTAATCTTGTTCCTCCTATACATGTGCAGCAAGAGTTCACTATTGAAGAGCTCTTTTCTGATTTACCTTATGCCAGAACTGAGGGGGAGCAATCCCAGCTGGAAAAGGATTTGCCAAGGACTAAGGGGGAGGAGATACTACATGTCCCATCTACTAAGGAAACTGTTGATATAGAAAGCTCCTCTCAACCCTCTGATGATGATGAAGCCTCTTTTGCTAAGAAGAGAAAAATTGTTGACATTAAGAAAAGGAGCTCGGGCTATAAGAAAGCCTTGCAATCAGTCACTCCACAACCTGCTCCAAGCATTGATTTCAGTTCTGTACTGGTCCAGATGCAAGTAAAATTGGATGAACAAAGGCAATCTCTAGAAAAGTATGTGGATGAGTCTAATAAGGAACTGTAGTTTCAGCTGGCTCAGGACATAAAATCCACAAGATTTGAATTAAATCTGCACAAAAAATAAATGACAGATTGCAATCATAAGGGAGGCAATGCTGTAGTTTATTTGGCTGAGCAAAAAAACTTATCAAGACTGAGATTGAGGACATTGCCACCAAATAAGGGTATGTTTTGGAAAATCAATTCAGATCTAATGAAAACCTCAAAGACTCCCATGCAGAAATCATCCAAAAACTGGGAAGTATTTCAACAGCTTTGAAAACTGAAATATCAAAGCAGATATAAGTGGATATAGATGCTATTTAGACAACTATTGAAGCCTCCCAAAAGACAATTTATGATACCTTACTGAAGTTTAAAGACTATTACAAAGAAGGTACAGAATATCTGGCTGATCAGATAAGGTTTCAGAAGACTGATCTAAGGGATCATATTACTAAAAAAGTCATAAAGGGGGAGAGAATGTTAGTCAAAGCTAGCTCTGACCATACTAAATTGATCTTTAATTACATCAGAGCAACACTTGGCTTTCCTCCTTTATGTGATGATGATAATGTTGCTGAATCTAGAATACACTCTGCTCATATAGAAGGAGATCAGCCTGAAGTTGCCCAAGTTATTTACCCTCCTTCTAATTTTGACATGGTTCAAAAAGAAGTGTAGACAATGTATATTCCTTCACAGGAGGCATCAAAGGTGATCATTAAAAAAGTAGAAATGTCAGAGGAAGCCAAGAAAGTTAAAAATGAGGCACAATTGTCCAAGAAAATGTTCAGGGAATAGGTTGAATTGAAGCCAGATTTTGAGCAATGGAGCCCTACTTCAAGGAATATCATTTTGACTACCTGGAAGGCTGTAAAGGATAAGACCCATGAAAGGGGTAAGTGGTATTCTTAGCAAGAATATAACAAATATCAAGCTAGGCAGGAAGCCATTCTTCAGTATTGAAGAAGTGCAAAAGCTGGGAAGTTAGCTGCTAATGCTCTGGAGCCTAGCAGGTACTTCCCCAAGCCCTTTCACTATTTTGAAAGGCAAAGGATAAAGGCTGAAGAATTAAAGAAGAAAGATCTCAAAGCGAAGAAACCTGCTGAGGATACAGAACCTTCTGTGCAGGTAAAGATTAAGTCTGGGAAAGGCAAAGTGATTAAAGAGCCTAGCGAATCATAGGATCGATAGGCTTAAGTACTGAACAATGTAACTTTTTATTTTTTTTCTACGGAAAACATGTAAATTGGTGTATTTTCTGATTAAATAATAAAATCACCTTCTCTATTAATCTTAGTTATTTACATTGTTTTTATGTTATCCTGCACTTAATTGTATGTACGTCCTTTGTTTATATACTTTATTATGAGAGATGTATATCTTTGACTAAGGGTTATGACTTCTCCAAATAGGGGGATATTGTTGGGTACACTGAAAAATATGTGCAAGATTTGGAGAAGCCTCACCTTACTCAATGATATACATCAATTTGTATTTGATGTATGTTTGAGTTTCATTGTGTAGGTATAAGGTTTGTAAAGAAATTTTTCTAAGTACAAGTGTCGACACCAGAAGTTGTGTCGACACCAGAAGCAAAGTTGTGTCGACACCAAGAAGTTGTGTCGACACTAGAAGCAAAGCTGTGTCGACACCCAGGCATTGTGTCGACACCTGAAGAAGAGGTTGTGTCAACACCTAGAATTATGTCGACACCTAAGGCAGGAATTGTGTCGACACCTATAGATGAAGCTGTGTCGACACCCAGGAGTTATGTCTACACCATAAGAAAGGCTTGTGTCGACACTCGAGAATTATGTCGACACCTGAAGAAGATTTGTGTCGACAGCTAGACACACACTCAATGCCATCTTACAATAACAGCTATTCTGAGTCAGAAGGCTTGTGTCGACACACAGGACTTGTGTCGACACACACTCAATGACAGCTATACACACACTCAACGCCACTTGTCTGCAGCAGTTAAGTCATGACCAGAAGCAGTTGTGTCGACACACAGGACTTGTGTCGACACTCACACTCAACGACGGCTGGGCATACACTCAACCCCATTTTTCTGCAGCAGTTATATCGAGACCAAGAGCGGTTGTGTCGACACACAGGACTTGTGTCGACACATACAAAGAGAAGAAGTGTCGAGTAGCTGAAGAATGACTATGTCTACACGTGGAGTGTTTTGTAGACTTCACCAAGACTTGTATCGACCCTTAGTCTATTTGTGTCAACACATACGAAGTAGATTGCCGAGTGGATCATGCTGAGTTGTTAAGTCTCTAAGGAATCAACTGTCATGACTGGTGGGTCGATAGTTGTCATTACCAATAGGTCTGACACCTTTGTCAGAACTGTCAGAAGGTTGTTACAAACCGGATCAGCCGATAACTAGAAGAAATCTCTATATAAAGGACTAATCCGTGACAACTAAAAGGAGAAGAGAACATAAAAGACACAGGAAAAAAGTGAATCATCTGAAGGAAGAATTTCACAACATGTAAAGGGGTGACCCTTAAGAAGGCAGATTCTGAACAAGTCTGAAGAGAAGATTCAGATCTTATTCTATAGTCAAGAAAGGAGCTGACGGGAGATCAACTTCTACATCATGAAGAGTTCAACCTTATTTTGTTCTATCAAGAAGATTTGAAATAGCTAAGTTAGGTTAGATCTGAAGTTTCAGTTCATTTAAGAACTGATCAAGAATCACTCACCTATAGAGTGATCTATCAGGTGATATTCCTTAATTTCTCAAATACTCCAATACTTGTAGGATCTTTTGTTAGATCTGAGTTGTAAGCCTGTAATTATAAAGGCTGAGGTAGGGCTGAGTGCCTGAGGTATATGACTATTGATAGTCTTAGTTGTAAGCCTAGTTATAAAGGCTGAGGAAGGGCTGTGGCCTAAGTTAGGATTCTAGGGCGGAACAATCTGAGGTAGGACTTGTATAAGTCTGAGGTGTAGGAACCATCTGGTTCTGAGTTGTAAGATCTGTGGATCTGATCTAGTCGACGGAAGTATTACTGAATCAAGCTTTCTACTGGATAGGTGAAGGGGGAAAGTCGATGTACCCATACCTTGGGGAACCACTATAAATCTGGTGTATGCTGTGCTGTGTTTGCTGTGTTGTGATTGTATGTTCTGTGTTGTGATAAGAACCTGTTAGATTGTCTAAAATTCTTAAAGATAATTAGAACCTATTCACCCCCCTCTAGGTGTTTAAGCTCTTGAAATAAGTATTTTAACTTGACACGCCCGTGTCAAGCACCTGACACACCCATGTCATAAGATACATGCCCGTGTTGAGGGGTGTGCCCCTCAATCAATACATAATCAACTCTCCCGAGAAGAACATGGCTAAGGAACACGCCAGTGTCCTTGGCCGTGTGCCGAACACGCCCCTATGACACTCCCGTGTCACAGGCCCTGTACCACACCGACGCCTCCCGGTTACCAACCCGAGCAGGATACGCCCTGGAACACGCCCGTGTCCCAAGCCGTGTCGCCTCTCAATGATCGTTGACTTCATTTTTGTCGAGCTCCCACGATAAACTCGAGCACCCAGAGCTGGACACGTCTTAGGAAACGCCCGTGTCCTAGGCCATGTCACCCATCCTGAACTCCAAATTAAAATTTGGGGTGTTATATGGAGCTTGCCTCGGGCACTTCGCTAACCAAACCAAAAACTTTCTTCCCACTCCAAAGGATTATAGCTTTCGCTTGCTCTCTCGGGTTGGGCTCGATATTGGCAGGAAGAGACCCGGCGGGTTGCTCAGATATAATTTTAGCTAGTTATCCTACTTGATTTTCTATAATTTTAACGGATCTGGCTAGGCTTCTTATAGTTGTGTCATTAACATTCATATATTTTTAAAAAAATTCCTCCAAGCTTGGAGGTTTTTGATAATTTTGAAGAAGTGGAGGTGGTGCGGAAAAATCATTTTGTGGTGGCAGGCGCATTGCGTTCAAAGGGTTACTCCACGAGAAATTTGGGTGGTTTCGTAAAGCAGGATTATAAATATTCAGAAAAGCAAAGCCCGGCACAGGAAAATTTTCCGTAGAAAAATTATGAAAAGCATTCCTAGGCTTATTATTAACATAAGCTAATTGTTCAGGAGGAGTTATAGATTCCCATAACTGAGGGGCGGAGGCAGCAGTCATCTCCAGTATCTTTTTGGTTACTACTTCCACTCTCAGAGCTAGCTGGGAGACGTTATCTACTTCAAATATACCTGCAGGTTTGTTTGGGCGAGGTCTAGGAACATTCCACTGATATGTGTTCATGGCCATGTCCTCGAAAAGCTCAAGAGCTGCTTCTGGGGTTTTGTCGTTTAAAGTACCACCGGAAGCTGCGTCTATCATTTGGTTTGTATTTTGATTTAGCCCATTATAAAACGTATGCACTTGTAACCATACAGGCATCGCATGATGGGGGCATCGTCTTTACAGTTCTTTAAATCTTTCCCAGGTTTCATAAGGATATTCAGAATCTATTTAAAAAAAGGCAGAAATATCGTTCCTAAGTTTTGCAGTTTTAGCTTGCAGAAAATACTTCATCGGACATTTTTCGATTAGTTGATTCCAAGATGTGATGCTCCATCTTGGCAGAGTCATCAACCATTGTTTAGCTTTAGTTCTAAGGGAGAAGGGGAAGAGTCTTAGCCGAATAACATCATTTGTTACAACATTGATCTTGAAGGTGTCAAAAATCTCAAGAAAGCTTGTTATATGCTCGTTCGGATCTTCATCTTGAAGTCCGTCATATTGCACATACTACTGCGCTTTTTGAATTATGCTAGGCTTAAGTTCAAAATTATAATTATCTATAGCAGGGATAACTATGCTTGATTTTGTACCCTCTAGATTTGGTTGTGCATAATAGGACATAGGCCTATGCAAGGCTTCCTCTATGATGGGCTCTTCGATTCTTAAAGTAGAGAATGACTCAGAATCCTCAACCGATATTTGGAGAGTAGGGCCTTGAAATCTCGATCTTCTCCAAAGAGTACGCTCAATTTCGTGGTCCAAGTACAAAAAATCGACGGATTTCTGCGGGCCATGCATTAGGAGAAAAGAGGATAGAGAAAGAGAAAATAAACTTACAAAAAGAGAACTACTAAATTTTTTTTTTTTGAATTAGAATTTTTTTATGTTCTAACTCCTGAACTTCCCAAGGGCTACCCGATGAAGTGTTCGTAAGGTACTAGGCAAGATAGTGGTATTTAAGCCACATTGCCCTTTTCGAGAGAGTTACGTGGTGTAGAAAAGTGTGAAGAGAGTTTCTATTAAGAGCGTTAATATTTTTTTTGAATTTTTTTAATTTTTAAGAAAGAGGGTGAGAAAGATTAGAGATAAAAGCAATAGGTTTGTGTTTTAAAATTATCAACAAAAGTTGCTACCCGGCAACGGCGCCAAAAACTTGGTGTCAGCTAATCGTGAAGAGAATAAAAACCGAACTAACAATCCAACTAGGCAAGTATACCTATCGAACTGTAGCTAGGGGACACAAGTGTCGTATTAAAATCCGGGAACCGTTGAGTAATCTTACTCACACAAAAATTATTATCTTGTCGAAGGATTGTTTGAGGGTTTAAGAGAAATCTAATTGTGATTAAGAAAAGAAATATTGCGCTAAAAAGAGAACTGCTTGCAGTTAAATAAAGAGCTTTTAAAAGCGATCACCACGAAGGGATTAAACGATGAAATGGAAAAGCACTCGATCGAGAATCACCTCGGCAAAAGTTGATTAAAAATATGATAATAAACCTAAGCTTAATAGGGTAAAGGTCCTTGACTGTGGAGGTTCCCAAAGCATGAACACACTTCTCTCGAAGTCATGCCCAATTGAGTTTAGGAAGGTCTGACCGAACTCTCGTCCAAATCGGAGGCCTAAAGCTCACTTTACGTTATGAACCCCACTATTGGATTTCACTCAAATTAGGTAGATTTAACGTTTGCCTCTTTCGAGGGGTGCGTGCAACTCTCTTTACTCTTGAGTGTTCACTTCAAAATACGAGCCTCTCGGCTAGTTAAGAGTGAAAACAAAGATGTAAATTATATATCGATGATATAACTCCAAACATGAATAATCAAGAGTAAATCGAAGGCCTAAACCCTAAAAAGAAAAAGTAAGTTTAAATAATCATAACTTAATCAACTCGAACCTCGGATCATCAAGATCGAGTACATGTAGGATTAGTTAATTATGGAGAAGTGGAGGATGAGAGATGAGTAGAAGAACATTAAGAACACAAAGCAAAAGGGCAATTTATATTAATATTAAAAGAGAGCTACAACTTGAAGAAAATGGTTACACTTGCAATGAAATAAAAACCTATGTTAGCATTTACACTAGGCTACCAATGAAGTTACAAAAACTACAACAATAAGAGTACACTAAGTAAGGGATAATAAAAGCATAAAATGAGAAAGAGAGAGAGAGAGAGAGAGCATAAAAACACTAAGAAACAAAGGGGAAGCACCTCCCCTCTCAAACCAAAAAATCTTTGGACACAAGGGGAACCACTGAATTTATAGACTTTCTCACGGGTTGGTCACGCCCTCTATCATGCCCAGGAAGGGCATGTTAGGGGGCTTGACATGTACGGAGTTGACCTCGGCTTTGGGTTCTAGAGAGAATGGTGATTGCTTCTGTACAATGGTGGACATGCCAAGGGACACGCCCGTGTAGGAGCGGCGTTTAAGGCACATCAAGTCTCAATCATTGGTCGGAAATCCGCCAGTCATCAAAAAAGGTGGAACACGCCCTAGGGCCATGACCATATAGAGGGGAATGTCAGTACTGTTGACATACAGCAATGGAAAGTCTTTTAATGCGACAGTAGGCTTCAGGATGAGGGTGATACACTCAGAGTGTAATACCCCCATCCGTCATATGGCATATAACAGAAGGTCCAGCTGTAACCTGATTCCATATACAACGGACAGTCGGAAGGGTTATAGAATAAAACCAAGAACTCAACTACTCGTCCTAACACAGAGCATTCTAGCGGAAGCTTTTAAACAGTTTATGAGAACCCAGAAATTGCACAATAATGGCATGAATGTCCACTATACCACAGGAATGAAATACATCAAATACACAAAAGAGTACATGGCCTTAAGGCTTTACAAATGTTCACTAGACAATATAATGTTTTACATACATCGGCTCACAGGCCGACCACACATGACAAAAGTAAAACAACGGTTCGCTTGGCCTTCGAGGGCCATCTCTGCAACTTGGGCTTCCGCCCGCTACTTGGCGCTTGGTTCTGCAGCACCTGCAAGCAACATTCCACCGCACGGTGGCAAACAAAGCAACGGTCAGCTAAAGCTGACCAAATTATAACGACCCCGTCCCTTACTTGGGACGGTGGTGCTCCTTCCCTGCATATCATTAGCCCAGCTAAATAGTAAAGTTCAAATATATATTTCGCTACAGGTGTAGGCACACTCGGCCAAACACCCCGTGCAATCAGGGCACATTCTCGATGAATCCAGTCAATTCCGTGGCCTCACCATAACCCTCAGGACGGCAAACATTGTGAGCATTTTTGAGTCTTTCCGACCGTAGTCCAAGACTCCTGACTATGCCAACGGCCAGTTCCACTTTAGGGCCTCTAGCACCGAACCGCAAAGCCTAGGTCCGTTTCCACCTGCCCGTTGCTCACGCCGCCTAGTCACTTTAAGACATACATGCATGCCAAGCTTCACCCGGATCCTAAAACATTTCAAAACATCACATAACACAGTTATGTTCAAGGCTGGCTCCCCGACCGCCAAGTTAGCAGAATCACGTTTTCGCCCAGATTTCCGGGTACGCCTTGGAGTTAATCCCAAAGGATCCCTGCTGCAATCTACCGCGTAGAAACCCGAAAATAATGCACAGAGTCTTATCCGGCTATTCATGCAATGCAACATCACCGATCCAGACAAACACGTCAAGGTAGGCTTCACACACAATGCCTATGCCCGTACTTCGATTCTGGACTCTAAATAAGGGGGACTTCACATATCTACCCCAAGGAACACTGTGCACTCACCGCACACTCGCGGGAGCGGGTTTCCCATGCAGAAATGAAGAGGACTTAACATGTCCAAGTTGAGAATCATTACCCTTGAAGTCTGCTTAAGCGCCATGAAAAACTAGCCGGATGAAAGGCTTCGCAAGGAAATTCTCTCCACGGATCTGGTCTCGGTTCTCACTTTAGTGCTCCGATGCTCCGCCGATGGCCGGATTCTTCCCTTCCTTCTTCCTTTCTCTCTCCTCTCTCTAACTTCTTAGAAAGTGAGAATTTAGGATGAAATTAGGAATTAAACCTCTTATCTCAGACTAAACACAAGCAAGAACTCATCTGGGCCGTTTGATCTTATTTAAAGAAAATGAACAGCTCAGATTAGCCTGAAATTCCTTAATCTTGGGCCGAACACGGCTTTGCACACGACCGTGTGCCTCGATCCAGCCATAAATATCGAGCACAGAAAAGGACACGAGTTGGGACATGCCCATGTCCCAACCTGACACGCCCGTGTCGGGTCCTCGACACGCCCGTGACCAGTGGCCGTATCACAAATAACCGCCACGCCAGCCGTCATGTCGCTTGGTGATACGGGTGGCGACACGCCCATGTTAGACGTGACATGCCCGTGTCAACCAGTACACGCCCGTGTTCCAAGCTGTTTCCCTCAGTCGACACAGGACCAATCTTCCGAAGGAGTATACGGCCATGTGACACGCCCGTGTCACATGCCATATGTTTAACACGCCCTGTGATACGCCCGTGTCATAGGCTGTGTTCAAGAACTCAACGCTATTCGACCTCAAAACGACTACCCGAGCACGACACGCCCTGTTATATGCCCGTATCACAGGCCGTGTTCACCCTACCATGACCCGACCTTGGTTTGAGTAGCGCCTGTTTCATTTTTATGTTTTCGGGCATTACAAATCTCACCCCGTAAAGATTTTCGTCCACGATATTATGTAAAAGTACACGAAACAACTTAAAGATTACATGCGTGGAATAATTCGGGGTATGCTTCCAACATAGTCTGCTCTCGTTCCCAAGAAATATCCTCACATCCGCAGTTATCCCATCAGACTTTAACCATTCAAATTTCCTTGTTACGGAGCTATTTGACTTCAAAGTCTTCAATGCGAATTGGCTTGACCTTGGTCGTCAACCCTTTATCAATCGTCACTTGATCGACCGCAACAACCTGAGAAGGCTCTTGTAATACCTTCCGCAATACTGAAATGTGGAATACATCGTGTAGCCCACTCAATTCCACCGACAATTTCAATCGATACGCTGCTTCGCCAATCGGCTCCAGGATCTCAAACGGTCCAAGGTATCTCGGACTAAGCTTCATCAAGCGTTGAATCCGCGAGACTCCCTTAAATGGATTGATTTTCATGTACACCCAATCGCCAATGCTGAACTCCACATTCCTATGCTTGGCATTATAGTATTTTGCCTGTCTGTCCTGGGCGGTCTTTAACCGTTCCTGAATTGTACGTACCATTGATGTAACGTATTCCACCACCTGACGTTTATATAACTTCGAATAGCCTATCTCCGACCAAGACAACGACGTGCGGCACCTTCTCCCATATAGGGCCTCGAAAGGCGCTATTCCAATACTCGCTTGAAAACTGTTATTGTAAGCAAACTCTACCATGTACAGGTCATCTTCCCACTACTTTCTGAAATCAAAGACGCACATGCGAAGCATGTCCTCTATCGTCCTGTTGACCCGTTCAGTCTGACCATCCGTCTGCGGATGAAAGGCTGTGCTGAAACTCAGCTTAGTTCCCAACAACTTATGCACCAGCCTCCAGTCATTTGACGTGAAGCATCCGTCTCGGTCACTAACAATACTGCGTGGCACACCATGCAACCGTACAATATTATCCACATATAGCTTGGCTAACTTTTCCACCGGATCTTCCTTCCTATTCGGGATGAAGTGCGACAACTTTGTCAATCTATCTTCGACCACACAGATGGCGTCATTTCCCCTTTGCGACTTTGGCAAACCATGCACAAAATCCATGGAAATGTCGTCGAACTTCCATTCCGGGTTAGGAAAGGACTTCAAGAAACCTCCGGGCTTTTGGCACTCCGCTTTCACCAGGGCACAAGTTTGGCACTTCGCCACATTAAGTTCTACATCCTTCTTCATCCCTGGCCACCAAAACAACTTCCTCATGTCCCTATACATCTTCGTGCTCCCCGGGTGGATTGAGTACTTGGTATGATGAGCCTCATACATCAACTCATCTCGAAGGTTATCCGTACTTGGGATACATAGGCGACCGTCCTTCCTTAGCAGTCCATCTTCAACTGCAAATTGGGAATTTGACCCTTATAACGATTCATCCAAGATTTTCTTCATACTGCTATCCTGAATCAAAGCCCGCCGAATCCTATGAGCTAGGTCATACTGCACCTCCGTCCAACACAATATTGCCTCGGCACTAGCCTTCTTGTCAACGCAGGAGATCTCCAAAACGTCTAAATCACGGATCAAACTCTCATCATGCACCGCCAACCAGTTGGCTTGCGCAGGTGACCTATGACTCAACGCATCGCCACTACATTTCCTTTCCCAGGCACATAATGTATCTTGAAAGTGTAGTCCCCAAGGAACTCTATCCACCTCCGCTCCCTCATGTTATGGTCCTTCTGATCTAGTAAATACTTCAGGCTTTTATGATCTTTGTAGATAGTGACCTTCACACCATAAAGATAGTTCCTCCAAAGCTTTAGAGCAAATATCACGGCCGCTAGCTCCAAGTCATGGACCGGATAATTTCTCTCATGAACCTTCAACTGTTGTGATCCATAGGCTATTATGCTCCCATGCTGAAGCAGAACACAGCGCAAACCACCTCCCTAAGCATCACTAAAAATTTCAAACCCTTCAGAACCACTCGGCGAAAACAAAATAGGCGCCGTGACCAACCACCTCTTCAATTCTTCAAAAGCTTGTGCGCACTCCAGCTTCCACACAAACTTTTGATCCTTCCTTGTCAGCATCGTGAGTTATAGTGCTATCCCCGAGAAGTTCTCCATGAAGCGCATGCAGTAGCCGACAAGCCCCAGAAAGCTCCGGACTTCCGCCACCGTAGTCAACACTGGCCACTCCTGAATTGCCACTATTTTTGCCGGATCCACCGTAATGCCTTCACCACTAACAATATGACCAAGGAACGTGATTGAGGATAACCAGAACTCTCACTTGGAGAACTTATCATACAACTTATTCTTCCTCAACGTCTCCAATACCATATGCAGATGTTTATAGTGATCATCCTCACACCGCGAGTACACCAAGATGTCGTCGATAAATACTATCACGAAATGGTCCAGGTACTCTCTGAACGTCCTGTTCATCAAATCCATAAACACGGATGGCGCATTGGTCAACCCAAACGGCATGACCGTAAACTCGTAATGCCCAAACCGCGTGCTGAACGCTGTCTTTGGGATATCACTTTCCCTTATCCTTAGTTGGTAGTATCCAGATTTTAGATCTAGCTTCGAATATGTGGTTGACCCAACCAACTGATCAAATAGATCGTCAATCCTTGGGATCAGATACTTATTCTTTTCCGTAAGCTTGTTCAACTCCCGATAGTCAATACAGATTCGCAAGCTCCTATCTTTCTTCTTAACAAAGAGGACCGGTGCGCTCCAAGGCGACGAACTTGAACGCACATACCCTTGCTCCAACAATTCTTGCAGTTGCACCTTAGACTCCGCCATCTCCTTAGGCGCTATCCGATACGAAGAGCGTGACACCGGTTTGGCACCCGACACCAGCTTAATTGTAAAATCAATCTCCCGCTGAGGATGTTCTACTGGGAGATCGTCTGGGAATACATCAGGATACTCGAACACAACTGTAATACAGTCAAGACTAGGTTTAGGCATTGAAGCCTGCACTAATGCGACAAACAGTTCTACCCCAGACAAAACTGCCTTAATTACCTGAAGTGTCGACATCAAAATCTTGCTCGACCCTTTCATGCCTGTAAATGTAGTCTCCCGATCGGTATTCGGTCTCAACTTAACCTCCTTTCGGTTGCAATCAATGCATGCTCGCTGCTCCGAGAGCCAGTCCATTCCAAAGATTACATCGAACTCCACTAACGGTAACAGAAACTCTTGCAAAACGAACTCCTGATCCCCGATCTGAATCTTTACCACACAGACTCTATCCGCGCGCATTGAGCACCCATTGGGCAACAACACATCGAACTTGTCATTTACCATCGAGGAAGGAACTCCGATGCGTGATATGAATCTTTCGGACAAGAAGGAATGCGAAGCTCCCGTATCAAACAAGGCTCTTGCCGGACTATCGAAAACTAACACAAAGCCTAGCATCAAGATTATAAGCTAACATGTAGAAAGGTAACGGCTATAAAAGTTAAACAGTAAATATTTAACTCATACCTATCACCACGTCAGCTTTCTTAATGACCTCTTGCAGACTAAGGTTGTAAACTCTAGGCTTGGCTGGAGCATGGTGGGATGTGGTCGACTCCGTCTCCTTCCCTTTTCCTCATATGTGGCTCCATTCCTCTTCTCGGACTTTGCACATCCGCTCCAACACTCACGTGCAAAATTCCCCACCTTTCCACAATTGTAGCATGCTCCTGGGACTCGACTTGAGTTTGCCCCCGTCGCACCAGATGAAGGGGCTGAACTTGAAGTATTCTGCTTCTTGTTCCATCTGTGTAAACCAGACTTTGAACTCGGCATTTTCAACTCTGACCTCTTTTCCCCTGGATCATTCTTCTCTTGAACTTTCTTCGCGACCCTTTCAAGAGACCGAGCCGCATTAACCATGGCTAGGAAGCTCTATGCCTTAGGCCCAGTGAGGAGTAGCTGTAGGTCGCCCCGTAGGCCCTCATAAAATTGGTTGGTCTTCCGCTCTTCTTTAGTAATCATAGTACCGGCATAACGACCTAACCGGTTAAACTCGTGGAGATACTCATCCACGCTACTCGCTCCCTGAGTCAATCCAAGGTACTTATTCTCCATCTCAAGCTTCTGGTAAGAAGGTAGGTATCTGGCCAAGAACAACCTTTAGAATTCCTCCATCGGAACTTTGGCAAGTTGCCTTCCCACTAAGAGATGAACCTCCAACTCGTCCCACCACATCCTTGCCTCACCATCCAATAGGAAGGTCGCTATTGTGGTCTTATGCCACTCCATAGTTTCTGTGGCGGTCATGACCCTCTTCATCGTAGAGAGCCAATCCTCAGCTTAAGTTGGCGTTCCCATCCAGTCAAACACCGGAGGATTAAAGCTCATCACATGATTGAATTATTTCTCTGTGGCTCTCCTTGGTGATACCGGATCAACTGCCACCCGCTCTAACACTCCCAGCTCTACCACTCTAATCGTTTCTTTCTCATTAGCAGGTGGTACGGGCTACCCTTGTTGGGCATTGATCATAGCAAAGACTTCTTCAGCCACCAATCTGATGGTTTCTGCTGAAGGAGGTGTTGTAGGCACGTCACTCGGTTCACTACTTTATGCCGATTGTGGACGTTTTGATTACCCAGCACCGCTCCTAGGAACCTATAGTAGCATAAACCCTTGATTAGGAGACACACAAATTGCTAAAAGCAATCACTGGAACACTCAGGTTACTCAAAACAAGTGTATTTTTTCATTCATAAGTGGCCATTCATGGGTTCTTTTATGTTATAACGATGACGCACATACCTGTGCTCTCTACCCCATAAAAGAATTCTCCCACGAATTCAAATACAGACGACCGACACCCTAGTCTGATACCAAATTGTAACACCCCCATCCGTCATATGGCATATAACAGAAGGTCTAGCTAGAACCCGACTCCATATACCATAGATAGTTGGAAGGGTTACAAAATAATACAAAGAACTCAACTACTCGTCCTAACATGGAGCATTCTAGTGGAAGCTTTTAAACAGTTTAAGAGAACCCAAAAATTGCACAACAACGACATGAATGTCCACTATACCACAGAAATGAAATACATCAAATACACAAAAGAGTACATGGCATTAAGGCCTTTCAAATGTTCACTAGACAAAATAATGTTTTACATACGTCGGCTCACAGGACGGCCACACATGACAAAAGTAAAACAACGGTTCGCTTGGCCTTCGAGGGCCAACTCAGCAACTTGGGCTTCAGCCCGCTACTTGGCACTTGGTTCTGCAGCACCTACAAGCAACATTCCATCGCACAGTGGCAAACAAAGCAACGGTCAGCTAAAGCTGACCAAATTATAACGAACCCGTCCCTTACTCGGGACGGCGGTGCTCCTTCCCTGCATATCATTAGCCCAGCTAAATAGTAAAGTGCAAATATATATTTCGCCATTGGTGTAGGCTCGCTCGACCAAACACCCCGTGCACTCAGGGCATATTCTCGGTGAATCCAGTCAATTCCGTGGCTTCACCACCGCCCTCAGGATGACAAACATTGTGAGCATTTTTGAGCCTTTCCGACCACAGTCCAATACTCCAAGGAACACCGCGCAAACAACGCACAGAGTCTTCTCCAGCTATTCATGCAATGCAACATCACCGATCTAGACAAACAAGTTCGGGTAGGCTTTACACACAATGCATATGCCCGTACTTCGATTCCAGACTCTAAACAAGGGGGACTTCACATATCTACCCCAAGGAACACCGCGCACTCACCGCACACTCGCGGGAGCGGGTTTCCCATCTAGAAATTAAGAGGAATTCACATGTCCAAGTTGAGAATCGTTACCCTTGTAGTCTGCTTAGGCGCCATGAAAAACTAGCAGTACGAAAGGCTTCGCAAGGGAATTCTCTCCATGGATCTAGTCTCGATTCTCACTTTCTTGCTCCGATGCTCCGCCGGCGGCCGGATTCCTCCCTTCCTTCTTCCTTGCTCTCCCGTCTCTTTAACTTCTTAGAAAGAGAGAGTTTAGGATGAAATGAGGAATTAAACCTCTAATCTCGAACTAAACACAAGCAGGAACTCATCTGGGCCATTAGATCTTATTTAAAGAAAATTAACGGCTCAGATTAGCCTAAAATTCCAGGCCGTGTGTCTCGATCTAGCCACAAATATCGAGCATAGAAAAGGACATGGGTTGGGACACGCCCGTATCCCAACCTGACAAGCCCGTGTCCCAACCTGACCCGCCTGTGTTGGGTCCTCGATATGCCCGTGATCAGGGTCCGTGTCATAAATAACTGCCACGCCAATCATCACGTCGCTTGGTGGACACGGGTGGCGACATTCCCGTGAAAGACGTGACGTGCCCGTGTCAACCAGTACACGCCCGTATTCCGGGCCGTGTCCCTCGGTCGACACAGGACCAAACTTCCAGAGGAGTACACGGCCATGTGACATGCCCGTGTCACATGCCGTGTACCTGACACGCAATGTGACATGCCCGTATCACAGGCCGTGTTCGAGCACTCAACGCTCGTCGACCTCAACTCGACTACTCGAGCACGACATGCTGTGTGACACCCCCGTATGACAGGACGTGTTCACCCTACCCAGACCCGAACTTGGTTCGAACACCGCCCGATTCATTTTTAAGTTTCGGGGCGTTACACAGAGACATGCCCAAGGCGGGTGTGTAAGGGGGCGTGTCAGGTGTTTTTTCTCGGGATTTGGTCTCTGGCAGCAATCTTCCTTGGGATAAGGTTACACGCCATGTGACACTCCCATGGAGGGTGTGTCAGGGGGGCGTGTCAGGTCATTTTGGCTGAAAACTGAGAAAATCTACAAAAAGAGGAGAAAACATTTGTGGCAATAATATGTACAAAGGGAGGTCAATATATAAGCTTACAAGACATTATTTGTGTATTAAAAACATAAAAATACCCTAATAGTTTAGACTACAAAACGTATTATCAACCGTCGTCAATTCGATCACCATACTAGCCTCCACCAAGGCTTTCCTCAAGACGGAGACATGGAAAACATCGTGTAATCCACTCAGCTCCAAGGACAATGCAAACTGGTACGCTGCTTCTCCAATAAATTCTATAACCTCGAACGGTCCCTTAGATGTGGCGTCGAGTTTTGCCAATTTATAATCGTCGAGTTTCTGTTGAATTGATTGAGTTTGGGTTTTATGGGTGTTTGGGATATAGGTTTGGTTTGGTGGTCTTAGTTTCATGAATCGTTACACCCGGGCATGTTTGGTCCTTATTTTTGGGATGTTGAGTTGGGTTGGACCAGATGGCCACCACCGCAGTCCTGTTTTTAAGACGTTTGGGTCTGTGATGGGCTAAAACCCGAAAAACCCGAACAAGCAAGTGTACCTGTCGAATCCTAGTATCAAGGTTATATTTAAACTCGGGGTTGTCAAGTACTGCTACTCACGCTTGAACTATTATCCTACCGAAAAACTATTGGGATTTGAGAATTTTTAAAAGTACAATAAATGATAATTTTTAGATGAAAGAAAACTAATAATAAAAAGATAGCATTCGATCAAAGATTCACCATAAAACGAAATGAGAGGGATGAAAAGGCATAGTTTTAAATTTGCAAATCATACTCGACCGTGACGGATCCGATATAAGGAAATAATCTCGCTAGAACATTAAATCCCCTGACTTATAGACGTTTTGACCGAAATCTCTTTCAAGTCAAAAAGGCCTAAAGCCGCATTATCGAGGGGACCCGCACTACTGGATTTGACTCCAATCTAGAAGATTTACATCATCCTATCTCTAGGGTTGAGTTCAACTGCTTCCTTCTTTGAGTGATCTTTCACATTCACGAGACTCTCGGCTACTACCGTATATCGGAAATATGGAGTCGACAAAATAAAGATCAAAGAAGGATCGAGTAAAATTAAGCAAAAATAAAACTATGAAATAAAAGAAACCCTCATCTAATTTTATGGATCCTCACGATCGAAGGCTAAGAGAAATTAGCTACTCATAATTGAAAGGGAAGAAAAAATAAGATAAGAGAGGAACATTTTCATTACTTGCAAAAAGGGAAGAGCATACAAAATATTGAAAAGACAAGACTATATTACGAAGAAAACTTGCAATAATGAAAAAGCTATAACAATAATGAAAATAAAAATAACAACTCACAAACAATCTCCACTCTCCAACTCAACACTCAAATTTAATATAAAACTTCACTTCCCAAAAAATTAACACTTTGGCTTGAGGGATGGGGTTGCTTTTATAGGAGATGGAGAAGCTTATAGATGATAGGAAATGAAGGGGACATGAAGGGTGGCCGGCCATAGGCTTTGGAGAAGGTTCATGCATGAATTAAATGAAGGGAGAGAGAGGGTATAATGGATGCATTGTATGGTGTTTAATGGAATGAAAAATAGGAGATATAAAACAAATAAGAGGGATGAAAGTGGAGGGTGGCCGGCCAAGTGCATGGGGAGATGCATGCATGGCATTAAATGAGGGAGAGGAGAGAAAATAACAAAAGGAGAGAGAGGGGGCCGACCAATGCATGGATTAAATGGGCTTTGTAGTGGGCTCGGGTAGGATGAAAAGGAGGGCTCGGGTTGGATGAAATGGAGGCCTCGAGTTGCTTGGATTTATTCTTCATATGCTCAGGTTGCATGGGTTGAGGGCTCGAGTTCTTCATTTGGACTGGCCGAGCATGAATGGGGGGCTGCATCATGATATGGGCTGCACCATAAGTGGCCGGGCAGCATGCATGTTGAAACTCGGGCTGCATCATGTTGGACTTGAACTTACAAATAACAACACAAAACAAACATTAGACACTTTAACAAAACACATTACATATCATGATAAAATTAAACAAAACTAAACATAAAACATAACAAGAACAAAACACAAAAGGCATATAATAATAGATAGAAATATTTATAATAACAAACATAAAATACGTTAAGTGAGAAATAGCATAAAATAAACAAAAATATAAATAAACTAAGGGATTTCTTAAAATAAATTATACCAAAAAACGATGACTAAAAGTAGTCATCAAATTCCCCCATTCTAGAGCTTTTGCTTGCCCTCAAGCGAATGAAAATTAAAGAACTAGGGAAAGAAAACAAAGTAGATTTAGTTTTCATAATTAAGAAAAACAAAACATAAAAAATTAAACTATCTTAATTTTTATGCTAAAAACTAGTGGGGTGAGAAGCGCACAATAAAAAATTTGAAAGTGGAGACCTAAAATTATCATTAGAACATAAAAGAGAGTTACACATTTCAAAATCCCTAAAACAAGGAATCCAAAATAAATGAAAATAAGGAAAACAAAAGTAGAGATTCTAAATAAACGGCGCATTAACGAACTACTAGGTTGCTAGATAAAAATTAACCCTAAATCACCTCAAGATAACCTCCAAAGAAATCCATCAATGATGGTGGCAATAGGCTTGTCCGTTCACACTTTCTCCACTACGTGAATTTACGTTCTAAAGATTAATAGGACTTTTAATAGGCGTTAAAACTTGTGTTAGGTAAATGATTAGGAAATGAAAACAAGGATAAACATGAGGGCTTAAACACTAAACCAAGGTTGAGCTTAAAAATATAAAAACATGAAGAGAAATGATAAGTACTTTAAACAAACAAAAGGCCATAAATATTTACTTTAATAATTTGGCCAATATTAAACTTCATTTTTCCCTTTTTTCCTTTCTCTTTTTTTTTTCTTTTTCTTTTTGATTTGATAACATTTTGATACTAACATTTTTCATAAGAGAGAGCTCCAAAAATAGGCTTTAAAATTTCCTTTTCATTTCAAAGATAAAACCCCTTCAAAAAAATGATTTTTAAGCTCAAAGTTTTGTGTGAAAAATAGGAAAGGCATTTTGGCTTTGGTGAAATAATGAAATAAAAGGTGGAGCTAAAAAGAAAGAAACATGGAAAAAGGCCCAAAAATTGTTTTGCAATGGTAAATTTGTTGGTGGGCAAGAAAAGCTCAAACTAGTCAAAGGGTGGCCTAAATTATTTCTAATGTACGTAAAAACGATGCACATGCTTCGAGAGTAGCTAGGGACAAGTTCTAGACACCAAGAAAGACAACCCCACAAATGAAAAAGTGCTAATATTACCTAGCAACCATTCGTAAGCAACTAACCGAATAAAAAGACATAACTACAAATTGCTAACTTATAACGTAAAAAACAGATGCCTATATTTAAGAACAAGAAATTAGTAAAACTAAGCTATGTTAAAATGATAAATTTAGAAAACCTTTCAAAGAAATTTAAATAGAACTACAAAATTGCATGGGCCTACACATCACTAGAAAAAACATAAAAATAAAGATAGAAAATAATTTTTGATTTTGATTTTAAAATAGATTTTAGCAATTTTGTTTTTTTTTGGATTTTGGATTTTCTATTTTTTTTGGGTTTTGTATTTTATAATTTTTTTGAATTTTTGAATGAGTTAAAATAAAAAGAAATACTATTAGCAAAAAAAACTTAAGAATAACTATATTAATTTTTTGGGAATTTAAAACATTTTTTGCAAAATAATTTTTTTTAAAAAAACATTGCTTTTTAGGAAGAAAAAAGAAACTAACTAAACCCTCCCACATGAAAAGATTCTTCATTGTCCTCAATGAAAGAAACAAAAAACGAGAAAGAGAAGGAGACTGAGAAGGTGAGAAAAATAAAATGCAGTAAAGTAAATAAAAAGAAACAGGACTTCCCCGGGTTTGTGAGATGAAGGCGGATGTCGCTCCCCCATGCTTGCTTTTTAGTGCACTTGATCGTCAGCAGGTTTGACTTGATCCATCTTTATATCAGCAGCATTGGGGCGGCGATCACGAGCTTTTACTTGAGACACTAGGAGGAAGAGCAAAATAAAAAAAAACAGAAACTACTTGGGCAGGCACCCAAGAATGTTCTTTATTTTACAATAAAAGTCTGAATACTAATTAAAATTTTCATGATAATAATAAGAATAATCCCAAAAATAAAATAAAAAATGTTCCACAACAAGATAAATATTTAAGAGTCCAAGACAAGATCCTCCATTGCAGGAGACACAGAATCATTTGAAAAATAAAGTTTAAGTCTATGCCCATTCACTTTAAAATCACCCTTATCGGGGTGCGAAAGCAACACAGTTCCATAAGAATAAACGTCCTTGACCGTAAACGGTCCATTCCATCTAGGTTTAAGTTTGCCAGGAAAAAGACATAAGCGAGAATTGAAAAGAAGAACTTGATCGCCAGGTTTAAACGTTTTAGGATGGCGCAAGTTCTTATCGTGATAAAGTTTTGTGCGTTCTTTATAAATTCTTTTATTTTCATAAGCGTATGCTCTCCACTCATCAAGCTCATTTAGTTGGGTTTTTCTATGCTCACCGACCGAGTGCGGATTGAAATTAAAAAACTTTAACGCCCAATATGCACGGTGCTCTACTTCTACCGGGAGATGACATGATTTTCTGTAGACTAGTCGGAAAGGAGTACAACCAATAGTGGTCTTGTACGCTGTCCGATAGGCCCAAAGAGCATCGTCTAACTTTAAAGACCAATCCTTACGGGATGCAGAAACAAATTTTTCCAAAATTCTTTTAAGCTCTTGATTGACTACCTCGACCTGATCGTTAGTTTCGGGGTGATAAGCAGTTGATAGTTTATGCGTAATGCCATATTTAGTTAAGGCTTTAGCGAGTTGAGCGTTGCAAAAATGACTTCCCCTATCACTAACGATCGCTTGAGGAAAATCAAAACAAGAAAATAATTTTTTAAGAAAGGCAACTACGACGCGAGCATCATTACTTGGTAAAGCTTGGGCCTCCGCCCACTTGGAAACATAATCTACTGAAACTAGAATATATTTATTTCCTAAACTTGAGGAAAACGGGCCTACAAAGTCAATGCCCCATAAATCAAAAACTTCGCATTCTAGAAAAAAATTTTGTTCCATTTCATTTTTATTAGATAAGTTTCTAGTCCGTTGACACCGATCACAACCACTCAAAAAGAGATGCGCATCTTTAAATATGCTTGGCCAGTAAAAGCCAGCACTAAGCACTTTGTGGGCGGTGCGGTTTGCTTGAAAATGTCCGCTAGTCGGACCTTCATGAACATGTTTTAAAATTTATTGTCCTTCTTCCCGGGAAACATATCTTCTAACCACCTGATCCGCACAAATGCGAAATAGAATGGGGTCCTCCCAAAAATAATACTTCAACTTCGAAAAGAATTTCTTCTTTTGGTGAGAAGAGTATTCTTTTGGAAGGGCCCGGGCCACAAGATAATTTGCTAGATCGGCAAACCAGGGGGTATATGAAGAAATGTTTAAAATTAGTTCATCCGGAAAAGTGTCATTAATAAAATTTTCATTTAAAATATCAAGTTTGGGATTTTCGAGACGAGAAAGTTGATCAACCGCTAGGTTTTCCGCTCCTTTCTTATCCCAAATCTCCAAGTCGAATTCATGAAGTAAGAGGATCCAGTGAATAAGACGCGGCTTGGCATCCAGTTTAGAAAGGAGGTACTTAAAAGCGGAATGATCCATAAAAATAATAACTTTAGCAAGAGTAACATATGGTCGGAATTTATTAAAAGCAAAAATAACTGCTAAGAGTTCATTTTCAGTTGTAGTGTAATTTTCTTGTGCTGAATTAAGCATTTTGCTAGCGTAATAGATTGGGTGGAAATTCTTAGCTATACGTTGTCATAGAACCGCACCTACCGCATAATTACTCGCATCACACATTATTTCGAATGGTAAATCCCAAACTGGGGCGATCATAATAGGAGCATTTATAAGTTTGGATTTAATTAATTCAAACATAGCGAGACAAGATTCATCAAAAACGAAAGGAGTTTCTTTTTTGAGAAGGTGGGTGAGAGGCTTAGCCATTTTTGAAAAGTCTTTAATTAATCGTTAATAAAAACCCACGTGCCATAAAAAACTTCTAATCGCTTTAATATTTGTAGGAGGCGGTAACTTCTAATCGCTTTTAATTACTTCAATTTTTGCCTTGTCCACTTCAATTCCCTTAGCTGAAATTTTGTGGCCAAGGACTAAGCCTTCACGTACCATAAAGTGGCACTTCTCCCAATTTAAAACAAAGTTGGTTTCTTCACAGCGTTGTAAAACTTTTTCCAAATTTTGTAAACATAAGTCAAAGGAGTCGCCAAAAACAAAAAAACCATCCATAAACACTTCCATAATATTTTCTACGTATTTATCAAAAGTAGCAAGCATACACCTCTTAAAGCTAGCGGGTTCGTTACATAACCCGAAAGGCATTCTACGATAAGCAAAAGTTCCGAAGGGGCAAGTGAATGTTGTATTCTCTTGGTCCTTGGGTTTGATAGGGATTTGGAAGTATCCCTAAAGACCATCGAGAAAATAATAAAAACTATGCCTGGATAAGCGTTCTAAAATTTGATCGATAAAGGGAAGGGGGAAGTGATCTCTACGAGTGACATCATTTAATTTACGGTAATTGATGCACATCCTCCATCCCGTTACTGTCCTAATTGGAATTAAATTATTATTTTCATTTGTTACTACCGTGATGCCATCCTTCTTAGGAACAAACTGGACCAGACTTACCCACTGACTATCGCAAATACGATAAATAATCCCCGCATCTAATAACTTAAGAACCTCACCCTTCACAACCTCTTTCATATTAGGATTAAGACGACGTTGAGGTTGGACTACACCCTTAAAAATATTTTCAAAAAACATTTTTTGAGTACAAAAAGAAGGGCTTATGCTAGAAATGTCAGAAATTTGCCACGCTATAGCTCGACGATGCTTGTTTCGTACTTCGATCAACTGATTGTTTTCGGATTGAGAAAGATAGGCCGAGATTATAACGAGCAATTTAGAATTTTTTTCAAGAAAGGCATATTTTAGATGGTTAGGGAGTGGTTTTAAATCAAGATGGGGTGGTTCATCATAAGAGTTTTTCAAATTCTTTTCTTTTTCTAAAATTAGATTTTCATACTTTTTTCTACCAAAGGAAGAATAATTTTCAAAATTTGCTTGTAATGCCATAACCGTGTTTTCAAAATCATATGAAGAAATTTAAGAAAATGAAGTGGAAAATTCATTTGAAGAGATGTTAGAAAGAGAAAGTGAAGAACCTTCATTTTAAACATCATGAAAGAAGAATGAATCATCATTTTTAAAGAGTTTTTCATTGATTGATAGAAAATGTGACCTCATCATCTCCCACACGCAAAAACAACTTTCCGTTTCTAACATCGATGACCACTCGAGAGGTGGCTTGGAAGGGTCGACCAAGGATAAGAGGGACCTCGACGTCCTCTTCAATATCGAGAATGACAAAATTCACCGGGAAGATGAATTTGTCGACCTTTACTAGCACGTCCTCAATGATACCTAAAGGATACTTAATTTACCTATCAACTAACTGAATACTCATTCTTGTAGGGCTAAGAGTGCCTAATCCTAGCTTTTTAAATAAATAAAAGGGCATCAAATTGATGCTCGCTCCTAGATCCGCTAACGCATGTTTAACAAACAGATCACCAAAAATACAAGAAATGGAAAAACTACCCGGATCGTTTATCTTTTTAGGAAGATTAGAGTTTTTAACGATCGCCGAACATTCTTCATTTAAGGTTACATGCGATAAATTTGCCAATTTCGTCTTGTTTGTTAATAGATCATTAAGATATTTTGCATACTTCGGCATTTGACTAATCGCTTCATGAAATGGCAAATTAATATGAATTTGTTTGAACATTTCAAGGAAGACTTGGTACTAATCGTCTAGTTTTTCTTTATTAAGTCGAGCCGGATAAGGAGGTGGCGGAAATTCCTTTATAACAACCGGAGCATCATTTTTAATTTCATAATTTTCTTTTCCAAAATCAGAAAAAACAGAAATATCTTTTTCTTTATCAAAAGTAGATTTTTCATTTCCAAAAGTTGATTTATCATTTTTCGTGGGGATAATTGTTTCCGCAGCAGGAGGGAAAATCATCTTTGACTCTTCCCTTGTAGTGGGCTCGTTAATAACCTTACCGCTCCGAAGGGAAATCGCATTTGCGTGCTCCCTTGGGTTAGGTTCAGTGTTCGAGGGAAGAGTTCTAAGTGGTCTCTCGAAAAAAGCCTTGGCAAGTTGCCCTACCTGGTTTTCTAAACTTTTCACGGACCCAATTAGACTTCTAATATTAGCTTCATTCGAGCTTATATATTTAGAAAGGATCTCTTCCAAAGGGGAAGGTTTTTGAAAGTTTTGGTTTTGTTGTTGTGGTGGTGGTGGTGTAAAATCGTGCAGTGGGCGTATGACATTAACATTATTACTCCAAGAAAAATTAGGATGGTTACACCATCTAGGGTGATAAGAGTTTGAAGAAGAATTAAAACCAGGAGGTGCAGAAAAATTAGAAAAAGGAAAAAAATTATTGGCAGAATTATTTTGAGCAGGCCTTGGTATGTTCCCCAGAAAATCCACCGGCTCGGCAGCTGCAGCAAAATTCACATTTTCAAATACCTTAGCAGCGGAGGCAACAGTCATCTCTGAAATCTTCTTGTTCAGCATTTCCACTTGCAGCGCCATTTGTGACACCGAATCCACTTCATAGATACCTGCAGGTTTAGATGGGCGATTCCTAGACTAATTAAACTGATAAGTGTTCATCGCCATTTCCTCAATAACCTCAAGAGCGGCTTCCGGAGTTTTGCGGTCTAAAGAACCAGCGGAAGCGGCATCTATCATTTGCTTAGTTTCTTGATTTAGCCCATTGTAAAATGTCTTGACCTGTAACCAAATAGGCAGAGCATGATGTGGGCAGCGTCTCAAAAGTTCCTTGAACCTCTCCCAAGTGTTATAGAGGGTCTCAGAAGTAATTTGAGAATAAGAAGTTATATCATTTTATAATTTAGCAGTTTTTGCAGGAGGGAAATATCGAGCAAGAAATTTTTCAACTAGAATGTTCCAAGTAGTGATTGATCCTCTTGGAAGAGAACTAAAACACTGTTTGGATTTGGTCCTTAAGGAGAAGGGGAAGAGTCTTAGCCTGATAGCATCGTCTGAAACACAATTAATTTTAAAGGTGTCTCAGATTTCAAGAAAGCTAGCAATATGTAAGTTCAGATCTTCATCTTGTAATCCGTCGAACTGTACATATTGCTGCACCATTTGAATGATGCTAGGCTTAAGCTCGAAGTTATTATTCTCAATTGCAGGTCGAACAATACTTGTTTTTGTTCCCTCCAGGTTGGGTCGAGCATAATCGGACATGGTTCTTTGCTGAGCCATTCCTGGGTTGGGATCTCCCATTTCAGAATTAAAATTACAATCATCGTAGGAATCCTCAACTGCTGTTTGAGAAGAGGAAGCCTTGAATCGTAGTTGTCCCCGAAAGGAGCGTTCGATTTCTGGGTCCGAATCAACAAGTAGTGACGGATTCGTGCGGGTCATGCACTAAAAAAATGAGAATTGAGAGAAGAAAAGAATGGAAATAAAAAACTTGAATAAGAGAAAGTTTTTTTTGTATGGATTTTTGCAGAAGTAATAGCGAAAGCGTTTTCAAAATATTGATGAAGAAATCCCCGGTAATGGCACCAAAAACTTGATGGGCTAAAAACCAAACAAGCAAGTGTACCTGTCGAATCGTAGTATCAAGGTCGTATTTAAACTCGGGGTTGTCAAGTACTGCTACTCACGCTTGAACTATTATCAAACTAGAAAACTGTTGGGATTTGAGAATTTTTAAAAGTAAAATAACAGATAATTTTTAGACGAAAGAAAACTTATAATAAAAAGATAGCATTCGATCGAAGATTCACCATAAAACGAAATGAGAGGGATGAAAAGGCATAGTTTTAAATTTGCAAATCATACTCGACCGTGACGGATCCGATATTAGGAAATAATCTCGCTAGAGCATTAAATCCCCTGACTTATAGAAGTTTTGATCAAAATCTCTTTCAAGTCAAAAAGGCCTAAAGCCGCATAATCGAGGTGACCCGCACTATTGGATTTGACTCCAATCCGGAAGATTTACGTCAACCTATCTCTAGGGTTGCGTTCAACTCCTTCCTTCTTTGAGTGATCTTTCACATTCACGAGCCTCTCGGCTACTTAAATATGAGATCCAAAGCCTACTACCGTATACCGGAAATACGGAGTCGACAAAATAAAGATCAAAGAAGGATCGAGTAAAATTAAGCAAAAATAAAACTATGAAATAAAAGAAACCCTCATCTCATTTTATGGATCCTCACGATCGAAGGCTAAGAGAAATTAGCTACTCATAAATGAAAGGAAAGACAAAATAAGATAAGAGAGGAACATTTTCATTACTTTCAAAAAGGGAAGAGTATACAAAATATTGAAAAGACAAGACTATATTATGAAGAAAACTTGCAATAATTAAAAAGCTATAACAATAATGAAAATAAAAATAACAACTCACAAACAATCTCCACTCTCCAACTCAACACTCAAATTTAACATAAAACTTCACTTCCCAAAAAATTAACACTTTGGCTTGAGGGATGGGGTTGCTTTTATAGGAGATGGAGAAGCTTCTAGATGATAGGAAATGAAGGGGACATGAAGGGTGGCCGGCCATAGGCTTTGGAGAAGGTTCATGCATGAATTAAATGAAGGGAGAGAGAGGGTATAATGGATGCATTGTATGGTGTTTAATGGAATGAAAAATAGGAGATATAAAACAAATAAGAGGGATGAAAGTGGAGGGTGGCCGGCCATGTGCATGGGGAGATGCATGCATGGCATTAAATGAGGGAGAGGAGAGAAAATAACAAAAGGAGAGAGAGGGGGCCGACCAATGCATGGATTAAATGGGCTTTGTAGTGGGCTCGGGTAGAATGAAAAGGAGGGCTCGGGTTGGATGAAATGGAGGCCTCGAGTTGCTTGGCTTTATTCTTCATATGCTCGGGTTGCATGGGTTGAGGGCTCGAGTTCTTCATTTGGACTGGCCGAGCATGAATGGGGGGCTGCATCATGATATGGGCTGCACCATAAGTGGTCGGGCAGCATGCATGTTGAAACTCGGGCTGCTCCAATGGAGGGCTGCATCATGTTGGACTTGAACCTACAAATAACAACACAAAACAAACATTAGACACTTTAAAAAAACACATAACATATCATGATAAAATTAAACAAAACTAAACATAAAACATAACAAGAACAAAACACAAAAGACATATAATAATAACTACAAATATTTATAATAACAAACATAAAAGACGTTAAGTGAGAAATATCATAAAATAAACAAAAATATAAATAAACTTAGGGATTTCTTAAACTAAATTATACCAAAAAATGATGACTAAAAGTAGTCATCAGTGTGTTAGTTCGGGTTTGACTGGTTGGTCCCGACTCAGATCCGGTTGCATTACGGTGTTAATGATTCATATGTCTATTGAGCCTTTGCCTTGTTTTGATGATTTAACTTATGTTATTTCTTCCTGATCTCGTAGATGTTCTTGGAGTATGACTCCATTCGCACTTGGTGCAATTTTCATTACTTTTTAACCTTATAAGTTAATTATTTTGTTCTTAATTTCTTGTTAGATTGCTGTGTTTTGACAGCTATTCAGGTTTGGATTAGTAAACTTACTACTCCCTTATTTACTTAAATTTTTGTTTTCCACTTGTATTTTTCTTGCTGAGGTGTTATATCTTTGAATGCCTCAGGTTCAGGGCAGTAGCCAGTTGAGCGGCTAGGTTTGGTGTTTGCTAGTGGATTACAGTGTTGCAGAAGTTTTCCTCTACCTTAAGAGGCAGTTCTTTGTTGTTTTCCTATTAGTACAGACACACATACTGACTAGTGGGTTCGTGTTAGTTTGTTGAGAACCACAAGTGGTTTCCTTTTGAATTGTTGAATACTTTGCTAAGTGTTAGTTTTACCTTTTGTGGTTGTTTTTACATTCTCTCTGGGAATGTTTTGTGCTAGGTTGCATGTTAGGTATTTTCACATTTAAAAGAATTACTACTAGTACTTCATACATCTCATATTTCTAAAACTAAAATACTACTTTCTAGCTAGCTTAAAGACTATTTCCATACTTATAATAAATCTAGAGTCTTGCATGCCATGAGTTATCCTTTTGGGATGTTTATACTCATGTAGGGTGTTAATCATAATAATCAAAGTATTTTCCGCAGCGTATAACTATACTTTTAGACGTAGACTAGTTGATCCACTATGCCGAGGGATACGACCATCCAATTTAAATTGGTTTTTACCTAATAACTTATGGATTTCATATAAAATTGTAGAGTTTGGAGTCTTGCATGAGTGCCTGCAGTTATCCCCTTAACGGCGTGGCATCATGACGTGTATTTTCTCTAACTCTGATAGAATTTAAATGTTGAGAAAATGCGGGTTGTGACAGCCATTGTAGCTTGGTACGATACCATTGCTTCTGCAAGCATTCGACCAAAATTGGCTGAGGCTACCCCCATGCCCAATGGATCTAGAGCAGTAGCATTGCTCGCTGAAGGCTCTTCTCGTGGCCTCGATGTCCCCGCCGCATTGCTTGCACCCTTAACAAAAGCAAAGTAAACACAAATCAGTATCTATTAGCATGACTCATACACTAGGACACTAATGGTACCACAATACTCCTATGTGGATAACTTCTCTATGCAATCAGATTATGATATTCGATCGCGAATCCTTTCCTTGGACACAAATCTCCCTCTGATACCAAATTATAACACCTGCCCTATAATAACCATATAATATTGGTCCGGTCGGGGCTTCATAACATATGGATGCCATAACTTAAGCATTAAAAGACGATATAAACTACCCAACTCAAAACTCAGACTAACTCAACCGAAATAGAAAATAAGGCTAGAAGTTATCCATATACATATGAGTAGACACACGGACTTAAGGCCTTACAATAATTAAGAGTCCAAAACTCAAATAATAACAACAAACGTCAATGTACATAAACACTCATAGACTACCTCAGTATGCAAGCCGGAAACATAGTGCATCAAACATAAAAGTCCACAAAATAGAGCTATTGCACAACTTGAAACACTTCATGAGGCTTAGGCCTTTTTGGTCGGCGAGCTAGCTCCTTCTTGCGATCCTTGCCGTATAAAAATTGGTTGTAACGGGGTCAGCAAAGGCTGACCTCAACTGTGTAACTAAAAAATCTCCTCCCGGCCGTCCGTAGCGAACCCCGGGGTACACCACCACCCTGCAGGTCAGCACTTCGTATGCAATTTACATAACATGTAAAGCTATAAAATAGATTTGGATGTCTCATTCAACAAATATGTTTCTAAGTTGAGCATGAAGAAAAGGGGTCCTACAATGCAGCTTGTATGCAGTCCTGGGTTTCACCTAAGGCACCCTATATCATATGAATCTAACATATAATCACACAATCATCAATCAGGTACTTTAAATTTCCCCTTCGGCGTTCGAGCCGCAAACCCATAGGTACCTCCAATTTCCCCTAATGACATACAAGCCGCTACGCGGAATTCTTACCAAGACCCCACCGGCTCGTGGATCTCAAAACTCGGGCTTGCCTGCAGACTCTGACTTTTCTAGTTAGGATTCTGTCTTAAACAAACAAACAAACCGATACTATGAACCCTCGCAGGATCCCACCTGCTGGTGGGCTTCATTGCCCGAGCTTGTCCAATGCTTGGAATTCTCGTCAGTTTCACAGAAGGGGCATGTCTCGTCGGGATACTCTCCCCACATGACTTGCATGTCACAGGATATCCAGCCGACTATGGAGACAAAGCCACGCCTTAACACAACATAAAATGCATCTTGTCGCAACGGATTTCTACCAAAATCCTTAAGTTTGCTAAGCAACATCACTGTAGTATTCACGACTACGGCTTCCTCCACAATTCCTAATCCACTAGCGGAGCAGATCTCTAATGCAATATCATGTTAGGGATGGACATAATCGACCCAGTGGTTCTTTTTGAACCATAGCGACCCGAATCCCTCTCACTTGAGAGATCTGGTGCCTAAATTCTTGAAAGAAATAAAAAACAACATGGATGCCATGCACGCATCCTAAATACCGAGAGGAGAAGTTTCGTTACCCTTCAACTTCTACTCCTAGCCATGGAATCTTTGTCTTGTACGGATGAAAACGAGCACCTCCAAGTCCTCTCTATAGATCTGGACTCGTATCAACGATCGAGGATCTGAAGCTCCGACAATGGCGGAAGAAAGCTCCATTCTTCCTCCTCCCACTCTCTATTCCAAACCCTGACTCAACTCCAAAATGAGAAGAAAATGAGGGAGAAATCCCGCTCAGCTTTATATAAGCACTCTGGAGGGAGAGTATTGGCCTTAGAATCAAAACCTAAGTGAAATCGGACGGCTAAAAAGCCAAACAACGGAACTGCTTCCATCCGCTATCACCGGGCGATAACTACCTACCACCGAGCGGTAGTTTCCAGAGTGATCTACCAAAAAATAGTGCAGCACTAACGCCGGATGTAAGTATAACGCGGCATGGTAGATCCTATCTTGAGAACTCAATGGTCTCGTTGAACTCTACGCTCTCGACGCCACCCCTGGGGTTACCGCTGCGCGGTAACAACTACCGCCAAGCGATAGTTCTCTCCATGCTCGACAATCAACTTTTGTCGAATGGCTTTCATCGGCCGGGTTATCGCCATGCGGTAACTAACTACTGCTGGGCAATAGCCCTCTCAACACTCACCGAACGACTATCATCGAGATACACCCGACAAAATAAGGCTACCGCCGGGCGATAGCTACTATCGCCACGCGGTAGCTTCCAGATAAAGTTCTGGAAAATTGGGGTGTTACATCACACAAAATGTCGAGTACTCTGTGTTCTTGACAAACAGTTTGCCAAAGAAGATTAGTTATCCAGGTAGTTTTTCTATTCCGTGTGTCTTTGGTAATCTTTTTGTCAAGCACGCATTAGCTGACTTAGGTGCGAGTATCAACCTAATGCCCCTCTCATTATTCAATAAGTTAGGAATTGGTAGCCTCAACCCCACGTGTTTGAGAATCCAACTCACTGATAGATCGGTCAAATTCCCGTTAAGAATAGAGGAGGATGTTCTAGTCAAAGTCGACAAATTCATCTTCACGGTGGATTTCATCATATTGGACATCGAAGAAGACGTCGAGGTTCCCCTGATCCTTGGCCGACCCTTCCTTGCCACCTCCTGAGCTATCAATGACATAAGCAATGGCAAGCTCTTCCTTCGAGTAGGCGACGATGAAGTAACTTTTTCTATCACCCCTTCTATGAAGAACACCCTAGGGAATGACGACTCCTCTTTTTTCTTAGATGCCTTAGGTGAAGAATCTTTCTACTACCTTTCTGAAAGTGAAAGTGAGATTTTTGATTTTTGTTTTTCTTCAACTCTTCCAAATGAATTTCTGCAAAAAATGGCCATGGCCGCGGACTCCACCCTTTCCAATTTTTCATATAAAGTTAAAGTCTACGAAGATATTATTTTTGAAAAGGAAAGAACTTCCAAATAATCGTATGAAAAACCCCCTAACTTAGAATTAATAGAACTGCCTTAACATCTTAAGTATGCCTTCTTAGAAAAAGATTCTAAACTACGAGTAATAGTTTTGACCTACCTAACTGAAGTGTAAAATGAAAAACTCCTTCTAGTTTTATGTAAACATCGTCGAGCTATTACTTGGCAGATTTCTGATATTAAGGGCATAAGCCCATCTTTCTGTACCCACAATATCCTAAAGGAAGATAATTCGCGTAATTCCATCCAACCTCAGGGCCGCATAAATCCCAATATGAAAGAATTAGTTAATGGAAAGGTTATGAAGCTGTTAGACGCAGGAATTATCTTTCCTATTTCTGATAGTAAGTGGGTCAGCCAAGTTCAGGTAGTGCTAAAAAAGGGAGGGATAATTATAGTTAGTAATGAGAATAATGACTTAATCCCACACAGATGACAACGGGGTGGCGAATGTGTATTGACTCTCATATGTTAAACGACGACACCCGCAAGGACCATCTTCCCTTGCCATTCATCAATCAAATCATAGAGCGACTATCCGACCATAGCTTTTACTGTTTTCTCGATGGCCTTTTTGGGTATTTTCAAATCCCCATCTCTCCCGAGGATCAAGAGAAAACTACGTTAACTTGTCCCTTCGGCACCTTCGCTTATTGAAGAATTTCTTTTGGGTTGTGCAATGCGCCAGCTACATTCCAGCGATGTACGCTCGCTATCTTTGACAAGTACGTAGAAAGCATAATGGATGTGTTTATGGAAGATTTCTCCATGTTCGGTGATGCTTTTGATAGTTGTTTGGAAATCCTAGAGAAAGTCTTAGAAAGATGAGAAGAAACTAACCTCGCCCTAAATTGGGAAAAATTCCATTTTATGGTGAGGGTGGGGTTAGATTTGGGTCATAAGATTTCTGCCCGAGGAATTGAAGTAGATATAGCTAAGATAGAGGTTAGCGAGAAACTTCCGCCGCCTATGAACGTAAAAGCAATAAGAAGTTTCAAAGGTCATGCAAGCTTCTACCGTCGTTTCATTAAAGACTTCTCAAAAATAACCAAACCCCTTACTCATCTTCTAGAAAAAGATGACCCCATTTATTTTTGACAAACCTTGCCTATCTACCTTTGAATTAATAAAAGAAAAGTTAATTAATGCCCCAATTATGATAGCTACGGTGTGGGACCTTCCCTTTGAGATTATGTGCGATGCGAGTAGTTTTGCGGTGGGAGCCGTATTATGTCAATGAATATCTAAGAACTTCCACACCATCTATTACGTAAGTAAAACACTCACACTTGCATAAGAGAATTACACCACGACCGAGAAGGAGCTCCTAACTGTTGTCTTCGCCTTCGATAAATTCAAACCATACATCACGCTTTCAAAAATTTTCGTTTTCATGGACCACTTGACCCTCAAGTAACTTCTTGCTAAGACGGATGCCAAGCCGCACTAGATTCGCTGGGTCTTACTCCTCTAGGAGTTTGACTTAGAAATCTGTGATAAGCGAGGTGCCGATAATTTTGCCGCCGACCATTTCTCACGATTCGATAATCCATATATAGAAAATTTCGATGAAAAATCTTTTAATGATTATTTTCCGGATGAGAAGCTGTTCTCAATTAACAAATCCCCTTCCCCTTGTTTTGTACACATAACCAACTATTTAGTAACTCGTGTCCTCCCGAAAGTGTTCTCCTCTCAGCAAAAGAAGAAATTCTTTTCTGAGTTGAAGAACTATTTTTGGGAGGACCCGCATCTTTTCCGAGTTAGTGCAGATCAAGTTGTAAAGAGATGTGTCTCTTTCGAAGAAGGATTAGATATTTTAAAACATTTGCATGAAGGACCTACTGGTGGGCACAATCAAGCTTATCGCACCACTCACAAAGTGCTTTGCACGAGTTTTTAATAGCCTAGCCTATTTAAAGACACGCAAGCTTTTGTGAATAGGTGTGATAGTTGCCAACTGTCTAGAAACATTTCCAATAAAAATGAAATGCCGCAAAATTATTTCCTTGAGTGTGAAGTTTTTGACCTTCAAGGAATTGATTTTGTTGGCCCTCTTCCTTCTAGCTTCGGGAACAAGTTTATTTTAGTTGCTGTAGATTATATTTCACGATGGGCTGAGGCCCAATCTCTTCCTACTAACGACTCCCAAGTCATAATTACTTTCTTAAAAAAAATATTTCCTCGATTCGGTATGCCACGAGCCATCATAAGAGATAGGGGTTCACATTTTTGTGATGCGCAATTTTCCAAAACTCTTATAAAATACGATATTACACATTATCTTTTAATTGCCTACCACCCCCAAACAAACAGACAAGTTGAAGTAGTGAACAGAGAGATTAAAAGAATTTTAGAAAAGACTATTTTGACCTCTAGAAAAGACTGGTCAACCAAATTAGACGATGCTCTATGGGCCTACCGAACTGCTTACAAAACCGTCATTTGTTGTACGCCGTATTGGTTGGTCTATAGAAAATCATTCCATTTACCCGTAGAATTAGAACACCGTATTTTTTGGGCCCTAAGGTTTTTAAATTTTGATCCCCACTTTATCGGCGATTTTCAAAAATTCCAACTTAACAAACTCGATGAGTGGCGCTATTACGTGTATGAAAATAACAAATTTTATAAAGAGCGGACGAAACATTTTCACGAAAAACACTTAAGGCACCCAAAAAACCTTTAAGCCAGGCGACCAAGTTCTTTTTTATAATTCGTATTTACATTTATTTCCTGGCAAGTTAAAATCTCGATGGTCTGGGCCATTTTCTATAAAAGAAGTTTTTCTGTATGGCACAATATTGATTTCTCACCCTGATAAGGGTGATTTTAAAGTGAATTGGAAGCGTCTTAAACTTTTTTTGTGGTGATGATGTCAGACCGAACAATGTTAAGTTTCTTCTGCATGAACTTTAAGTAACTTAAGACTTTTATTTTTGTTAAAACTTTAATTATTATTTTGGACAATGTAATTTTGTTGCGTTGAGCTCAAACAACGTTTTAAACAAAGGGCGCTCTTGGGAGGCAACCCAAGTTTCTTTTTTTGTTGTTTTCTTTCTTTTACACTTTTTTCCCTGGACAGCTCTGATAAGCTGAAGCTTCTGCAATCGCCTGCTCCAACATTATTGAATCCATCACGAAGTCCATAGAAGACATTTCATCAAGATCCAAAGCGCAAGCATGGGGGAGCAGCATCACGCATCCTTTCGCGATTCACAAATCCGAAGAAGTACTAGTTTTTTTTTTAATTCTGTACTTTTAATTCTGTTTTAATTTTTCTCTGTCCTTCCCCTCCTTTCTCCATTGAGGGCAATGTCTATTTTAAGCTTGGGGAGGATTTCCTCCTTCCTTTTGTTTTAGATAAATATATATATATATATATATATATATATAAATTTAGTGTTGTTTCTAAAAAATTTTACTTCTCTTTTGTTTTTAATAATTACCTAAAAATCAAAACAAAAAAAAAGATAATATCTTTAAAAATCCAAAAAAAGAGAATATTTCAAAATCAAAAAAAATTTATTTTATTTGTTTTTACTTTAATAGGTTAAATTAATTTTGATATTTCAATAGTACCCCTTGTTTTTGTTTTGTTTTTCTCAAAATTTCATATAATGACTTAGCTAATTATAATCTCTCTAATCGATCTTTTTAATTATGTTTCACAAGTAAAATGTTGGTCATGCTGTGTTCCTAATTCACGGTAGCATGTTAACGTGAAACATTTTTTCTAAAACTCACGTTTTTATAATCGTTTTTGTTCTTTATTTTCTTTACTTTCTATAAATATTTCATCCACTATTTTCCTTTTCGTTTATGGATAATTTATGTAATGTCAACTTTTGACTAGTACAGTAGATGTGAACGATCCAAGGTGCCTATTATTTCTATTTTCAAGATAATTTCATTAGTCTTCTTTTATTATCTAGGACTAGCCTTTTGTATTTTTTCAAAACTAACGCTTTAGAAAAATTTCGGAGCATGAAAATGATTTATCCCATTTTTGTTTTGGTTTGAGCCTTCTCGCGAACCTAAAAATTATTCCCCTAGTTAGCTACTTTTGAGCCTTTTTCCGATTTCATTTGATAGCTCCACCAATCATTCCATTTTCATCAAAGCCAAATTTTCTTACCTATCTAATCTCACTAACTTTTTGAGTTTCATAAAAATTTTATTTTGTGATTAAGTTGTTTTGTGATTTTTGGAGAACTTCTTGAAAAAGTATGCTAAAAAGGAAATGTTTACTTTTGTTTGGTCAATTTCAAAATGTAAAGAAAAATTATTCATGGCCTTTGCTTTGAAAAAGAAAAAAAAAGAAAGAAAAGAAAATGAAAAGGAAAGAAAAAAATATTTTATTTTTGAAATTTCCGAAACTCTTTATTTTGGTTTTGTGTGATTCTTGCCTCATTATTTATCGTTGAATTTCCACTCCTAATCATTTACCTAAACCAAACATTTTGGTCCTAGTAAGTCCTTTTGATTCATGTTTTTGAATTTTATTTTAAGCTAAGTAAAGAAGGAAAGTAAATTAGCTAAGTTTGGATTTGAATTTATATTTTTTTTATTTGATTGATATAGTTATAATATGTCCCTTGGATTTAGTAACAACTCAATGCATTTTTTAATTTCGTTGCCTTACTTAAATTTATTTAAAAAATTTTTTTGTTAAAATCATGGATGATTTATTTTTATTAGTAAAGTTTATAAATGTTGAAACCATGTTTATGTCATTATTTTAGATTTACGTTTTGCCTTCTCCCTACTTAGAATTCGCATAGTACTTGTGTTAGTATACTTAGAACTTTTTGATTAGTCACTTTTATGTTAGTTAGTTTTTATTTCTTTGCTTGGGAACAAGCAAAGCTTAAGCTTGGGGGAATTTGATAGTGCATTTTTATTCTAAACTATTAGGAATTTTTTGTTTTTTTATAATTAAATCATGTTTTTAAATCTTAATTTTGACCTTCTTTTATATATATATATATTATGCCACTAATGTTTTCTCTTTTCTTTGCATGTTTGTAGTTTTTCAGCCAGGATTCGTCGAGCTCAGAATTCGTTGATTAGGCATTCGTCAAATGCCTCCCTTCTCCGTTCGACGAACTCTTAGTAGTTCGTCGAACTCCGCCTTCTCTCCCCCGTTTGTCTAATGCCTCTTTTGCGTTCGACGAATGACTCCTTCATTCCTGGTTTGTCAAGCTCCCTTCTCCGTTCAATGTATTCTTCCCAGTTCGTCGAACTCACCCTTCTTTTCTGAACTCCTCCTTCTCCTTCTCTTCTCCGTTCGATGAATCCTTCGTTGTTCATCGATCCCTCCCTTTATAGGGCCTGTTGCTATAGAACAAGTCCTGGTCTTTCAAAAAGCCTGATGCTGACATTAATGCATGTCGCCTATACATAGGCAATCATCATTTCCACCAGATTTCATACCAAGGTCAACCCCCGTGCATGATAGGATGCATGGGCATGTCCTGCTCTTTGAAACCTCTATAAATTAAGCCTTACCCCTTGTGTTTTCTAGAGAGAAATTTGGAGATGGGAAGTGCTTCCATTTTCAGCTCTTACTTTAGTGTTCTTCCTCTCTCCCTTTCTCATTTTTAGCCTTTCTTAATTCTGTTTTAGTTCTACTCTTTTGTAATAGTTCTTGTAATTTCTTTAGTATTTTACTGTTAATGCTAACCTAGTTTTCAGTCCATGCAAGTGTAATTGTCTTTTATTTCATGTTGTAAACTCTCTTTGAATTAATATAAAGTATTTCTATTTTTACTTGTCTCCATGCACTCCTACTCATCTCTCTTCTTCCACTTAACCATGAGTAACTAATCCTCCTAGTACTCGATCTTGATGATCTGAGGCTCGAGTTGATTAAGTTATGATGCTTTAGTTTACTTTTTTTAGGGTTTAGGCCTTAGATTTACTCTTGAATAATCATGTTTGGAGATATATCATCTATATATATTTTCCATTTTCATTTCCACTCTTAGCTAGCCGAGAGGATCGTAGTTTGGAGTGAACACTTAAGAGTAAAGAGAGTTGCACGCACCCCTCGAGAGAGGCAGACATTAAATATCTCGGATTGGAGTGAAATCCAATAGCAGGGTTCACAGCGTAAAGAGAGCTTTAGGTCTCTTATTTGGATGAGAGTTCGGTCGGACCTTCCAAAAATCAGTTGGGCATGATTTTGAGAGAAGCCTGCTCAAGCTTTGGGAACCTCCATGGTCAAGGAACTTGACCATATTAAGCTTAGGTCTTTTATCGCATCTTTAATCAACTTTTGCCAAGGTGATTCTCGATCGAGTGCTTCTCTTTATCATCGTTTCAACCCTTCGTAGTAATCACTTTTAGTAGCTCTATACTTAATCATAAGTTGTTTTCTTCTACTAGTCTTTTAGATAAACAACCCTAAAAAAGTTATTTGATAAGATAATTATCTTTGTGTGAGTAAGATTACTCAAGAGTGCCCGGATTTTAATACGACACTTGTGCTCCCTAGCTACAATTCGATAGATATACTTGCCTAGATGGATTGCTAGTTCGATTTTATTCTATTTGCAAATATTCTTCCACCAAAGGTTCTAACCACGAATGAGTGGGTAGTACCAGAATAAAAAAAGCATGTGCCCAACGGTTCTTGACCTTAAAATTTCCTATAAAAATGTATGAGCAACTAAGGAAACGTACGTCGAAACTACAGCTATAAGTAAAAGCTGGAACTAGGTTAGGATCTAACCTGATAAAACTTGCGAAGACATCTGATCTTCCTCCAAAGACACCACATTTAGCTTGCCCTTCCCCTTATCCAAATGCTGTGGCGACGGCTAGGACTGAAGTTGAACTGGTTGCAACGTGGGTTGAGCCAGCGGGCACTTTGACTTAACATGCCCTTTCTAACCGCACTGGAACCAGGTCTTGACCTTATGCCAACAACGAGCAATGTCGTGCCCCCTCCGCTTATATGCAGAGAAAACCAAGTCTACTTTAGGATCACTCTAAATCGCATGAACCTGCTCCTTTTTCTGAGCTCCTAACCTGTAGTAACATCTTTTGAATTGATGGCCTATCCGGCCACAGAAATTGCATACTTCTTTGCTTCTTTTCCCTGAAGTAGTGAAGGATTTTTGGGAACGCTTGCCCTCACCGGTCTTCCTCTTATCCTTTCTCATTTTTTGACCTCGATTCTTCGCATTTTCAATCGCCTCAACCTTCAGAGCAGCCTCCACAACTACAACATAGCTTTCAGATATATATGCACAAGCTAGCTGCTGGATGTCATTCCTAAGACCACCCAGATATCATTTAACTTGGTTAGACTCTAACGACACCATGTTTGGGGCAAATCCACTTATTTTGCTAAACTCTACATCGCACTTGGAAACAGTAAGCTGCCTTTGCTTTAAATGTAGAAAATTATTCATCAGACGGTCTCTCTCGACCGATGGCAAAAACTACTTTAGTAGTAACTCTTTGAAGGATTCCCATAAACACGCATACTTAAGATTCTCCTTCTCTCCCAGCCACCAACTCTTAGCAAGTCCCTTGAGTTGAAAATCAGCGACCATCACCCTCTGGTCCGCCAAAATTTATGAGTAAGCAAACATCTCCTCGATGGCTATAATCCAATCATCCAAAGCCATAAAATCTGCTCTACCATCATAAATAGGGGGTCCTAGTCTCTAGAAATGCGAAATGAACGTCATATCTGGTGGTAACAACACAGGGGGAACCAAAGGGGTAGGGGGAATAGGAACATCATGACCCACAGCCAGGTCCTGCACTCGCGACAGCTATTCTGACATAACAGATAACAACACTTGGACCTGTGACTGCATCTCCACCCTCTATCTAAATAAAGCCTCATTACTCTGTCACAGACTTTCAATCACCGCTTTTCTTTTCGCACCTCAAGACTCGCCCTCCGACTTAGGAGTCGACCTAGTCGTCACACACTTAGGCGCCATTCTAATAAAATAACGAACATCTAATCAAAACCTAGCCCAATGTCTAGCACAAAACAACATAGTCTGGACAAAACATACTTAAGTACTTGCTCATGTTGCTAACTTGCTCTAGGATTTTTAATTATGATGTCATGCCTAAACTTAGGATGATATACTGTCATGCTACTGACTCATGTGCCTAAACCATGATTGCATGAATTTCTTATTCTTTTTTTGACTCAAAACCATCTGTGTAAATATGTCATTATATAATTCTTTAGCTTGGCACGTGTGCTAATGCAATATTATGCCATGCATGTTGTGCTATGCAATCTAAAAAGGCCTTAATACTTGTTATATGTGGCATACACATGAAATGTTATGCATCTCATACTACATAACATCGAATGCAACAAAAAAGAAAACGTGCTAATGGGCACCCATGTGATGATGGTTATGCATCCCATACTACATAACCGTCAAATGTAGCTATCTATGGTGGATCAATATACAAACATAAATTATGCATCCCATACTACATAATATGCCCTATATACTTCTTATCATGATATGAGTGTAGTGTTCGTGCTTTAACCAAGACATACTGATGACATATCGGTGTGTGTATTAAATGACAATAGACAACTAACACTAACAAGAGAAGGTTGCTCAACCAATTGTCTAACAACCCATCCCTCTGATACCAATTGTCATAACCCGCATTTTCCACATATTAAAGTTATATTAGAGTGAGGGAAATTGCGTGTCGTGATGCCACGTCATGCAGGGGATAAGTACAAACGCTCACACAAGACTCCAACTCTATATTTTATAAGAAATTCATATGTTATTATGAAAGAAATCCAGTTTTAAGTTAAGAAGGTCGTATCCCTCGTCACGGTGGATCAACTAGTCCATGAGTAAAAATATAATTATACGCTACAAAAATACTTTGATTATGTTGATTTAATATCATACGCGAGCATAAACATCCATGAAGGACAACCCGTGGCATGCAAGACTCTATATTTATTATAAGTATAGAAATAGTTTTTATCTACGCTTAGAAAATAGTATATTAGTTTTAGAAAAATGACATCTATGAAATACTAATAATAGTGCTTTTATAAGTTAAAATATCTAACATGCAACCTAGTATAAAACATTCCCCAGAGAGCAAGTAAAAACATCCACAAAGAGGCAAACTAAGCAACTTAGCAAAATAATTAGCATTCCAAAAGAAAACCACCAGTGGGCATCAACAACTAGACACAAACCCACTGGACAGCATGTATGTTTGTACTAACAGGAAGAAACCAAAAACTACCTCACATGGGTGAGGAAAAACCTCTGCAACACAGCAGTCCACTAGCAACACCAACCTAGCCGCTCAACCCGCTACTTCCCTGAACTTGAGGCATTCAAATAAACAACACCTCAATAAGAAAATAAAAGTGGCAAAGGAAAATAATCAGGTAATAAGTACAAAGACAAGGAAGGGTTTACTAAACCAGAGTATAAGAAATGCTGAAGACCACAGCTGATTCGCCAAATAAATACATGTATAGTAAAAGTCTGTAATAAAGGAGTTAATTGGATAAATGCACCAAGTGCGGAACGAAGAAATGCATCGACAATATCTGCAAGTATTAGCATAAAAAGCATAGACTGATCTAAGAAGCAAACTGAGCATAAAATAGCTCGAAAACATGAATCATTAACACTTGGTAATATTAACCGGGCCAGAGTCGGTGACCAATTATCCCATTCCAGGCCAGAAACATTCGTGAGCGACCCCTGACGAGCATGTTAAAAAATCTCCTCAGGAGAGGGGGGAAGATGCACCCACGTTTAGACGGCGTGACGATAGCCAACGCGCGGGCATGTTAGGGGGCGCGCAGACCAAATCGCGTGGTGCGCGCATCTGTCCGCGTGCGCGCCTTTGATCAATTGCGTATTGGGTACACACACGCTCCTGGGTGTGCGCGTGCAGCTGTGTGGGCACAGTTGTGCGTGCAAGCGTAGTGGTGCGTGCGCAGCTGGTCGCATGAATCAGTGCGCGAGTGGCACTGTGCGTGCCATAGTGCGTGCGGCACTGTATGCGCCACAGTGCGCGCGACACTTTAGGCACCTCAGTGCACGCGACACTATAAGCGCCACAGTGCATGCGCCACTATTGTGCGCACTGTGCGAGCTACAGTGCGCGCGACACTGTAGGAGTTACAGTGCGCGCAATAGTTTGTTGCGCGCACTGTGGGTTGCATATTTCTGAATGGAGCAACCGTGTAAGTTTACCGAGGAAAGTCCCCGGGCCCTTTCTGCAGAAATGTAGACCCATAAATGGGCTCATTTCATGTTACCATTTGAGGCTGAGACTTGTGTGGAGCCCATGATAATGCGATTATGAAAGTTTCTGCTCGTTAGTTACAGTAATTTGCTCGCCGTTAATATCATGGCGGTGACTAAACGGGGCTTACATTTCAGAAATAATGGCAACTTTTACAGCGCGTAGCGCGCACGCGCTACAGTAGCGCGTGCTGCGAGCGCGCAGTGCGCTTTTGCGGGCAAATTGCGTGTGATGTGCACACAAACTGAATGCGCGCACTGTGAGCGTGTGTCCGGATGCGTGCTTGTGCCAAACCGCTTGTGTGGGTGTGCTTTGTTTCATGGGGCCAATGGGTATGATGCTTCGTGCGTGCTTGGGGATAAAGATCCTACACATGGAGATTCCACTACGTTGATATGCTTGGTGGGCGCAGTGTGCGCGAGGTGATCATTTGGACTTTATGCGCGCATGCCGTGATATGCCTGGTTGTTCTTTGTGTGCGCGCAAAGTGCGTGGCATGTGTCGTGTACACGAGATGTGATGTGCATGATGCATAACGGGTGTCGCGTGCGCGATGCGCGCTACGTACGCGATATGCGCAAGGTGTAATATATAAGGCGCGTTGAGCGCTTATATGTGGAAGGGAAGATGTCGCTGAGATGCGGAGTTCTTGCCCCCGAGTATACGGCCGGAAGGAAAAACTTGTAGTGGCGATTTATAGGCACGCGTACACAGCATCTCCATTCTTATCGGGGCTGAATGATACCTCACTTGGTAAGGTTCATGTTATTTTACGTAAGTTTGGCATACAACGTCATTCTTCGCGAGATTGACTCATGACTCTTGCTTGTATGAGGTTGACTCATGACTTTGTTTGGCGGGGTTTGTGACTGCGGCTTGGCTTGCGTGAGGGTTGCTCGCGGCTTAGTTTGCACTGGGTTGCTCGCGGCTTAGGTTGCGTGAGAGTTGCTCATTTCTTAGGTTGCGCGAGGGTTGCGCACGACTTAGAATGCGCGAGGGTTGCTCGCGACTTATATTGCGCGAGGGTTGCTCGCGACTTAGATTGTGCGAGGTCTGCTCGTGGTTTAGAATGCGCGATGGTTGCTCATGACTTAGATTGCGCGAGGGTTGCTCGTAGCTTAGAATGCGCGAGGGTTGCTCGCGGCTTAGATTGCGTGATGGTTGCTCGCGGCTTAGATTGTGCGAGGGCTGCTCGCGATTTTTAATGCGCGATGGTTGCTCACGGCTTAGATTGCGAGAGGTTTGCTCGCGACTTAGAATGCGCGAGGGTTGCTCGCGTCTTAGATTTTGTAAGGGGTGATCGCGAATTAGATTGCACGAGCGTTGCTCGCGGCTTAGGTTGCGCGAGGGTTGCTCGCGTCTTAGCTTGTGCGAGGGTTGCTAGCGGCTTAAAATGCACGAGGGTTGCTCGCGGCTTAGGTCGCGCGAGGGTTGCTTGCGGCTTTGTTTGCACGGCTCTAGTTCATGGCTTTGCCGCGATGGGGGGCATGTCCCTACGAGTTGTGCGAGTCAGGCTTGCGTCTTAGTTTGCATGGCTCTAGTCCGCGGCTTTGCCGTGCGGGGGGCAGACCCCCACAGGTTTGCTTGCGCGGGGGTTGCCCGCGTCTTAGAACTAAAGAGTTCGGGAACTCTTTTGCGGTGATCTGAACAATCTACGAGGGTAGAGGCCGGAGTCCCTTGTTGGGAACACCAAACACTCTGTAATTGGAGAGGTCGGAGTCCCTTGTTGGGATCACCGAATACTCTGTAATTGGAGAGGTCGGAGTCCCTTGTTGGGATCACCGAACACTCTGTAAGAGGAGAGGCCAGATTCCCTTGTTGGGAACAATGAACACTCTATAAGAGGAGAGGCCAGAGTCCCTTGTTGGGATCACCGAACACTCTATAAAAGGAGAGACCAGATTCCCATGTAGGGAACAATGAACACTCTATAAAAGGAAGGCCCTGCAGTGGCGACCATTTTTCCCAACCCAAACCAACAGTCCTCAAAAAAGAGACCATACAACCACAAAGTGTAATGGTCCACAAATCGACATCCAGTTGGAAGTCCTTTATCCACCACCAACCTTCACAGCCGAAGAAACATCAAACCTAACCAAATCTGAAGTCTAAACCCAAGCAAAACTTAAAAAAGTCCTAAAACCACTCTAACGACCATACACAACGAATTAACCAAAAATAGCAAAAAAAAAGTCTGAGTCCGGGCCAAATTCGGCGAATATCACACAGTCCAGTGATAATTCGGTAAGTATACTCGTCTCATGTTAGGATACACGTCGAATCGGCAAAAAATACTTGGCAATGGAACTTTACCTGATGATACTCGACGAATCAGCAAGATTCGTTGTGTATACTCGACGAACTACCCACCGATACACGCTGAAAAACACTTACACTAACCAATGAACCTGATGACTTTCCTACAATACTCGGCGAATCACACTTAGACTAATTGCATCCATACTCGGCGAACTTTACTTGAAAATACTACCATCGATACTCGACCAACTGACCTACGATATTCGATGAATTGGCCAAATGGACTCGGCGATACTCGCCAAATTTACCTAAGGCAAAGGAAGTAACATATACACGATGAATTACTACCCAATACCCGCCAAATTCTACCAAGCAAAGCCTGATGAATCTATAATCGATACTCATCGAAATTTCCTTGTTCGCTAAACATAGTATACACGGTTTTTGTCGAAATCAAGCCCTAACCTAAGGGTTCTTTCCTTGGTTTTACCTACACTACTACTACTCTCTAAATGAGGAGGAAAAGCGAGAAGAGTAGGAAATCATCGGATGGAAATAGACATGCAAGGGAGGAAATTCTCTTGCTTAGTAATCTCTGACAAAAGCATAGTTCGCCTGTACCACGACACAGATCTGTCGTAGAAAGGCCCTAACAACGTTTCCTGAAACTTTTGGAGGGAGAAAGGGGTCAAACTTGATAACCCTAATGTACAAAAATAAGAGAAACAAGGATAACTTACCACGATCGTGTAGCCCTCGCAGAGAGCTTGCCAAATCTCCTATAAATCGTCGAAACCGACCACCGGAGCTTCCACAACTGCCGGCCGAAAGCTCGCCCGTCAGCTAATTGCCACTTTCTCGAAAACTTCCTCCGTCGGGTAAGGGGATGATGAATAGTAGGGTTTCTATTTTTCGTGCATATATATAAATATAATAATAAAAATTAATTAATTTACAATACAATATTTCATTAAAATTAATATCAATTAATCCCAAAATGATCCGAAATCCAAACGACCTAGGAATTCAATGAAATTCGCACTGTTGTTAAATACCGACGCTACGAAACAAACGGCAAAGTCGAAATCGAGATCCGAAAAACCAAACTTAGGTAAACACCTCCCAAAATCAAAGCACATGCCTTCCCAAAAAGGTCCCACCGAGTCAATAAAATAGATCCGACTCGCAAGGGAATCTTGTAAACTGGCTAAACCAAGCCACACTAAAAACCTAAAGAGGAAAAACCATGCCCTAAGCATGGCACATGCCAAACACACGTAAACATAACGCTTGAATGCTAAAAAGTATTTAAACTAAACATCAAAAAAAATTGGGGGCGTTCCAGTACCTGAGGATAACTCACGAACACCTGCTAATATCTGCAAAAAATAAGTCAAAAGCGGGTATATTTTAAATATAACAAAAGTACCAGAAGAGAACTCGAGAACACCTTCTAATCTCTTCAAAATAAAAGTCAAAAGCAAGTAAATAAACAAATAATGTGAGTACTTGAGGTGAACTCGCGAACATCTACTAATCTATATAAAAGAGAAGTCAAAAGCTGGTAAATTTAAAATATAATGCGAGTACCTGAAGAGAAATAGCCAATACCTGCTCATCTCTACAAAAGAGAAGTCAAAAGAAGGTAAATAAACATATAACCCGAGTATCTATTGATAACTCACAAACACTTGAAAATCTTTGAAAAGGAGAAGTCAAAAGCAGGTAAATAAACATATAATGTGAGTACCAGAGGTGAACTTGGGAACACCTTCTAATATCTATAAAATAGAAGTCAAATGCAGGTAAATTTAAAATAAAAAGAAAGTAATTAAGGTGAACTCGTGAATACCTGTTAATTTCTACAAAAGAGAAGTCAAAAGCAGGTAAATTAAAAATATAATGCAAGTACCAGAAGAACACTTGCTAATCTCTACAAAAGAAAAGTCAAAAGATGATAAATAAACATATAATACGAGTACATGAGGAGAACTTGCGAACACCTGCTAATCTCTGCAAAAGTGAAGTCAAAAGAAGGTAAATAGACATATAACATGAGTACCTGAGGTGATCTCAGTAATATTTGTAAATTTGTGCAAAAAGAAGTGAAAAGGCGGTAAATTTAAAATATAACGCGAGTACCTGAAGAGAACTCGCGAATACAAGCTAATCTATGAAAAAGAAAAGACAAAAACATGTAAATGAACATATAATGCAAGTACCTTAGGTTAACTTGTGAACATATGCTAATCTTTACAAAAGAGAAGTCAAGAGCAGGCAAATTAAAAAATATAGTGCTAGTGCCCAAAGAGAACTCGCAATCACCTGCTAATCTCTGAAAAAGAAAAGTCAAAAGTCAGTAAATAAACATATAACACGAGTACCTGAGGAGAACTCGCGAACACCTGCTAATCTCTATAAAAGATTAGTCAAAAGCATGTAAATTTAAAATATTACGCGAGTACCTGAAGAGAACTCGCAACCATCTGCTAATCTATACAAAAGAGAAGTCAAAAGAACGTAAATAAACATATAATGCGAGTACCTGTGGGGAACTCATGAACATCTGCAAATTTATTCAAAAGAGAAGTCAAAAGCAGGTAAATTTAAAATATAACTCGAGTATCTGGAGAGAACTCGCGAACACATACTAATCTCTGCAAAAGAGAAGTCAAAAACAGGTAAATAAACATAAAATGCAAGTACCAAAGGTTAACTCGTGAACATCTGCTAATCTATACAAAAGAGAAGTCAAAAGCAGGTAAATTTAAAATATAACGCAAGTACCTGAAGAGAACTGGCAAACATTTGCTAATCTCAGCAAAAGAAAAGTCAATACAAGGTAAATAAACATATAACATGAGTACCTGAGGTGAACTCGCAAAGATCTGCTAATATTTGCAAAAGAGAAGTCAAAAGAAGGAAAATTTAAAATATAACGCGAGTATCTGAAGAGAACTCGCGAACACCTGCTAATCTCTACAAAAGAGAAGTCAAAAGAAGGTAAATAAATATATAACACGAGTACATGAGGTGAACCCGCGAACTTCTGCTAATCTTTGTGAAAGAGAAGTCAAAAGAAGGTAAACTTAAAATATAACTCGAGTACCTGAAGAGAACTCGCAAACACATACTCATCTCTACAAACGAGTTGTAAGACCCCCTTTTTTATTTCTTTTTAAACCACCGGGGTCTTAGCCCAGAACTGCCGCTTTGCGGTGGCACCGACTCACGGGAAGGCCGCCACTACAAAACGCCAATTCTGCCGGCCCTTTTCGATCGCAGAACAGTAGCATAAAGAAGTAAAAGCAAGTCCACAATAATCACATGTATATAAATAAATCTCCACGAAGGGAGAGTCAACAATAATAATATATCAGAGTACAAAAGGAGGGCTTATGCCCGGTACATCATATCCTCACTACAAGTCACTCGCGGAAGCAAAATTGAAACTAAGTGACACCGTAACTGTCACTGAACTGAGAGCACCAAAGCTAGACTGGCATATCTCCACCGACTCCGTACTCTGCTGGTGCTGCATCTCTGGGTGCTCCTTCCTTTTTGGCCTGTCGTCGCTGCCTTGCAATCCACGTCTGCGTCTACGTCTTCGGCCACCTGGCTGCTGAGCTGGTGGGATCCCACCCATCAAGGGGCATTTAACTCGTGTATGTCCAAGCTGGTGACAATGGTAACATGGTCGCGGGGTCAACACTGCCAGAAACTGCAACACCTGTGACCCTTCCATATGGTACACCTAAAATATTGTGGTTCCAAAACCGTTAGTCATAAAGACTAAGCCCTATCATCCCCTTCCCCTTCCCCCATGGCTCCTAGGTACCGAGCGGAGAGGAAGAAAGGGAAGGATATGTAGGTGGAGAATAAGTAAAAAGCAGGTGACAGCGGACCTATGCTAGCAATTCCATAGTAAACATGATTGAAGCAGAAAGTAGGAAATATAACCTTAACTTATGCGCGGAAGCGCATAAGCCAAGGGATCTTTTGCAGGGCTCCCATCGTATAAAGTGTCTCATACCACTTATATGTTGGGGTGTCGGTTATCAAATAGCTAAAAGAAGCAAGTAAGCACAAGAAATATAACCATTGATTTATAGGGATTACCCCTATAGACCAAGGGGTCGTTTTGCAGGGCCTATCGTATAAAACGTCCCATACCATCTTATACGATAGGTGGCAATGTTTATGCTATGACACGCATATATGCTATGAAATACACAAGCAAGTGCAACACACCCACCGACTCTATGCGCACAGACCTTTAGTTCCCCCTGTTCGGGCGGCTAGCTTCACCCCCAGGAACCTCCGTTGTGGCAAACAGAGACAGTGAGTCGGGCCCCCCACTCCTAGGCGGGTAACCACACTACCAGGCCTAGCCCTTCCGTACGCCCCTAGAAGAACACAACCTAGAGTATCCACGTACTAGTGCTGGTTGTACCCACCAGGTTTTCTTTGGCTAAGTGTCCCACACCGCCGAGTCAACGTACCACTATCGGTGTGATCGATCGCCTAGTACCGATGACCCACCAATTTTATGCACATGCAATCATGACAATTATATTTGAACAAGTTCTCATGTTACCGAGCCTCCAGCTCTCTAGGCTACCAAGCATATACAAGTCCCCGAGCATCCCGCTCCCTGGACTTCCCAATCACAAACCAACCACTATCAATACTAGTAGGCCCTTAGACCACGGACCTACTCTACCCATTCCATGCCAATTCTTCTTCCTAAGAGTACAAGTGTAGGTGTGAGGTACAACTATTATTAGGGTTACTCTTGATCATTTTATTCCTAAGAGTTAAGGTTAACCTTGGACTTCCCGAGGTTTACCCGGTGAAGGGCTCGCAGCAGTACTAGGAGCTATGATGGGGTGAATGCCAAAACTCCCTTTCCAAGGCACTTATTATAATTGATTGGTTCCCTTAACCCATTCCCTTTTCATATTATAGTGGGCTAATCCTAGGGTGACTTTGACTCTTCCTCTTCTCGGGGAGGACGATCTTCCGTCGAACCCGAACACTACTTATCGCTAGTCAATCTCACACCCTACCCATCCTGACTTCCAATAATGAACTTGATTTAACTCACACTATCCAAACCAGCAAACTACCAAAATTCCATCTCCCAAGTTCATTACCCACTCTAGTTCAGCTTCTGCAGTTTTTACTAAACGTAGACCATCCTAAACTTTATGAGGTATGCAAGGGGTGGTACTCCCAACTGTCTTCTGAATCCCATATAATATTTACTGGAGGTCTACCATGACCTAATTAGTCTAAATCCAGAAAATAATGATTTTCCTATTTATCGGGCATTTAATTTATTTATTCTAAGATTCCAAATGCCCTAATATGAACATGAAGTGCACTAATGAGCCAACACTAAATCATCATAAAATCAGTAAAAATCCTATAAGGCATTTAAACAGTAATTCCAAATTTTGAGAAATTCAAGAGGTGTTTAGGCCTATATTTCCTAATTTACCAGTTTAGGCCACTTTTACTATATTATGAAGGAAGTATTGTAAATATATTTCCAAAAATCCCAAGAAAATTATAGAAGCTATATAGTGACATAAAACCATCATAAACCAAGTACCATAATTTTTCTCCAACAATTGAACTCTGAATTTATTTCAATTCAAGATACTAATTTTCCTAACTTAATGAATGAGGTACTGTTTTTATCCATCTAAAATTTCAGAGAAAATTACAGGGTGACTATCATGGTTTGAAACACCCACTGGCCAAATTTCATAATTTTCCAATTAATAATTTGGCAATATTTGTATATTTTACTATATATCACAATTAGTACATTAAATAATAAAGTACCCAAAATAATCAGATAAAATTTCCAAGAAAATTACAGAAATTATATCAAGCTATAAGATGCCCTAATCCAAGATTTCATAATATTCCAGTGAACAGAAAATTCCATAATCATCAAAATAAATATCTAGGACACAATTAGAGTTGTAAATAAAGTACTGTATAAATTCACCCAAAAATATCAACAAAATTATGTCTACTTGGACCATAAAATCACTCTACCCAAATTTTACTTGATTTGTGGTTCAATTGATAGCTTAATAATTCAAATTAAAGTTGGTGACCTAAACTAGGGTTAGGATTTTAGGTGGCCTAGCTATCTCCAAATACTCTAAACTTTTGTCCAGAGAACTATACTGGCCCTATGGTTCTCTCCACCAAATTTTAAGTCAGTCCAAGGTCATTTGACCCCATGACCTTCACAACTCCAAAAACCACCATTAAGGGATTTTCCCTAGGGTCCTAGAGCTACCCTACACCAAATCACTCCAAACTCCCTTGGAGGGTGAGTCATGCCCTAAAAAGTCAGTGACCAAAATATCAGCCCCTGTTGAGGCGATATGGCCACTCAAATACCAAGGGGGTGTTTGATCCTAAATTATCCTATAAGGGTCATCCTTGGGTTGAACACAACCCTATTCAAAACATCTCCAATTGAGATGAAGTTTTTACCAGAACCTTATGTTACACCCAGGGACCACTCACCATAATTTGGGAGGGTTTGGAAGTCATTTAGACATCTAATTAAATTATGCTAGGATTATGAAATTTTTCTAAAAACTATAGAAAAACATTCTCCAAAAATTCTCATTTTTGGATAGCACCTAGATATAGGTAAGATTAGGCCACACCCAAAATTTCAAGTCATTTTGATGACTGGATTGGAGTGGGGAATTTTTCTAAGGTCAATACAGCCCTATGGATAGGTCTCACCAAAAAGTGTACTGTGGTCCAACCAGGACTCCAAATCGGATGAAATCAATTTTAAATTAAACTAGACTTCAAGGGCTACATTTTCAATGTTAACCACTTTTTATGTTTCAGCCTCTACGGGCTATAATTTTCAGTTTTAACCTAGTATACAGTAAAGAGATTTAATTCCTAACTATACAATATATTATATAATACAATGTTACTGTTCATCTTCTTCTTCACCCGAACCAGCAACCCAAATACAAAAGCTTGAAACCTGTAGCTTTTCTAAAGCCATTTCCTGGCCACCCAGCCATCTCCTTGGCCGGCCACCACCACCACCACCTCTGTTGAGGTGAGGGCTACCGTCGTGCGGCGGCACGGCCGCCGGAGAGGCTGTTTCTGCCAAACCCGCCACCATGAATTTTTCAGAAAACCATGGAAACGCTCACCCGATCTGGCTCTTTTGAGCCCGATATCTCTCCTAACAATTTCTAAGATCTATCCGCAGAAGAAGATGGAGGGGAGGTCCTTATTCGCGGTTCGGAGTCGAGCCGATCGTCGGGAAGCTATATGCGCGGCGGTGGCGTCGTCAGAATTCTTCTACAGCATAGTAAGAGGCTCGAAACTTCAGTTAAGGGCTGGGAAACTTCATCCTTGAACATAAGGGGCCTTTTTAAAGTAGTAAAAAGGAGGGAGGGGAAAGGTCTAACGCTGGTGGCCATTAATATTTCTCTTAATAACGTTTCAGTTATGATGTTGGGAAGAGGAAAAGGTGGAAGATGAAATGGCTGACCCAGGTGGCGATTTCCTATTGGACCTCACTCTCTCATTCTATTAAATAATTAGGGATGGAAACGGCCCATAAATATTCCTGCTATACATTCCATAATCAGAATTGATTAAGACGTCGGTTATCGAAATTTAAAATCTGGCTGACGTTTCGGCCTTGGTCACGGGCGTGACAGGCCTGGGTGGACAATTCTGGGTTCGACGATCGTCGAACTGAGATCGATGATCATCGAAGGGTGGTCACGCCCTAGGTCACGGGCGTGAAACATGGGTCACGGGCGTGACAGGCCCGGGTGGCCAATTCTGAGTTCGACGACCGTCGAACTGAGGTCGATGATCGTCGAAGGGTGGTCACGCCCTAGGTCACGGGCATGACACATGGGTCACAGGCGTGACAGGTTCATGAGGCAAATTCCGCGGTCGGCGATCGTCGCACTGAGATCGACGATCGCCGAAGGAGTCACGCCCTAGGTCACGGGCGTGACACCTGGGTCACGGGCGTGACAGGGCCGGGTTGAAAATTCTGCGCCCGGCGATCGTCGACCTGAGATCGACGATCGTCGAATGAGTCACGCCATAGGTCACGGGCATGACGGGTCGGTCACGGGCGTGACCAACCCGTGACCCGAAATCTTGGTCGATTTATTTCAATTTTTTGGGCTTCCTAGGGTTCTGTCACAACCAACCGACTCCTAGGGGTCTAGCCGGAAATGGGATTTTACAAATCCCAATAAACAAAACAAAGATTTCGTCCCCGAAATCATGGTTAAGCCTACGGGACTCTAATCGGGAAAAAGAAGCTTGTAATATCCCATGAGAATTGAAAGGTTACCTCTACGTTAGGTTTGTTGTGTGCAGTTTTGATTCTAAGACCAGTTCGTCCAATTGATATGGTGTATATCCCAATAAACAAAGGATTAGCCCCTATTCTTGAAATTTCAGACTTATTGGTTTAAAAATAGGAACGCAAATTGATTGTCCAGAGAGGTTTTGAGGTATACCTGACCGAAAAGTGGAGTGCTCTGGTGTTAATCTCCAGCCTGTAAGCTAGGGCCCCGATTCGCTCCAGGATTCTGTAAGGGCCCATATACCTAGGACTGAGCTTCTTGCTCCGACCACGCACTCCGTGGTATCGAACAATCAGCTCCACAAATCTCCGTACTAGTGCCCCCCCCACAGAGTCATCCTTCTTGATCGGAATGAATCTGACCACCTTCGTCAACCGATCGACGATGACCCAAGTCGAGTCATTTCTCGTCCATGGTCGGGGAAGTCCATGAATAAAATCCATCGCGATGTCCTCAAATTTCCACTCCGGGGGTACATGTTCTGAGATACATCATCGTTCTGATAATACAACCTAGCGGTTAAATCTTTACCTTCTTAGATATCCCGAATCTTGTTACCCGTCACCTAATTTCACGTGATAATAGTTAATTCTTGTAATTATTCCGTCTTATTACCATGTCATTGTCTTGGTAACGCTACGGGTCATCATTCCAACCATGTTTGTTACACCACTTTCCCCTAAACTAGGTCCAAGGGAACCTAAGCCAGTACTTGTTTGCCCAATAAACAAAAGTTTAGCTCCCAATAAACAAAAGATCAGCCCCTACCTATCTTGGGCTAAGTATCTTGACATTACCCTGTTACATCTGTCCTAGCTGGGTGCACAATCCCTAGGGCATTAATCTTCGACTTGGGGTTCCACCCTGAAACTCATTAATATACTCCGTACTTTAAACTCTCTGAGTCACATCTACGACAACCTTATCCGGCTCAAAATATTCTCAATCCCAAATGAGTATCTTCCGAACTCGAATTCCTATCCGACCCTCTGTGTTTGTCTCGGTGGTTGCCTCCAGGTAATTTTATTACCGGTATTGAGGGTTAAGACTACTTGTCTTTTACCATTCTGCTAATGTATTATTGGACTTAATTCTCCTTAAAGTAGTCTACCGCTTTGAATAATCCTTGATTGGGATAGTAGGGACACCTGAGTTTACGTCTTAGGTAGTCATTCTCGTGCTTAACTCCTCCTTTATTCTCATTGGGTATCTCCGCACCTTAACCAAGTTCATACCCATGGTCTATTTTGGACTAGGACATACTAAAAGTCGTCATGGTTAGTAGTGAGTCCTAGTGGGCTGGGTCTAACTTGTAGACTAGAGAATTATGTGAAATGTTCTTTGCAGCCGGTGGTGTTCCCTGTTGGGGGCAGGGTAGGTCACAGGCTACAAAGAAGGATCCCAATTAATGATGAAGTGGACTTTTACATGTGATTTCCCTTATGGGCACACCACTGCTTCCGCTGCTTAGTTTGTCCCCAAACTAAACTCGAGCGGGGGTGACACAGGGTTAGTGTACTTCTACTTTTCCGATCGAGGTCCCCTCTAATACCACTTGTAATACCCCTTTTTTTTCTTTTTAAACCACCGGGTCTTAGCCCAGAACTGCCGCTTTGCCGTGGCACCGACTCACGGGAAGGCCGCCACTACAAAACGCCAATTCTGCCGGCCCTTTTCGATCGCAGAATAGTAGCATAAAGAAGTAAAAGCAAGTCCACAATAATCACATGTATATAAATAAATCTCCACGAAGGGAGAGTCCACAATAATAATATATCAGAGTACAAAAGGAGGGCTTATGCCCGGTACATCATATCCTCACTACAAGTCACTCGCGGAAGCAAAATTGAAACTAAGCGACACCGTAACTGTCACTGAACCGAGAGCACCCAAGCTAGACTGGCCCATCTCCACCGACTTCGTACTCTGCTGGTGCTGCATCTCTGGGTGCTCCTTCCTTTTTGGCCTGCCATTGCCGCCTCGCAATCCACGTCTGCGTCTACGTCTTCGGCCTCCTAGCTGCTGAGCTGGTGGGATCCCACCCATCAAGGGGCATTTAACCCATGTATGTCCCGGCTGGTGACAATGGTAACATGGTCGCGGGGTCAACTCTGACAGAAACTGCAACACCTGTGACCCTTCCATATGGTACACCTAAAATGTTGTGGTTTGAAAACCGTTAGTCATAAAGACTAAGCCCTATCATCCCCTACCCCTTCCCCCAGGGCTCCTAGGTACCGAGCGGAGAGGAAGAAAGGGAAGGATATGTAGGTGGAGAATAAGTAAAAAGCAGGTGACAGCGGACCTATGCTAGCAATTCCATAGTAAACATGATTGAAGCAGAAAGTAGAAAATATAACCTTAACTTATGCGTGGAAGCGCATAAGCCAAGGGACCTTTTGCAGGGCTCCCATCGTATAAAGTGTACCATACCACTTATACGTTGGGGTGTCGGTTATCAAACAGCTAAAAGAAGCAAGTAAGCACAAGAAATATAACCATTGATTTATAGGGATTAGCCCTATAGACCAAGGGGTCGTTTTGCAGGGCCTATCATATAAAACGTCCCATACCATCTTATACGATAGGTGGCAATGTTTATGCTATGACACGCATATATGCTATGAAATGCACAAGCAAGTACAACACGCCCACCGACTCTATGCACACAGACCTTTAGTTCCACCTGTTCGGGCGGCTAGCTTCAACTCCAGGAACCTCCGTTGTGGCAAACGGAGACAGTGAGTCAGGCCCCCCACTCCTAGGCGGGTAACCACACTACCAGCCCTAGCCCTTCCGTACGCCCCTAGAAGAACACAACCTAGAGTATCCGCGTACTAGTGCTGGCTGTACCCACCAGGCTTTCTTTGGCTAAGTGTCCCACACCGCCGAGTCAACGTACCACTGTCGGTGTGATCGATCGCCTAGTACCGATGACCCACCACTTTTATGCACATGCAATCATGACAATTATATTTGAACAAGTTCTCATGTTACCGAGCCTCCATCTCTCTAGGCTACCAAGCATATACCAAGTCCCCGAGCATCCCGCTCCCTGGACTTCCCAATCACAAACCAACCACTATCAATTTTAGTAGGCCCTTAGACCACGGACCTACTCTACCCATTCCATGCCAATTCTTCTTCCTAAGTGTACAAGTGTAGGTGTGAGGTAGAACTATTATTAGGGTTACTTTTGATCATTTTATTCCTAAGAGTTAAGGTTAACCTTGGACTTCCCGAGGTTTACCCGGTGAAGGGCTCGCAGCGGTACTAGGAGCTATAATGGGGTGAATCCCAAAACTCCCTTTCCAAGGCACTTATTATAATTGATTGGTTCCCTTAACCCATTCCCTTTTCATATTACAGTGGGCTAATCCTAGGGTGACTTTGACTCTTCCTCTTCTCGGGGAGGACGATCTTCCTTCGAACCCGAACACTACTTATCGCTAGTTAATCTCACACCCTACCCATCCTGACTTCCAATAATGAACTTGATTTAACTCACACTATCCAAACCAGCAAACTACCAAAATTCCATCTCCCAAGTTCATTACCCACTCTAGTTCAGCTTCTGCAGTTTTTACTAAACGCAGACCATCCTAAGTTTTATGAGGTATGAAAGGGGTGGTACTCCCAACTGTCTTCCGAATACCATATAATATTTATTGGAGGTCTACCATGACCTAATTAGTCTAAATCCAGAAAAAAATGATTTTCCTATTTATCGGGCATTTAATTTATTTATTCTAAGATTCCAAATGCCCTAGTATGAATATGAAGTGCACTAATGAGCCAACAATAAATCATCATAAAATCAGTAAAAATCCTATAAGGCATTTAAACAGTAATTCAAAATTTTCAGAAATTCCAGAGGTGTTTAGGCCTATATTTCCTAATTTACCATTTTAGGCCACTTTTACTATATTATGAAGGAAGTACTGTAAATATATATCCAAAAATCCCAAGAAAATTATAGAAGCTATATAGTGACCTAAAACCATCATAAACCAAGTACCATAATTTTTCTCCAACAATTGAACTCTGAATTTATTTTAATTCAAGATACTAATTTTCCTAACTTAATGAAGGAGGTACTGTTGTTATCCATCTAAAATTCCATAGCAAATTACAGGGTGACTATAATGGTTTGAAACACCCACTGACAAAATTTCATAATTTTCAAATTAATAATTGGGCACTATTTGTATTTTTGACTATATATCACAATTAGTATATTGAAGAATAAAGTACCCAAAATAATCAGATAAAATTTCCAAGAAAATTACAGAAATTTTATCAAGCTATAAGATTCCCTAATCCAAGATTTCATAATATTCCAGTGAACAGAAATTCCATAATCATCAAAATAAATATCTAGGGCACAATTAGAGTTGTAAATAAAGTACTATATAAATTCACCCAAAAATCTCAACAAAATTATATTATGTCTACTTGGACCATAAAATCACTCTACCCAAATTTTACTTGATTTGTGGTTCAGGTGATAGCTTAATAATTCAAATTAAAGTTGGTGACCTAAACTAGGGTTAGGATTTTAGGTGGCCTAGCTGTCTCCAAATACCCTAAACTTTTGTCCAGAGAACTATACTGGCCCTATGGTTCTCTCCACCAAATTTTAAGTCACTCCAAGGTCATTTGACCCCATGACCTTCACAACTCCAAAAACCACCATTAAGAGATTTTCCCTAGGGTCATAGAGCTACCCTACACCAAACCACTCCAAACTCCCTTGGAGGGTGATTCATGCCCTAAAAAGTCAGTGACCAAAATATCAGCCCCTGTTGAGGCGATATGGCCACTCAAATACCAAGGGGTGTTTGATCCTAAATTATCCTATAAGGATCATCCTTGGGTTGAACACAACCCTATTCAAAACATCTCCAATTGAGATGAAATTTTTACCAGAACCTTATGTTACACCCAGGGACCACTCACCATAATTTGGGAGGGTTTGGAAGTCATTTAGCCATCTAATTAAATTATGCTAGGATTATTAAAATTTTCTAAAAACTATAGAAAAACATTCTCCAAAAATTCTCATTTTTGGATAGTACCTAGATATTGGTAAGATTAGGCCACACCCAAAATTTCAAGTCATTTTGATGATTGGATTGGAGTGGGGAATTTTTCTAAGGTCAATACAGCCCTTTGGATAGGCCTCACCAAAAAGTGTGATGTGGTCCAACCAGGACTCCAAATCGGGTGAAATCAATTTTAAATTAAACTAGACTTCAAGGGCTACATTTTCTTTGTTGACCACTTTTATGTTTCAGCCCCAACGGGCTATAATTTTCAGTTTATACCTAGTGTACAGTAAAGAGATTTAATTCCTAATTATACAATATATTATATAATACAATGTTACTGTTCATCTCCTTCTTCACCCGAACCAGCAACCCAAATACAAAAGCTTGAAACCTGTAACTTTTCTAAAGCCATTTCCTGGCCACCCAGCCATCTCCCATGCCGGCCACCCCCACCACCACCTCTGTTGAGGTGAGGGCTACCGTCGGGCGGCGGCACGGCCGCCGGAGAGGTGGTTTCCGGTGAACCCGCCACCATGAAATTTTCAGAAAACCATGGAAATGCTCACCCGATCTGGCTATTTTGAGCCCGATATCTCTCTTAATGATTTCTAAGATCTATCCGCAGAAGAAGAGGGAAGGGAGGACCTTATTCGCGGTTCGGAGTCGAGCCGATCGTCGGGATGCTATATGCGCGGCGGTGGCGTCGTCAGAATTCTTCTACAGCACAGTAGGAGGCTCGAAACTTCAGGTAAGTGTTGGGAAACTTCATCCTTGAACCTAAGGGTCCTTTTTAAAGTAGTAAAAAGGAGGGAGGGGAAAGGTCTAATGCTGGTGGCCATTAATATTTCTCTTAATAACGTTTCAGTTATGATGTTGGGAAGAGGAAAAGGTGGAAGATGAAATGGCTGACCCAGGTGGCGATTTCCTATTGGACCTCACTCTCTCTTTCTTTTAAATAATTAGGGATGGAAACGGCCCATAAATATTCCTGCTGTACATTCCATAATCAGAATTGATTAAGACGTCAGTTACCAAAATTTAAAATCTGGCTGATGTTTCGTCCTTGGTCACGGGCGTGACACATAGGTCACGGGCATGACAGGCCCGGGTGGCCAATTCTGGGTTCGACGATCGTCGAACTGAGATCGACGATCGTCGAAGGGTGGTCACGCCCTAGGTCACGGGCGTGACACATGGGTCACGGGCGTGACAGGACCGGGTGGCCAATTCAGAGTTCGACGACCGTCGAATTGAGGTCGACGATCGTCGAAGGGTGGTCACGCCCTAGGTCACGGGCGTGACACATGGGTCACGGGCGTGACAGGGTCATGAGGCAAATTCCGCGGTCGGCGATCGTCGCACTGAGATCGCCGATTGCCGAAGGAGTCACGCCCTAGGTCACGTGCATGATACCTGGGTCACGGGCGTGACAGGGCCGGGTTGAAAATTCTGCGCCCGACTATCATCTCCCTGAGATCGACGATCGTCGAATGAGTCACGCCCTAGGTCACGGGCGTGACGGGTCGGTCACAGGCGTGACCAACCCGTGACCCGAAATCTTGGTCGATTTATTTCAATTTTTTGGGCTTCCTAGGGTTCTATCACAACCAACCAACTCCTAGGGGTCTAGCCGGAAATGGGATGTTACACGAGTAGTGAAAAACGGGTAAATAAGCATATAATGCGAGTACCTATGGTGTGCTCTCAAACACCTACTAATCTTTGCGAAATAGAAGTCAAAACAAGACAAATTAACAAATAATGCAAGTACCTTAGATGAACTCACAAACATCTGCTAATCTCTGCAAAAGAGAAGTCAAAAGGAGGTAAATAAACATAAAATGCGAGTACAAGAGGTGAACTTGCGAACACCTGCTAATCTCTGCAAAAGATAATTTAAAAGTTGGAAAATTTAAAATATAACGTGAGTTCCTAAATAGAACTCGCGAACACCTGCTAATCTCTAAAAAAGAGAAGTCAATAGAAAGTAAATTTATAATAAATGCGAGTACCTGAATAGAACTCGCGAACACCTACTAATCTCTGCAAAAGTGAAGTCAAAATTGGTAAATGGACATATAACCCGAGTACCTGAGGTGAAATTGCGAATATTTGCTAATCTTTGCAAAAGTGAAGTAAGAAGGAGGTAAATTAAAATATAATGTGAGTACATGAAGAGAACTCACGAACACCAGCTAATCTCTATAAAAGAAAATTCAAAAGTAGGTAAATATACATATAACGTGATTACCTAAGGTGAACTCGTGAAATCTTCAAATCTCTGCAAAAGAGAAGTCAAAAGCATATAAATTTAAAATATAATGTGAGTACCTAAAGAAAACTCCTGAACACTAGCTAATCTAATCAAAAGAGAAGTGAAAAGCAGGTAAATAAAAAAATAACACGAGTACCTAAGGAGAACTCATGAATACACTTCAAATGATCAGTCAAAAGCAAGTAAATTTAAAATATAATGCTAGTACTTGAAGAGAACTCGCGAACGCCTGCTAATCTCTAAAAAAGAGATGTCAAAAGCAGGTAAATAAACATATAATACGAGTACCTGAGGTGAACTCACGAACATCTGATAATCTATGCAAAAGAGAAGTCAAAAGCAGGTAAATTTAAATTATAACACGAGTACCTTAATTGAGCTCGCAAAAATATGCTAATCTTAGCCAAAGAAAAGTTAAAGGCAGGTAAATAAACATATAACACGTGTACCTTATATGAACTCGCAAACATCTGCTAATATTTTGAAAAAATAAGTCAAAAGCAGATAAATTTAAAATATAATGTGAGTACCTAAAGAGAACTCGCAAACATCTGCTAATCTGTACAAAAGAGAAGTCAAAAGCAGGTAAATAAACATATAATGCGAGTACCTGAGGGCAACTCGCGAACATCTGCTAATCTATTCAAAAGAGAAGTCAAAAAAGGTAAATAAACATATAATCGAGTACCTGAGGGGAACTCACGAACATCTAATAATCTATGTAAAAGAGCAAAAGAGAAGTCAAAATCGGGTAAATTTAAAATATAATGCGAATACCTGAAAAGAACTCACCAACACCTTCTCATCTCTACAAAAGAGATGTCAAAAGCAAGTAAATAAACATGTAACGTGAGTACCTATGGAGAACTCGCAAACTCCTGCTAATCTCTACAAAAGAGAAATAAAAAGCTGGTAAATTTAAAATATAACTTGAGTACCTGAAGAGAACTCATGAACACTGCTAATCTCTGTAAAAGAGAAGTAAAAAGCAGGTAAATAAACATATAATGCGAGTACCCGAGGAGAACTCGAGAACACCTGCTATTCTCTACAAAAGTGAAGCCAAAGTAGGTAAATAAACATATAATGTGAGTACTTGATGTGAACTCGCGAATATTTTCTAATCTCTACAAAAGAGAAATCACAGGAGGTAAATTTAAAATATATTGCGAGTACTTGAAGAGAACTCACTAACACCAGCTAATCTCTACAAAAGAAAAGTCAAAAACAGGTAAACAAACAAATAATGCGAGTACTTGAGGTGGACTCGTGAACACCTGCTAATCTCTGCAAAAGAGAAGTCAAAAGCCGGTAAATTTAAAATATAGTCCGAGTAACTATGGAGAACTCTTGAATGCCTACTTATCTCTACAAATGAGAAGTCAAAAGTAAGTAAATTTAAAATATAACATGAGTACCTTAACATAACTCGCAAACACCTGCTAATCTCTATAAAAGAGAAGTCAAAAGCAGGTAAATAAACATATAACTCGAGTACATGAGGAGAACTACCTAATACTTGCTAATCTCTGCAAATATGAAGTCAAAAGTAGGTAAACAAACAAATAACTCAAGTAGCTGAATAGAACTTGCGAACACCTTCTAATCTCTACAAAAGTGAAGTCAAAAGAAGTTTAATAAACAAATAACTAGAGTATCTGAGGTGAACTGATGAATATTTGCTAATCTCTATAAAAGCGAAGCCTAAAAGAGGTAAATTTAAAATATAATGTGAGTACCTGCAGAGAACTTGTTGGGTATTATATCCATAATAAACTAGATTTGTATGATCTCACCCTTGAACTAAGAAGAATTAAGTTGTATTTGATGCCCTGTTTGAGTTATGTGTTTGTAGGATATAATTGCCAAGTGTGGACCAATGTCAGTCTATAATGAGTCACCATACAAAGGACCATACAATGTAATCCCTCATTATGTGATCCATGGTGTTGAATCATGTGTAGCCTCTCTATTGGGACAAACTTCATTTTCAAAGAACTAAAGTAATGGAAGAAAGAACAGTTGCTGAATTCATTTGAAGAAAAATAAATTTCATAAAGTAAAATTTTTTCTAAGTCCTTTACTCGAGTAGTATACCTTGTACTCGAGTAGTGCTGGAATGAATTCTCGAGTATGCTAAGTACAGTTCTCGAGTAACAAAAATCTTTCTCGAGAAGGCTTAGTCCAATACTCGAGTAAGCCATAGAGTACTCGAGTACTACTTATCTATGTATCAAGTTTACTCAAAAATTCATTTCAAAAATTTTCTAAGTGTTGTACTCGAGTAACAGAAGTCAGTACTCGAGAAGGCCAAGCCTTGTCTCGAGAAGTCAGAGGACCAGTATTCGAGTAATAAGGAGTTAAGTTTTGAGAAGTAGTTTTGTTCTCGAGAAGTCATAATTGTTCTCGAGAATTTTTTTATAGTTCTCGAGTAATAGAGTTCATTTCTCGAGAAGCCAGAAGTCATTCCTGTAATTTCCTTAAGGACTTGTTCTCGAGAAATATACTTCCTATTCTCGAGTAATATAAGTCATTACTCGAGTTGTACTTTATTCACTCGAGAAATGCAGTACCGATTTCTGAATTATTCTTAAGTCCCGACAAAAGTAATTTCAAATATGATTAGTACTTGATTGGTCCACTTGTCATGCATTTAATGTGATTATGACCGTTAGGAAAGTCCTATTAAAGGTCTTATCAAAATCGACTAACCCTAACAAGAAGAATTTCAAAGTTTCTGAATCTTTCTTAAATTTCCAAATCGAGAAGCGCTGCTTCCGCCGCTCTATCTTCTTCGCTGATCTTCTCTCTCGATCTAGAGATTCAGAACAAGAAGTTTCAATAGATCAAGATTTTCAACATCTCCAGATCTATTCCCTGATCGTGTTGATTCTAAAGTTCTTAGATCCCCTCATATTTCTTCCTCATCTTTTCTGATAAGGGCTGTTCAATTTTTAAAGAAGGAAGAAGCCGAGTTCAACCAGATCTATGAAGATAAGATAGTTTTGTTGATTTAAAATTCATTATATTGTTGTAGGAGTTTTACTCCGAGTTATAGGAGATATTCTCCGAGTAATTGTAGGAGTGTTTTTTTCTCCGAGTTGTAGGAACTTTGTTCCGAGAATAAGGATTGTTTTCAATCCGAGAGAATATTAGAGTAGTCGAGTATAGTGCATTGCTAGATCGGTGAGGTGGAAAGTAGATGTACCCAGGGTTGAGGAACAACTATAATTTTTGGTGTTGTTTGTGAATGCTTGTTTACTTTATGTGCATCGCTCTTACAAATATTAATTTCGCAAAAAGATGCAGAACTCACCTATTTACCCATTCTAGGTGATTTAGGTTGACAACATAAACATTTTCAATTGATATCAGAGGGAGGTTATTCATCAAAAATTTAACACCTTGAACAGATCTGTCCTTAGTTGTCTTTAGAGGATATAAGCATGGATAGAGCCAAGGATTTTGCTAAGCTTCCTTTATGCACAAAGAATAATTTTGATATATGGAAAGAGAGAATAAAGTTTTTCATGGAAGCTGTGGATCCAAGAATCTTTATGATAGTTGAAGAAGGACCTTATGTTCCTATGAACACCTCCACCATTGACTCTACTAAGCAAGTTCAAAAGAAACTTATGGATCTTGATAAAGATGAGATTACACTTGTCTCCTTAGACAAGAAAGCCAAGAATATCATCATAAGTGAATTCGATGATTCTATGCGGTAGAATTTGATTCACTGCCAATCCGTTAAGGAAATGTGGCAGTATCTTATCATCTTGATGGATGGTACCGAAGAGGTAAGGGATGACAGAAGGTCCCTACTGAATTAAAAAAAAAGCATTCAGACAAGGTCCCAAGCACTCTATTGCAGAAACTTTTGAAAGTTTCATTAAGATTGTCAACGGCCTAAGAGTCTATGGCCGGGTCTTCACCAATGGAGAACTGAATGATAAATTACAGAGATCCCTTACTAAGTAATGGGATAACAAAGTTCGTGCTATCCGGATGTTTGGAAAGCTGGCAGAGACTGACCCTCAAAATCTCTTTGGAAAGCTTATGTCATATGAACTACAAATCAACTCAAGAAAAGCCAAAGAAGAGAAGAATCGGTCGTCATCCAAGGAGAAGTCTATCACTCTAAAGGCAGACATCTCAAGGAAGTTAAAAGCTGCATCTCCTGCCCCCACACAGGAAGAGAGTGAAGAAGAAACTTCAGGGCCAAGTACCTCAGGCTCAGAATTATCTAAAGGAGAGTTTTCTCTTCTTTTAAGGCAGTTCAAGAAGTTCTTGAATAAGAAGAAACAATGGAGAGGCAAAGATGCCTCGTCAAGTAAATCACGTCACGATGGTGATCTTTAAAAGAAAGACTCAAGTAGCCAAGACAGGTATCCTTCTAAACAGAACAAACGTATTTCTTCTGACATAGTTTGTTATTGTTGCAATAAGACAGGACACGTTGATTGCCCTCACAATAAGAAGGGTTGAAGAAGAGAGGAGAGGAAATCTTCTTATAATAAGAAGAACACTAAAAGAAGCCTCGTAGCTAAGAAGGCCAAGAACCTCAGTGATACAGACTCATCTGAGTCTAGTGATGATGATGAAGCATACTTTGGGCTCATGGCAAATACATATGACGAAGAAGAACGCCAGTTCACAAGAAAGGTAAACTCTCATACCCCTCTCTCAAAATCAGATGTTTCTTACCATGATCAGTAGGACTGTTCGTCGGATGATGAATTTGAACTCATGACTAAATACAAAGAGTTGATTAAGGATTACGACAAATGTCGAAGAGTCGCAAGAACACAAACCAAGGAGATTAAATCTCTTAAGGCTGAGGAGAGCACTTTGATGGAGGAATAACAAAGATGGACTCACTCAGAGAGGAAGCCCATGAAGTAATCGACATAAACAAAAAGGATCTCGAGCACCTAAACCTGAAAGAGCAAATCATCAAGGAGTTGGAAGAATAACTAGCCGTTGAAAATAAACTTGTTGAAAGTTTCTCCATGCCCAAGACAGTCCTTTCACTTAATACTGAGTTCTCTGCTCAGGCTAAAGGAGTTGTCTTTGGCCATGTGGCTGCTCTTAGTAAATCCTCGAGGAGAAATAAAGCCCAGAGGAGAAATAAGGCTGCCAAGAAAGCTCTAGCCAAGGAGAAGGGAAAAGATCCTCAAGACCAAACTTCGTTTAAAAAGGTTATCATTCTGACAAACGAGTTTGATCTTGATTCTTCCTATGGTCACTTTTCTAGGACTACTTATGTAGAGCCCAAGTACCAGTACCATGGATGGAATCGTCCCCGGAACATTGGTGAAAGTTTCTTCAAGGCACCTTATGAGGAGATCACTCTTTAGAGCTGTGGGCCTCATAGTCATGGTCATAACATCAAGAAAGCTCCAAAAGATAAGCCCGTTGTGGAAAAGCCTATTTTGGAGAAGAAATCATGTGAGTTCCATCACCACGAATCTTCTATCTCGAAGTCTACTGCCCCTGCTAGATCACACTCTCAAAAGGCCAAGCAGGAGAACTTTAGGCAAAGATACAACATGTTTGATTGTTTGTGTTGTGGCAAAATTTGTCACTTTGCCATAGATTGCTGGTTTAATCCCAAATATTATGAAACTCCTCAAGTTAATAATGTGAGAAAGACAACTCACAATGTTAACATACGTAGGGGGAGTATTCTAACTAGAGACCAAGGACCCAAACAAGTTTGGGTTCTAAAGGCAATTTGATTCTACTTTTGCAGGAATATCCAAAGGCCACCAAAAATCCCATCTAGTATTTGGACAGTGGATGCTCTAGGAATATGACCGAGACTAGAAGCCTACTCCAGAATTATTCTCCAGTCATGAATGGGCCAAAGGTCATCTTTGGAGGTTCTGACAGAGGGATTACTAAAGGCTGCGGTATGATTACGAATGGTAGTGTATCCTTCTCAGATGTTTCTTATGTTGAAGGATTGGAACACAAACTTATAAGCATAAGCCAGCTCTGTGACAAAGGATACATAGTAGAATTTTATGCAGACAAGTGTTTGATAAAATTGGTCGATAACTTAGAGACGATTCTATCAGGCACTAGTAGTAGAAATATATTTTGTTTAAATTTTATTTGCATAAACTCTTCTACGCTAGTGTGCTTTTTGGCAAAAGATAGTGCATCTTGGTGACCAATGGCACAAGAGATTAGCACATATAAATTTCAAAACTATTAATAAATTATTTTCTCTTAATTTACTACGTGATGCCCCAAATGTCAAGTGCATTAAAGATAGACCTTGCCACACATGTGTAAAAGGCAAGAAAACAGGGGCTATCTTTAAAAACATTATTAACAAAGACTCTAATAGGTGTTTACACTTACTTCATATGGACTTGTTCGGTCCACTACAAATTAGAAGTTTGGGAGGTAAGGATTATATATTGGTTATTGTTGATGATTACTCTCGCTTTACGTAGGTGTTCTTTCTGCAACACAAGTCAGATACTTTTAATATCTTTAATTATTTTCTTAGGCATATCCATAATGAATACAACTGTTCTGTAATCAAAATCAGAAGTGATAATGGAACATAGTTCAAGTCTGGGGCCATGATAGAATTTTGTGAAAGTCTAGGTATCTTTCATAAGTTTTACTCTCCTCGTACTCCTCAACAGAACGAAGTAGCTGAGAGAAGTAATAGAACACTCATAGAGGCCTACAAAACCATGTTGAGTGATGCCTCACTATCGGAATATTTCTTGGTTGAAGTCGTCAACATTGTGTGTCACATGCAAAATAGAGCAGTCATAAACAAGAACTATAATAAGACACCTTACGAACTACTAAAGGGTAGGAAACCAACTATTTTATATTTAAAATCTTTGGTAATAACTATTTTGTACTTAAAAATAAGTATCACATGACTAAATTTAGTGAAAAGTGTTTTGAAGGTATTTTCATAAGTTATAGTAGACATTGTAAGGCATATAGGATTTTTAATAAGAAAACCCTGGTTGTAGAAGAATCTATCAATGTTGTTTTTGATGAGACGAGCTTGTTGTAAGGTAGTTCTTCTAGTGTGTTTATTGAACATGCAGGTTCACGACTAAAGGAATTGAGCTTGGATGTTCCAGTTAAAGAAAAAGGTCAAGAGTTCATCACGATCACCACTCCAGCCCCAATTGGAGAGGATGATCACCATGATGAAGATGTTATCCAAGTTAATGAAGTCACTCCAGTGATAGAGTAAGATCTAGATGTAAGAACCCAAGAGCTCAGACACTTGAAGGAACACCAAATTGGTCAAATCATAGGAGATCTCTGGGATGGTGTCAGAACTCGTAGAGGTACAACTAATTAAAATCTCTATTTAAGTTTTCTCTCGCAGGTTGAACCAGATAAGTTTGAGGAAGTAAACTTTAATGCATCTTGGATAATGGTAATGGAAGAAGAACTGAATCAATTCAAGCATTGCCAAGTTTGGTATCTAGTTCCAAGACCCAAAGGTAAGAACGTTATCAGAACAAAGTGGGTATATAGGAAAAAGATGGATGAAGATTGAAAAATCATAAAGAACAAGGCCAAACTTGTCGCCAAGGGATACTGACAAGAAGAAGGAATCGACTTTGATCAGACTTATGCTCAAGTGGCAATACTAGAGACAATCAGGTTGTTCCTAGCATATACTGTACTTAAGGGCTTCACTGTATATCAGATGGACGTGAAGTCGGCCTTCCTTAATGGTGACATAAAGGAAGAAGTGTATGCGGAACAACCTCCAGGTTTTGTTGATTCTAACCATCCTAGTCATGTTTATCTTTTGTTTAAAGCATTATATGGTTTTAAACAAGCTCCTTGAGCTTGGTATGAGACATTGTCTAGCTTTCTTCTTGAGAACAAGTTCACATGGGGAAATATAGATAAGACATTATTTCTTAGAGAAATAAAAGGCAAGATTTTGCTAGTGCAAATATATGTTGATGAGATCATATTTGGCTCTACTGACGAAAACCTTTGCCAAAAGATTTTCTAAACTTATGCAAGGGAAGTTTGAAATGAATAGTATGAGAGAGCTGAAGTATTTTTTAGGACTTCAGGTGAAAGAATCTGAAGATGGAATTTTAATCACTCATAAAAAATTCAACAAGGAGTTAATTAAGAAATTCGGAATGGAGAATGCAACCTCTATGAGGACTCCAATGGGTTCAGCTATGTCTCTGGACAAAGATGAGAAAGGGAAACCTTTTGATGAAACCAAGTACAAAAGTATAATTAGATCCTTGCTCTATCTTACTACTAGTAGACCGGACATAATGTTTTCAACATGTGTGTGTGCTATATTTAATGTGAACTCTAAGGAATCTCACAATGCTGCTGTAAAATGGATTTTGAGATACCTTAAAGGTACACCAAATCTTGGCTTATGGTACCCAAGAAGTAATGATAGCGAACTAATAGGTTTTTCAGATGTAGATTTTGTAGGAAGCAAAGATGACAGGAAGAGCACTTCTAGGACTTGTAAATTCCTAGGAAGAAGTCTCTTCTCCTTGAGCAGCAAATGGTAGAATTGTGATGCAATTTCAACAGCCGGGTCAGAGTATATCTCTGCAGGCAGTTGTTGTGCACAATTGTTATGGATAGAGGACTAGTTTGAAGACTATATCATGAAGTTCAAGAATATTTTAATGTTTTGTGACTCCTCCAGTGCAATTGCTATCACTAACAACCCACTCTTTCACATCAGGAAAAAGCACATAGAGCTTAGGTATCACTTTATTAGGTAGCATGTGGAGCATGAAGACATCAACCTCAAGTATGTTCTAACTGACAAGCAGGTTGCAGACATTTTCACGAAGCCGCTGGACGAGGACAAGTTCTCGTTCTTCAAAACAGAACTTGGCATGCTCAACAAAGAAGAATGAAGAAGAAGGTATCACAACACACATCAAAGATCGGGCAATACTTCAAAAATTCAGAAAATTCTAACTCAAGACTTCATTTCTCGAGACAGTACTTTACTACTCGAGTACTAAATAAGACTACTCGAGAAACAAGGCTGGCTCCCAAGAACTACTTCTCGAGTACTAGATTGCCTCTCTAGAATTTCAGGCTGCTTCTCAAGAATTATAGAATTGCTTCTCGAGAAAGAATCCTTCTACTCGAGAACTGTATAATCCTTACTCGAGAAATGGCCTACCCTCTCGAGAAGTCTGATGTTGTTTTCTCTCAAGTTCTAAATTTATAATATTCGCACTCTGATACTATTGCCGCCTTATTTCCAGGTATGTTATTTTTTTTCCGTAATCCTCATAAATTAAGTCTTATAAAAAATAAATTAAGTCCAAGAAATTCCAAAACACCCAAATCCTCAAACCCTTTATCGAGAAAATGAAAGAATCTTCGCCTTCTCTGTCGTCGTCGCCCTCTTCCCGCTGCTTCGGCAATTTCTCTGAGAAAATGGTCTTTCATTCATCTATCTCTCGATCAATGGCTCCTCAATAAAAGATTGGAATCAGGAGTGAACTTGTCTCTACAGGAATTTCCGATTTGTAAGACGATATTAACAATCTTCTACTGCTCTTAGAAGCCGCAAGGCCCTCTTTCATCATGGAGCACCCATGCAAGGTTCTATTTCCAAAGGATGAAGAATTTTTCCAGAATGTCAAGTTGAAGAGAAACGGGAAGATTCTTAAGACCAAAGTTCGTGGGATTAAAGTTAAGCTAACTACACCAGTCATTTCACAGCTTCTTTGATTACCAGTCATGACGAAGAAGATGACCTAACAGATGAGGATTATGATAGGGCATGTGGATTTTGTGGTATTTCTATTTGTGCAAACACTATTCGGCGCCCTGATCTGAATCCAGAAAGCAAGCTGTTATTGGATATTCTTGGAAAAGTCCTTCTGTGCAAGACTAGTTCTATCAGCTTCATCACTACAGATTTCTTTGACATGATTACAACAGTCATTTGCAAAAATAAGTTTCAATTTGGGATGATGATTTTTGACAAGATTAAGGAAATCATAAAAGCACCTAATTATGGCAGGATTATATCTCTTATCCTTCATGAATTCAACCTAAAAGTCTTTGATATCTCCAAAGGTACAACCCTATATCATATGAAGAAAGTCTCCATCTCCTCTATTCAAAGATGGGAACTCAAAGTTCTAAACTCTGCCCAAGCTACAAAAGCACATGACCAAAATGAGGATGAGTACAGGACCCCATCTTCCCCTCTACATCAATTAGTTGACACTTCAAGTGAAGCTGCTGAGGGAGAGCCGGCTCCATCAGTCCCAAAGACAAGCCATTCTACCCCTCCTCTAGATGTTTCACTACCTGTTGCTACTCATATTAAAGATCTGCTTACTGATGCACAAGTACAATAACAAATCCTATCTACAGAGTAAGATATTAGTAAAATGATAGAGAAACTGACTTCCAAAGAGCCTCCTTCCCCTATCCATGCAGAAAAATGTCCTCTTCCAAAACCATCTCCATCTGACCACCATTCTGAACAAAGATCACCAGATCATCAGTCCCCTCCTGCAGATGTGCTAGAAGAAGAAATAGTTTTGATTTATGATATAGAAGATACTCCTAAACCAATTGAAGCTCCTCTCAAGAGCCTAGACTTCACTCTTCAAACTATTATTGGTGAGGAGGGAGATATTTTGTTTTATACTAGCAGAGCCTAGAGCTCAGTTATAATGGAAGAAATAGTTCTATGGACTTCTCCTCTTCCTCCACCCCCTCATGTTGAAACACATACTGATGACACCCTTTTTGGGTAAGATAGAGCTAATGCTAGCACAATAAAGAAGCTATTATGAGGAATCTCTTAAAGTTGTAACTGAGGAAGTAACTGCTCTTGAAAAAGAGATGAGCAGAGGATTTGCTGAATTATAGCACAATACTGATGAAATTAAACACCTATTCAAAATAGGTGAGAAAGCTCTAGACTACACAACCACCAGCATTGCTCATGTGATGGATCAATTAGTAACCCTAGCCAAAAATAAAATTCAATTGGGAAAAAAACTCAAGAACATAATTTCAAGACCTGTGAAGAAGTTGGCAAATTCAAAGAGGATGCCATAGCCACCCTATCCATAGAAGTCAGAAAGTTGGAGAGCTTAGTAAAATATTACTTAGAAAAATCTAATGCAAGAAAGATAATAGAATGGGATGGAATGCTGAAAGAAATACATGCTAATGTTCAGAACCAAATTGATGGTGTCAAATTCCATACTTATGATACAGCTGTTTGGATGCACAAGTAGATATTTCATGATCTTCAAGTCAACCCAAATCTTATTCCATATCATCTGAATCCAACTGCTCAGCATTCTCCAGTCCAGCAGACAACCTTCTCTCCAAGACTTGAAGGTTTTGATGCACCTCCTCTAGAAAGTTATGCTCAAGTATGGGAATCTGAACAGACCCATGTGCCTCCTAAAGTGCATCCTGAAGTGAAAATTCCTAAAAGAAGAAAATATGGTGATGGAGCCTCTGCTGCAGGTCCACTCCTAATCCTGGGCCTGAAAAGAGGAAAGCCCAAGAGTTTGCTGAGGTTTGGTGTCCTACTTCAAAGTCTATCATATTGGATACTCTTAAACTTGTTGTGGATTTCAAAGAGAATAAGGACAATTACTACTGTTATTCTGAATGGGAGAAGTATGAGAAATCTATGACTTTAAGAAGACTCCATGAAAAAAATACAATCATGAAGATCCATCTGCTCCTCCCAGGCCAACAAAATACTTTCCCAAGCCACTCATGTACTTTCAAAGACAAGAAGAATTTCAACTGAAACGACAACAATAACAAATCAAGGAACTATAGAAGATCTGTAGTTTTTTTCTTAATGAGATTTTGTGGACTTGGATATCTCTTGGAAAAAATATAAAAATATAAATCTTCTATTTTGATGATCTGATTTTTCATTGCTTAGCACTTTTCCTTATTACTGTGTTTACTAGTTACTTTAGTTGTTTATCTTATTTAATTCACCTTAGTGTAGACGGTTTTGACTTCTATAAATACGGGGAGATTGTTGGGTATTGTATTAATAATAATATAGATTTTTATGATGTCACCCTTGTACAAAGATGAATAAAGTTGTATTTGATGCCCTGTTTGAGTTATGTATTTGCAAGATATAATTTCCAAGTGTGGACCAATGTCAGTCTACAATGAGTCACCAAACACAGGACCATATAATGTAATCCATCATTGTGGGATCCATGGTGTTAACTCATGTGTAGCCTCTCTATTGGGACACACATCATTTTCAAAGCACTAAAGAAATGGAAGAAAGAACAGTTGTTGAATTCATTTGAAGAAAAATTATTTTCATAAAGTAAAAATTTTTTGAAGTCCTTTACTAGATTAGTATACCTTGTATTCAAGTTGTGTTGGAATGGATTCTCGAGTATGCTAGTTACAGTTCTCGAGTAGCAGAAATCTTTCTCGAGAAGGCATAGTCCAATACTTGAGTAAGTCATAGAGTACTCGAGTACTACTTATTTATGTCTCGAGTTTACTCAAAAATTCATTTCAGAAATTTTCCAAGTATTGTACTCGAGTAACAGAAGTCAGTACTCGAGAAGGCCAAGCCTTGTCTCGAGAAGCCAGAGGACCAGTATTAAAGTAATAAGAAGTTAAGTTTCGAGAAGAAGTTTTGTTCTCGAGAATTCATTATTGTTCTCGAGAAGTTATCTATAGTTCTCGAGTAATAGAGTTCATTTCTCGAGAAGCAAGAAGGCATTCCCGTAATTTCCTTAAGGACTTATTCTCGAGAAATATACTTCCTCTTCTCGAGTATCTGATGTCATTACTCGAGTAGTATTTTATTAACTCGAGAAATGCAGTACGGACTTCTAAATTTTTCTTAAGTCCCGAGAGAAGTAATTTCAAATATGATTAGCACTTGATTAGTTCACGTGGTATGCATTTAATGAGATTATGACAATTAGGCAAGTCCTATAAAAGGTCTTATCAAAATTAGCTAAGCCTAATAAGAAGAATTTCTAAGTTTCTGAATCTTTCTTAAATTTCCAAATCGAGAAGCGCCGCTGCCGCCGCTCTATCTTCTTCGACGATCTTCTCTCTTGATCTAGAGATTTAGAATAAGAAGTTTAAACAGATCATGATTTTATACATCTCTAGATTTATTCATTGATCGTGTTGATTCTAAAGTTCTCAGATCCAAGGTTTCTCAGATTTCTTCCTCATCTTTTCTGATAAGGGCTGTTTAATTTTTCATGAAGGAAGAAGCCAAGTTCAACCAGATCTGTGAAGATAAGATAGTTTTTCTGATTGTAAATTCATTATATTGTTGTAGGAGTTTGACTCTGAGTTGTAGGAGATATTATCTGATTTGTTGTAGGAGTGTTTTTTCTCCGAGTTGTAGGAACTTTGTTCGAGTTGTAGGATTATTTTCAATCCCAGAGAATAATTGAGTAGCCGAGTCTAGTGCATTGCTAGATCAGTGAGGTGGAATGTGGATGTACCCAAGGTTTGGGAACCACTATAATTTTTGCTTTCTTCTATGAATGCTTGTTCACTTTCTCTGCATCGTTCTTAAATTTTTTTTTTCCCAAAAAAAACGCAAAACACACCTATTCACCCCTCTCTAGGTGATTTAGGTTGTCAACTTAAACATTTTCAGAACTCGTGAACACCAGCTAACCTCTATAAAATAAATGTTAAAAATAGGTAAATAAATACATAATGTGAGTAATTAAAGAGAACTCGCGAACATATGTTAATCTGTACAAAATTGAAGTCAAAAGCAGGTATATAAAGCGAGCACATGAAGAGAACTCGTGAACACCTGCTAATGTCTATAAAAGAGAAGTCCAAACCCATTAAATAAACATAAAATGCGAGTACCCGAGGAGAACTCGTGAACACCTGCTAATCTCTATAAATGTGAAGTCAAAAGCAGGTAAATAAAAATAGAATGCGAGTACCTGAGGTGAAATCGCTAATATTCGCTAATCTCTGTAAAAGAGAAGTCAAAAGGAGGTAATATTAATATATAATGTGAGTACTAGAAGCAAACTCGCGAACACCAGTTAATTACTACAAAAGAAAAGTCTAAAGTAGGTAAATAAACATATAACGTGAGTACATAAGGTGAACTCATGAACATCTGCTAATCTCTACAAAAGAGAAGTCAAAAGCGGGTAAATTTAAAATATAATGCGAGTATCAGAAGAGAACTCACGAACTCTTACAAATCTCTGCATAATAGAAGTCAAAAGCAAGTTAATAAACATATTACACGGGTACCAGAGGAGAACTCATGAACACCTGTTAATCTCTACAAAAGTTAAGTCAAAGCGGGTAAATTTTAAATATAACACGAGTACCAGAAGTGAACTTGCAAACACCTGCTAATCTCTACAAAAGAGAAGTCAAAAGCAAGTAAATAAATATATAATATGAGTACCTGACGTGAAATCGCGAACATCTGCTAATCTATATAAAAGAGAAGTCAAAAGCAGGTAATTTTAAAATATAATGCGAGTACTAGAAGAGAACTCTCCAACACCTGCTCATCCTACAATTGAGTAGTCAAAAGCAGGTAAATAAATATATAACACGAGTACCTATAGAGAACTCATAAACACCTAAAAATCTTTGAAAAAGAGAAGTCAAAATAGGTAAATAAACATATAAAGTGTGTATCAGAGGTGAACTTGCGAACACCTTCTAATCTCTACAAAAGAGAAGTCAAAAGCAGGTAAATTTTAAATATAATGCAAATACTAAGGAGAACTCACGAACTCCTGCTAATCTATATAAAAGAGAAGTCAAAAGCAGGTAAATTTAAAATATAACGCGAGTATTTGAAGAGAACTCATGAACACTTGCAAATCTCTGCAAAAGAAAAGTCAAAAGATGGTAAATAAACATATAATACGAGTACTTGAAGAGAACTCGCGAACACCTGCTAATCTCTGCAAACCTAAAGTCAAAAGCATGTAAATAGACATATAACGTGAGTACCTGAGGTGATCTAACTAATATTTGCTAATCTCTTTAAAAGAGGAGGTAAATTTAAAATATAATGCGAGTACCAGAAGAAAACTTGCGAACACCAGCTAATCTATGCAAAAGAAAAGTAAAAAACATGTAGAAAAACATATAACGCGAGTACCCGAGGTTAACTCGCGAACAGCTACGAATCTTTGAAAAATAGAAGTCAAAAGCAGGTAAATTTAAAATATAGTGTGAGTGCCTTAAGAGAAATCATGAACACCTGCTAATCTCAGAAAAAGAAAAGTCAAAAGTAGGTAAATAAACATATAACATGAGTGTAACATCCCATTTCCAATTAGGCCCCCCCTAAGAATAACTTTGGGCTTGCCTGGGCCATGGCAAGACCATAGGGAACCAAATAGACCAAATGGGCTTAGGAGTCTAGTAGAGACTCATTTTGGGCTGCAAATAGCAAGTTTCCAAAACACTGAGTTTGGGTGACCTAGTGAGTTCAAACTGACTCTAGGGCATTTCTAGACCCAATGTGGGGCCAATGAGTCACCATAGACTCAATGGGGTCAATACTAGTGGCCAAATTAACCCAAGCCAACCCTAACCCTAAAATGGTCAAAGTGCCCTTCCTAAGGGCCATGTGACCTCCAGGGGGCCAACTCAACTCCAACTAACCCTACCTAGGCCTTAGGGGAGTCCAATGGGTCACTAAAGACCCATTGATGTGGACCCAAAGAGTCAAAATAACCAAGTCAACATTTAACCCAAGTCAAGTCAACTTGACCTAATTGGGCTAACCCAACTTCAAGTCACCCCCCTCTTGGGCTAAGCCTAATGACAAGAATAATGTGAGATATTAGGGCTGCCAATAACCTAGTTCCTTGACCAGTCAACTAGGTGACTAGGAGAGAGAAAGAGAAGCCTAAATTTGAGAAATAAAAGAGGAGAGAGAAATGATAAAAGAAGTATTCATGGTGGACCACCCCCCCCTCCCATGTTTTCATTTGGGATTTAATGAATGGGCTGCCAATAGGTTGTGGGAGGAAGACATTTCAGTTTGGAGGGTGACTAGGAGAGAGAGGATGAGAGAGAGAGAGAAGGAATTTTAAAGGAGGAGAGAGAAATTATTCAAAAATGGTGGAGGAGTTTTGGAAGACCAAGGAGTGTGGGGTTCGGCCATTAAGGGCTGAGAGGGGACTTTATGGAGGGGGCATTAAATTCCAGACGTTTCCCCAGCCACCCAAGAGGCGGTTACAGCCCCCCTCCTCCACCATGGCCGAAATTCAACATTTAGGGCCATTAATGGCCACTTCAAGCCATGACCCTCCCCCTCCCCTCTCTACCTTTTTAAACCCCCATCAGTGAGCAAAGGAGAGGTTTTCGAATCCCTAGCAGAAGAGAAGGGTGGCCGGAGCTTGAGAAGGAGGAAAACGCCGCCGCCGCCGTCGCCATGGCCCCTCGTCGATCTACACGTTGCATGGCCGCCGGGAAGGTCCTCCCTCACCTCTTCCTCTATGTTTATATCCTAGGAATCATTAGGATGAAGTTTCATGCTCAAACGAATCGGTTTTGAGTTTTTAAAAATCTGAAAACCGCCATTTTTTGGAGCTTTTTGGAGCGCTCGGGTAGGGCGGCGCCGCCACCTCCGGCCGCCCTAACTCCGGCTATGGATAGCCCCCACCACCGGGAACAAATGGATGATGTTTCCCGGTGGTGGCGCCGCCTCAGGCCGCCGGGAAAAGCCCCGTAAAAAGGGCCTGCTCGGGTTGGATTTTCGGCCATTTGGAGAAGATGAGCAGCTACCATTGGATCCTACTTTAAGATTCGTGCAAACAGTGAAAATCATGATGTATAGTTGGGATATATTATTTGTATTTCTGTCACAGTTTTACCTCTTAATGTTTGTATTTATTAAAAATACCTAGAGCCCTCTACAGAAAAAGTAGTGAACATGAAAGTTGTAGCCCTTTGAGTCTACTTTATTTTAAAATTGATTTCACCCAATTTGGATAACTGTGCTGACCTCTGCACTCAGTTTGGTGGAAGGTGTCCTTAGGCTAGGTCAGACACCATTTTGGTTGCCCACATCAAACCAGACCTCCAAATGACTTAAAATTTTATGTAGGGGTCATTCTTACCTACACCTAGGACATATCCAAAAATGGTAATTTTTGGATAACATTTTTCTATAGTTTTTGCTAAAATTTAATAATCATATCTTAGAGTGATTAAGGGGTCTAATGACCTCCAAATCCCCCAAAATTTTGGTGGGAGGTCCTTAGGGACCTAGGGAAGCTCTGTATAAAGTTTCATTAAATTTGGAGAGGTTTTGGGTGGGTAATTACCCAATCCTAGGTTAGCCCATTAAGGGGCAAATAGGTCAAAAGTGCACTTAGTGATTTTAGTTGACCAAACTCCCTCACCAGAGGCTGAAACTTGGTCCACTGGTTTGTAATGGGCTCTAACACTCCCTTATGGTGTATGGAGTGGTTTGGGGTGAGTATGCCCTAGGACCCAAGTCCAAACCCCCAGGTTGGACTTTGGGGGCTTGTGAAGGGCATGGGGTCAAATGACCTTGAATGGAAGTGATTTTTGGTGGAGAGGAGACTAGTGAGGTTAGAACCCCCTGACCAAAGTCTTGGAAGATTTGGAAGGGGTTACCCTCCCTTAAACCCTAACCCTAGTTTAGGACACCTCCTTGTTAAGGCAAAATAGGTCGCCAAAACTTGCCTAAAGGCCATGGAACTTGGGTAGTGTACTTCTTGGGTTTAGGGAAGTCTCTGGGAAATAATATTGAGAGCCTTGGAATTCAATACATGATAGTTCCTTCATAACTCACAAAAATAGGTTTTTGGGTATTTTAATTAATTTGATTTCTCTGGTTGATTAATGGATATGAAATTTTGGCAGAGAGCTTTTTAGATTCTTATACATATGCTTGAATTTTTCTGGAATTATTAACTGATTATTTTAAGTACTTCATTCACAAGCCATTGATTTTCTAAAGATAGTCAAATAATTATTATGGGTTGTTCCCTCACTGAAATCTGGTGTAACTTAGGCAAATGAGTTTTTATGACCTCTTACATCTCTGGTAATTATTGTAGAATTTTTGGATCTATAATCATAGGGGTTGATTCACAAGGCTTGCAATTTGTAGAATTTATAAATGATTTTTAAATAATATTTTTAGGCCTTGTAAAATTATAATTTTTGGTCAGTGAACATTTATGGACATTGTAGAGCCCTGGTAATTTTCTTATAATTTTATGATGAATGAATGTAGTACCTCATGCTCAAAATCACTCATGGCTTTAATTTCTGGATAATTAAATAAATATTAAATTATTTAGGAAAAATTTGGAAGTGCTGGATTTAAGTTATAAAAGTCATGATAGGCCCTTAGTAATTATCTTAGGGTGTTTGGATGAGAAATTGATGCACTTCCTATCATACTTGTTGATTTGCTCAAGTTGGTCTGCATATAGTGAAATCATAGAAATTGTAATACCATGGTCATAGGGCGACAAATCATGTGTAAATGCCGTGGCAAGATGATTCGGAGGTTATCAATGAAATTGGGTATGGGATAGTGGTTAGGTTAACTAAGGATGGGTGGAGCTCGGGTTCGACGGAACATCGTCTTTCCTGGGAGCGGGTGAAGGAGTTAAAATACATTAGGGTTAGAACCAGAGTAACATTAAGGGTTTGGGTACGGGGTATTAACCAACAATAATAAGTGCCTTGCGAAAGGGAACTTCGGGCCGTAATGCACCGTCTTGGTTCCTAGTGCCCCTTGAGAGCCCTTCACGGGGTATACCGGGGGCAGTCCTGGGCTAACGTAAACTGTAATAACAAACCGACAAGAGTAATTTAGTAACTAGGGCTGCACTCTTCACAACACTGTTGGCACAGGAAGGTTGATGAGAGCTTCGACTCGGTTGATTTGGAAACGGACAGGACGGTCCGGGGAGCTTCGGCTCGGTTGATTTGGAGACGGACGTTTTGGTCCGGGGAGCTTCGGCTCGGTTTTGAGTGCTTACGGTTTAACTTGCATGTGCATAAAATAGGAAAAGTTAAGGTGGTGGGTCTTTCGATATCGGGGAGTTCGATTGCACCGACACCGATATCGTTGACTCGGCGGGGTGATTAGCACTCCGCCAACAGAAGTCCGGTGCGCCAGCCGGCAAGAGTACGCAGGCGTCCGCTTTGTGCACCAAGCGTTGAGGCGTACGATAGGTCAGACCAGTGTGCTTTACTGGTTTTGGAGGTGGGCGAGGCCCAACCCACCGCTTCCGTTTGCCACTACGGAGGTATCCTGGGAGGTAACGGCTCCGAAAGGGGGAACTAAAGGTCTGTGTGCACAGAGTCGGGTGTGTGAGTTGCACTGCATGACATAACATACCCACCATATAGTTGCATATCATAATCATTCAGAACAACCTTGACACCTAAAGTATAAGTGGAATGGGACGCTTATACTTTAGGACTTGCAAAACGACCCCTTGGTCTATAAGCTTGTGTGGGCAAGTTTATAAATCAAAGGTTAATTTCAATATATATATGTTGCTGTTTGATAACCGACACCCCAACGTATAAGTGGTATGGGACACTTTATACGATGGGAGCCTTGCAAAAGATCCCTTGGCTTATGTGTACTCACATAAGTGAAGGTTTAATTTCTTACTTACTTCCTTCTTGTTTGACCTATTACAACACTTAAGATTTAAATTGCTCCCCTGTTATAACTTGCTAGTTAGGTCCACCGTCATCTGCTTTTGACTACTCTCCACTTTCATGTCCTCCCCTTTCTTCCTCTCCGCCCGGTGCCTTAGAGCGTGGGGGAAGGGGTGGGGGATGATAGGACTTAGTCTTTTAGACTAACGGTTTTCGAACCATATCATTTTAGGGGATCGTGGAGCCCAGCATGGAGGAGCAGCCCCAGAGATCGGTGCGCCTAGAGATGGGGCAGTCTAGCTCCGGAGTTCACACCGCCGGGACCGTGAGTCTCGATCCTTGAGTAGTTTCTGATTCGCTTCCGCATGAGAGACTTGTAGTGAGGATATTTTGTACCGGGCATAAGCCCGTAATTATATTACTCTGATGTTTATGTGGACACTCCCTTCGTGGAGTTTTATTATATATATATGTGATTTTTATTATTGTGGACTGCATTGCTTTTACTTCAATAATTGTGCTACTTCTGTGATCGAATTTGGCCGGCAGAATCGGCGCCTTGTGGTGATGACCTTTCGGGACGTGAAGGAGTCACCGCAAAGCGGCGGTTCTGGGCCTAAGACCCCGGTGGTTGAAAAAGAAAAAAAATGGGGTCTTACAAGTGGTACCTGAGGAGAACTCGTGAACACCTGCTAATCTCTACAAAAGATAAGTCAAAAGCAGGTAAATTTAAAATATAACACGAGTACCTGAAGAGAGCTCGCGAACACCTGTTATTCTATACAAAAGAGAAGACAAAACAGGTAAATAAACATATAATGCGAGTACCTGAGGGGAACTCATGAACATCTGCAAACTTATGTCAAAGAGTAGTCAAAAACATATAAATTTAAAATATAAATCGAGTATTTAGAGAGAACTCGCGAACACCTACTAATCTATGTAGAAGAGAAGTCAAAAAATGTAAATAAATATATAATGCGAGTACCTGAGGTGAAGAGGGGACCAACTGCTAATCTATACAAAAGAGAAGTCAAAAGCAGGTAAATTTAAAATATAACGCAAGTACCTGAAGAGACCTCGCGAACATCTTGTAATCTCAACAAAAGAAAAGTCAAAAGTAGGTAAATAAACAAATAACACGAGTTCCTGAGGTAAACTCGTGAACATCTGCTAATCTTTGCAAAAGAGAAGTCAATAACAGGTAAATTTAAAATATAACACGAATATCTGAAGAGAACTCGCGAACACCTGCTAATCTCTACAAAAGAGAAGTCAAAAGAAAGTATATAAACATATAACGCGAGTACCTGAGGTGAACTTGCGAACATCTGCTAATCTATGCAAAAGAGAAGTCAAATGCTTGCAAATTTAAAATATAATTCGAGTACCTGGAGAGAACTCATGAACACATGCTCATCTCTACAAAAGAGTAGTCAAAAGCAGGTAAATAAGCATATAACGCGAGTATTTAAGGCAAAATAAACACTTTTTTGATGCAGCGATTCAGAGCCGCCCCGCTCTGGCATAGCCAGAGAAACACGTCCGGCGATCACTATCAGTCTGCAGCCAAGCACCCTATAGCCTCTCATGCCTATTTCTCGATCGCGCGCATTATTGAGGACGGGTCTCGGACTGGCAACCCCCTTGATAAGGAGTTTTCAAACCACTCCTCATCACTAACAAAGGAGTTCCGACCTCAATAATGCACGAGGACAAGAAATAGGGGTGAAAGGCTTTGGGGTGCTTAGGCTGCAGCCCGGTAGTGATTGACAGAAGTGTTCCTCTGGCTTCTCAAGAGCGGAGCGGCTCTGGATTGCTGCATCAGTTATATTTTTAATTTACCTGTTTTTTTACTTCTCTTTTACATAGATTAGCAGATGTTCGTGAGTTCACCTCAGTAACTCGCATTATATGTTTATTTACCTGCTTTTGACTTTTCTTTTGCAGAGATTAGTAGGTGTTCACTGGTTCTGTTCCGGTACTCGCATTATATTTTAAATTTACCTGCTACTAACTTATCTTTTGCAAGATTAGGAGATAATCATGAGCTCAGCTCAGGTACTCGTGTTATATGTTAATTTACCTATTTTGACTTCTCTTTTGTTAAGATTAGAAGGTGTTCGTAAGTTCCCTTTAGGTACTTGCATTATATTATAAATTTACCTTCTTTTGACTTCTCTTTTGCAAAGATTAGCAGATGTTTGTGAGTTCACCTCAGGAACTCGTGTTATATGTTTATTTACCTGCTTTGGAATTTTCTTTGGCTGAGATTAGCAGATGTTGTTAGCAAGTTCTCTTCAGGTACTCACATTATATTTTAAATTTACATGCTTTTGACTTATCATTTGCAAAGATTAGCAGGTGTTCGCGAGTTCTCCTTAGGTACTTTATTTACCTGCTTTTTACTTCTCTTTTGCATAGATTAACTAGTGTTCACGAGTTCTCTTCAGGTACTCGTGTTATATTTTAAATTTTCCAACTTGTGACTTCTCTTTTGAAAAGATTAGAAGATTTTTGCGAGTTTACCTCATGTACTCACGCTATATATTTATTTACCTACTTTGACTTTTCTTTTACAGAGATTAGCTGGTGTTCACGAGTTCCCTTCAACTACTTACTTTATATTTTAAATTTACCTCCTTTTGACTTCACTTTTGCATTGATTTGCAAATATTCGTGATTTCACCTCAGGTACTCGCGTTATATACCTATTTACCTGTTTTCACTTCAATTTTGTAGATATTAGTAGGTGTTCACGAGTTCTCTTTAGGAACTCACATATTATTATAAATTTACCAACTTTTGACATGTATTTTATATATTAGCAGGTGTTCGCAAGTTTTATTTAGGTACTCACGTTATATTTTAAATTTAACATCTTTTGACTTATCTTTTTTAAAGATTAGCATGTTTTCTCGTATTCACCTCAGGTACTCGCGTTATATATTAATTTGCTTGCTTTTGACTTTTCTTTAGCAAAGATTAGCAGGTGTTTGTGAGTTTAGCTCAGGTACTCGTGTTATATGTTGATTTACCTGCTTTTGACTTCTATTTTGCAAAGATTAGCAGGTGTTTGCGAGCTCATTATAGGTACTCACGTTATATCCATTTTTACCTACTTTTGACTACTCATTTGTAGAGATGAATAGGTGTTCGTGAGTTCTCTTTAGTTAGTCTCATTATATTTTAAATTTACCTGCTTTTGACATATCTTTTGCTGAGATAGATAGGCGTTCATGTGTTCTCCTCAAATCTTTGCGTTATATGTTTCTTTACGTACTTTTGACATCTCTTTTGAAGTAGACCAAGGGTTATAATAGGATTAATACTACACGCTCTTTGGTTCGAATAATTAATTAGATATATAGCGTGCAGTATCTCTCTAAGACACTACCGATGATTTCAACCAATTAATGGCACAACCTTTAACAATGCACAACGCAAAGGGTCGTTATCCCTTTTAATAGATTAAATAAGGGCAATATGCCAATTTTCGCTCAAGCGATTAGGACCTACACGATCCAGACAATTTTCGAATAAAATTAATATTATCTGCAAGAACTCATAAACCCAATAAGAGAAAATACGGACTAAAATAACGATTTAAACGAATTTTAAAATCAATCCCAAATTTATTAATAAGAGGAAGGCCAAATTACTTGAACTCAAGGAGAAATCAAGGGTTAAAGAACCCGATATATACTGGCGTTCATGAGATCTATCTGATCCAATTTATACGAAAATATTCGGAAAAATACCGCTTGAAATTCCGATTTTATTAAGGCCATAAATTAAATATAAATCTGGACAAATTACAAGCCTTCTAAACCACTAAATTTCACAATTATATAGAAGAATCACATATGAAGAGGTTAAGAATTCGTTCCCTAATTCAAAGATATCCGTCCACAAAGATGAGTGGAGGAATCACACAACGACGGTGGTATGGTCTATTTCCACACAAATCCACGGAACCACATTATATATTTATTTACCATCTTTTGACTTTTCTTTTACAGAGATTAGCAGGTGTTTGTGAGTACATCTCAGGTACTTGCATTATTTGTTAATTTTCCTACTTTTGACATCTATTTTGCAAAGATTAGCAGGTGTTTGTGATCTCACCATATTAACTCGTGTTATATGCTTATTTACCTGCTTTTGAATACTCTTTTGTATAGATGAGCATGAGTTCGCGAGTTATCTTCAGGTACTCGAATAAAATTTTAAATTTACCTGCTTTTGACTTCTCTTTCATAGAGATTAGCAGATGTTTGCGAGTTCAACTAAGGTACTCGCATTATATGTTTATTTACCTTTTTTTTTTACTTATCTTTTGTGGTGATTAGCAGGTGTTTGTGAGTTCTTTTCAGATACCTGTGTTATATTTTAAATTTACCTGCTTTTGACTTCTCTTTTTCAAAGATTAGCAGATATTCACGAGTTCACCTCAAGTACTCGTGTTATATGTTTATTTACCTGCTTTTGACTTTTCTTTTGCTGAGATTAGCATGTGTTCATGAGTTCTCTTCAGGTACTTGCGTTATATTTTAAATTTACTTGCTTTTGACTTCTTTTTTGTATAGATTAGCAGATGTTCGCGTGTTCACCTCAAGTACTCACATTATATATTTATTTACCTTTTTTGACTTCTCTTTTGCAGAGATTATCAGGTGTTGGCGAGTTCTCTCTAGATACTCGAGTTATATTTTAAGTTTACATGTTTTTGACTACTCTTTTACATAAGTTTGTCGATGTTCACGAGTTCCCCTCAGGTACTTGCATTATATGTTTATTTACCTGTTTTTGACTTCTCTTTTGTATAGATTAGCAGGTCATCGCGAGTTCTCTTAAGGTACTCGCATTATATTTTAAATTTAACTACTTTTGACTTATCTTTTGCAGAGATTAGCAAGTGTTCGCGAGTTCTCCTTAGGTACTCTTATTATATGTTTATTTACCAACTTTTGACTTTTCTTTTTTAGAGATTAGCAGGTGTTCACGATTTCTCTTCAGGCACTCGTATTATATTTTAAATTTACCTGCTTTTGAATTCTCTTTTATAATGATTAGTAGATGTTCTCGAGTTAACCTCAAGTACTCGCATTATATTTTTTTTACATTTTTTTGACTTTTCTTTGGCATAGATTAGCTGGTGTTCGCAAGTTCACTTCTGTTACTCGCATTATATTTTAAATTTACCTCCTTTTCAATTCTATTTTGCAGAGATTGTCAAATATTAGTGAGATCACCTCAGGTACTCACGTTATATGTCTATTTACTTTCTTTTAACTTTTCTTTTGCAGAGAATAGCTGGTGTTCGCGAGTTCTCCTCAAGTACTCATATTATATGTTTATTTACCATGTTATGAATTTTCTTTTGCAGAGATTAGCAAGTGTTCATGAGTTCTCTTCAGGTACTCGCATTATATTTAAAATTTACATTTTTTTGACTTCTCTTTTGTAGAGATTAGTGAGTGTTCGCGAGTTCTCCTTAATATTAGCATTATATTTTAAATTTACCTTCATTTGATTTCTCTTTTGCAGAGATTAGAAGGTGTTCGCAAGTTCACCTCAAGTACTCCCTTTATATGTTAATTTACCTGCTTTTAATTTCTCTTTTTCAAAGATTTTAGGTTTTTGTGAGTTCTCTATAGGTACTCATGTTTTATGTTTATTTACCTGCTTTTGACTTCTCTTTTATAGAGATGAGCAGGTGTTGGCGAGTTCTCTTCAGGTACTCGCGTTATATTTTAAATTTACCGGCTTTTGACTTCTCTTTTATATAGATTAGCAGATGTTCGTGAGTTTACATCAGGTACTCGTATTATATGTTTATTTACTTACTTTTGACTTCTCTTTTGTAGAGATTAGTATGTGTTCACGAGTTCGCTTCTCGTACTCGCATTATATTTAAAATTTACCCACTTTTGACTTTATTTTTGCAGAGATTACCAGTTGTTCGTGAGTTTTCCTCAGGTACTCGTGTTATATGTTTATTAACTTGCTTTTGACTTTTATTATGCAATGATTTGTTAGTGTTCATGATTTCTCTTCAGATACTCACATTATATTTTAAATTTACCTACTTTTGACTTCTCTTTTATAGTGATTAGTAGATGTCCACGAGTTCACCTCAAGTACTCGTGTTATATATTTATTTACCTACTTTAGACTTTTCTTTTGCAGTGACTAGCTGGTGTTCGCGTGTTCTCTTCATGTACTCGCATTATATTTTAATATTACTTCCTTTTTACTTTTTTTTGCAAAGATTAGCAAATATTAGCGAGTTCACCTCAGGTACTTGCGTTATATGATTATTTACCTGCTTTTGACTTCACATTTTTAGAGATTAGTAGGTGTTCGCGAGTTCTCCTCGTGTACTTGCATTTTATGTTTATTTAGTGGGTTTTGATTTCTCTTTTGTAGAGAATAACAGGTTTTCACGAGTTCTCTTCAGGTACTCGCTTTATATACCTACTTTTGACTTCTCTTTTGAATATATTAGAATATGTTCGCGAGTTCTCTACAATTACTCAAATTAGGTGTTTGCCACCCTTGTGGTGGATTGTTTCTGTACAGGTGCTGGGGAGTCTAGCCGGAAATAGTGGGCTTAAGCCCTTGCTGCTATTCTGGCCCTCGAAGGCTGAGAGAAATAGTCTTATTTTTTTCATGTGTGGCCGACCTTTGTGCCGATGTTTATAAACCACATTTGTAAGTGACATTCCTGTTATATATAAATGGTTTGGTTTATATATATAGTGGACAATCATTTGGTATGAGTTCATGCAAACATAAATCTTCCGATAGAATGCTTTGTGTAAGGATTCAAGTAAATATTGATATTAACTTGTAATCTCGCTGCCTATTTGTGGAATATGGTGTTGGGCCCAGGCCGGACCCTCTATTATATTTCATATGACAGACGAAGGTGTTACAATAAACATATAACACGAGTACCTTAGGTGAACTCGTGAACACTTGCTAATCTATGCAAAAGAGAAGTGAAAAATAGGTAAATTTAAAATATAATCCGTGTAACTAAGGAGAACTCATGAAAACCTTCTCATCTATACAAAAGAGATGTCAAAAATAGGTAAATTAATAAATAGCACGATTACCTGAAGAGACCTCCCAAATATATGTTAATCTATGCAAAAGAGAAGTCAAAAGTAGGTAGATTTTAAATATAATGCGAGTAATTTAAGAGAACTCACGAACACCTGCTAATCTATACAAAAGAGAAGTAAAAAAAGGTAAATAAACCTATAATGCGAGTAACCGAGGAGAACTCATGAACACCTGCTAATCTCTGTAAAAGTGAAGTCAAAAGCAGGTAAATAAACAAATAACGCGAGTACCTAAGGTGAACTGGAGAATATTTCGTAATCTCTGGAAAAGAGAAGTCAAATGGAGGTAAATTTAAAATATAACGCGAGTACCTGGAAAGAAATCACAAACACCAGCTAATCATTGCGAAAGAAAAGACAAATGCAAGTAAATAAACATATAATGTGAGTACCTGAGGTGAACTCACGAATATATGCTAATCTTTATTAAAGAGAAGTCAAAAGCAGGTAAATTTTAAATATAACATGAGTACCTGAATAGAACTCGCGAACGACTGCTTATCTCTACACAAGGGAAATTAAAAGTAGGTAAATAAACATATAATGCGAGTACCTGAGGAGAACTCGTGAACATATGTTAATCTCTGTAAAAGTGAAGTCAAAAGGAGATAAATGAACATATAACGCGAATACTTTAGGTGACTTAAGAATATTTGCTAATCTCTACAAAACAAAGTTAGAAGAAGGTAAATTAAAATATAACGCGAGTACCTGAAGAGAACTCGTGAACACCTGCTAATCTCTGCAAAAGAAAAGTCAAAAGCAGGTAAATAAACATATAACACCATTATTTGAGGTGAGCTCACGAACATCTACTAATTTTTACAAAAGAGAAGTCAAAAGCAGTTATATTAAAATATAACACGAGAACTAGAAGATAACTCGTGAACACCTGCTAATCTCTGGATAATAGAAGTCAAAACCAAGTAAATAAACATATAACATGTGTACTTGAGGAGAACTCGCGAATACCTGCTAATCTCTGCAAAAGATAAATCAAAAGCTGGTAAATTAAAAATATAACGTAAGTATCTGATGAGAACTCACGAAAACCTAATAATCTCTACAAAAGAGAAGTCAAAAGCAGGTAAATACACAAATAATGCGAGTACCTGAGGTGAACTTGCAAACATCTCCTAATTAATGTAAAGGAGAAGTCAAAAGCAAGTAAATTTAAAATATAACGCGAGTAGCTGAACAGAACTTGCTAACACATGCTCATCTCTACAAACGAGAAGTCAAAAGTAGGTAAATAAACATATAACATGTATACTTGAGGAGAACTCGCAAACACCTGCTAATCTCTTTAAAGTGAAGCCAAAAGCAGGTAAATAGACATATAACCGACTACCTGAGGTGAAATTGTGAATATTTTATAATATATGCAAAAGAGAAGTCAAAAGGACGTAAATTTAAAATATAATGGAAGTACTTGATGAGAATTTGTGAACACCAGCTAATCTATACAAAAGAAAAGTCAAAATCAGGTAAATAAACATATAGTGCGAGTACCTGAGGTGAACTCGTGAATATCTACCAATCTCTGCAAAAGAGAAGTCAAAAGCATGTATATTTAAATTATAACATGAGTACCTGAAGAGAACTCACAATCACCTGCTAATCTCTACAAAAAATGTCAAAAGCATTTAAATAACCGTATAACACGAGTACCTAAGGAGAACTAGCAAACACCTGCTAATCTCTGTAAAAGATAAGTCAAAAGTAGGTATATTTAAAATATAATGCGAGTACCTAAAGAGAACTCGCGAACACCTGCTAATCTCTATAAAAGAGAAATCAAAAGTAGATAAATAAATATATAATGTGAATACCTTAGGTGAACTTGCAAACATCTTCTAATTTATGGAAAAGAGAAGTCAAAAGCAAGTAAATTTTAAATATAACATGAGTACCTGAAGAGAACTCACAAACACCAGCTAATCTCTACAAAAGTGAAGTTAAAACTAGGTAATTAATCATCTAATGCGAGTACCTGAGGTGAACTCACGAACATCTGCTAATTTATGCAAAAGTGAAGTCAAAAGCAGGTAAATTGAAAATATAATGCGGGTACGAGAGGAGAACTCACAAACACCTGCTAATCTCTTCAAAAAAGAAGTCAAAAGCAGGTAAATAAAGATAAAATGCAAGTACCTAACCTGAACTTCGTAACATCTGCTAATCTCTACAAAAGAGAATTCAAAAGAAGGTAAACTTAAATAAACATGAGTATGGGAAGATAATTAGTGAACACTTAATAATCTCTACAAAAGAGAAGTCAAAAGCAGGTATATTTAAAATATAATGAGAATACAGGAAGATAACTCATGAACACCTGCTCATATCTACAAAGGAGAAGTCAAAAGCAGGTAAATAATATTATAATGCGAGTACCTATGGTGAACTTGCAAACACCTGCTAATCTTTGAAAAATAGAAGTCAAAAGCAGTAAATTAATATATAACGTGAGTACCTGAGGTGAACTCGCAATCACCTGCTTATCTCTACAAAAAAGAAGTCAAAAATAGGTAAATAAACATATAACGCGAGTACCTGAGGTGAACTCGCAATCACCTTCTAATCACTGCAAAAGAGAAGTCAAAAACTTGTAAATTTTAAAAATATTGTGTGTAACTAAGGAGAACTCGCGAGCACCTACTAATATCTATAATAGAGAAGTTATAAATAGGTAAATAAACATATAACGCGTGTTCCGGAGGAGAAATCAGGAACACCTGCTAAATCTGCAAAAGTGAAGTCAAAAGAAGGTAAACAAACATATAATGAAAGTACCTTAGGTGAAATTGCAAATATTTGCTAATCTCTTCGAAAGAATAGTCAAAAGGAGATAAATTAAAAATATAATGCGATCACCTAAAGAGATCTCGCGAACACTAGCTAATCTCTATAAAAGAAAAGTCAAAACCCGGTAAATAAACATATTACGCGAGTACCTCGCGAATATTTGCTAATCTCAACAAAAAAGAAGTCAAAAGCAGGTAAATTTAAAAAGTAAGCCGAGTACCAGAAATGAACTCGCGAACACCAGCTAATCTCTTCAAAAGAAAACTCAAAAGTCGGTAAATCAACATATAACACAAGTACCTGAGGAGAACTCGCGAACATCAGCTAATCTATTCAAAAGATAACTCATAAGCAGGAAAATTTAAAATATAACGAGAGTATCTGAAGAGAACTCGCGAACACCTGCCAATCTCTATAAAAGAGAAATTAAAAGTAGGTAATTAATCATATAATGTGAGTACCTGAGGTAAACTCACGAACATCTGCAATACTAGATAAAAGAGAAGTCAAAAGCAGGTAAATTTAAAATATAATGCGATTACCTGAGGAGAACTCGCGAACACCTGCTAGTCTCTTCAAAAACGAAGTCAAAATAAGGTAAATAAACATAAAACTGGAGTATGTGAGCTGAACTCGCAAACATCTGCTAATCTTTGCAAAAGAGATGTAAAAGGAAGGTAAACTTAAAATATAACATGAGTACTAGAAGTAATCTCGCAAATACTTGTTAATATCTGCAAAAAAACAGTCAAAAGCAGGTAAATAAACATATAACGCGAGTATCTGAGGAAAACTTGCGAACATCTATAAATCTATGCAAAAGATAGGTCAAAAGCTGGTAAATTTAAAATATAATGAGAGAATAAGAAGAGAACTCACGAACACCTACTCAACTCTAAAAAATAGAAGTCAAAAGTATGTAAATAACCTTATAATACGAGTACTTATGTTGAATTTGCAAACACCTGCTAATTTTTGCAAAATAGAAGTCAAAAGAGGGTAAATTAACATATAATGCGAGTACCTGAGGTGAAATCGCAAACACATGCTAATCTATGCAAAAAAGAATTGAAAAGCGGGTTAATAAACATATAATGCGAGTACCTGAGGTGAACTCGCAAACACTTGCTAATCTCTGTAAAAGAGAAGTAAAAAGAATGTAATTTTAAAAAATAATGCCTGTAACTAAGGAGAACTCGCGAACATCTTCTAATCTCTACAAAAGTGAAGTCAAAAGAAGGTAAATTTATAATATAATGTGAGTTCCTGAAGAGAACTCGCGAACACCAGCTAATCTCTTAAAAGAGAAGTCAAAAGTAGGTAAATAAACATATAACGCATGTGCCTGAGGAGAACTCGTGAACAATTATTAATCTCTACAAAATTGAAGTCAAAAGAAGGTAAATAAACATATAATGCAAGTACCTAAGGTGAAATTGTGAATACTTGCTAATCTCTGCAAAAGAAAAGTCAAAAGGAGGCTAATTTAAAATATAATGTGAGCACCAAAAGTGACCTCGCGAACACCAGCTAATCTCTGCAAAAGAAAAGTCAAAAGCAGGTAAATAAACATATAACGCGAGTACTTGAGGTGAACTCACAAATATATGCTAATCACTGCAAAAGAGAAGTCAAAAGCTGATAAATTTAAAATATATGTGAGTACCAGAAATGAACTCACGAACACCAGCTAATATCTTCAAAAGAGAACTCAAAAGTAGGTAAAAACATATAATACAAGTACCTGAGGAGAACTTGAGAACAGCTGCTAATCTCTGTGAAAGATAACTCATAAGAAGGTAAATTTAAAATATAATGTGAGTACCTAAAGTGAACTCGCGAACACCTGCTAATCTTTACAAAAGAGTCGTCAAAATATGTAAATAAACATATAATGCGAGTACCTAAGGGGAACTCACGAACATCTGCTAATCTATGCAAAAGAGAAGTCAAAAGAAGGTAAATTTAAAATATAACTCGAGTACCTGAAGAGAACTCATAAACCCCATCTAATCTCTACAAAAGAGAAGTCAAAAGAAGGTAAATAAATATATAATGTGACTACTTGAGGTGAACTCGCGATCATCTTCTAATCTATGCTAAAGAGAAGTCAAAAGCAAGTAAAATTAAAATATAACGCGAGTACCTAGAGAGAACTCACCAACACCTACTCATCTCTACAAAAAGAGAACTCAAAATCAGTGAAATAAACATATAACACGAGTACCAATGGATAACTCGCAAAGACCTACTAATCTCTGCAAAAAAGAAGTCATAAGCAGGAAAATAAACATATAAAGTGAGTACCTGGGGTAAACTCGTGACCACGTGCTAATCTCTGCAAAAGAAATGTCAAAAGTAGGTAAATTTAAAATATAATATGAGTAACTAAGGAGAACTCGTGAACACCTGCTAATCTCTACAAAAGAGAAGTCAAAAGCAGGTAAATTTAAAATATAACGCAAGTATTGAAGAGTCCTCGTGAACACAAGCTAATCTCTGCAAAAGAAAAGCGAAAAGCAGGTAAGTAAACCTATAACGCGAGTACCTGAGTTAAACTCGCGAACATCTACCAATCCCTACAAAAGAGAAGTCAAAAGCAGTTAAATTTAATATATAACGCGAGTACTTGAAGAAAACTCGTGAATACCTGTAATTCTCTACAAAAGAGAAGTCAAAAGAAGGTAAAAAAACATATAACACGAGTACTTAAGGAGAAATCGTGAACACATGCTAATATTTTTAAATGATTAGACAAAAATAGGTAAATATAAAATATAACGCAAGTACTTGAAGAGAACTCACGAACACTTGCTAGTCTCTACAAAAGAGAAGTCAAAAGTAGGTAAATAAAAATATAATGCGAGTACCTGAGGGGTGTTGGATCTAATGGCCAACCTTAAGGGGGGGGGTGAATAAGGTTTAATGACGATTACTAGAAATTCAAAATATTTCTAACCAAAAAAACTAGCTCAGGAAGCTACTGTGGGGGCGTTAGGTTGCTAATACGTGGCGATATGTTACAGAACTCATTTTTCTTGGCAGATTCCTCTTTGTATATCCATGTACCTTTCAGAAAATTAAAGTCTAACACACACAACATTATACGCAGAGGAAGAGATAAAAAATGAATTTCATTCCAATGTAAAATCAATAATTGTTTTTAAGGATTACAAAACTTGATCTCCATGATGTCGGAGATCGAAGGCGGTGAATGAAAACAACTTTTGGTTTTCTATATTGACCCATTCCCTGGACCGGTTGGCTCTCTCCCTTTTACTTTAAAAAAGTTCTATGAGCCGACTCTTCACCCTCATGCAAGGAGCTATCTTAGAGCCCCGTTAGATCCACCGATCTAGACGTCCCTTCCCCGGTATGATTTCTCACGGAATCCTTCCCAGATCCTGATGAACTTCACCGGTCAATTTTCCTCACCACAAGAATACAAAGAAGAGAATAGTACACAAGAATATAAAGAGATTAAAGTTCAAATATCCCTCAATAAGACTCCTCCATTGAGCGATCAGTGATCGGTGCTAGAAATCTTCAGGGGCTTAGAATCGATCATCTATTCAGAAGCTTTGTTGTTCTTGGATAGCCAGAGTTCTTCGTGCATGAACGAGAGTGAGGATGTGTTCTTTTCCTTTGACAGAGATGGTTGAACGGACCACAGAGAGGCGGTCGAACCCAATGAATCACAGATTTGAGCCTTTTTCGTCTTTGTAAGGAATACAGAAAATGAGGCACCTTTTATTCCTCTTTGAAATAAGCTATCGCCGGCGGTAAGACTAGCGCCCGACGGTAGGTTTACACGCTTGATTTTGACAGCTGTCATCCAAATTTGGAAAAATATTCAAAATGAATATTTTCCTTCTTTCAATGCTAGCTTGACGTGGTAGGTAGGTAGCGCCTAGAGGTAGTCCAGTCATCTCGGCGCTCCCATTTCGACAATTGTTGAGAGGGTTAATGAGGCGCAGTATCAAGGTATTGCCCGACGGTAGTCCAGTTGTCTCGACAAATCAAGCCGTCTCGATGATCGTTGAGTGGGCTAACACAAGGTGGTACAAAGTTAGCACTAGCATTATAGGTTCCCGAGCGCCTGACTGAAATAATTCCTGGAGCTAGAGCGGGCGATAGGACTAGCGCGACATGGCAGAATCCCGAGGGCCATGTCCATTTAATTCAGGCTACCCCCCGATGGTAACTACTACCGCTCGGCGGTAAGTGCCATAGGAGAGCTTCCTGCATCGCTTGAACTTGTAACCTGCACACTCAACCAAACACAAGATGTGATCAAATACAACATGAGAATTGATATTATCAAACTGAGGATATGTGAATCGTCGGCTCCAACAAACTCTCCCTTTTGATAATATCAAATGTCATTCAAGCAATATAATAAAAAGTGCATGATATAATGTATATATACAAATTATCTTTAAAGCTCAGGTCTCAGGTTGTATATAGCTTCCCCTACACATGCGCTCCCCCTATAGATGTGTTCTTCATGCTCCCCTTATCTGCGGGCACACAATGAAATGAGCTCCCCCTACATGTGATCTACCCATACACATGAATCTTGAACCATCTATTCTCCCACTTTAATATTACCAAAAGGGGATGAGCTAGACCAAAAGTGAGCATACGCTTGCACGGGAGAAACAAAATACAATATATAATGAGCTTGAGAAAGAAAGCAAACAGTGCAAGTTATAGAAAGTGAAATGAGAGGTGAAAACAATAGGGGTGACCAAACATGAAATTAGAGAATATTAAGCATAGAGATAAAACTGATGAGTGCAGTACACAAAAAATAGTGTTCAAAGAGTTTTTAGAGTTAAAAAGGAATGGACCACACAGGTAAACTAAGAACATAATGATATAGAGTACAATGCTATAAGAGTTATAGAATTAATACAGAGGAACATTGTACAAGTCATGAATAGAAATCATGTACTAAAACTTACGCGCTATAGATATATAATGTCGTGTCAGTCCAATTCTCATGTATGGAAGCGTTAGATAGAGCAATGACACGTGTACGTATATCATCAGAAGACAAACATAAAGTAGATTTAACATTAATTAAATGTTCATCTCAGTAATTAAATATGATATCGCGAGAGGAATAAAGTGAAAAATGACGTCACGTTGCTCTCTATATTATACTAAGGCTAAAACTAGGGGTACTAAGCTTAAGGTTCTAGTCCATGCACAAGATCAAAATGATTTTTTGGACCAAGTTGCTCATCCGCACAATGCTCATAAAGACTTATTAGGAGGAATGAGTATTTTTTGTGAGGTATCCTTGATACAAGGCGGGCTATCATTCATTTTTATGTTGACGCGTTGGGCAATCAATTATACAGTTTGGATTTAAAGGACCCTAAATCAATCGAAATCTACCCATATAGATAGGTACACTTTAACTTGTATACACAGGACTTGACCACTAGAGATTTGGAACAATTTTCTACGCTTTCTAGAAGCATATATGTATCGTGACATTGATTATTCACGTTATTTCTAACGTGGTAAACACAATATCACGAGTTATAGCTTGTAAGCATATAGTTTCTACAAGAGTGATCCGTCTAGGGATGTGTGAATAGTGTAAAGTCATTCCGCTACCTAAATCACCACACATACCAAGAAGCATATTCGACGAACAGTAACATGTCTAGTCGCACTGATTAGCTAAACACCTATAGATTCGACACATCATGATATAGGTAGACAATATTTATAGGAATTAATAAACCTAACTCAAACATTGTACATACACATTATGCTCTAAGTTCTAGCCATGTGTGTTTTAAGAGCGATCATTCCAGAGTTTTTTTGTTATTTTTGGGTTTTATATATATTTTTAATTTTTTTGAAATTCGACAATAATAAACCAAATAAACAATAAACCAAGGGAAAAAGAAGAAGTAAAAAGTAAATAGTCAAAAAAATGTTTTTGGATTTTTTGGGGATTTTTCAATTATTTTTGTTATATTTTTTCAAAACAAACGGAAATAGAAGCAGAAATAACTAAAGGAAAAAATATAGACAAATGCACCATGAATTGGAAGAAAGATTCAAAACACACAGTTATAGTCGAAGTAAAGAGAAACATGCATATGGGAGGGGTTTTGTGAATATGTCAGCTAGTTTGTCATCGGTGTCAATGAAGCTTACTCTTGTGTTTTCTTTATTAATGTGATCCCGAATGAAATGATGATGAACATCAATATGTTTGGAATGGGAGTGATGCACTGGATTATTAGTGAAGTCTATGACACTCTTGTTGTCGCACCTAAGAGTAACATTCCTACAAATTAAGGCAAAGTCTTCTAACGTTTGAGACATCCAAAGTGCTTGTGCGCAATAACTCCCTAAGGAAATATACTCGGATTCAGCAGTAGATAGGGCAACCGAGTGTTGTTTCCTTCTTGACCATGAGACTAGTGCCAGACCGAGGAAGTGACAGGCACAACTCGTACTCTTGCAATTAAGTGAACATCCAACATAATCAGAGTTGGAGTACTCGTGGAGTGTGAAATTAGTGGTGTGTGGGTGCAAAAGACCAATATTTTGGGTGCATATAAGATACATAAAGATATGTTAAACCGCTTTCAAGTGTGATTCTTTAGGATCGGCTTGATACATATCATATAGGCAAACCACGAATGTAATATCTGTCCTTGAAGCACTTAAATAGAGTAATGATCCTATCATTCATCTAAAGATAGTTTGATCCACCAAATTTCCTTTTCATCCTTTCCTAATTTTAGAGAGACACTCTTTGGAGTCTTGACTTGTTTCAGATTCTCAAATCCAAATTGCACAAGCATATCTTATATGTATTTTGATCGACTTATAAAAATTCCATCATTACGTTGAGAAATCTGAAATCTTAACAAATAAGAAAACTCTCCAACTAGACTCATTTCAAATTCAAACTGCATTAAAGTGATAATTTTTTTGCATAATTTATCATTTATGGCCCCAAAAATAATATCATCGATGTTAATTTATAAGAGAATTAAATCATGATTCTCGTGCTTTACAAAGAGAGTGGTGTCCGCTGTACCCATCCTAAAGCCATGTCATAGGTGAAAAGTCGTGAGCCTATCATACCAAGCACGGGGTGCTTGCTTTAGTCAGTGCAAGGCTTTCAAAAACATGTATACGTGATTTGGGTAGTCAACATTCTTGAATCCAGGTGGTTTCTCTACATACAACTCTTCCTTAATATATCCATTAAAAATGCACTGTTAACATCCATTTGATATAATTTATTTTGTTTATAACTTGCAAACACTAAGAACATGTGGATGGATTCACGATGTGCAACCCATGCAAATTATTCTTCAAAGTCCTCCCCTTCTATCTACAAGTAACCTTGAGCCACCAACCTAGCTTTGTCTCTAGTTATCCTAGATTCACAATCAAGTTTATTTTTGTAAAGCCATTTCAAAGCTATAATTAGATGGCTATTCAGATGCTCCACTAACACCCAGACTTAACATCTCTTGAATTAGTTTAACTCTTCAGTCATAGAAAAGAACTATGATTCATCCTTTAAGGCTTCTGAAATTGTCTTGGGTTCAATTTCAGATAGAAAACACAAGTAATAAAAAGATTCATATAATGCTGACCGAGTTCTAACTCCATGTGAGGGCGATCTTATTACTAGTTCTCGTGGATGTTGCTTTAAGAAGTTTAGAGTACTTGGATGCCTATACTCATCTATATGTGTTGGAACATCAACCGACACTTCTTTCTCCTCACTTTTAGCTTCGAACTGTGCATCATCATCAATTTCCTCTTCGTTTGGCCTAGGTTCTCCAGTTGGTGTATTTTCGTCAGCGTGGACGCGGACGATTATTCAACAACTAAGGTTCATTTTTTATAGACCCTATAAGCACAACTCGTACTAGAGTATCTTAACAGGATGTCATGGTCAGATTTTTTGTCAAGTATTCCTAAGTGATCCTTAGTGTTTAGAATAAATCACGGACAACCAAAGACTCAAAAATAGGAAACTGATGGCTTCTTATTGAAGTAGAGTTCGTACAGAGTTAGCTTAAGAATAGGGCGAAGCATGACTGGGTTCATCACATAACATGCTTTGTTAATCACTTCAGCCCAAAAATTTCAAGGCAATCCGAACTCGGCGAGCATTGTGCGTGCTAACTCTTGAATCGTGTTGTTCTTTCTCTCTACTACCCCATTCTATTGAGGGGGGCTGAAAATTCATGCTTAATTCCTAAATTATTAGAATAGTTCGTGAAATTTTTATTCTAAAATTTTCCCCCATGATCTTACCTTATGAATTTTTTTATTTAGTTCCAAATCATTTTGAAGTCTAATGCATAGATTAGTGAACTCAAGGAACGTGTCAGATTTATTTGTAAGGAAGAACGTCCAACAATAATGTGAGTAATCGTCAATAAGAACAAAAGTTTATCGTTTTCCACCTAGACTTCACGTACTGAGAGGAGAAAACAGATCCATGTGAATGAGTTCAACTAGTCTAGACATGGAAATGTAATTTTTGCTTTTGAATGAGGTTTTAACAAACTTCCCTTTTTTACACGGCGCGCATAAAGATTTTAAAAGTCCACTTAATTTTTGAAGTCCACGAACAATTTTATTCTTTGATAGTTTGATAATTAGTTTACTTCCTGAGTGTCCTAGTCTCCTATGCCAAAGGCCTAATTCCTCATTCTTGGTAACTAAGCATTTCAAATCAGAAGATGATATATCTTCAAAGCTAACAGTGTAGACATTATGAGTTCTATGAGCAGTAAGTAAAACACTATTAATTTTGGCATCTATAATCTTGCAGGTGTTTGTAGAGGATTTAAATATAACATTTAGGCCTTAATAGGTAACTCATAAAAATTAAATTATGCTTAAGTCCATCTACAAACAGTACATTTGAAATAGAAAATGCTTTGTTACCTATGGTGCCGATTCCAAGAATATGTACTTTGTTGTTGTCCCCAAACGTCACCATGCCTCCCTTCTTCTTCTCTAGGCTAAGGAACTTGTCTTTATCTCCTGTCATGTGCTTGGAACACTTAGAGTCCAAGTACCACACGTTTTCTTTATCCTTTGACTGCTGACACACTTAAAAAGAAGATGAGGGTAAAGATCTGGTGACCCAAGTTATTCCACCCATATGATAGGTAGAAGACTATGGTAGCTAGACTTGCATAGTTTTCTTGTTACTTTTCCTCAAACATGATGCGACTGTGTGACCAAACCTCTGACAGTTTTCACACAAAGTATAGGCAGCGGATGCTACATTTATCGTGTTCTTAGAGCATTTTGATAACTAAATTTTGATTTAAAGAGGATAGATTTGGTGTTATGTAATCTTTTACGTGTATAAGTCTATCTCTTTTTTACTTACTTATATCCTGTGGATTAAGGAAAGGGTACCTATCACATAGGAGTATAGTATTTTGTAGAAAATATCAAGGTCGTATATTTCCTAGGATCGGTGTTAATTTTTCTTCTTTTTAGAATGGACTATTATCTTATCGAAAGAACGAAGTGGAGTTTATATTAAAAACAAAAAAAAATTTAAAAGACAAAAAAATATAAATACATGGTTTTATCAAGATAAGGACTCAGAAGGTAGTCCTTGATTTCAGAATTACTATAGGAGAATATTAATTCACCTATTAAAGAAAAACTCTATTTCTTAATTACCTAACTTAACGAGAGGGTCGCTTTTGTAGCATCATTGACTCGAAAGTACGACCGGGGAGACTTGTTTTTAAAATGCATTAACGTTAATTGTAGTGTCTCTTCACCTGGTATGTTATCAATTAACAATAAACTCTAGTTAGAATAACTAGAATGTAGAGTTGAAATAGTTGAAAATAATATCCAGCCCAGAGCTCATTTTGACCAAGTGCTAAGGGTTCATAGCCTCTCATCAGGATGGGGGCGGTATAAAGTGCAGAAAATAATATCTACCTATCTATCTTAATCCAGGACTTAAGTTTTCTCTTTCCCTTTCATTCGGGATAGGGTAGTAAAATTTAAACTTTTGAAAAGCTTTCACACTATCTTAATCTAGGTCATAGGCTTTCGCCTCGACTTTCATTCGGGATAGTATGAAATAATAAGGTTTTGAAAAATAGTTTTGGAAGAAGTTTCACGCTATCTTAATCTAGGACATAAGCAGTGCTTCGCCTTTCATTCGGGATAGTATGAGAAAAAAAAGAAAAGTAAAACAGAAAATAAAACTGTAAAGTACTCAGAATTGAAATTGAAACATTCTATTTAATAAATTCAAAAGTTATTACAACTTCCTACAAAGCTGAAAAAAAGCTGAAAAAAATTACAACTTACAGAACTTGCAATACTTGAAAGCTACTACTAGTTCTTTGTATGAGAGTTGGGGAATCCTAACAGTTCTTAAGGAATCTACTGGTGTTCGAATAATTTTACAAAGCTCTGGCCCTCTATTTATAGAAAAAAATTTGAAACGAAACGCCCCTGGACACGGGCATGTCGGGTGGGCGTGATAAGGTCACGGGCATGTAGGGAGGCGTGTCGGGACACATGTCGAGCTGGGCTGAACATTGGATAGAACTTCATCAGGTCACGGGCATGTCGGGTGGGTCATGTGTGTGTCTACCAGTCTGTTCATCAGGCTGCACGGGGCGTGGCGATAGCGCGACATCTTACTGGAAATGGGCTAATACTGGTGCGGGTCACAGGCTTGTCTGATTGGGTCACGGGCGTGGCGAGGATGTGTCCATCAGCTTTTCCGATTTTCCTAAATAACAAAAACAGAAAAAAGGAATTAAACAAGGTTGTCGCGCCCTAGGTCACGGGCTTGACCTAGGGGCGTAATCTAAGTAAAAAATACAAAATTTCAGAAAAACTTAGAAAATAAATATAAAACATAAAAAAAATAAAATATAACAAAAATAATTAGTTATATATATAAAAAATAAGGAATTATTTATAAATATTCAAATAAATACTATACAAAATTATTTATTTTTATAGTCATCCAATACCCCCATTCTTAGATTTTGTTATTCCAGAGCAAATATATAGTTGAGTATATTTACAAGTTATGAAATTTTCTAATTACTATCAATTTAATTCTTTAAGATAAAACGGGTATAAAAATCCGATGAATAAAGAGTTAAATGCAATCGATAAAACAGGTATAATTCTCTTATTTTCATTTCTAATGGAAGTCTTCTCAAGTATAACACAACCTAACTTATCACATAGGTGTTTGTAAATCTCAAGAAGTTCACTATAGGAGGGTGGAGTTACCTCAGTGTCGCTCAGGACACTGGACTCATCATTAGATTCATCTAGATTTCTTCCCATGAGGCAAAGATTTGCCTAGTCTTCACAACTCGAGTCTGAGGTGCTTGATTCTTCAAATCCATCCTCGTCCCAAGTCAGTGCCTTTAGCACCTTCTTCTTTCCTTTGTGTCGGCTTTCCTTCTCCTTTTCCTTCATATGGAGCCTTGGACATTCTCTCTTTATGTGCCCAGGCTTGTGACAGTGATAGAACTCAGGTAGGGTCTTCTCATCATTGCTCTCTATCTCCTTTGACGGTTTGTTCCACCTCCTGGCTTCTTCAGCACATTTCTTCAAAAATTTCTTAAATTTTTGTTGCCTCTTGGGATTCTTCATGATCCTTTTTAACTCTCGAATATAGAGGCTTTCTTCGTTGTCTTCCTCAGATTCTTCAGCAACCTTTCTCTACCTTATGACCTTCAGTGCCATCGCCTTCTTATTTATATCCCTGGGATTATCCTAAGATTGAATCTATAATTGAAGTTCATATGTCTTTAAGTTTCCAATGAGGCTCTCTTTCTCCGGGGTGTTGATATCATGTTATTCAGCAATCGCAGTAACCTTTGGGTTGAAGCGTGGAGGCAACGATCACAGGATACTCATCTCCAGATCTCCATTTAAGTAGCTCTTCCTGAGGGATCTTAAGGCGTTGACAATCTTGGTGAAGACTGTATACATGTTGTCTACTTCCTCATCGATCTCCATCTAGAACTATTCGTATTCAGATTCAAATCGGAATAGCTTTGACTCCTTCACCTGCGAGGTAACTTCATGAGTAAACTCAAGTAGACGACATGTATCATATGTAGTTTCACAGTTGCAGATTCTATTAAATTTAGTTTTATCCAATGTGCAAAATATAGAGTTCATTCCTTTGGCATTGTTCGTATGTAACATCCCTCAAACAAATAGACCCCCAAGAGTGGTTTTGTTATGGCAAGGGCATGACAAAACCCTAGGAAGCCCCAGAAGACCAAGTGAACCTAAAAAAGAAGGTGAGATCGCCATGGTCTATAATTAGCACATTTCAAATGCTATCCCTACGGTTTGACTTTAGGGTTTTAACTTGACTCTAGGACTGTACAACCCCGTACCCAGCCTAGTGGGATCCTCCCAAGATAGCGGGCTCGGGACGCGCTATAAAGGACGATTTCGTACAGTCCCGGCCAATATATATATATATATATATATATATATATATATATATATATATATATATATATATATATATATATATATATATATGTATAGTATATAAAGGTTTTCAGAGGTAGAGAGATATAAATATTTTAAGTTTTATAGATAAAGGGAAAAGATATATATAAGGAGGGGCTCTCTATCACTAAGGAGGTTTTTGGATCTGGGAAAACCGCCCGCCCTAGCTCTCCTCCATTCGGTCTTGGAGGAAGATTTGCAGCCGACACATGATCTCCTCCTCCACGAAACCTGCGACCAAGGATCCGCACCTCTCTCCTCTTTGATCATCGAAAAGAGCTTCAGCTCCTTCATTTTTGTGAGGAGAAACATGGCGGTGAACTCTCCTGTTCGACTCTAGTCAAAAGTCGCTCCTTTTATGGCTCTTCTCCGGTGAACACACAGTCTCTCGCCGGACATCTTCATCACTGACATAACGGAGAAGCCGTGGTAAGGATTTGGAGAATTTTTCTTCTGACTTCTTTGATTCTAAGAAGATTAGCATCCGATCCTAGATCCATTCTATCACTGATGATCTGCAATGGTATGCTCGTGGTGAACTAGTGAAGATCGATTAAGGTTAGAGGTTACATTTCATTCATATAGCAAGCCACCGCTCATTTTCTTCTCAATCCACATTTTGGGTTTGTTCAACAGGAACTTATTTTTGCATTTGGAAGGTAATAAGATGTATTGCCTTAATTTCTTTATTATAGTCTTGCTATTGTGGATGAATCAAATCAGGTGTTGTTTAGAGGGACTGATAAAAGTTTTGAATTATTCTATATTAATTATAATGAGCTTTTGTTGATCCAAGCCAATCATTACTTGCAATTAGATCTTGTTTGGTTAAAATGTTAATTAGACCGATCTGAGATAATAAATACTACAGTTCATTCATAGTTATAGGTCGGTCAGGGGCTTCTTCCCCAACGCCTCCAAAAGCAAGGATGGTCGGGGGGTCCTCTCCCGTCCCGCTCAGTATTGTGCTCATTCGGCCATGGAGAAGCTCAGCTATGGAGGAGAAATTACCTGGAGCCTCAAACCCTCAAGTAGAGGTCGGATCCAAGCGTGGACAATAACTACGCTCACTAGACGCCAATCCTCTTGCTAGATCTTCAGTTACCGCTCTGTCAAATTGCACGTGAAGGGTAATGAAGTTTCTTCTTGGCCAGGTGAAGCCCTAAATTAACATATTTGCATGGAAGCCCCTCTCCACCAGCAGGTGGGTGAAGGGTGATATCTGATGGATTGATGTGTATATCCCCTCAGTTAATTGCATTCAGTATCCGAAAGCATGAGTACGGTTTTAGGCAAGCTGTGTGAAGCACATCCGGACGTGTAAGACAGATTGGTGATGTTCTGAGTTTCCTAGAGAAGGATCCGTAGAAGTTGTATATTATTTGCTCGTAGGGAGTAAGCATCGTTGCCCCGAGAATAGGGTGCAGTCGATATAATTCGGTCCAATACGAATTGCAAATATTTACTTTGCAACCACTTGGCGGGATTACTCCATTGGAGGGCGGATGAAGAGCGTTTTACATAGACCCGAGGAGGCACCTTTGGATAGGAGAGAGTTGGTCTTGAGTTTCTCCTTAGATGTATCGGTTGGCCAAGAGAGCCCTCCGAAGGTGCCTTAGATCAATCTTTGGCTTGGGAGCGGAAGAATTTGTTAGTCTTTCGGGTATTTTGGGTCTGTACTTTGAGTTCCTAATATTGGGCCTAGATCGTTCACTTGAGTGTAGTAGGTGCGCGGTCACCCCTATTTTGGCACCCCAAACTACACAGAGACCGAATTTTGGTTTCAACAAGGACCCTATGTCACAACCCGCATTTTCTCCGAGGAAAACGGATTATCAGAGTAGGAGAAAACACGCGTCATGATTCCACGTCGAGCAGGGGATATCTTCTGACGCTCAGGCAAACCACTATCAACTATACTTTATGAAAATTTATAAGTTACATGATTAGAAAATCAGTTATATTTTTAAACACTGTATCCCTCAGCTCGGTTGATCACCTAGTCCAGAATTTAAAAACTATACTTATACGCTACGGAAAGCTCTTTATTCAGGTTCGACATCCTAAAAGAGTGCATAAGTGTCCCTAGAGGACAACTTATACTATTCAGGACCCTACTTTTAATTTATACTATATATATATGAAAACGATCTTTTTACGTTATTTGAAAAATAGTGATGAGTTTTATAAAACATGCTGATCATGAGGTATACTTATAATAGTGTTTTTAGGTTTAAAAGTAACTAGCAACCTAGCATAAATCATCCCAAGAGCAAGTAGACTAACTCAAGAAAGGTAGCAAAAAAAGTAACATATCTTGTATCAAGGTTAAAACTACAAGTGGGAGCCAACAAACTGACACGAACTCACTGGCAAATATGTATGTCTGTAAGAAAAATAGTCAAACTACCTCACAAGACCAAGGAACTAATCTCCACAGTATGAGATACCACCAGCAACAGCACAGCAAAACTAGCCGCCTAATCGGCTACTAACAAGAACTTGAGGCATTCAAAGAAGAAAAGAATACCTCAGCAAGCTAAACAAGTAAGCTGTACGGAAATGTTAGGTTAAAAGGTAAGCAAGAATAGTAAGTAAACCGAAAACAAGCTCCATTGTCCAAGGCAAGACAAAAGAAAAGCACTTAGTGCGAGGAAACAACAACAACCTTGCCCAAAAATAAATCCTGCAGATTTTACCAGGCTACCATGAGCCCAAACGTTGCAAATTTACAAAGGAAGAAACGTCTAACACCCTAAGCTGTGAGAGATGGTAGTTGAAAATACAACGCGGATCTGGGTTGGAGGCAAACTCAGTCCCCCAACCACTATTTCCAAGAAACAAAGCTCAGGGGTCTACAGGTGAAAGCACTAGGGACCTCCCACCCCCTTGCCTAACCCGTACCTGGAGCAAGATAAAAGAAAAAGGGTGGCCTCGACTAAATTACACAACACCTCCCCTATTAAGATCTTCAAACCACCACTACTAACCACGACCCACGATTCAGCCTTTTTGGAAGAAAAAAGAAAATAGCCGACAAGGAACCTAGAAATCAAGGAATTCACTCAGGGGACAAAATCAAGGTAAGGGAAAAGCATTGAGATGACTCAACACGGCGTGGCGTTGAGTGAGCCCCACTCACTCAACTCCAAAACAGACGGTTGCGTTGAGTGATCTAACCTCACTCAACGCCAAAACAACAATGACATTGAGTGAGGTTCACTCACTCAACGTCTTCTGTAACACTGGCTGTGGAGTTGAGTGAGCTAACCTCACTCAACGCCAAAATAGCTATGGCGTTGAGTGAGGTACCCTCCCTCAACGCCTTCAGCAAAGCAGGCTGTGGCGTTGAGTGAGCTAACCTCACTCAATGCTAAAACAGCAACGGCATTGAGTGAGGTCCACTCCCTCAACGCCTATACAGCTACACAGGATGTGGCATTGAGTGAGCTAACCTCACTTAACGCCAAAACAGCTACGGCGTTGAGTGAGGTCCACTCCCTCAATGCCTAAACAACTACACAGGCTGTGGCATTTAGTGAGTTAACCCCAGTCAATGCCAAAATAGCTATGGCGTTGAGTGAGGACCACTCCCTCAATGCCTAAACAACTACACAGGCTGTGGCGTTGAGTGAGCTAACCTCACTCAATGCCAAAACAGCTACGGTGTTGAGTGAGGTCCACTCCCTCAACGCCCTAGCACTTAGCCGCAAGAACAAACTACGGCATTGAGTGCGTCCACCATTCTCAACGATAGAACAGCTTTGGCGTTGAGTGAGGTCAACTCTCTGAACGCCAAAGTACTTACCAGTAAGAAAGGGCTCCGGCGTTAAGTGAGCCCGCCTCACTCAGCGCCTAAACCGCCATGGCGTTGAGTGACGCCCATTTACTCAATTCCATCCGGAAGAGGTTGGCGGGAATGCAGATTGATTCTCACCGAATCAGCGGGAATCACTAACGATTCTCGTCGAAGTCGGCGAGAATCACTTTGTGATTCCCGTCGATCTTGACTTAGAAGAATTTTTTCACTCAACGCCACACTACTTAGCCGCAAAAGAACTGATAAAGGGGCAATGGCATTGAGTGTGTGCACCACACTCAACGCCAAGTCCCAGCAGACCCGGGGTTGAGTGTGTGCTCCACACTCAACGCCAATTCCAAGCAGACCCGATGTTGAGTGTGTGCACCACACTCAACGCCAAGCCCTGAATCCTCCATCGCTAACTCTAGCAAGTCTATATTAATCTAATAGCCAAACACGTTTCTAGCACAATTTTCGAGTTAAAGCTTCAAACTCCTACCCGGCTACAGCTACGGCACAGGAAAATGCTAACCTAACCCTTACTTCCTTCCCCGGCCCGAGAACAAACAAGCTACAGCGAGGGAAAAAGAACAGAGAACATACACGGCTGTTTTGGGCAAGGTTCTGTACAGGGAATTTTCTAACAGCAAGATTAGGCATCATCACTAGTTCTTGCATAGGAAAAGAAAGCATCTATTGTACAGGAAAGGAAACTGACTATGGCTAAAGCAATGCTCGGTTGTATCAAATAGGCTAACTGGGCATATAAGAAAACAGGAAAACTAAATGGAAAGGGCAAGAGTACCACTTGCCTCGTTTTCCAGCGGAGCTTGGTCGCCCTCCCTTATCCTCACTCGGTACCTACAACAGCAACACCTCAAGCAAGAATTTTGAAGCTTTAATGGCGGAAACAGACAACCCTTGAAAATCGAGACCCCTAGAAACACCACGAAATTTGAATTTCTTACCGTAGGAATGACAGTTTAGGCTAGAGCAATCCAAATCCTCTTTCGGAATCGAATTCCGTCCACAAACGCTCCCGGAATCGACGTCCGAAGGGCAGCAGTTCCGGCGGTTTCTCTGCTTTCCGCGAACAGGCGCGGACTGGTTCGGTGTTTCGGGAAGATGAATAGGAGCGGTTTCCTCTTAAGACTAAACTATCCTATATATAGCATTCCTCTTAATCTTAATTACTAATCAATTAATTAAGGCTAAAAATGACAAGGCTAAAAATGACAAGGCTAAAAATGACAAGGCAAAACTGCCAAGCATCCGCACCCTTTTAGAAAAATAATATTTAATATAATATTCATTAAATAATTTTTATTTTTTCATAAAATACAAAACGACGCGAACACCGAACATCCTCGGAATTCGATGAAATTCGCACCGTAGCTAAATATCCACGCTACGAACACAACGGTGAAGTCGAAATTAACTTTCGACGAACAAAACTCGAGTTATACCCACCCGAAGCCAAAACACAAGAATCCCCCGAGAGGCCACACCGGCTCACCCAAAACGACTCGGCTTGCTAGGGAGATCTTGCCAATAGGATATAAAATAGGCCACCCAGTTCTAAGGAGTTAAGACCACACTCCACAGATGGCACAAGCCAAGAAAACGCGTCGACGAATGCCAAGCAAGAATTAAATAATCGCAGAAAATCAGGGGCGTTATAGTCACTCCCCCTAAAAGAAAGTTTCGTCCCGAAACATTACGCACAACGCCTCAACTAAAGAAGGAAAGGTAACAAGCCAAACATTACAAGAAGAAAACAATCCAATCTAATCAGGGAAACAATTGAGGGTGAGCCTCCCTCATAGCCGACTCTAACTCCCAAGTCGCGCATTCCAAACCCTGATTCTTACATAGAACTTTGACCATCGGGATGGACTTCCTTCGCAGCACCCGATCTTGAGTATCCAAAATGCGGACCAGCACTTCAATGAAAGAGTGGTTAAACTCCAACTGGGGCACAACATCCAAGACTTGCCTACTACTACACACACACTTCTGCAATTGGCTTACATGAAATACATTATGAACACCCCGGAAGTTTACTGTAAATCTAACCTATAAGCTGACACGCCAATCCGTTCAACAATCTTAAATGGGCCCACATACCTCGGGTCCAATTTCCGATTCTTACCGAACCTCTTGAAAGTCCACCTAGTGTCAACTACTTACACCTATGGGGGGATAGGTGTATTTGCAGCGAATTTGCGGAATTAATGTTTTACCTGCACAAGAAAACAAAACAACACAGCACAAAAAATACACAAGCAATTTATAGTGGTTCCCCGATTTGGGTACGTCCACTTTCCCCCTTCGACCTATCTCCCAACCAGGGATGACTCGGTCACTTCACCAACAGGATTGAAATCCAATCCTCGCACTAACGGAAGGAACCCTTCCACACGTAGGAGTCAACACTCCCACAACACGGGTTGCACCCAACCCTACAACTAGAGACTAAACGGTCCTTTACAAAGAAATGAAAATAGCTTGTACGAAATACAAACAACGTATGGAGACTAAGGTGTCCCTCTTCGTTCGACGACGTGTTCTTGAAGTCAACGAAGAGTCCACAACTCTAGATCTCACTTGGAGAGAATCATCTCTAGATCAACGGCTTCAACAAGAGAGGCGGTGATGCTATGTAGATCCAATCTTCTTAGCAAAGTCGGTAAGGTCTTCCAACGGTCACACTAGGATCGATCGTCTCGATCGATTCGGATGGGGAAGGTTTCCCGATCACAAATCAAGAGACAAAAGATCTCTGGATAGACGTGTGAGACGCTGTGCCCGACTAGGATTCTGTCGCCGGGAGAGGTAACGAACACCTCGATCAACGGTGGCGAGCAATTAGCGAGAGGCGGAGCAGGTCGGCCGAGCTCGCTTCCGATCTAGGGCTTGATGGCGGCTTCTTTTTCTTTGATCTGTAATCCGTGTTTTTACTGTTCACAAATACAGAGTATTTATACATTAGGTCAAGAGATGACCGTTGTGGGCCCCACCAGCAGTAAGACCAAAGTCCGGTTCAAAATCCCGCAGATAACGTGGACCGGTCCAGACAGAGTTGGAAAAATGCCCAAGTCAAATTCGGCAAGAATCGTGAGTGATTCTCGACGAATCGGCGAGAATCACTTACGATTCTCGCTGAATTCTACTTAGATAATTCAGGCTGCACAGGTTATAGAGGCCTGGGAGAATCGGTGGGAATCACCTTGGATTCTCGCCGACTCGTCGAGAATGCAAAGTCATTCTCGACGAATCGGCGAGAATCACTTGGTGATTCTCGACGATTCTGCCTTAGATGATTTTTCTGACTGCGTCGAGACAGCCGGCCCAACCCGGCAAGAATCAACTAGTGATTCTCGTCGACTCGTCAAGAATCACTAGTGATTCTCGACGAATCGGCGAGAATCACTTAGTGATTCTCGACGAATTATACTTAGACAAATTCTCGTCTTTCCACCCATGAGCTGGTCTTTGGCCCATCCTTGCTTCTTGTCTGCTCTTGCTTTATCATAGCCCTGTACTTGAACTTAAGTACACACCAATAGAGAGAGTACACGTAGGCCAAGACACTGATCTGCTCAACGAGGGATTACGTTGCACAGACCCGTGTATATTGACTCACTGCACCCTGACATTGGTGTGTACTTAGCGTGGAATAACTGCAAGCACAACTTAAAGAAATTAATCAAATACATAGTAAATTCATCTTAGCTTGATAGGAGGCTTCCTCAAATCCCGGTGATTGTGGATACAATACCCAACAATCTCCCCCTATTTGACGAAGCCAAAATCCTACTAAGCTAAGATGAATTTCAACATTCCAGATAAAATATGCATTAATCAACAGAGTGAGCAATAAGCGTAATTAGATAAATGTGAGATTCAAATAATAAACCACACACATGTATATATAAATATTAATGTCCACACACAAATGTTCATGGTTTACTTAATAAAAAAGTTTAAATGAGATAATCACAAGAGCTAACATCCTACAGATCTTTGTCCTTAGCTAAGTCTTCTTTGAGTTGCTGAGCTAAGAATCTTTTGCTTTGTCGCTCAAAATACTCCTTGGGCTTAGGATAGTATCTCGGAGGAGGAGCTATGTTTGCAGGTTTGTTTGCCCCAGTGTTGCTTCTGAAGAACAAGTTTCTTTTATCTTCATACAACTTGTGCTGCTCCCACTCGTATTGGCTATATACGTCACTCCTTTTGACTTGCCCTTCTTGTAGTAATGCAAAGGTGTCCAAGATGATATTCTTTGATACGGGACTCCACTTTTCATTCCTCACATCATCCTCCTTCAATCTAATCTTCTTTTCAGCTGGTGTTTCCTTCGAAGTTCCTTCTTTGATTTGCCTTTTGCCTTTGGCTTTTGCTAAGGCAACTTGGTCAAACCAGCTTCTTCTTTCAGCCCTCTCCGCAGCTTTCTTCAACTCGACTTCGCTCAGTTGTACTTCTTCAGCCCTTATATCACCCTCAGTAGTACCAGCACGGCCCTCATCCTTAGGTGGGGCAACAGGGACATGTATTCCCGATGCTTCTTTTACCAGCCAGTGGGCCGTTTCAAACACGTACCTATTCGAATTATCGAATTTGTATTTGTCAATTATTATTTATTAAGTTGAGTAAAGGTGCAGTTTTGAAAGGCATTTGAAAGGCATACCTATTGGTCTGGTCGAAATTTAGAAGTACCAACTCTTGAAGCCCCGCCATCTTAGCATTATACGCTTCCTCCCCCTTTTTGGCTTCGACGGCTACAGAGTTTGTATAGGAATGCAAAGAGGCATCAATGTGCTTCACGGTTTTACTGAATTCGTCCAACAGAGATTTCTGATTTTTGTTTAGCGTTACCATGTTGGCATCGAATTTTTTTATGCTGTCTGCCACAATATGTGCATTTTTATTGACGACAGCCAGATCGTCAGTATTCTTCTTCAGTCCCTGCATGAGAAGAGATACTGCTGTGCCTGCCTCTGTGTATTTTTCATCAAATTTCTTTTCCATCAAATCCAGTTTGTGGTTGATCTGAACCACATTCTTAAGCATGAGATCCTCAGACTCCCGCAGTCTCTTTAGCACTTTGTTGTGTGATTTCTCAACCGTATCCTTGAGCTCATCAAGCATACCTTGGACAAAATTGACAGTGAGATTTGCTATGCTTTCTTGTAGTGGAGGAGCTGCAGGCAGACCCTGGTCAGGCTCCCCCGCAGAAGTACTGGGAGAGCTGGATAGTAGTATGGAGTCCACAGGGGGAACAAAGGATTGCTCCCCCTCCATCCTTGCATCTAACTGCTTAGGAGCTTGTTCCACAGATGGAACCTCAGCATCCTCCTGAGACTTTGCTGCTTTCTCATTCTCTACTACTTCTTCTTCTATCTCAGTCTCCAAGTGATCATGCTTATCGGCAGAGCTGTGCACATCTTCTTCTACTTCTTCCTCCTCCTCCTCATCAGCCACCTCATCTCCCAGATCATCGTCGATAAGAGCTTCCTCATCGTTCTCAACCTCCTCATCATTTGCTACTTCATCTGCCACCATCTCCATATCTTCTATAGCTATCAGAGAAATATCAGATAAGATGTTTGCAGAACCGGTTACAGGCTCCCCCTCAGTTCCTGCAATCAGGGCGTCAGGAACTTCACTGGGTGTTGCCACGAAATCTGCTGAAGTTCTGTTGTCCTTGGCAGGAGATTCTTCTTGTTCAACTACCACTGCAGCTTGCCCTATGAGTCGCTCCCATCTATCAAAGACGCTGGAGTCCATTTTCTTCAACTAATGCAAAGGAACTCCTTTGCTCATGTCGAACCTATCTCCGTTCAACTGATTGAGAAATAGGCTGATGATTCGTCCAAAACTTGAAGATCTGAGGGTGTCCTTAATCTTCTCAAAAAGCATGGCCCCCCAGTTGAATCTCTTTCGGCAGACTATCACCACAAGAATCTTGAACATGTCTGCTGAGATGTGGTCGTGTGAGCCTGGTTTGCATATCAGTACTTTCCCAATGATGTCAGACAAGAGTTTCCCCTCCTCATTCATTTCTTTTCTCTTTATCGATCTGGTGCCCCTAGCTAGCCCACAGAATAATAGGGTCCTGGCTCTATCATGTTCCTCCAGATAATCCTCGTGCTCAGAACTAGAGAGCTGCAAGCATTGAGTCAGTTTCCTGGCAGACATCTTGATCCTTGCACCTGCAACCTTACTCTTGATGATAGAGTCTTCATTCCGAAGTTTGGCGGTTGCGAAGAACTCCATCACTTCTTTATCCAGAATTTTGCAGGCATGCTCCAGTACAAACGTGAGTCCAGCCTCCTCCAGCATGATGATGATGTTTCTGAACTCATCCGAGGCATGTGAGAACCCGGTTCGAACCAACTTACAGCCAGTGACCAGCCCGGCGGTGGTCCTTGGAGCCATAGCAAACCTAGGAAGGGAATCCCAAGTTTACGCCTAATCAGAGCTCAAAAAGGAAGCTATACGAACAGTGAGTCACTGTAGGGGAGAGGAAATGGTTACCCAAATGCGGAGGGAGCGAGAGTTGACGGAGACGAAGGAAAGCCTGGAGGAGCTCGTGCCCTTATTTGATCGAAACCGCGGAGAATGGAAACTAGGACGAGCGCCCTGGACGCGAGGAGAGGAGTCTACGGAATCCGGAATGAGGTCAACGAGATAGGGAGCCAAAATGCGGGAAGTCGCCGGGAGGAGGGAAGGAATATCGACAGGTTTCTGAGGAAAGGTCGGCGGGATTCTCTGCGAAAGGCGGGAGATGAAGAGTCGGCAGCTTTCTAAATCGACGAGTCGGCGGGAGTACATACCGGATTTAGAAATCTTCTAAATATACCCAAGACAATAACCGTGGTAATCAATTTCAATGGGTTATTTCTCGATCGAGATATGCATAATCTTCTTTATGTCAGTTGTAAGTTTTAGTGACTTCCAATGGCGTATCTTCATTAATTTTCAGTGGGCTGACTTAGGCCTGTTGAGGTTTATTCTCGAATCTACTAGTGTATTTACAGATAAATCTTTAACAATGTATCTAAAGGTTATTTTTGCAATCTTAATCTTTCTTTAGGTGAACAAGCATATAAGTGTAAGTCTATACATGACCATTTACTTTCGAGAGAGGGAATTCATGACTTAATGTGGATATGCAGACATACTTATATACATATATGTAAAAATCGATGCGCTATAGCTCATATATTGAAGCTGATTGCAATTACCTGAGATTAATGGATGTATCATTTAGAACTTCTGCTCAAGGAACACCAGGTGGTCAACTTGCACGTCCCCGTGTTGATGGCACTGCTCCTTTTCCAGATACTTGTTCCACGTCATTTTTGGAACATCTCCTATCTGGTTCCCATTAGGTTTACGGGAACCTAGACTACCCTGCAAAAGAGTTATCTTGCCTTAGGAACCCAATAAGTATTGGGTCCTACGTTCCTGTCAGCATAATAATTGGGATGCCTCCCCTCAGGGATCCTGGAGAGAGGACTAATATTGCCTCGAGGATGTGGAAGTCCCCTTGCCTTTGACACAGAAGGGTTGTGCCAACAATCTATGGCAAAATGACCCACTTTGCCACAACACCAACATTCATGAATGTTGTACCGCCGTTTGTGACCTGACCTGGTGACTGAGGTAGTCAAAGTCCTAGGTCTATACGGGATGGGGCCGAATCTGCTAACAGACTTGTCTCTTCCACCTTGACTCATGGATGGGTGGAAAGAGTGCATATGGTAGGCGTTATGAGGCCTGGAAGGAGGTGCCTTCCTTTCAGTCAGCCCCCTTCCAAGGTCACCATGTGTGCCAACAACATGATTTCTAACCCCCCTTTCCTGAGTCCTAGGGAGGTGAGAGGCGCATTGTGTGCTGATGCTGGCAGACTCATGATTAGTAGGGGCAGTGGCCGAGAATACAAAAGCCTTGGTGGAAGCCTGAGGTATCCTCTTCTGGGTAGCCATGATAGCCCTGGCATTCTGGGTGCTTCCACAAGAGGACTGATCATTCTTGCAGTGACCATGGTTATTCCTATGGTCATACCTGAAAGCATGATGAGTGTCCTTCCTACTCGGGGTGGGGGGTCTGAACACAGTTTTCCCATTTCTCCATGACTTAATAATTTGGGAGATCCACCCATTTTCTGCTTTTCTCTTGATAGCATCAATCTTGGAAAAATTAGAAACTATCCTCTTCTCGGTCTCTAGACGACTTTCTAGATCCGAGATCTGTGAGTCCTTTACTTTGATGGATTCCAATTGGAGATTCATCAAGATCTTTAGTTGAGCAATCTCCTTAGCTTGTTCCTCAACAAGTAAGTTGCTCGTCTGATGGGCACTCTCAAGGGAATCAAGATTATCAATCTTTTGATTGAGGCTATGTGTATCCCTTGCATCATTGGAAGGACTACTCTCAAAACTATTCCTGTCTTCAGGAACTTCAAGAGGAGAGGGGCATGAGGAAGAAGTTACCTGCTTCAGACTTTGTTGTTCATGGTTACCATCCAGATCGGCAGAGACTGTTGAGTTAGCTTCATCAGAACTACTTTCCTCAGCTTCTTCTTCAGTCTCTAACAAGGACACAGGAGCCCTGATATTGACATATTGATCATGCCCTTCATCTTCAGAAATAAGGACCCCTACATAGGCTTCATCCTCTTGCTGACAACCGGTCCCAGCTTTCTCTGATCCCTCCATGAGGTCAGAGATGGTTTGCCACATGGACTTGGCCGTCCTACACTAGTCCACTCTTGAACGAGATACACCAGACCAGACGTCAGTGATGATCTGACGTATTAACTTGTCCAAGTTGTACAGTGAGAGCTCGGTCTCAGACATCTCTTCGGGACTCTTGGGGATTTGGATATCCTCTCCAGAATCAGAAGCCTTTATGGGAATGAAGGGACCCTCTTCCAAGATGATTGACACCCGAGGGTCGATGGCCTCCAGATGAAACATAAGTCTTATCTTCCAGATAGGGTAATACTTTGTTGTGCACGCAGGGAGTCTCAGAGGAGGGACATCAAATTCCAGCTCCATGCTTGAGTCTCGTATTCTAGTTGACACAGGAGGCAGGATCTTACTCAAGGTGTTAACCTTATTGCTGAGTAACCTCCCTCTGATACAACTTGAAAGTCCACCTAGTGTCAACTACTTACACCTATGGGGGGGATAGGTGTATTTGCAGCGAATTTGCGGAATTAATGTTTTACCTGCACAAGAAAACAAAACAACACAGCACAAAAAATACACAAGCAATTTATAGTGGTTCCCCGATTTGGGTACATCCACTTTCCCCCTTCGACCTATCTCCCAACCAGGGACGACTCGGTCACTTCACCAACAGGATTGAAATCCAATCCTCGCACTAACGGAAGGAACCCTTCCACACGTAGGAGTTAACACTCCCACAACACGTGTTGCACCCAACCCTACAACTAGAGACCAAACGGTCCTTTACAAAGAAATGAAAATAGCTTGTACGAAATACAAACAACGTATGGAGACTAAGGTGTCCCTCTTCATTCGACGACGTGTTCTTGAAGTCAACGAAGAGTCCACAACTCTAGATCTCACTTGGAGAGAATCTTCTCTAGATCGACGGCTTCAACAAGAGAGGCAGTGATGCTATGTAGATCCAATCTTCTTAGCAAAGTCGGCAAGGTCTTCCAACGGTCACACTAGGATCGATCGTCTCGATCGATTCGGATGGGGAAGGTTTCCCGATCACAAATCAAGAGACAAAAGATATCTGGATAGACGTGTGAGACGCTGTGCCCGACTAGGCTTCTGTCGCCGGGAGAGGTAACGAACACCTCGATCAACGGTGGCGAGCAATTAGCGAGAGGCGGAGCAGGTCGGCCGAGCTCGCTTCCGATCTAGGACTTGACGGCAGCTTCTTTTTCTTTGATCTGTAATCCGTGTTTTTACTGTTCACAAATACAGAGTATTTATACATTAGGTCAAGAGATGATCGTTGTGGGCCCCACCAGCAGTAAGACCAAAGTCCGGTTCAAAATCCCGCAGATAACGTGGACCGGTCCAGACAGAGTTAGAAAAATGCCCAAGTCAAATTCGGAGAGAATCGTTAGTGATTCTCGACGAATCGGCGAGAATTACTTACGATTCTCGCCGAATTCTACTTAGAGAATTCAGGCTGTACAGGTTATAGAGGCCGGGGAGAATCGGTGGGAATCACCTTGGATTCTCGCCGACTCGTCGAGAATGCAAAGTCATTCCCGACGAATCGGCGAGAATCACTTGGTGATTCTCGATGATTCTGCCTTAGATGATTTTTCTGACTGCGTCGAGACAGCCGGCCCAACCCGGCAAGAATCAACTAGTGATTCTCGTCGACTTGTCGAGAATCACTAGTGATTCTCGACGAATCGGCGAGAATCACTTAGTGATTCTCGACGAATTATACTTAGACGAATTCTCGTCTTTCCACCCATGAGCTGGTCTTTGGCCCATCCTTGCTTCTTGTCTGCTCTTGCTTTATCAGAGCCCTGTACTTGAACTTAAGTACACCCCAATAGAGAGAGTACACGTAGGCCAACACACTGATCTGCTCAACGAGGGATTACGTTGTACAGACCCGTGTATATTGACCCACTGCACCCTGATATTGGTGTGTACTTAGCGTGGAATAACTGCAAGCACAAAGAAATTCATCAAATACATAGTAAATTCATCTTAGCTTGATAGGAGGCTTCCTCAAATCCCGGTGATTGTGGATACAATACCCAACACCTATTAACTCCAACCATCGGGGAAACCTTAAGAAACACAAGGTCCCCTACAGAAAACTCCAAGTCTGACCTACGCCGATTGGCGTTCCTTTCGTATCTCTCCTGAGCTATACGAAGCTTTTCTCGAATAAGGTTCACCATGACTTCCATCTCCTCGAGCGCATCCGGACCCAACAAGGGTCTCTCACCTGTCTCAGCCCAAAACAGGGGAGTTCTGCAGCGCCTCCCATACAAAGCTTCAAACGGAGCCATTTTCAAACTCTCTTGATAACTGTTGTTGTATGCAAACTCCATAAGTCACAACCGCTCATCCCATGCTCCACCGTGGTCTAGAATGTAGCATCTGGTCATATCCTCAACTATCTATTTCACCCGCTCTGTTTGTCCATTGGTCTATGGGTGGTAAGCAGTAGAATACCTCAGATCTATACCCAAACCCTCCTGCAGACTCTGCCAAAAGCGAGAAGTAAACCGAGAGTCTCGATCATAAATGATGCTTACAGGCACACCGTGCAATCTGATGACCTCATTCAAGTACAACTCTGCTATCCTCTTCATCAGATAGTCAATCTTATACGGCACGAAGTGATCACACTTTGTCAGTCTATCCACTATAACCCAAATAGAATCAAATCCCCTTGGAGATTTCGGTAAGCCCGTGATGAAGTCCATAGAAATACTTTCCCACTTCCAAGTCGGGATCTCTAGTTGAGTCAACTTACCACCAGGCCTTCCGTGATCGGCCTTCACACGCTTGCAAGTGTGGCACTCAGCAACAAATCGGGCTATATCACTCTTCATCCCATACCACCAGGAAATTTGCTTCAAATCACGATACATCTTTGTAGATCCCGTATGGTAGGCAACACTGGATCCATGAGCCTCTCTACATACCATACCCCTGATGTCTCCAACAGCAGGGATGCAAAATCTACAGCGGTACTTCAAAGTACCTGCATCATCGATAAATAAATCTGGCAACTCCCCTCTCTCAGTCCTGAGGTATAAGTGCAGAAGGTCCGGATCATCCTTCTGGTGAAACCTAGTAAGGGAAATCCAAGACGGCTCTGCCACTGTCAAACTACTCTGCATATCGCAGCATCCCACTGAGATATCCATAAGGAGGAACTCTTCCACTAAACGATCGGCGGAGAGATTAAAGATCTTCCCCGTCTTCCGGCTCAGGGCGTCGGCCACCACATTGGCCTTGCCTGGGTGATACTAGATCTCTATGTCATAATCAACCACATACTCTAGCCACCGCCGCTGGCGCAGATTCAACTCCTTTTGCGTGAACACGTACTTAAGGCTCTTATGATCAGTTAAGATCTTGCACTGAGCCCCATAAAGTAGATTCCTCCACAGCTTCAACGCATAAATTACCGCTGCAAACTCAAGGTCATGCGTAGGGTAATTTCTCTCATGAGTCTTCAATTGCCTTGACCCATACGCAATCACTTTTCCAACCTGTATCAACACGCAACCCAGACCAACATGCGAAGCATCCACGTACACATCACACTCCATAACCTCAGTAGGTAGGGTCAGGACGGGAGCAGAGCACAATTTATTCTTTAGCTCCAGGAAGGCTTCTTTGCATTTCTCGCACCAAACAAAGGCCGCGTTCTTCTGAGTCAACCTTGTCAAAGGTGCAGCCAGGGTGGAGAAACCCTCCATGAACCTCCTGTAGTAGCCGGCCAATCCTAGGAAGCTTCTGATCTCCTTGGGCGTGCCCGGCCTTCTCTAATCCATCACTGCTGCGATCTTTTTTGGGTCGACCGAAATCCCATCCTTGTTTACCACATGGCCCAGAAACGAGACCTGAGGCAACCAAAATTCGCACTCGCTCAACTTGGCGAAGAACTTGTGATTCCTCAACTCCAATAGAACCAAGCGCAGATGCTGCTCATGCTCCTCAGCGCTGCGGTAATAGACCAACACGTCATCGATGAAAACCACAACAAACTTGTCTAGGAAATCCTTGAACACCCGGTTCATCATATCCACGAAAGTTAATTGTGCGTTGGTCAATCCAAACGACATCACCAAGAACTCAAAATGACAATGCCTAGATCTAAACGCAGTCCGTGGAATATCTACCTCACGGATCCTGAGCTGATGATAGCAAGAACGAAGATCGATCTTAGAGAACACTGTGCTACCACACAATCGATCAAATAGATCATCGATCCTTGGCAGAGGATACCTGTTCTTAATAGTGACTTTGTTTAACTCCTTGTAGTCGATGCAAAGCCGCATCGACCCATCCTTCTTCTTTACAAACAAAACCGGAGCACCCCAAGGCGACAAACTCTGCCTGATAAACCCTTTTGCCAACAACTCATCTAACTAGACTCGCAACTCCTCTAGCTCACGAGGGGCCATCCGATACGACGCCTTAGCAATAGGATGCGTACCCAGTTCCAAATCAATCACAAATTCGACATCCCGATCGGGAGGAAGACTAGGAAGGTAATCAGGAAACACATCAGCGAAACCACGAACAACGGGAATCTCCTCTAAGCGCGGTACACTAACAGCAGTCCCAACCACCGAGACTAAACAAGCAAAACAACCAGAAAGAAACAACTTCTGAGCACATACCGCAGAAAAGACAGGATAATCTTGGCACGGATTAGCATACACGCTTCCTGGATGACCATTGTCCTTGATGAAGTCCAAGCACTTCCCTTTGCACTGAATGACCGCATCATACCTAGACAGCCAGTCAATGCCAAGAATAACATTGAAGTCCTCCAGATCAATCATCTTCAAGTCTTCCCTCACAATAAAATCCCCTAACAAAACAGGGCAATCTAGAATGCCCAAATCTTATAACACAGTTCACCAGAAGGGAACTTGATGCGGAAGGTATCACGAACTCGATCTAGAGTTAACCGATGTCACTCCACAAAGGCTCTAGCCACAAATGAGGTTATAGTGCCGGAGTCGAACAGAACACGCGCCCAGCGGTTCTTCACCTTAAATTTCCCTATAGGAGTATATACAACTAAGGATCTACCAAAACTCAACTGTAACCATTCTAGTAAATAAAACTTTCAAGCTGGAATAAGAAACAACTAACCTGAGATGACCTGAGTCGAAGCTTGAGCCTCCTTAGAAGAGATCACGTTCAGCTTTCCTTTACCCTTGTCCACACGCTGAGGCGGAGGTAGTGCCTGCAAGCGGAATTGCATGAAGAGAAGGCTGGACCTCAGGACACCTAGACTTGATATGACCCTTCTGCCCGCACTGATAGCAGACTTTATCCATGGACCAGCACTGGGCAGCATCATGCCCGGGTCGCTTGCAAATAGAATAGGAAATGTTGGGTATTATATCCACAATGTACCTGATTTGAAGAAGCCCCTGAACAAGCTAAGGTGAATTGACTATGTATTTGATTACTTGTCTTCTAGTTGTGCTTGCAGCTATTCATTGCTAAGTACACACCAATGTCAGGGTGCAGTAGGTCAATATACACGGGTCTGCACAACGTAATCCCTCGTTGAGCAGATCAGTGTGTTGGCTTACGTGTACTCTCTCTATTGGAGTGTACTTATTTCCAAGCACAGGGTCATGAAAGATCAAGAGCAGTCAAGGAGCAAGGATGGGCCAAAGACCAGCTCACGGGTGGAAAGACGAGAAATTGTCTAAGTCCAATTCGTCGAGAATCACTAAGTGATTCTCGCCGATTCGACGAGAATCACTAGTGATTCTCGCCGAATCCTCGAGAATCACTAGCTGATTCTCGTTAGTTGGAGCTGACAGTCTCGACGCCGCCAGAAATTTCTCTAAGGCAGAATCGTCGAGAATCGCTAAGTGATTCTCGCCGATTCGTTGAGAATGACTTTGCATTCTCGACGATTCGGCGAGAATCAAGTGTGATTCCCGCCGATTCTCCCCGGCTTCTATATCAGTGCAGCCAGAATTCGGCTAAGTAGAATTCGGCGAGAATCGTAGGTGATTCTCGCTGATTCGTCGAGAATCACCTACGATTCTTGCCGAATTTGACTTGGGCATTTTTCTGATTCTTTCTGGACCGGTCCATATTACCTGCGGTATTTCGAACCGGACTTAAGTCTTATTGTTGGTGGGGCCCACAACGGTCATGTGCTTGACCTAATGTATATATACCTCCGTATGTATGAGCGGAAGAGATACGAAATACGCGAATTAAAAAAGACGAGCCGCCGTCGAGCCCTAAAACGCATTGTTTGCTTGAGTGTAGTAGGTGCGCGGTCACCCCTCTTTTGGGATCTCTAACTCCACAGAGACCGGTTTTCGATATCAACAGTAGAACTGTTGTTTTTCTTAGGTAAATCAGGATTCTTCCTGGTTACGTCTACAACTCTCTTTCCTTTATCTGAGATAAACTTAATTGGGGTTGTTAACACTATAGGTTGGCTAGATTAAGCACCCAAGCCTAGTGTACTATTAAGTCTTGAGTTCATTGTACTTGTGATGTCCATCAGTCTGATGCTTCTCCCATTCAGAGATTCTCCAAACTTCTTTGCGTGAGATAGTTCACTTTTCAGTGAAGCTATCTCCTCCCTACAACATTCCAAATCCTCAGAGAGTTTGAGGTTATCATATTTTAAAGTGCTATGTTTAGATAATTGATTTCTGAGAGAGATAATCTCTTTCTCAGACTTTAGCAGGTCTAAACAAAGTGCCTTAAATTCAAATCTAAAGTCCTCTTAATTGAAATCAAAAGAATCTATTACCTGAACTTCTTCAATTTCATGTTCTGATTCAGATTCTGACTCTTTTTCTGCATCAGAATTATGTTGAGAGGCATTGATAGCCATCATGCAGAACTCCTTCTCTTGAGTATCATCTTCATCATCACTTGAGCTTGATGATGCCTCTGATTCTTCTTCAGTTTCACTCCAGGTTTCAGCTACAAATCCCTTCCTGGTGTGTTTGTTCTTGCTGGAGGAGGATTTGTCATTGTTGTTTATTTTGAAGTCTTTGTCTCTTCTCCTATCTTTCTTATCTTTCTTGTCCTTATTTTGATTCTCTGGACAATCAGGCATAATGTGGCCTGGTTTCCTGCATCCAAAACAAATAATATCTTTGTTACTGGACTTGTAATACCTTGGCTTTTCATCGCCTCTAGATGAGCTTTTCCTGAAATCTTTCCTTGCCATCTTGTAGAATATTTTGGCTAGTAGACTCATTAACTCTTCATTGCCTGTGACCTTTTCTTCAAGCAGTTCTTCTGTAGCTTTGAAAGCAATTGTCTTCTCCTTTCTTATTGCTGGAGAAGCTATCTTTTGCTCTTCTTCTCTATTCTTGATAAGTAGCTCATAAGACTTGAGCTTGCCCAATAGAGCTTCAGTGGTGATCTCATTTAGGATTCTGGCATCCTTGATTGGCCAGATCATTGAATCCCAAGTACTAGGGAAGCACATTAGGATCTTATCATTAAGTTCAGTCAATGAGATCTACTTGTCCAAGGTCTTCTGTTCACTGACAATTAGACTGAGTCTGTTGTATAGGTCAACAACTGACTCAGTTTCTCCCTTCTTGAAATTCTCATACTGGGTTATGAGATGGGATCTTCTATCCTTTCTTTCATCAGCTGATCCTGACACAAGCTCAGATAGCTTGTCCCAAATTTCTATTGCTGAGTTGCATTCAGCCACTTTTTGAAATATGTCATCAGAAATAGTCTAAGCCAATATGTTCATTGCCTTAGCATCAACAACTTTCCACTTTTTGATTTCTGCATCTGTTCCTAAAGGGGGTGGAACAGCATTTGTACTTGTAGTTGCTGGAAGTCTTGGACACATAGTCAAAACAGAATTAAAGATGTCCTCATCAATAGAATTCATGTATAATTTAATCCTTGCCTTCCAAAGTGCAAAATTAGAAAGATTGCACACTGGAGGTCTGGTGCTAGCATAATCTTTGTTCTGTGTCATGGTTTTATATGAAAATAAGAATAATGGAAATAATAACCCTCTATTAAAGATTGATCTTATCAGAGATCTTTTGGTTCAGGTGTTAGCCTGTAGGAATAACCAATCTGATGAGGGTTTAGTTGTTTAATAACCAACCTGGCTCTGATACCAATTTAAAGTGAGGGTAAGATCTACCTTTACTCTAGAGGGGGGTGAATAGAGTATATTAAAATAATTTTCCAATTTAAAAATTATTCAGCAGTGGAAGACTTGATTTATATATATGTGTATTGTGCTTGTAGTAAGTAAAACTAAGTAAGCAAGAAACAAATCACAGCACACAGCAAATCAAACACAGCAACCAGAAGACACAAGGATTTATAGTGGTTCCCCAATCAACCAGGGTACATCCACTCTTCTACCACCCTAGGTAGGAATCCACTGCAGGAATAATTGATCAGGTGTCCTGGGCACCAATGAGCTTTTGATAAGGTGCTCAAAAACAAAATCAGATTTTTTGATCAGGTGTCTTGCCACCACTGAGTTTTGACAAGGTCTCAGAAACCAACCACAAAACTTTTGAAGGGAGTTCTGAGTAACCATTTTATAGTAGAATAAAAGAAAGAGAAAGAGTTAATGTTCTTCTCTGTCAACAGTCAAAGAGAAGACTAGTGGATTGTTGTTGTCAAAGCTCGCCCTGAGATTTGTAGTTGTTCAGGAAAAGAAGCTTTGCACAGGGTGATAGGCCTTCAGTATGTTTGAGATCTCCAGCAAAGAATGATTTCAATAAGAGCTGAAATGTGATGTGTCTGGAGTCCTTGATTGATAAAGCTTTGAACACTTGAATCAGAAGAGATCTTGAAAGAATAGAGGAATTCTTTTTTGTGTGGTGATCTCCTTCACTATTGTATTCCTTGTGTTCTGTAAGAATTTTAACTTGTAATCCTTTAGAACTTGTGTCTCAAAATCTATTCCTTAGAATAAAAATCATCCTGTCTCAAATACCCTGAGATGATATTCAGTCTTCTAGATAGCCGTTAGCCAGTCATAAATGACTACCTTAAATGATATCTATCTCTGGAGGAAAGTCCTAAGAGACATTCCATTTAGTCTTCCTTGAAATGTGCTCCAGATTGATTGAAACGGCTAAAAAATCCTTTTAAATAAATGCTTGATATGAATCAGATTGAATTCCATAACTGACTGAATTTGAATTTTGAAATCGTCGATCTCTCAAGAAAAGTCGTCGATCTGAGCTCGACTATCGTCGACCTGAGCTCAGAGACTGGAATTAAACTTGAGATAGAAATCGTTGATCTGAGCTCGGAGATCGTCGACCCGAGTTCGATGACTCATTGAACTAAGCTCAGAGATAGTCGAACTGAGTTCGACACCTCGTCGATCTGAGCTCGACGAGAATTGCCTTAAACTTCTACACTTGTATCCTGAACTAGAAGGTCTTGGGGGCAGCTTTTAAACCTAATTTCTAAGCCTTAGACCTATTCTAGTTGACCTTTAAAACTATACAATGAGGTCAAGACTTATTCCTAAGGATATAGTGATCCTTACCCAAATCAGTAATGGGGTGTTCCAACAATTCTGTTCTTTGAAACCCCATGGAACCTTGCTAGTGAATGTTTTAGGTTGAAATTGTTGCCCCTAATTTTTAGTTTAATTTTTGTTTGATTAAATCTAGTACTTCATGCACAGATGATTAAGAAGGTGGTTTGGTGGTATAAAATTATTCATAGATGATATATCTGTTGAAAAATTATGAGACTTAGGCACAAATGGTTTCAGGCCTAAATATGCTTGTAGTAATTTATTCATAATTTTTAGAGGGTTGATTACAGTACTTTCCTTACAAGTCCATAATATTGAGGTTTTTGGTAATTATTTTATTTAGAGTTTAATCCCTGCTGAAAAATTATGAAACATGGCCAATGATGTTATTAGAGTTTTTTTTAGCCCAATATAATTAATTCATAATTTTTGGATGATAATTTTCTGTACTTGTTTCATTAATAATAAAAGATAAAAATTATTTCTAAAATAGTTTTAAGGCCCCTTAAATGCTAGAAAAATTATGATACCTTGGATTTACATTACTGAGTTAACCTAATATTTATCATAATTTTGTTAGGCATCTTGCATGATGAGTACTTAGAGTAGTTCATGTTCAAATTGGTAACCCTTGGAAGCTTTAAGGAAATTAATTAAATGCAAGATAAAATAGGAAAATTACAATTTTCTAGATTTAGTCTATTTGTACCATGACAAGTCTCCGGTAAATAATTTAGGGCATTTGGATGATTATTTGGATTATCTCCTATCTGGTTCGACATATTGCATAGGTTGGTCTGCATTTGACAAATTGGGTTAGCTGCAATAGGATATGATTGGACATGGTGTAGGAGTTAGTCATTTTGCTCGGTTGGATAGATGTGGATGAATTCACCAAAGAAGGATAGGAAGAGTAGTGAGAAGTGGTTGGGCTAATGTTTAGAGGTGCTTGGGTTTGACAAAAGATCGTCTTTCCCGAGGAGAGGAAGAGTCAAAATCACCCTAGGATTAGCCTACTGTAATATGAGAAGGGAATGGGTAAAGGGAATCAACCAATAATAATAAGTGCCTTGCGAAAGGGAACAATGGGCTTCAGCTACCTTCATAGTTCCTAGTGCCCTTTAAGAGCCCTTCTCGGGGTATACGGGGGGGGGGGGGGAGTCCTGGGCTAATGTAAACTGTAGGAGTGATAAATCTTAAAAAGCAACTAGAATAATTAGGAGTTTACTTTCACACACCCCAGAGTCTCGGGAAGTTAGTTTGACTATGATATTCGAGCGGTAGGCTCGGTGGTTGTGGAGACGGACGGGATAGTCCGGGGAGCTTTGGCTTGGTTAGTTTTGAGTCGGACAGTTTGGTCCGCGGAGCTTTGGCTCGGTTGTTGGACATGTTAAATATTGCATGTGCATAAAGAAAAGAAAAAAATAAGGTGGTGGGTCTTCGGTATTGGAGGGTCGATGCACCGACACCAATACGCTGACTTGGAAAGTGTGGATAGCACTTCGCCAACAGAAGTCTGCTGCGCCAGCCAGCAAGAGTACGCAGGAGTCCGCTTTGTGCACCAAGCGTTGAGGCGTACGATAGGTCTGGCCGGTAGTGCTTTACTGGTTTAGAGGTGGGCGAGGCCCAACCCAACGCTTCCATCTGCCACTATGGAGTTATCCTGGGAGGTTCGGTTCCAGAAAGGGGAAACTAAAGGTCTGTGTACACAGAGTCGGGTGGGTGAGTTGCACTTGCATGACCACTTCATACCCACTTGCATGTCATAACATATCATTGCATTTAACCTCTGGCACCAATTGTGTAAGTGGTATGGGATGCTTACACAATTGGACTTGCAAAATGACCCCTTGGTCTATAAGCTTGTGTGGGCAAGTTTATAAATTAAGGTTAAATTCTTCATATATATATATATATATATATATATATATATATATATATATATTGCTGTAAATAACTGACACCCCAAGTGGAATGGGACTCTTTATACGATGGGAGCCCTGCAGAAGATCCCTTGGCTTATGCATTTCTGCACATAAGTTAAGGTTACTTTTCATACTTTACTTTGCTGCCACATATACTATAAAATTTCTAGTATAGGTCCGCTATCATCATATTCTTGATTACTCTCCACCTTCAAGTCCTCCCCTTTCTTACTCTCCGCTCGATGCCTAGGGTCCATGGGGGAAGGGGTGGGGGATGATAGGACTTAGTCTTAAAGACTAACGGTTTTCGGACCACATCATTTAGGGGATCGTGGTGCCCTATATGGAGGAGCTGCCCAGGAGGTCGGCCCGTTTGGAGATAGGGCAGTCTAGCTCAAGAGTTTAGATAGCTGTGACTGTGAGTCCCTAATTCTAGTAGTGTTTTATTTTGCTTCTGCTTGAGTGACTATTTAGTGAGGATTTGATGTATCGTGCTTAAGCCCTTATTTTTAGTACATTTATATTTTGCGGACTCTCCCTTCATGGAGATTTTATTACTCTTATATGTGATTTTTTTCGTGGACTTGATTTTACTTTATTGTGCTACCTTTCTGTGATCAAATTGGCCGACAGAATCGGCGCTTTGTGGTGATGACCCTTCAGGGCGTAAAGGTATCACCGCAAAGCGGCGATTCTTGGCATAAGACCCTGGTGTTTTAAAAGAAAAAATAAATGGGGTCTTACACTCAAGAATTTTATCATCGTCAAGGGGGACTTAGACAACATCCCCTTTTGGCAATCCAACTCATTGAGGCAAGTTATCGCCCCCTAGCCTGGTGGCCCATGAAGTGGAGTTGTTCGGGATCTTTGTCAGGAATAACTTTGAAGTGGCCTCCCTCCGCAGGAACCTGGACGACCTCGTCCCCGTCCTGCCCGAGGAATGTAAGCAGTTCGCGCTTCGGCCTTTGTATCTATCCTTGTTATTCTCTAAGACTTATTCTTCTCACAGGAGAGTGTGACATCCCTCTACACCCCCTTGCGAGAGTACGCCGCTCGCCTCCAGCGGGCTCGCCCGTGAAGAGGCAGCGGCCTCCACTAACCGCGAGGTCACGGTCCCTGCAATCCCAAAGCGACCTAGTCGCGAGCAACCTCATGCCCCGACACTGCCCATGAAATTGAAGAAGGCGAGCGGCGTGCCTCCCTCAGCTTCCTAGAAAGGCAAGGCCCCCGTGGGCCAACCCTCTAGGGATCTCGCCCCCACGGACCCTTCGGCCTACAGCTCTCTCGCCGGGAAGGACGGCACATCGGGGCCCCAAGAAGGGGTTCAGCCCACTGTGAAGCCAGTGCCAAGAGGGCACCGTAATTTTGGCTACGGCAAGGGACCTCCAGATGAGCTCGGCATCCTGCTCCTTCAATGGGATAAGGAGAAGAACTGGGTTTACATCTCCTTACTGCTATTGAGTTGGGTGGAGCAGGACAATATTGGCAGAGAGTTTTACAACCTCTAGTTTGGCTTCTATGCCTGGGAGGATGCCGCTATCTATGATGAGGAGGACACGTGGGTGCTGAATATCGGAAGTGCGGGGGCTAAGTTCCGAAGCCTCGAGCTGTCCCACATGCTCAGCCGGCGATTCCACCAGTCGGAGAAGAACTCCCCCTTACTAAAGAAGCCGGCTGACGAGAAGGAGGCGGCCCACAAACTCGCCCAAGGGGAGGCGGATGATAAGAGAAAGCAAGCTGACGCATCCGAAGCGGCCCTTGCTCAGTACCTGGGGGAGCAGTATGTCCCTCAACTTGCGCCAATTCTCTATTGCCTTCTCTTACACTCGTCTCAATTGCCCTTCTTCTCGCAGGATGCAGAGACGGCCAGCAAGATGGGCATCGAGATCGCAATCCTCAAGCAGGAGAAAGAGGCACTACAGACGCGGGTAGGCGCGTTGGAGGCTGCTGCGACCGTCCCGCCGCCTTATGGCAACAGCTGTCAGCTCACGCACTATAGCGAGTATGACCTAAAAGCCTAGATGTAGATGAACGCCGCCATTGCGGCGAAGTATACCCTCCAGACGCTACGGCGGGCTGACTTGATCAAGAGTGAGGGCGTCAAGCTTTTGACGAGCGACGTGGTACCAGAATTATTCCTTCTGGTACCGAAGCCGAGTGACGACCCCTACAATTGCATATAGGGGTGCTCGCCGTTCGGGACCCGCTTTGTCGGAGGCTTGTGCCTCGACTAACATTTTTGTTATAGCATGGATGTGGGCCGAGGCCCGGGACTTGAAATAACCATACATTTTTTATCGACCCAATGTTCTTTGAAAAACTGTTCCTGTATTCTGCTTTAATTATAATGTAAATATTTTCTTCTTGCACTCGCGATTTACTTAGCCTCTTCTGATCTGTCGTTGCGAGTGAGTGAGGTCGCTTGTTCATTCCAGACTTGGACTTAGGCTAAACATCGATGAGCAAGATAGTTAACCGTAATGCGAGTCGGTGACCCGTGTCCTCCGTGCGGGCCCGCCATGTAACATCCCATTTCCGGCTAGAGCCCTAGGAGTCGGTTGGTTGTGGTAGAGCCCTAGGGAGCCCAAAACTTGAAATAAATCGACCAAGAAATCGGGTCACGGGTTGGTCACGCCCGTGACCGACCCGTCACGCCCGTGACATAGGGCGTGACCACATTCGACGATCGTCGATTTTAGTTCGACGATCATCGAACCCAGAATTAGTCACCAGACCTGTCACGCCCGTGACCCGCCATGTCACGCCCGTGACATAGGGCGTGACCATGATCGTCGATTCCAGTTCGACGTCATCAAACCAGAATTAGTCACCAGGCATGTCACGCCCGTGACCCACAATGTCACGCCTGTGACATAGGGCGTGACACGCTCGACGATCGTCGATCCCAATTCGACCATCGTCGAACCAGATTTGGCCACACGGGCCTGTCACGCCCGTGACCCAGGTGTCACGCCCGTGACCACCCTTCGACGATCGTCGATCTCAGTTCGACGATCGTCAAACCCAGAATTGGCTAACCGGGCCTGTCACGCCCGTGACCTATGTGTCACGCCCGTGACCAAGGCCGAAATGACAGCCAGGTTGGAAATTTCGGTAACCGACGCCATAATAAATTCTGACTAGGGGAATGAAAATCAAGAGTATTTATGGGTCGTTCCCTACTTTACTTATGTTAATAATTAAGGAAAATTAGGTCCAATAGGAAATTACCACCTGGCAAACACCTCTTCATCTCTAACGTTTCAACTGCCATTCGTCATAACCGAAACGTCATTAAGGGGATTATTAATGTCCGCGAACGTTTCATCTCCAACGTTTCAACCTTTCCCCTCCCTCCTTTCTTCCCTTTAAAAAAAAGGCCCCATAGGCTCAAGGATGAAGTTTCCAAGCCCTTACCTGAAGTTTCGAGCCTCCTACTGTGATGTAGAAGAATTCCGACGACGCCACCACCGCGCCATGACAGTCCAACGTCCATCTCGCCGCCAAACCATGAATAAGGTCCTCCTCTACTCTTTCTTCTATGGATATATCTTAGAAATCATTAGGAGAGATATCGGGCTCAAAAGAGCCGGATCGGGTGAGCGTTTCCATGCTTTTCCGAAATTTGCATGGTGGTGGGTTCGCCGGAAACCGCCTCTCCGGCGGCCGTGCCGCCGCCCGACGGTAGCCCTCACCTCAACAGAGGTGGTGGTGGTGATGGCCGGCCAAGGAGATGACTGGATGGCCGAGAAATATGTTTGGAAAAGCTACAGGAGAAATGAGTTTTCGGGCTTCTGGTTTCGGGCTGTTGAAGAAGATGAACAGTGCCATGAGAAATAAATTCTATTTTTAAAACAATTTCTGAATGAATTTATCTGTCATGTTAAATAATTTGGGAAAAATACCTAAAGCTCCTACAGGAAAAATGATCAACATAGGAAATGTAGCCCTTGAAGTCTACTTTAATTCAAAAGTAATTTTACTCGATTTGAAACCCTGGTTAGACCACAGCACCCTTTTTGGTGAGGTCTATCCAGAGGGCTGCCTTGACATTAGAAAAATTCCCCACTCCAATCCAGTCATCCAAATGACTTGAAATTTGGGGTGTGGTCTAATCTTACATATATCTAGGTACTATTCAAAAATGAGAATTTTTGGAGAATATTTTTCTATAGGTTTTAGAAAAATTCAATAATCCTAGCCGAATTTAATTAGATAGTTAAATAATTTCCAAACCCTCCCAAATTCTGGTGAGTGGTCCCTGGGGTCACCATAAGGTTCGGTATAATTTTTCATCTCATTTGTAGATGGTTTGGATTATAAATGAACAAACCTAAGTTTTGCCCTAATAAGGGGTCTTAGGTTAAAAGTGCACTTTTGAGATTTGAGTAGTCAGATCACCTCAACAGAGGCTGAGATTTTTACCACTGGCTAGTAATATTCCCTAGCACCCCCTCATGGAGTTTGAGATGGATCGGGGTAAGTTTGCCCTAAGGACCAAGGCCAAACCCTAAGGATGGATCTTGGTGGTTTGTGAAGGTCATGTGGTCAAATGACCTTGAATTGACCTGAAATTGGGTGAAGAGAACCATAGGGTCAATATAGTTCTCTGGATGAAATCTTAGTAAATTTGGAGACCGTTGGGATTCCTAAAAATCTAACCCTAGTTTAGAGCGCAAAACTTGTAGAGATAGGAAATGACTCTAAATCACGTCGAAAAGTGGTGAGAGTTTGGGAGAGTGAATTATAGGGATGGTACAAGCTCTGGATATTTTTCTATGAATTTTATGTTCATTATTTTCGATACTTCCTTTAATGATTTAGTAGTTGTATGATTTGCTTAGAAAATTTATTAGGGAATACACACTCTCTGGAAAGTGATGAAATTTAAGCAGAGAACGTTTATTATGATTTTAAATCTCTGTGAATTTTTATGGGATTTTTGGAAGATTAATTCTAAGGCTTGCTTCATTAAGTATGTTTTACCTTGATTATTTGATTAAATCTTTAGTGGTATTTAGCAAGCTAGTAAAATTATGATTCTCTGCACAAAGATCTTTTATATATCATACTACTGACTAGTGATTTTTCTATAATTTTTAGATGAATAATTTCAGTACCTCCTTCATTACGTAAAATTAACGTGATTATACTGGATAAATTATTTAGAGGCTAAATACTTTATATAAAATTCTGGAAATTTGTATTTGAGGTTATCTTGCTGTTATTTAATGATCATGATTTTTGGGTAGCCATTACTTAAGAGGATCGTGTACTTCATGTTTAAAATGACACATGGCCCGTCCTTTGTAAAATTAAATAAATATCAGATTAATTAGGAAAATTATAAGTTTCTGGATTTAGACAAATTTTTGTATGGTAGACCTCCAGTAAATATTTTATGAGATTTGGAAGATAATTTGGTGTACCTCCACTTATGTACCTCATATAGCTTAGGGTGGTCTACATATAGTAAGCCATGGAATTTTGGAAGTTGATGGTTGGTAGGGATAATAAATTAAAAGAGCAACTAGTATAACTAGGGTTGCACACACTCACTCCTCGATAGCTAGGAAAGTAGAAAAAATAGGACTTGTTGCCATTCAGACAGTAGCTCTGAAGGTAGATGCACGGACGGGACTGTCCGGGGGGCCGCGGGCTCGAGGGTTGGAGTACAGAATAAAAGTGGTGGGTCATCGGTACTAGGCGATCGATCACACCGACAGTGGTACGATGACTCGGCGAAAAGTCTGGAGGGTACATCCAGCAGCAGTACGCGGATACTCTAGGTTGTGTTCTTCTAGGGGCGTACGGAAGGGCTAGGCCTGGTAGTGTGGTTACCCGTCTAGGAGTGGGGGGCCCGACCCACTGTCTCCGTTTGCCACTACGGAGGTTCCTGGGGGTGAAGCTAGCCTCCCGAATAGGGGGAACTAAAGGTCTGTGCACATAGAGTCGTGTGCGTGAGTTGCATTTGCATGAATCATGGCATAGCATATCACTACACTCATATTTGCATACAACCGACACCCCAACGTATAAATCGGTATGAGACTTTTTATACGATGGGAGCCTTGTAGAAGACCCCTTAACTTATAAGTTTGTATGGGCATTCGTATAAGTTAAGGTTTCATACTTATTTACTTGTTTGTTTACTTACTGTTCTCTAGCTGCATTTTTATACAAATTGCTACTTAATAATTGCTCTACCTATTACAACATTTAAACTGTTCACCTATTATAACTTGCTAGCATAGGTCCGCTGTCACCTGTTTATTTGGTTTAATCTCCACCTTCATGTCCTTCCCTTTCTTCCTCCCCGCTCGGTACCTAGGAGCCATGGGGGAAGGGGTAGGGGATGATAGGGCTTAGTCTTTATGACTAACGGTTTTCGAACCACAACATTCTAGGTATACCATATGGAAGGGTCACCGCTATTGCAGTTTCTGATAGAGTTGGCCCCGCGACCGTGTTACCATTGTCACCAGCCGGGACACACACGGGTCAAATGCCCCTTGATGAGTGGGACCCCACCAACTCAGCAACCAGGAGTCCGAAGACGTAGACGCAGACGTAGATCGCGAGGCGGCGATGGCAGGCCGAATAGGAAGGAGCACCCAGAGATGCAGTGCCAGCAGAGTACAGAGTCGGTGGAGACGGGCCAGTCCAGCTTGGGTGCTCTCAGTTCAGTGACAGTTACGGTGACGCTTAGTTTTAGTTTTGCTTCCGCGAGTGACTTGTAGTGAGGATTACATGTACCAGGCTTAAGCCTGTAGTTTCAGTACTCTGATATATTGTGGACACTCCCTTCGTGGAGATTTATTTATATACATGTGACTATTGTGGACTTGCTCTTACTTTATTATGCTACTATTCTGCGATCGAAAAGGGCCGGCAGAATTGGTGTTTTGTAGTGGCGACCTTCTCGTGAGTCAGTGCCACCGCAAAGCGGCAATTCTGGGCTAAGACCCTGGGTTTGAAAAAGAAAAAAAAAGGGGGTCTTACACGCCATACCATTTGCGGTGCGGATTAGGGAAGGGGACTCATCTCGCGCCCTTACCGCCTGGCTCTGTGTGGGCCAGCCCCAGGGGCCTCGGCGCGACCGAGTTTTCGCCGCCTGGAAATTTTCCCCGGGGGCTCGCCATACAAAAAGCAGGAGTTTACGTTCATAGCCCGCCGGCCTACCGAAGCTGTCTCGGTTGTCCCGCGGCCCTCGTATTCGTAACGTAAACGTTTATCTTCCTCCCTTAAGCATCGCATCCACCAAAACTTGTCATTTCTATCGGATAGAGGGGAAGGGACCCGAGTGGATTCTCGGAGTGACATCTAGCCCCGCTAGCTTGATGGTAGCTTGGCAGCGAGATCTGCTTGGGGTCTGATTTGAGTAGACTCCTCTGACCGACATCCAGTCCTACTAGCTTGGTGGGAGCCTTGCAGCGGGATCTGCTCGGGGTCTGGGTAGACTCCTCCGATTGACATCCAACCCTGCCAGCTCTATGGGAGCCTGACAGCATAATCTGCTCGGGGTCTGGGTAGACTCCTCCGAGTGACATCCAGCCCTGCCAGCTTGATGGGAGCCTTGCAGCGGGATCTGCTCGGGGTGTGGGTAGACTCCTCCGAGTGACATCCAACCCTGCCAGCTTGATGGGAGCCTGGCAGCGCGATCTTCTCGGTGTCTGGGGAGACTCCTCCGAGTGATATCCAGCCCTACCAGCTTGATGAGAGCCTGGCTGCAGGAACTGCTCGGGTTCTTGGTAGAATCATCCGAGTGACATCCAACCCTGACAGCTTGATGGAAGCCTGGCAGCGGAATCTGCTTAGCGTCTGGGTAGACTCCTCCGAGTGACATCTAGCCCTTCCAGCTTGACGATTGCCTGGCAGCGGGATCTGCTTGGGGTAGGGTAGACTCTTCCGAGGGACATCCATCCCTATCAGATTGATAGGAGCCTGGCTGCGGGATCTGCTCGGGGTCTGGGTAGACTCTTCCAAGTGACATCCAGCCCTGTCAGCTTGATGGGAGCTTGGCAGCGGGATCTGCTCGGTGTCTGCGTAGACTTTCGAGTGACATCTAGCCCTGGCGGCTTGATGGGAGGCTGGTAGCGGGATCTACTCGGGGTCTGGGTAGACTCCTCCCAGTGACATCTAGCCATGCCATCTTGATGGGAGACAAGCAGCGGGATCTGCTCGGGTTCTGTATAGACTCCTCCGAGTGACATCAAGCCCTGCAAACTTATGGGAGCCTGGCAGTGGGATCTGCTCATTGCCTGGGTAGACTCCAGCAAGTGACATCCATCCATGCCAGCTTGATGAGGTCCTAGCAGCGGGATCTGCTCGGGGCCTGGGTAGACTCCTCTGAGTGATATCCAGCCCTGCCAGCTTGATGGGAGCCTGGCAGCAGGATCTGCTCGGGGCCTGGGTAGACTCCTCCGAATGAAATCCAACCCATACATCTTGATGGAAGCCAGGCAGTATGATCTGCTCGGGGTGTGGGTAGAGTCACACTTGCTCAACACAAATACATCATAAAGGAGCTTTATTCGAAAATGGAACGCTACATACATGACTTAGGGAAAAAAATGTTTTAAGTCATCACCACTCCAGGTGAGACTTAGGATCTCGCCCTCCACATTCCATAGGCGGTACCCTCATGATTTCAGTGCTTCTTGTACAATGTATGGACCTTCCCAGTTGGGATTGAGTTTCCCCACGGCAGCTGACCTCCATGCGGCATCCACCTTTCTCAGAACCAAGTCCCCCTCTGCAAACTGCTTGATCCTGACATACTTGTCGAAGTACTTAGCCATCCTCCTCTTCACCTCCTCCTGTCGGTCGGCGGATAGGTCATACAGTTCTTCCACCATGTCGAGGGAGAGCCGCAGCTCCTCATTCTCAGCTCTCCATTCCTCCCTATCTTCCCCTGCCTTGACCACCCGAGGTGTCCAGACCTCGAACTCTACTTGGAGAACTGCTTCGCACCCATGGGAGAGTTTGAAGGGAGTCTCTCATGTGGCCATGTTGGGTGTAGTCCTAAGGGCCCAAAGGACCGAAGGGAGTTGTTCCACCCAGCTTCCCCTCAAGTTCTCCACCTTCTTCTTGTGGAGGTTTGCAATGATCTTGTTAGCCGCCTCTACCAGCTTGTTGCTCCTAGGGTGGTGAACTGAAGTGAATCTGAGATCAATCCCGAGTTGCCCACAAAAGCTGATGAACTCGGCGCTAACAAACTGAGGCCCATTGTCCGTGATAATGGCCTGGGTCAACCCATGACGGTAGATTATCTCCCCCACACAAAGTTCCTGATGATCTGAGAGGTTACCTTGGACAATGCCTTAACTTCCAACCACTTGGAGAAATAATCGATCATGACTAGTAGAATCCTTCTTTGGCTGCTCGTTTGGGGGAAGGGCCCGACCAGGTCCATTCCCCAGATTGCAAATGGCCAGGGTGTTGTGATGCTCCTAAGCCATTGAGTTGGCTATAGTTGAAGGGGGGGGCAAACATGTGGCACTTGCCAAACTTCCTTGCAAACTCCGCAGCATCATGGCTCAAAGTCAGCCAAAAGTACACCTGCCTGATGATTCTTACTTCTAGGGTCCGACTACCAGAATGTCTCCCACACTCTCTAGAGTGGATTTCCTCCAAAATCCTCAGAACCTCTCTCTCAGCCACGCAATGCGCCAACATTCCCGAGAGGGTCTTCCGGCACAATTGCCCATCTTGCATGAGATAATTTGCCGAATTGTACTTGAACAACTTCTTGTCCATCCCTTCGGGATATTCCCAAGTGGAGTGGAAGGTTGTGAACGGATCCATCTATGAGGGGTACTGGTCTACCTCCATTAGCTCTCCCTCCTCGATGGAGGGGCAGAACAGGTCGGTGATGGTACCCCGCACCCGGGGACCATGCTTCTCCAGCTGATCTATTTGCTAATTCTCCTCCCTGGGCACATGCTAGATGGAGAAAGTTTGGAACGTGCCGATGACCCCCTTCACATTTGCCAAGTATAGCTGCAGTGTTGGTTCCCTTGCCTCAAACTCCCTGTTGATCTGGGAAGCCACCACCATAGAGTCAGTGAGGACCTCCACATCATACACCCCCAACTCTATGGCTAGGCGGAGCCCTGTGATTACCGCCTAATACTCATCCTGATTATTAGTGTTGGGAAAGTGCACCACCACCGTTTGCTCGATCCTCATTCCCTGAGGGCTTTCCAGGATCAACCCTACCCCCAGGGAATGCCTCCCTGAAGCACCATCCACCATCACCTTCCAAGGAATGGGGCGAGTGAGTTTTGCCTCTGCCACCTCGACCACATAGTCAGCCAGGAAGTCGGCCATGGCTTGGGCCTTGATCAAGAGGCGGGGGACGAAGGAGATATCAAACTCTCTCAGCTCTACCGACCACTTAGCCAATCTGTCTGAATGCTCCACCCCCTCAAAGATGTTGTAGAGGGGGTGGTCAGTCACCACTCGGATCGAGTGTGCCTGGAAGTAAGGCCGGAGACTCCGAGCTAAGATGACTAGAGCGAAGGACAGCTTTTCCAAGATAGGATAACGACTCTCGGCCTTCCTCAACACCCGACTCACATAATATATGGGAAACTGCTTCTTCCGCTCTTCTCGAACCAGGATAGAGCTCAGGGCCTCCGCTCCGACCCCTAGATATAGAGATAAGTCCTCCCCTTCCTTTGGCCCTTAGGGCAGGGGGGCTTGAGTGAACTGCCTCGTCAGGGCCTTGAATTCCTCCTCGAACTTCGAGGTCCACTCAAACTTCTGGCCTCCCCTCAAAGTCTTGAAGAAAGGATAGCACTTTTCTCTATCCCGGGAGAGAAACCTACTCTGCCCAGCAATCTTCCCCGTCAACCTCTGCACTTCTTTAGCACTCTGAGGATTATCCCAGCTCCATAATTTCTCAGACCTTATCAGGATTGGGCTCTACACCTGCTGGGGTGAGGAGATGGCATAGGAACCTGTCCCTGCTCCCCGCTAAGACAAACTTCACGGGGTTCAGCCTCATCTTATACTTGCATAGGGTGGTGAAGGTTTCCTCCAAATCCTGGAGGTGAGATTCAACATCTCGACTCTTGATCATGAGGTCATCTATATAAACTTCTAAGTTCCTCCCTATTTGCTCTCGGAAGACCCGGTCCATAATCTTATGATAGGTCGCACCTGTGTTCTTTAGCCCAAAGGGCATCATTTTAAAGCAGTAGCATCTATCCCCCATGATTAAAGAGACATCTTTGACGTCGTGTGTGAAAGGAGGGTGTTAGGTTAGATTACTCTAGAGGGGGGTGAATAGAGTCTTAAAACTTTGGCTCTTTTTCTAGATTATATCAGAGTAAATATAGTGATACCATATATTAGTTAAGGAATAAGAAAAACTAAGCAAAACAATTCATCAATCACAAGCACAGTTAAAACAAATGAAAAGGAGCAACCAGACGACACAAGAAGTTTATACTGGTTCCCCTAAACCTGGGAACATCCACTCTTCTACCACCCTTGGTAGGAATCCACTAGAAGGTTTTGATCAGCTGACTGCCACCACAATATCTTGTTCAAGTAGATCAGGAAACCCTTCAGGCTTTTGATCAGGTGCCCAAAAATATACTTCAAGTCTTTTGCAGAGAGACTTATCAACCAAACTAACTTTTGAAGGGAGTTATAACCCTGTATAGTGGGATGGAAAATATTGATGGAAGTCTTCTCTTTTCTCAGATACAACTGAGAAGACTGTGTGGATTCTTGTTATGTCAAACCTCCTTTTGAGAAGTAGAATGTTTCTGAAAGAACAGAGCTTTGCTAAAGGGTGAGTAGGTCTTCAGCTTGATCTGCCAAGATCTAGAAAATCCAGTAACAGATGTTGAATAGAAAGTCTCTGAGGATTTTTGGAACAGAGGTTGAAGAAGACTCTTGATTTTGATGTTTTATTCTTCTTCAATCTATATTGTTGGCAGAGAATGAGAAATTGTTGAGAGCGTCGAGTGCTTGTTCAGAATTTCCTTTTCAGTGCTTCTCGATTTATCTTCTTGTTTCTGTAACTATCTTTCTTGTCTGTTGTGTTGTTGTGTTGTATTTCTCGAAGAAGAAAGAATTACTTTTATTCCACTGCTGAAAAATTCACTTTGAATTTTTGAATTCTTTTCATAAATGATGCCTGCTAAAAGGAATAGAAAATGGCTGGAATAATTGCATTGATGAGTTTCATAATTGTTCTTGATAGAATAAGCAAATATTTATTCTAAAGAATACCACATTTAATGTAGCCAAATAACGGCTATATTCAGAAGAATATTTGCTTTAAATGCTCAGAATAATACTGCTAATAAGGAGCAGAAGAGGGAAGGACTCATTCTGGAACTACACAGAAAACTTTGAATGCAAAATATAATTCGTCAACCTGAGATCAAAAATCATTGACCAGGGAATTCAAGTTTGTTGACCTGAGCTCTGCAATCTGTTAATTGGGAATAACTTTCCAAATCTGCACTCTAAGATCGTCGAGCTGAGAAACTGACAGAAGAAAACTTAGCGTCAACCTTAGCTCTGAGAACGTCGAGCTAAGCTCAGAGAATTAACTCTGAATTCGTTGATCGGAGATCGACGATCGTCGAGCTGAGTTCGAAGAATTCGAACTGATCACTGTTTCTTGAAAGCTGCTAAAACTGATTCTCTGAAGTCCACTTCTAGCTTGTACAAGGAGGTAGCACTAATCAAGACTTAGACTAAACTCTAGGACTACTTCTCATGACCCTAGATATACAATGTTGGGTCACACTCAGCCTAATTGAGTGAACCTAGCCCAAATCGAACTAGGGATCCAACAATCTCCCCCTATTTGGGTGAGTTCACTAACACAAAAACAACACAATCATAAAGCATAAGAAAATATATCTGACAGAAAAAAAAAATATTCAGCAGATATTTACAGTGTTGTGCTTCATGATAAACTAAGGGAATAGAGTTCAAAAAACAACTAGTAAAATAAAAGAAAAGAAACTCATTTCTTCTTCTTGGCATTGTCTTTGTTTGAATCTTTAGAAGGTTTCCTGAATTTGATTACTCTGTTAGGGTTGGCAGCTTCTTTCTTTGACATATACATGTTAGATGCTCCAATTATAGTTTGAGAAGAGGTTCTGGGAACAACAAACTCTGGGTGGAGCTTTATATAATCATCAAAATTGAAAAATTTATTTACTCTAGCATACCTGAGTAATTCTTCTTCTCTGTAGGAAGACACAGTTGAGAATTGAGAGATATATTTTCCTTCAACTTTTGCTTTGTTAATCTGAAAAAGGCCTGTAAGCTCATGGAATCTTGCCATCCTGGCAGAAGTCTCCTGTTCTGGATCAACAAAAGGAATTGGACGAGATTCTTGCCATTTTGGACTAGAATCCTGCATTGATTCTTCAGTAGGAACTTTCTTTGAAGAATCTGAAGGTCGATTGCTTGAAGAGGACTGTTGATAGTTTTGTCTAGGTTGTCTCTGATAAGTCTTTGTCATGGAAGCATGCTTCTGAGATAAATTACCCGAGGAACCTGAAGAGGGAGGAGGAGGACCTCTCCTTAACTTTTGAGGAGGAGGAGAGTACCTTCTTCTCTTCTTCCTAGCCTTTTGCTCATTCTTAGACAACCACATCCACTGGGGCATACCAGGGTAGGGAGTAATCTTTTGCAAAATATAGTATGGAGTATCATTACTTGGATTTGGCTTTGGAATAGCCTTGGAAGGGGCTTTCCTTTTCTTAGAAATTTTCTTTCTACTGTCATCAGAATCTGAGTCATCAGATTGATCATCATCAGAAGATCCTTGAGGATTATCATACAAACCATCAATCTCAAAAAAGACATTATTTGAAATTAGCTTTTCAGCTAAAGGAGGGACAACTGGAGGAGTAACTGCTGGAGGTGGAATGATTTCAGCAGGCACTTCTACAGTTTCTTGATCCATGTCCATAGCAAAATTCGCATCCATGTCAGGCAATGGAGAGGTAAAGAAGACAAAGGTGGGAGGAGAAAAGGCCTTGGGCTTAGAAGATTCATCCTCAACCACCTGAATAAGCTCAGCCTCTAGACTTAAGATGAGTTCAGGCTCAGGAGCTTCAAAACTTTTTTGTATTTGCTGCTAATTCTCTAAACTGATGGGAGCTGAGAGCAAATAATATATGTATACCCATGAAAGGATACAAAAAGAAGACAATTGCTGTACAAAAGATCAAAGGATCTGAGAACTGAATCTCGGTCAAAATCTAGAGCAATGAGGAAATCTCCATAATGAATTTCCAAAGGATTGCTCTCAACTTCAGTATACAAAAACTCAATAAGTTCTGCATCAATAAATTCAGTATCAATAAAGTCAGCTTCTGCTATAAATTCTGTATCTGCTTCTGCTACTGCTACTGCTACTATATCTGCTACTACTGCTTGAGCAACCTCTTGATTGTGTATCTCACCCTGCTTGGTTTCAGTGGCCCGACGCTATATACTATTGACAGACTGAACAGTTACAGAATGAAACCATTCTCCCAAACATAAACGTCCTACACAGAGCAACTAGCGGAAGTTTTTAATTAGTTGGAAGAACCCAAATAATAGATAGTATGGAACATGAATGTCCACTAACCACTATAGGAAAGAAATACCACAATAAAAAAAAGTACTTGGCCTTATGGCCTTATAAATGTTCACTTAACAACATAGTAGTTTACATGCATCAGCTCGCAGGCCGGCCACACATGATAGAAAAAAAATAACAGTTCACTTTGGCCTTCGAGGGCCAGCACAGCAGCTTGGTCTTCAGCCTGCTATTTGGTGCTTGGTTCTGCCGCACCTGCAAGCAACGTTCCATCGTACGGTGGCAAACAAAGCAACGGTCATCTAAAGTTGACCAAATTATAACGACCCCACCCCTTATTCGGGACGGCGGTGCTCCTTCCCTCCATTTCATTAGCCCAGCTAAACAATTAAGTGCATAAGTGTATTTTGACACAGGTGTAGGCTCGCTCAGTCAAACACCCTGTGCACTCAGGGCACATTCTCAGTGAATCCGGTCAATTCCGTGGCTTCACTACCATCCAAAAATCCTAGTGAAAGTACAACCAAGCATAGTTCACCAAAGGTGGAGGCTCACACAGCCTCCTACCCCGAGCACTTAGGGCACATTAACAGTGTACCGGACATCCCGGATACCACCTCCGTTCAGAGGTCCTTGACTTGACGGATAACTTTGAGCATTTCAGTCTTTAGGACCCCTGGCCTGAGACTCTCATAAGGCACCGACAAGAGCCGATTTCCTCTACTCTCATGTCATAGTCCACATAACGCAGGTACGGCTCCACCATTTCCCGTTACTCAAGTCGCCCTATCGTCTTCGAATACCGTAGTACTCATGGCCAAACCTGCAGGGCGCGAGTCGGTTTTGCCTTTCCTGTTCGGCTCCCTGGCCTAATAATTCTGAACCCCATGGGCTCACTGTTTTCTAAAGAAAGACCCTACATGTCTTTTGGAGACAGGCCTCGCACATACAATCCCAATTATACAAGGTTGGCCCTAGGCCACCAAGTTTGTAGGAATGCGTTTCCACCCTATTTTATAGGTGCACCTTAGAGTTAATCACCAAGGCTCCCTGTTGCAATCTACCGTGTAGAAAACCCGAAAAACAACACAATACGAAGTCTTCTCCGACAATCAATGCACAATGCAACATCACCAATCCAGACAAACACGTCCAGGTAGGCTTCACACACAATGCATATGCCCGTACTTCGATTCCGGACTCTAAACAAGGGGGACTTCACATATCTACACCAAGAAACACCACACACTCACCGCACACTCGCGGGAGCGGGTTTCCTATGCAGAAAGGAAGAGGACTTCACATGTCCAAGTTGAGAATCGTTACCCTTTAATTACATTTTGACGCAATGAAAAACTAGCCGGATGGAAAGCTTCACAACGAGAATGCCTCTACGGATCTGGTCTCGGATTTCAATTCGGTGCTCCGATGCTCCGCCGGCGGCTGGGATCCTCCTCCTCCTTCTTCCTTGCTTTCTCCTCTCTCTAAGACTTTAGAAAGAGAAATGCCAAAAGAGAATGAGGAGTTTAACCCCCACTCCCGGCCTTAAGGAAGGAGGATTAATCCTAAGCCGTCGGATCTGATTTAAAGAAAACGAACGACTCGGATCTAGCCAAAATTTCACTAAAAAAAGGCCGAACAAGGCATTGCACACGGCCGTGTCTTAGGCTGTATGCCTTGATCAAGACATGATTGTTGAGTACAGAAAATCACACGGGTTAGGACACGCCCATGTCTCAACCTGACACGCCTGTGTCCGGTCATCGACACGCCCGTGACCAGGGGCATGTCACGCATAACCGCCACGCCAACCGCTACGTATCTTGGTGGACACGGGTGGCCACATGCCCGTGCCGAATCTGACACGCCCATGTCATATAGTACACGCCAGTGTTCAGGGTCGTGTCCCTCAGTCGGCACAGGACCAAACTTCCAGAGGAGTACACGGCCATGTACGCCTGTTTCACATGCTGTGTGCCTGACAAGCCCGTGTCACAGGCCTTATTTGAGCACTCAATACTCGTCAGCCTCGACTTGACTACCCGAGCATGACACAGTCATGTGACACGCCCGTGTCACAGGCCGTGTTCACCCTATCAAGACCCAAACTTAATTCGGATACCGTCCGTTCCACTTTTAAGTTTTTGGGCATTACAAATCTCCCCCTTAAAGAATTTCGTACACGAAATTATGTAAAGATACACAACCTAAGATTTACCCTAATGAAATAACTCGGGGTATTCCTCCAACATAATCGGCTCTCGATCCCATGAAAGATCTTCACGACCGCAATTATTTCAACGGACTTTAACCTTACAGAAACTTCTTATTGAAGCGTCGTACGACTTCAAAGTCTTCAATACATACGGGCTTGACCTTCGTCGTCACCCCACAATCAACCGGCACCTGATCGACCTCAACCATATGCGAAGGCTATAGCACCGCCTTCCACAACCCCGATATGTGGAACACATAATGTAGCCCACTCAAGTTCACTGAAAACTTCAGTCAATACCCTGCTTCACCACTCCGCTCCAGGAGCTCAAATGGACCAAGGTACCTCGGACTCAGCCACCTCAAGCATCGAGCTCGCGGGACACCATTGAACGGCTTGATTTTCAATTAAGCTCAATCGGCAACAGCGAACTCCATGTTCCTATGCTTTGGCGCTATAGTATTCTGCCTGTTTGTCGTGATCGATCTGCAACCATTCCTGAACTGTATGTACCATTGAAGTGGCATCTTCCACTGTCTGATGTTTGTAAAACATCGACTCACCCGTCTCTAGCCAAGACGATGGCGTGCAACCTTTTTCTCCCATATAAGGTCTCGACAAGCGCCATAGTTTACTCACCTGGTAGCGGTTATTATACGCAAACTCAACTATGTACATGTGATCTTTCCACTGTCTTCAATAATCCAAGACACAAATGTGAAGTATGTCCTCCATCGTTTGCTGGCTCATTCAGTCTGAACATTCGTCTGCGAATGGAAGACCGTAGTGAAGCTTAGCTTAGTTCCCAACAATTTATGCACCATCCTGGTATCGTTTGACATGAAGAGTTTATCTCAGTCACTTACAATACTGCGGGGTGCACCATATAACGAACAATATTATCCATGTAGAGTTTGGCTAACGTTTCCACCAGATCATCCTTTTTCAGTCTGGGCCATCAGAACAACTCCTGCAAACCTCTATACATTTTGTACAGTTTGAGTGAATTGAGTACTTGGTATAATGAGCCTCGTACATCAAGTCCTGCCGCTGACTCTCCACTCTTGGGGCACACAGACGACTGTCCTTCCACAACTGTCCATCTTCAAAACCATATTGGGGATTTGACCTATCAAAAGCATCATCCGTGATCTGCTTGTCCACGCAAGAGATTTCCAATATCTCCAAAACTTGCGCCAAAATGTACGTCGAAGGTGTTGTCCCCCAATAAATCCATCCACCTCCGCTGCCACAAGTTTAAATCCTTTTTATCCAATAAGTACTTCATGCTCCTGTGATCGATTTAGACACCGACCTTCATGCCATTTAGGTAGCGCCTTTAAAACTTCATGGTGAATATCACGGTCGCTAAATCGAAGTAATGGATCCGATAAATCCCCTCACGTACTTCCAACTAACGCGAGCTATATATTATTACACTCCCATGCTGGAGTAGAACACAGTAGAAGTCACTGCCCCAAGCATTGTTGTAAATCTCAACATCTTCGGTCCTACTCGGTGAACATGGAATAGTTGCCGAGGTCAACCAACTTTTCAGCTCTTCGAAAGCTTGTGTTCACTCAAGCGACCACATAAACTTTTGATCTTTCTTCGCTAAAGTCGTGAGGGGTAATGTTATCCGCTAGAGGCTCTCTATGAAGCGTCTGTACTAGTCGGCCAGTCCTATAAACTTCGGACTTTTTGCCAACGCAGATAACACAAGCAACTCACGTATCGCAAATATATTTGACGGGTCCACCACGACACTTTCTCTACTAAAGACGTGACCAAGAAATGCTATTGAGGGTAACCAAAGCTCACACATCGAGAATTTGGCATACAACTGATTTCTCCTTAACGTCTCCATTACCGAATCCAGATGCTTGGAATGATCACCCTCATTCCGAAAGTATACCAGTATGTCGTCGATAAAGGTTATCACGAACTGGTTCAGGTACTCACTGAATGCCCTATACCTCAAATCCATAACACGGACGGCACATTTGTCAGCACAAGCAGCATAACGATGAACTCATAATGCCCATATCGTGTGCTGGACGTCGTTTTGGGAATATTACTTTCCCTTCGCGACGAATAATAGTATCCAGACTTCCGATCCAACTTGAGTACCCACTTGACCCATTGAGTTGATCGAACAGATAATCACTCCTTGGGTTGGATACTTAATCTTTTACCATAAACTTAATCAACTTATAGCAACCATTACATAGTTTTAAGCTTCCATCCTCCTTTAACAAGACTACCAATGTGCTCCAATGCAATAAACTTGGACGCACATAACCCTGTTCTACTAGCTCTTGAAGTAATACTTTAGTTCCGACATCTCACAACCATAGCTAGTACAAAACTGACCACCTTACGTTTGAAATTAATGTACGCACGCTGCTCCGAGAGCCAATCATTCCAAAGATTACATCAAACTCTACAGACAGCACTAGCGAGTCTTGCATGTCAAAACTCCTGTCTCCCTAACCGTAACTTCAAACAACAGGCTCTATTTGGGTGTAAAAAGAAACCGTTAGGAAGCAGTACTCTTGATTTTACTCTTGCCATCGAAGAAGGAACTCCGATGCACGATACACGTCCTTCGGGAAAAAAAGAATGGGAAGTTCCCATAACAAACCGTGTTTTCATCGGACACTCAGAAAATCAATACAAATCCTATAATAACCAAACATAGGTTAATATGCGTAAGGCAACAAGTATCTAAAACTAACATAGAAAAAATTAAACCATACCTGTCACCATGTCAGCATATTTCATAACCTCCTGATGGCCAAAGTTGTAACCTATAGGTTTGGATGGAGCATATTGAGGTGTAGCAGTCTCAAACCCCTTGCCCTTCTCTTCGTTTGTCGCTCTAGGCTTCTTCTCGGACTCCAGACATCCGCTTCGACACTCTCGGGCAAAGTGTCCAAGCTCTCCACAGTAAAATCATGCATCCGGGTCTCGGCCAATAATTGTTCCAGAGCCACCAAAAGAAGGAACTAGACCCGACCTCCTTGCCTTCTTACACCATCTACGGAAACCGGACTTCGAGGTGAGTAGCGCCTTGAACTCTATCTTCTCAGCACTGGAGTCTTTCTTCTCTTGGACTCCCTGCATAGCTTTCTCTGTACCTTGATCGTCTTTATGACATTCTTGGGAAAAGCAACCAAACCTTGCACATTTATAACAGTAATATGGAGTTTGACTAGCAGATTTGTTAGGCCTCACTTTACTCCTCTTTCGCTGTACAGACTTTGCGGGACCTGGGGAGTTTGGTAACCTGTACACTAACATCTTGTTGATTCTGGCTAGATCTGCTTCCAAAGCTCTAGCTGCCTCCACTAACGCTTGGAATCCAAGTAGCTTTGGTCCTACGAGTAGCAGTCGTAATTCATCACACAGACCGTTATAGAGTTTATTAACTATAGTCTGCTTGTTTTCCAAATCAAACACTGGGTAGCGCCTTATAATAAGAAACGGCTGCAAATACTCCTCAACTGAGTGCGTACACTTCACTAAAAGCATGTTTAACTGCTGATCCAAAGGTCTTATATATGCCAGTTGTTCCATCACACCACTCGGTTTTGAAGTCACCCCAGGGACAGGGGGCTGCACTTGCCCTCCAAGTTGTGCTTTATTCACTACGAACACAACTTCAACTATCCTTCTTTTGGTGTCAACAGAAAGTAGTGTCTCAAGCACATTGTTAAGTGCACTACTCTCAATGGAGTGCTGACCGTGCGACTGCCCCGCACCACTCGCAGTCCCCTATAAAGCATAACTATCGATTAGGAGACATACAAATTGCTAAAAGCAATCATTGGGACACTCAGGTTCCTCAAAAACAAGCGTATTTTAATTCCTAAGTGGACATTCTTGGGTTCTTTTTATGTTATAACGATGACAAACATACACGTGCTCACCACCCCTTAAAAGAATTCGTTCACGAATTCCAATAAGCAAGACCGGAACCGGTAGTCTGATACCAAATTGTAAAACCCATATCCGTCGCATGGAATATAGCAGTAGGTTCGGCCGGGGCCCGACGCCATATACTACAGACAGACTGAAGGGTTACAGAATGAAACCATTCTCCCAAACATAAACGTCCTACACAGAGCAACTAGCGGAAGTTTTTAATTAGTTGGAAGAACCCAAATAACAGATAGTTTTAAACATGAATGTCCACTAACCACATTAGGGAAGAAATACCACAATACATAAAAGTACTTGGCCTTATGGCCTTACAAATGTTCACTTAACAACATAGTGGTTTACAGACATCGGCTCGCAGGCCGGCCACACATGATAGAAATAAAATAACAGTTCACTTTGGCCTTCGAGGGCCAGCACAGCAGCTTGGTCTTCAACCCGCTATTTGGTACTTGGTTTCGTCGCACCTGTAAGCAACATTCCACCGTACGGTGGCAAACAAAGCAACAGTCAGCTAAAGCTAACCAAATTATAATTACCCCGCCCCTTATTTGGGACGGCGGTGCTCCTTCCCTGCATTTCATTAGCCCAGGTAAACAATTAAGTGCATAAGTATATTTCGCCACAGGTGTAGGTTCGCTCGGCCAAACACCCCGTGCACTCAGGGCACATTCTCAGTGAATCCGGTCAATTCCGTGGCTTCACTACCATCAAAAATTCCTAGTGAAAGTATAACCTAGAACAGTTCACCACAGGTGGAGGCTCACACGGCTGCCCACCCCGTGCACTAAGGGCATAGTGACGGTGTACCGGACTTCCCAGATACCACCTCCGTTTAGAGGTCCTTGACTTGACGGATAACTTTGACTATTTCAGTCTTTACGGCCCCTAGCCTGAGACTCTCATAAGGCACCGACGAGAGCCAATTTACTCTACTCTCATGTCATAGTCCACATAACGCAGGTACGGCTCCACCATTTCCCGTTGCTCAAGTCGCCCTATCGTCTTCGAATACCGTAGTACTCATGGCCAAACCTGCAGGGCGCGGGTCGGTTTTGCCTTTCCTATTCGGCTCCCTGGCCTAATAATTCTGAACCCCATGGGCTCACTGTTTTCTAAAGAAAGACCCTACATGTATTTTGGAGACAGGCCTCGCACATACAATCCCAATTATACAAGGTTGGCCCTAGGCCACCAAGTTTGTAGGAATGCGTTTCCGCCCTGTTTTATAGGTGCACCTTAGAGTTAATCACCAAGGCTCCCTGTTTCAATCTACCGTGTAGAAAACCCGAAAAACAACACAATACGGAGTCTTCTCCGACAATCAATGCACAATGCAAAATCACCAATCCAGACAAACACGTCCGGGTATGCTTCACACACAATGCCTATGCCCGTACTTCGATTCCAGACTCTAAACAAGGGGGACTTCACATATCTAGCCCAAGGAACACCGCGCACTCACCGCACACTCACGGGAGCAGGTTTCCCATACAGAAAGGTAGAGGACTTCACATGTCCAAGTCGATAATCGTTACCCTTGAAGTCCGTTTTGATGCCATGAAAACTAGTCAGATGGAAAGCTTCGCAACGAGAATGCCTCCGCGGATCCGGTCTCGGTTTTCGATTCGGTGCTCCGATGCTCCGCCGGCAGCTGGGATCCTCCTCCTCCTTCATCCTTGCTTTCTCCTCTCTCTAAGACTTAAGAAAGAGAAAGGCCAAAATAAAATGAGGAGTTTAACCCTCACTCCCGGCCTTAAGGAAGGAGGATTTATCCTAAGCCGTCAGATCTGATTTAGAGAAAACGAATTGCTCGGATCCAGCCAAAAGTCACTAAAATAGGCTAAACACGGCTTTGCATATGGCCGTGCTCTAGGCCATGTGTTTTGATCCAGACACGATTGTTGAGTACAGAAACGCACACGGGTTAGGACACGCCCGTGTCCCAACCTGACACGCCCGTGTCGGGTCATCTCAACACACCCATGACCAGTGGCATGTCACGTATAAACGCCACGCCAACCGTCACGTCCCTTGGTAGACATGGGTGGCCACACGCCCGTGCCGAATCTGACACGCCCGTATCATACAGTACACGCCCGTGTTAAGGGTCGTGTCCCTCAGTCGGCACAGGACCAAACTTTCAGAGGAGTACATGTCCATGTGACACGCCCGTGTCACATGCCGTATGCTTGATACGCCCTATAACACGCCCGTGTCACAGTCCTTTTTCTAGCACTCAACGCTCGTCGGCCTCGACTGGACTACTCGAGCACGACACGGCCATGTGGCATGACCGTGTCACAGGCCATGTTCACGCTACCTAGACCCGAACGTGATTCGAATACTGACTTTTCGACTTTTAAGTTTCGGGGTGTTATACTGGTAATGTGATCATATGTTATATGCTTGCCCAGCAACACTTTACCGACTATATCTGCAAGAAATTTATATTCAGCAGATATATGCTTCTTTAGCAATTTATTTGGGGTGTCTCCACAGTAACACATCAAAATCAACATTTCCTCATATTTAGAAGATTCAAGTTCAGTATCTTCTTCACCGTTAACTAGTCCAAAGATTTCAAAAATAGTATCTGGGGTTAAGGAAACAATGTTACCCGATTTAGATCCAACAATCGTGTCAGCATCAAGGGTAGATGAAGTATAAACACACTCTCTTATTTCAGAACTAGCAATCTTCATTCTGGTAGACATTAGGGTCTTCAAACTGAGTTCCTCGAATAACTGCAGAATATCTTTGAAGATATGGTCTGAATGCTGAAAAGAATCAAAATCGACGTCGAAACCCATATCAAACTTCATGCCGGAAAGAGCTCCTGCTGGAATTGCCATTAGTGTCCTGCAACACGAAAGCTAAAAGATCAAGTGCTGGGGAATAGAAAGCGCGGGATGGAGGTCGAAGAAAACCTAGTTATTAGGTTTTTCAGAATATGAACCAACAAACTTCGACCTACAAAAAAAGAGAAATCTTTGATCTGAGGTCGACGAAATGTTTTATAGTCAAAAGAATTCGTCGATCTCAATCAGAAGAGGGGAAAACTTTTCATCGTACTCATTTCAATGAAAACTTTTTTGAAGCAAGATCGTCGATCTCAGGTCGACGAGAAATGACTTCCACAGAGAGTTCGTCGATCTCAGGTCGACAAAATATCTCAAGAACTTCCCTTAGTTCGTCGATCTCAGGTCGATAAATTTTGGCAAGTTCTTCGACCACAGACACAGAATTAAATTAAAGTATCACCATTCATCATGATTAGCTGATTCATAAAGGATAGATGTTTCTTCTCATCCAAGGATTTAGTGAAGATTTCAGCCCTTTGCAAATCAGTGGGAATGAAAGTAATATTAATTTTCTTCTTATCCACACATTCTCTAATGAAATGATGTCTAACATCTATATGCTTAGTCCTATAATGATGCATTGGATTCTGTGCTATAGATATTGTACTGGTACTATCACAAAATAGAGTTGAATTATTTTAGTTGTAACCATACTCCAGGAGATGACTTTGTATCCATAGCATTTGTGAGCAGCAACTGCCAGCTGCTATATATTCAGCTTCTACAGTTGATGTAGACACAGATGTCTGCTTTTTACAAAACCTGGAGACAAGTCTAGAACCAAGAAACTGGTATGTGCCAGAAGTGCTTTTCCTGTCCACTCTACATCCTGTAAAGTCAGCATCTGAGTATCCAGTTAACTCAAATTCTGATTCAGTTGGATACCAGAGTCCTAGATCTGGATAACTCTTTATATATCTTAAAATCCTTTTTTATAAAATTAGGTGAGATTCTTTATGGTTCACCGGGAACCTAGCAAAAAGACATGTAGCAAACATTATATCAGGCCTACTTGCTGTGAGATATAGAAGGGACCCAACAATGGCCCTATACAATTTGTTGGAACCCTAGGTTTTGTTTTGAGTTCAGTCTTCTCTTTCTGTCTCTTGACCCAAGTTTTATCTATGGTCAAAGGTTAGTTGATAGGTTAGATTCTCTAGTTGTGTAGAATTGCTTTTCCAGATGAATATTTGGTTAAGTAGTTTTTCGTTCCACTATAGTCGAACGTCGCTCGACTATCGTCTATCGGCTGATCGACGATCGTCTATCAGTTGGTCAACGTTCTGTCTGCGTTGATAGATCGACTATCTGTTGATAGGTCGACTATCTGTTTGCCTTGATAGTTCGACTATCTGTCCTGATAGTTCAACTATCTGATAGCTCGACTATCTGTTGATAGGTAGACTATCTGTTGTCTTTGATAGTTCGACTATCTGTCCTGATAGTTCAACTATCTGATAGCTCGACTATCTGTTGATAGGTCGACTATCTGCTCTCTTTGATAGTTCGACTATCTGTCCTGATAGTTCAACTATCTGATAGCTCGACTATCTGTTGATAGGTCGACTATCTGTCCGCTTTGATAGCTCGACTATCTGTTGATAGGTCGACTATCTGTGTTGCTTTGATAGTTCGACTATCTGCGTTGCTTTGATAGTTCGACTATCTGCTTGGATAGTTCAATTATCTGATAGTTCGACTATCTGTTGATAGGTCGACTATCTGTGTTGCTTTGATAGGTAGACTATCTGTTGATAGGTCGACTATCTGTTTTCTGTGATAAGTTGACTATCTGCTTGATAGGTCGACTATCTGTTTTGTTTGGTAGTTCGACTATCTGTCCGGATAGATCGACTATCTGATAGCTCGACTATCTATTCTGATAGGTCGACTATCTGCTGAGGTAGTTCGACTATCTTCTTTGATAGTTCAACTATCTGGATCGTTCGACTATCTGCCCGATAGGTCGACGATCTCCGTGCATCGTTCGACGATCTCCGAAGGTCGTTCGATGTTTTGCTGTATGTTTTAAATAGTTTTGTCGTCTTCTGTGATGTGACTAATTTCATAATTATTTTGGCATATTTTATAAAAGATTATCTGAGTAAATTGTGATAACACTTCCATGCAATATCTATTCTATTCTTTATGCATGAGCTAATCTTTTCTGACAAAGTTGTTTGTCTTATAGCTGAGATATGATTTCTGCCAGGCTGTCCTTTATAGCCGTTAGACTCAAAAAGTCTTCCTTGGCTGTAAAGAGTCTTTTCTGATGTGACTTTCTCTTATATTATTTCATCAGAAGTATTTTCAGCTTCTTAGAAAGCTTTATCCTATTATAGGATATCTGTCTGCAGTATTTTTTTGTTTTGCTTTATGCTTTTTGCAGCCCAGCTTGCAGAGTCCAGAAGAAGACAAGATTCAAACTCAAGTAAGAGTCGTTGCTACTGCTGCTATATAAAGACCTTCTTGAAGAAAGAAATGAACTAGTCCACATAGCAAAAATCAAGTTCATCCAGGAAAAAGGAATTCAAAAGCTAGCAGCAGCATTCAAGCTTAAGAACTTACAGTCTCCAAACTGCTCTCAGCACATACACATCTAACTGAGAAGAAGTTCAAGTTCCTCTCTCTTCTTCAACCTGAGTTCTCCTGCTTACAGGAAGATCTTCACTCAGAGCCTTTTGAAGAAGAAGAAGAAGATAGCTGCCTGAAGAAGAAAATCTTATTTCATATTATTTATCTTCTTGTAGCTTTTTCCTTCAGAAATTTCTGAAGTGTTTCTGCACTGAAGCAAGACTTCACCTGGACATTCTTTTAGCCAGGGGGAGCCTTGATTTTTTTAGAGCTTTCTAGCTCAGTGCAAGTTATTGTGCTTCTCTAATCTATTGTAAAATAGAGAAGACACCTTAACCTCCTTTCCCCCTCTGTACAGGGTTATTACTCCCTTCAAATGTATCCCTTGGTGGCAGGGCACCTGATCAAAAACCTGTGTTGGTTTTTAGACACCTGATCAAAAGTCTAAAGGGTTTCTTGATCTACCTGAAGCAGATCTTGTTGGTGGCAGGGCACCTGATCAAAAACCTGAGTGGATTCCTACCTTGTTGGTAGAAGATTGGACGTACCCAAGTTGTTTGGGGAACCACTATAAATTCCTTGTGTCGTCTGGATTGCTTTATTTAATTACTTGCATTATGGCTGTGATTAGATCTTAACTAGGTTTGCTAGTTGCTGTTTAGTTTTCCAAGTCTTAACTGTAACTACAGTTGGCTGCCTTTTTGTGCACAACACTTGTGTTAGGCTTTAAGGTTTAAATCTCAAATATCTATTACCTTCATTCCGCATTTAACTCCAAGGGAGTTGAGTAGAAAGTCAACTTTGCTAGTGCACTTTTTGATTACTCTATTCACCCCCCCCCCTCTAGAGTAGTATCTATCCCTTCTCTTTCAATTGGTATCAGAGGGAGGTTAACTGACTGAATAGGCTAACACCTAAGTCACAAGATCCTGATAGATACCAAAGTTTATAGATATTCACTTTCACTATCATGGCCCAGTCTAAGGATTATTCTAGCACCAGACCTCCAGCATGCAACTTAGCTAAGTTCAGCATCTGGAAGGCAAGGATCAAATTATATATGAACTCTATTGATGAAAGTATTTTTGCTTCTATTTTGACAGGACCACCAAGAGCACCTGCTGCAGCTACTGCCTCATCATCTGATATGAGTGTAGTGCCTCCTCCAGACTACAATGATGAGTACAAAATGGCAAAGATAGCAGATGCCAAGGCAATGAACATTCTGGCTCAGACAATGTCTGATGAAGTATTCCAGAAGGCTGCTGACTGCTCCTCAGCAAAAGCTATGTGGGATACACTGAACCAGATTGTAGCTAGTTCAGCTGATGAAAGGTAGGACAGAAGGTCCAACCTTATCTCACAATATGAGAATTTCAAGAAAACTGATGCTGAATAAGTTGAAGCTATGTACACAAAGCTCAGCTCAAACATCAATGAGCTGAGGACCCTTGATAAGGATATTTCATTGACAGAGGTCAATGATAAGATTCTTATGTGCTTCCCTAGCACATGGTATCTAACGATCTGGCCTATCAAGGAGGCCAGAAGCACAAATGAAATCTCAACAGAAGCCCTTCTCGGCACGCTCAAGTCTTTTGAGCAAGTACTGAAGTCCAGGGAAGCTGAAGCTGAAGCAAAGACCCCAACTCCTACAAGAAAAGAGCAAACCCTTGCTCTTAAAGCTGCTGACATTTCTGAAGGCAGCCAGTCCAATGAGGAACTGATGGCATTATTTGCCAAAAGGTTTCTCAAGATGGGAAGGAAGGAATTCAGAAAGAAATCTTCAAAGTATGAAGATAAACCAAGGTATGATCGTACCCCCTCTAAAGAAATAATCTGTTATGGTTGCAGGAAGCCTGGACATATTCTTCCAGATTGTCCAGAGGAAAAGAACAAAGATAAAAGAAAAGACAAGGATCAGCATAGGAAGCATTCCAAGCCATCCTCCTACAAGAACAAAAAGAAGGAGAGAGGCTTTGTTGCTGAAACCTGGAGCGATTCTGATGAAGAATCCTCTTCCTCAAGCTCTAGTGAGGATGAAGAAGAAAAGAAGGCAAAGGAAGTTTGCCTGATGGAAATTGATGCCTGCAGCAATCACTCAACTGCAGAGAATTCAGATTCAGATGAAGAGATGCCAACAGAAGATGAGGTATTATCTTCTTATGACTTTACATCTGCTGAATTTAAATCTGATTTTAAATCTTTATGTTTAGATTTAATTAGTTCTGAAAAAGAAATAAAAGAACTTAGAATTAAACTAGCTGAATCTGAATTGATTGCTAATGAAAACATTAAGTTAAAGGAAGATCTCACTAATTCTAGTGAAGAAATTAAATTTCTTAAGAATGAGTTAGCTAAATCCAAAAGGTTAGAAGAGTCTCTGAATGGTAGAAGCCTTAAGTTGCTTGAAATAACCAGCATGTCTAACACTAGGTCAGGCAATAACAAAGTAGGCTTAGGAGCATCTTCTAGTGAGCCCCCAATCATTCTTAAAAATCAACTTTCAACTCCAGTGAATTTTATTTCATCTAGTGGAATAAAAAACACTGAGCAAGTCAATCAAGTAAATGGAGCTTTAATTAAAGCTAAAAGAGAGAAAAGAAAACAAAAATTTAAGGAATTACAAAGGGCGTCGAACGCTACTCAACGATCGCAGACCCAATGGTCGAACGAAGATCGACGATCTGGGTACCAATCGTCGAACGTCGATCAACGCTTTCAACAAGAATTTCAAAATTCCAATCAGAACGTTAGAAACCCGAATATGAATAGAAACCCTAGGTTTATTGACCCATCATCTGCATGGAGAATCCCACCTAGGAGATCTTACCCATTAGGTTATCACCCTCAGCCAGCTTATTCATTTATTTCCAGTTTTTCTTATGTGAAAAACAAGGGACCTGAGTTACCTGGGTCCACAATATTTAAATTGATTTACTTGCAGGTGAAGACCTATCCTATCACTCAAAATAAGTGGTATTTGGATAGTGGTTGCTCCAAGCACATGACAGGAAATAAAGAACATCTGTCAAGGTTCAAGGCAAAGCTTGGCCCAAAGGTAATCTTTGGAGATTCAAGCTGTGGTCAAACTGAAGGCTATGACAGGATGACAATTGGAGCTGTTACATTCAAGAGAGTTGCTTATGTGACTGGACTGAAGCATAATCTAATTTCAATAAGTCAGTTTTGTGATGCTGGATACCAGGTATCATTCTCTAACTCTCTTTGTAATATTACTTTAAATAATAGTGTTGTATTAGTAGGCATTAGACAAGGTAACATTTATTTAGTAGATTTTAATTCAACTCTCTCTGAAATCTGCTTGTTTAATGAAGTAACCAATAACAATACTCTATGGCATAAAAGGCTTAGTCATGTTAACCTCAAGAATAAATCTAGGTTATCTAAACACAACCTTGTTAGAGGTTTACCTTCTTGCCCCTACAAGAAGGAGAGCCTATGCAAGGCTTGTCAACTAGGCAAGCAAACCAAGAACTCATTTAAATCAGTAAATAAAAGTGATTCTCCTAGAATCATGTATTTATTACATTTGGACCTATTTGTCCCAATAAATGTACAGAGTTTAGGAGGGAAGTATTACACCCTAGTCATTGTAGATGACTTCTCCAGGTTCACTTGGGTGTTCTTTTTGAGAACTAAGGCTGATAACTTCAAAGCCCTTACAGATTTTCTATTATGTGTGCAGACTGAGTACTCTACTCATGTGACCTTGATCAGAAGTGATCATGGTACTGAGTTTGACTCTCTTCTCATGCAAGAATTCTGTGAGAGAGAAGGTATCAAACATAGCTTCTCAGCTCCTAGAACTCCCCAACAAAATGGGGTAGTTGAAAGGAAAAACAGAACACTAATTGAAGCTGATGGCACATTGTTGGTAGATGCTAATATGCCTCTTTCCTATTGGGCAGAATCTGTTAGTACAGCCAACTATGTCTTGAAAAGAAGTCTGATACACAAACTTAAGTGTAAAACTCCTTATGAGTTACTTAAAGGAAAGAAACCTAAAATAAATTATTTTAGAGTGTTTGGCTGTGTTATTTATATTCATAATAACAATAAAGAATATCTTAGAAAGTTTGAAGCAAAGGCTTCAATGGGAATTTTTCTTGGATATTCCCAAGTAAGCAAAGCTTATAGGGTTTTTAATAAATCATCTTCTAAAATTGAAGAGTCTGTTCATGTATCCTTTGATGAATCCCAAATGTTTTACAAGGAGAAGGAAACTTCCCCTTCCTCAAGTTCATTACAGGTACAAGAATCTACCAAAGATGTCACTCAAGAAATCCTCCATCTTTCAACTCTTCATATCACTGAATCAGACAGTGATGAAGACATTGCAGATGTTGTTGATGTACCACCAATAGTAGATCAAAATCCTCCTGAGGAATTAATCCCAACTATTGCTGAAGATCACATCCCACCTGCTGATGTTGTCACACTTAGAGATCACCCTACATCTCAAGTAATAGGAGACATATCAACTGGTGTTCAAACAAGACATCAGTTAAGACAGGATGTGATGCATGCTTGTTTCCTTTCACAGATTGAGCCCCTCACCATTAAAGATGCTGAGCTAGATCCCCATTGGATCATTGCTATGCAAGAGGAACTCAATCAGTTTGAGAGATGTAAAGTATGGACTTTGGTTCCAAGACCTAAAGGCCAACTGATCATAGGCACCAAGTGGGTGTATAGAAACAAGTTGGATGCAAATGGAATCATTGTAAGGAATAAAGCTAGGCTTGTAGCTCAGGGCTACAGACAGGAGGAAGGCATAGATTATGACCAAACCTTTGCTCCTGTTGCAAGGCTAGAGGCAATAAGGATCTTCTTAGCCTATGCAGCTTATATGAAGTTTAAGGTTTTTCAAATGGATGTCAAAAGTGCTTTTCTTAATGGTGAGCTAAAGGAAGAGGTGTTTGTTGAACAGCCACCTAGTTTTGTTTCTTCAACTCAGCCCTCACATGTATTCAAGTTGTAGAAAGCTCTTTATGGACTAAAATAAGCACCAAGAGCCTGGTATGAGACTCTAGCTAGCTTCCTGTTAAAGCACAACTTTGTTAGGGGAGTAGTTGATAGAACCCTCTTCGTCAAGCACCACAAGGACACAATCCTGTTAGTTCAAGTGTATGTGGATGACATTATTTTTGGTTCCACTGATCCCAAACTATGCAAAAAGTTCTCCAAATTAATGCATTCTAAGTTTGAGATGAGTAGTATGGGTGAGCTGTCTTACTTTCTTGGTCTCCATGTAAAGCAAGATGTTGATGACATCTTCATCTCCCAATCCAAATATGCCAAGGAATTGGTAAAGAAGTTTGGGATGGCAGATGCTTCAGCAATGCATACACCTATGGCTACTAATGTAGTTATTGATTCTGATGATCAGGGAAAGCCTGTTGATCAAAAGAATTATAGGGCCATTGTTGGTTCCCTATTGTATATAACTGCAAGTAGGCCAGACATAATGTTTGCTACATGCCTTTGTGCTAGATTCCAGGTCAACCCCAAGGAATCTCATCTGATTCTTCTCAAGAGAATCTTGAGATACCTGAAGGGATGTCCAAATCTAGGACTTTGGTACCCAGCTGAGTCAGAATTTGAATTAATTGGATATTCTGATTCTGATTATGCTGGTTGTCGAGTTGACAGGAAAAGTACCTCAGGAACTTGTCAGTTCCTGGGAGAGAGATTGGTCTCTTGGTTCTGTAAGAAGCAGGCCTCTATCTCAACTTCAACTGCAGAAGCTGAATATATAGCAGCTGCTAGTTGTTGTTCACAGATCCTGTGGATACAAAATCAACTTTTGGATTATGGGTACTCACACAAGAACACTAAAATCATGTGTGACAGTACAAGTGCTATCTCCATTGCAAAAAATCCAGTGCACCACTCTAGAACGAAGCACATTGAGATTAGACACCATTTCCTGAGAGATTGTGTGGAAAAGAACAAGATCATCCTTGAGTTCATATCCACAGACCTTTAGAGAGGTGATATATTCACCAAGCCCTTAGATGAACAGAAGCATCTGTTCTTTTTAGTTCAACTAGGCATGATTAATAGAAGAGACTAAGTGTGACGTCTGCCTTGTTGAAACTTGTTCGAAGATATTCGAACGAAGTTCGACGATAGTCGAGCGGATCAAGCCTATCGTCGACCTATGGTTGAATATAGCTTATCTTCTTGAAGATCGTCGACTGGCGTTCGAAGATAGTCGAACAGGTCGAGCTTATCGTCGATCTATGGTTGATGACATCTTGCTGTTTGTGAAGACAGAAATAGTCGAATGATTGATCGACTACTCTGCTTTAGGACCGATCGTCGAACGACCGTTCGACCATCGTCTCCAGTATCTTTTAAGTAGATCGACGATCGCTGTTTTAATATAAAGCCGATGGTCGACCTAGGTTAAGAAATAGTTGCTCTTATCGTCGACGGAGAGCGTCTTTTCGCATTCCGTCTTCCCGCTTGCTCTTTGTCTTACGCTCCGTCCTCGCCGTCTCTCCCTCGTCTTCTACAGCTCTTTCGATGGCGATTGCTCCAGCGCTTCTTGCAGTAGTAAAGTTTGATGTCGGTTTCAGCGTAGATTTCGACGCCTTCAGCTGCTGCGAACCAGGAATAGTGGAGATTCTGAATCTGTGCAGAGATCAAGGATTAAAGAAACTCATGTCCTACAAAATAATGATAAACACTCAAGAGATCAAAGAGTGGGCCTTCACTTCATCTTCTACTGATGATTCGATGACTGGAACAATTAGCGGAGAAGAGGTAATATTGACTCCCGCTATTCTGACTGAAATTTTTGGATTGATTAATGGTGAAGAAGAGTATGAGCAAGATGCTCCTGAGTTCGGAAGAATGTTAACTGAGCTGGGACATGCCGAAGGCATTCCCTCCAAGCTGCTCGAAGTGAATTTCCCGTTTAAGATCAAGTTTCTTGCGGAAATTGTTGGAAAAGTGCTACTGGGAAAGCACTCCGCCCACGACAATATTACAAGGCAGCAATTTGCACTAATGTGTGCAATTGTTAATAAGAAGCAGATAAACTGGGCAGGCGTTCTCTTTGATTTGATAGGAAAAAGAATGGAAAGAAAGAAGTTACCCTAGGAAGGGTAGTTGGAATTTTTCTGAAGGAGAAATACCCCCACCTGCTTGTGTCAGCCGCCACCTCCATCAACACAGGCAAGAAGATGGATCCATCGCTATTCGCCAAAAGGAAAAGGACCTTCCTGAAGCCCGCTCCCACAGGGGTTGCTCTAGTTACTTCTGAGAGCACCAGGACTGTCGCAGTCACTCCCCCCCTTCTAGCAGCTGGCTCAGCAAATTTATCTCTTCCATCTTCTTCATCAGTTTTGCCGCCTACTTCAGTTGAAGTTCCTTCAACTTCAAATGAAGTACGACATTCTGCTTCTCCTCCTGCATCTCCTCTCCCGACTCATCTTGCTGGGATTTCTCATCCCAGTTTTGATTTGTTGGTGTCTGAAATTTCTACCCCAGTTCAATCTCCAATTCCCTCTTCTGATCATCTTGATCACCCTGCATCCACTCATGTATCTCCAGCTCATTCTCCAGCTCATCTTGCATATACCATCCCTGCTGTTCTTCCATCTTCTGAAATTCCTCCATCATCATCATCATCATCTTTTGAAATTACTCCTGCATTTATATCTAGCATTGTGGAGTTAATTACCCCCTCAATCAAAACTATGATTGATGAGGCAATTGCTCCCCTTGCTTCCTCTATCTCCTCTTTAACTGCTGCTATTCTGAAACTCTCAAAGTCTGCTGAGCCCTCTTCTTCTAGGGGCCTGGTTTCAGTTTCTACTGAAATCAGGCAGGGGGAGATGCTTGATGAAGACGTATCTGAGCAGCTCTTGGCCTCTCCTCCAGTAGTTCATCTTGCAGTAATAGAGAAAGCAACAGTAGATTCAACTCCTTCTTTATCTGAACAAGAAATTTCTGATGCAGTGCTGAAATCTAAATTCATTATTAAAGCCTGTTTAGAAGAGTGTTCTACTCCCTTGGTTGTCCTGTACCTAGAAGGAATCATCACCTCCTTTCTAGATGAATTGTGGGAGTTAGGACATGCTGTGGTCGATTCTGAAGGTATTACCTTTACTTATTTTTTAGACTTGATAACTGATATGATAGTTTGGGAATATCTGGAAGGCATGATTAGATGTCATTTAGAACAATTTTATTCATAACACTACAGATAAATTGGAAGAAGTTCTAGATGCTCAAGAACCTGTTATCCATATTGCTCTAGAAGTACAAACAGAACCAGCAGTTCAAGTTTCTGAAGTTGCCCAGCCAGATGTTCAAGCAGAACTGGTCACTATGACAGTCTCTGAGATTCAATAATCAGCTGTAGATGCCTAGATTGAAAAATCTACTGTATGGGATGATTCCCCAGGCTTGGACTTAGATGCTCTCCTGGCACAGGATGCCATGGAAGAAGAACTAGAAAGAGCTACTCGAAAGGAAAAAAGAAAGACCTTTGAAAGATGCTATTGCCCTATATGATATGCCTATCTCTTCTAATTCTGAAGATGAGATCGACTCTGATGAGTCTGCTGAGACTAAAAGAAAAAGGATTACTAAGAAGAAAAGAAAAGCTGTTGCTCCTCCTCCTGCTAATCCAGACAATGATACACCATATTATATATTGAAAGTGATTGATCCAAAGTCAAAAGACTTCCAGCATTGGATGTTATTCTCTAAGAACCAGCAAAAGCAAAGGAAAAAGTCAAAGAGGTATGACTCTCCTGTTCCCATATGGAATCCTAGAGGTCCTCCTCCTCCACCTCCCGGTGCAGGAGCCTCAGGAAACTTATCTTCTAAACCTGCTTCTCAATCTGAAAGATCAAATCCATCTCAATCTGCTCAAAGGAGAAGTTCGCAAGGATTCCAAGGTAAAAGCCAAACCGGCTATCAAAGACCTGATACTGTTAAAGAACAAGTTAAGGAGGTAGTATATCAAAGGCCAACCTTCTCTCCTCCTCAGTCTAAAGAAATCAAAAGCTCAATCTCTAAGCCAGATCTCTCTGAGAAGGATGCTCCAAAAGGTAAGCAATTTATTTTTATCTGAAAATTCTAGCAAGAACTTTGCTAAGTCTGCTCCCTCTTGTTATCTAGTTAATCAGGATAAAGAACCAGTTGACTCATCTTCTGAGAATGTTTATGAAAGCCCAGAGCTTGATCCTAACTTTAGGATGGCTCATTTTCTTGAACTGGTTGGAGCAGCACAAATTAAGAAAGCTAAAGCAGAAGGAAAGGACACTGCAGGATTAACCACAATGTCTAAATTCAGAATGAAGGAGCTAGACAAGTTCTAGGTCAGACTTGAGATTTTTGACCCTTCAAAGTATATGGAAAAGCATCATGAGGCAGTGGTCCCAAGGACAACATAATTGAAAATTATTGGAGAACAAGACCTAAAGTTATCGAAAAAAAAGCTCTAGATCCTACCAGAAAAATTACTTTTGTTTCTAGCTCTTCTGATCCTAAGCCTGACTCTTAAGCTCCTTAATTATTCATTGATTGACAGTTAATTTCTTATCTGATTGATTGATGATATCTGCTTAGTTGTTTCTCTGTATGTATTTTATGTTACTTTCAGTAATTAGTTTTGTATGTTTTAATTGTTGAGAGACTTAACTCAAATAGGGGGAGATTGTTGGAACCCTAGGTTTTGTTTTGAGTTCAGTCCTCTCTTTCTGTCTCTTGACCCAAGTTTTATCTATGGTCAAAGGTTAGTTGATAGGTTAGATTCTCTAGTTGTGTATAATTGCTTTTCCAGATGAATATTTGGTTAAGTAGTTTTTCGTTCGACTATAGTCGAACGTTGCTCGACTATCGTCTATCGGCTGATCGACGATCGTCTATCAGTTGGTCAACGTTCTGTCTGCGTTGATAGCTCGACTATCTGTTGATAGGTCGACTATCTGTTTGCCTTGATATTTTAACTATCTGTCCTGATAGTTCAACTATCTGATAGCTCGACTATCTGTTGATAGGTCGACTATCTGTTGTCTTTGATAGTTCGACTATCTGTCCTGATAGTTCAACTATCAGATAGCTCGACTATCTGTTGATAGGTCGACTATCTGCTCTCTTTGATAGTTCGACTATCTGTCCTGATAGTTCAACTATTTGATAGCTCGACTATCTGTTGATAGGTCGACTATCTGTCCGCTTTGATAGCTCGACTATCTGTTGATAGGTCGACTATCTGTGTTGCTTTGATAGTTCGACTATCTGTTGATAGGTCGACTATCTGCGTTGCTTTGATAGTTCGACTATCTGCTTGGATAGTTCAATTATCTGATAGTTCGACTATCTATTGATAGGTCGACTATCTGTGTTGCTTTGATAGGTCGACTATCTGTTGATAGGTCGACTATCTGTTTTCTGTGATAGGCCGACTATCTGCTTGATAGGTCGACTATCTGTTTTGTTTGGTAGTTCGACTATCTGTCCGGATAGATCGACTATCTGATAGCTCGACTATCTGTTCTGATAGGTCGACTATCTCCTGAGGTAGTTCGACTATCTTCTTTGATAGTTCGACTATCTGAATCGTTCGACTATCTGCCCGATAGGTCGACGATCTCCATGCATCGTTCGACGATCTCCGAAGGTCGTTCGATGTTTTGCTGTATGTTTTAAATAGTTTTGTCATCTTCTTTGATGTGACTAATTTCATAATTATTTTGGCATATTTTATAAAATATTATCTGAGTAAATTGTGATAACACTTCCATGCAATATCTATTATATTCTTTATGCATGAGCTAATCTTTTCTGACAAAGTTGTTTGTCTTATAGCTGAGATATGATTTCTGCCAGGCTGTCCTTTATAGCCGTTAGACTCAAAAAGTCTTCCTTGGCTGTAAAGAGTCTTTTCTGATGTGACTTTCTCTTATATTATTTCATCAGAAGTATTTGCAGCTTCTTAGAAAGCTTTATCCTATTATAGGATATCTGTCTGCAGTATTTTTTGTTTTGCTTTATGCTTTTTGCAGCCCAGCTTGCAGAGTCCAGAAGAAGACAAGATTCAAACTCAAGTAAGAGTCGTTGCTGCTGCTGCTATATAAAGACCTTCTTGAAGAAAGAAATGAACTAGTCCACATAGCAAAAATCAAGTTCATCCAGGAAAAAGGAATTCAAAAGCTAATAGCAGCATTCAAGCTTAAGAACTTACAGTCTCCAAACTGCTCTCAACACATACACATCTAACTGAGAAGAAGTTCAAGTTCCTCTCTCTTCTTCAACCTGAGTTCTCCTGCTTACAGGAAGATCTTCACTCAGAGCCTTTTGAAGAAGAAGAAGAAGAAGATAACTGCCTGAAGAAGAAAATCTTATTTCATATTATTTATCTTCTTGTAGCTTTTTCCTAAAGAAATTTCTGAAGTGTTTCTGCACTGAAGCAAGACTTCACCTGGACATTCTTTTAGCCAGGGGGAGCCTTGATTCTTTTAGAGCTTTCTAGCTCAGTGCAAGTTATTGTGCTTCTCTAATCTATTGTAAAATAGAGAAGACACCTTAACCTCCTTTCCCCCTCTGTACAGGGTTATTACTCCCTTCAAAAGTATCCCTTGGTGGCAGGGCACCTGATCAAAAACTTGTGTTGGTTTTTAGACACCTGATCAAAAGTCTAAAGGGTTTCTTGATCTACCTGAAGCAGATCTTGTTGGTGGCAGGGCACCTGATCAAAAACTTGAGTGGATTCCTACCTTGTTGGTAGAAGAGTGGACATACCCAAGTTGTTTGGGGAACCACTATAAATTCCTTGTGTCGTCTGGATTGCTTTATTTAATTACTTGCATTGTGGCTGTGATTAGATCTTAACTAGGTTTGCTAGTTGCTGTTTAAGTTTCCAAGTCTTAACTGTAACTACAGTTGGCTGCCTTTTTGTGCACAACACTTGTGTTAGGCTTTAAGGTATAAATCTCAAATATCTATAACCTTCATTCCGCATTTAACTCTAAGGGAGTTGAGTAGAAAGTCAACTTTGCTAGTGCAATTTTTGATTACTCTATTCACCCCCCCTCTAGAGTAGTATCTATCCCTTCTCTTTCACAATTTCTGATCAACAGATTCCCCTTGTTCATCAGAATCAACCATAGAATTTGTAGCTATAGGTGTTTTCTTAGTTGAGGCATCAGCCATCCCAAACCTTTTTATCAACACTTTAGCAAATTTTGATTGAGATAAGAAAATGTCATCAGGAGTCTGCTTCACTTGGAGGCCAAGGAAGTGGGAGAGCTCACCCATGCTACTCATCTCAAGCTTGGAATGCATAAGGTTAGAAAACCTTGTACAAAGTTTGGGATCTGTATTGACAAATATTATGTCATCCACATATATTTGTACCAGAAGTTTTTTATCATTATGATGCTTGAAAAACAAAGTCTTATCTACCATGCCTCTAGAAAACTTATGCTCTAAAAGAAAGCTATCTAAGGTTTCATAACAAGCTCTTGGAGCTTGCTTTAGACCATAGAGAGCTTTATGCATTCTAAAAACATAATAGGGATGAGATGAAGAGATAAAACCTAGAGATTGTTCAAAATAACTTCTTCTTTTAATTCTCCATTTAGAAATTCACTTTTTACATCCATCTGGTAGACTTTGAATTTCTTGAATGCAGCATAAGTAAGGATAATCCTTATTGCCTCTACCATGGCAACAGGTGCAAAAGTTTGATCATAATCAATCTCTTCCTCTTGCCTATAGCCTTGAGTAACAAGCCTAGCCTTGTTCCTTACAATCACAGCTTGAGCATCAAGCTTGTTCCTGAAAACCCACTTGGTCCAAATTACTGGATATCCATTAGGCCTTTGAACCAAGTCCCAAACTTTACATCTCTCAAACTGATTGAGCTCCTCTTGCATTGCAATAATCCAGTGGGGATCTTGCTCTGCATCAGTTATGGATTGAGGCTCAACTTGAGATAGAAAATAGGCATGCATCACATCATGGTTGAGTTGATGCCTTGTCAGTACACCTACTGACATGTCTCCAATCACTTAAGATATAGGGTGATCCCTTTGTGTGACATGATCAGATGGTGGAGTTGGTTTAGCAACAGCATTTAGAATGAATTACTCTTGTATAATTGCATCTGCTGTTGGAGGAAGTTCAACTGCTTCCACAGTTTCTTCTTCACTTTCTTCATCACATTGTGGAGGAGGATGTGATATAACCTTTGGTGTAAGGTTTAGTTCATCAATTTTCTCACACAAGTTAGGTACCTGCAATAACTCATTGGTAGAAATTTCTTTCTCCTTACAATATATATTAGATTCTTCAAAAGTTACATGCACAGATTGCTCAATTTTTAAAGATGATTTATTGGACACCCTATAAGCTTTGCTGACTTGGGAATATATTAGAAAAATTTTCATTGCAGCCTTTGCTTCAAATTTTCTAATATATTTCTTGTAATTGTTATGAATATAGTATAAACAACCAAATACTTTAAAATATGTGACTTTAGGTTTCTTCCCTTTTAGTAACTCATAAGGAGTCTTATTCTTAAGCTTGTGTATAAGACTTCTGTTCAGCACATAATTTATTGTGCTTACAGCCTCTTCCCAAAAGGATTAGGGCAAATAAGCATCTGCAAGTAATGTGTCTACAGATTCAATTAGTGTTCAATTCTTCCTTTCAGCAACCCCATTTTGTTGAGGTGTTCTAGGAGCTGAGAAACAATGTCTGATACCTTCTATCCTATAGAACTCTTGCATAAGAGGAGACTCAGACTCAGTACCATGATCACTTCTGATCAATGCAACTAGAGTAGAGTACTCAATCTGTATGTGCTTGGGAAAATCTATAAGAACCTTGAAAGTATTTGACTTAGATCTCAGAAAGAATACCCAAGTGAATCTAGAAAATTCATCTACAATCACTAAAGTATAAGATTTCCCTCCTAGGCTTTGTACAACTATAGGGCCAAAAAGGTCCATATATAGTAAGTATAATATCCTAGGTGTGTCACTTTTGTTTAATGATTTAAAACTAGATTTAGTTTGCTTGCCTAACTAACAAGCCCTGCAGAGACTTTCCTTCTTATAGGGGTAAGAAGGACTTCCTCTAACAAGATGGTTTTTAGAAAGCCTAGCTATGTTTCTCAAATTTACATGACCTAATCTTTTATGCCACAAATCATTTTGATTGCTAACAAGATTAAATAAACAGATTTCTGAACTGGCAGATTTAAAGTTTACTAAGTATATGTTACATTGTCTAATTCCAGTTAAAACAGTTTGATTGTTTGTAGAAATATTACATTGAGATTCAGAAAAGCAAACCTGATAACCTGAATCATATAACTAACTTATGGATATGAGGTTATGTTTGAGACCATTAACATATGCCACCTTTTTGAAAGTTATATCTCCACTATTGAAGTCTCCAAAGCCTTCAGTATGTCAAAAACTTGAATCTCCAAAGATGACTCTTGGACCAAGTTTAGCCTTGAAGTTGATGAGGCTGTCCTTGCATCCAGTCATGTGCTTAGAGCACCCACTATCCAGATACCACCTATTTTGAGTGATATGATAGGTATTTACCTGCACCCACTATCCAGGTAAACTTTGGTCCTTGTTTCTTCTCAAATGAAAAACTGGATATAAATGAACTTTCAGGTTGGTTCTTATAACCTAAGGGGTGAAATCTTCTAGGAGGAATTATCCATTGGGTTAATGGGTTGATATTCTCCCTATGTTGGTTAGGTTTAATGTAACAGTTTCTGTTGAAATTTAATTTTCTGTAATTATGATCTGGGATCGACGAATTTTGTTGAGTTCGTCGACATGAGCTCGATGAATTAGAATGAGATCTACGATCTATGCTCGAAGAAGGAAAGTATTCATTCTCAGGGCACCAATATCGTCGATCTCTGGTCGACGAACCATACTGGTTTCCTCAATCATAGATCGAAGAATTTTTATTATTATGGTTTGTGTTCAGAGTTTGTCGTTCTGAGGTCGACGAACTGTTCACGTTTCGTCGATATGAGTTTGACGAAAATCGTTGAACATTATTATATCTATTGTTTTTCTTGTTCTTAGATTTTTGTTTTAATTACATTTATTTTAGTACTTCATTAACCCTGTTTACCTTTTCAGTGTTGTTCTTTCCTTTATCAGAAATGAAATTTATAGGTTTTTTTAGATTGTTCTTCTGGATTAGAGGTGGTTCACTAGATGAGGCACCTAGTCCTAGTTTACAGTTATTTATCCTAGCATTTAAGGTACTGGTTATATCTAGTAATTTCATGCTCCTGCAATTTAGAGATTCCTCTAGTTTCTTGGCCTTACATAGTTCAATTTTTAGAAAAACTATTTGTTCAGTAGCTGAATCTAGTTCAAGTGACAATTTTGTATTTTCAGCAATATATTTATCTTATTCTATTAATTTCTCTCTAAGAAGTTTTATTTCCTTCTCAGAGCATATAAAGTCTAAGCAAAGATTTTTAAATTCAGATTTAAATTTTTCTGATTCAAAATCATAGGAAGCAATTACCAGATACTCAGCAGACATTGATTCTTCATTATCTAAATCTTTAGCATCTAATTTGCTGTTTCAGGCATCAATTGCCATTAGGCAAACTTCCTTTGCTTTTTACTCTTCTTCATCATCACTAGAGCTGGAAGAAGATGACTCTTCTTCTTTATCACTCCAGGTCTCAGCAACAAAACTCTTTTCCTTCTTCTTGTGCTTGCTTGAGGAGGTTTTGCTGTGATGAGTTCTTCTTGACTCTTTTTCTCTTCTCCTATATTTCTTTTGAGCTTTTGGACACTCAGAGATGTAGTGTCTTGGCTTCCTGCAACCAAAACATACAACTTCTTTAGAAGGTGTTTTGTCATACCTTGGTTTGTCATCTTGTCTAGATGACTTCCTTCTGAAGTCCTTCTTTGCCTTTTTGAAAAATCTTTTGGCAAAATAGACTCATCAGCTCTTCATTGACTGGAGTCCCTTCAGAGTCCTCAGCAGCATTGAAAGCAATGTTATGCCCCTTCCTGGTATGTGTTGGAGTCTTTATTTCAGCTACAGCTTCTTTGGTCTTCATCAGTTGCTCATATGATTTGAGCTTTCCAAGGAGAGACTTAGTTAATATCTCAGTCATGCTTCTGGCTTCTTTGATAGGCCAGATCCTTGAATCCCATGTGTTGGAGAAGCATATAAGGATCTTGACATTCACTTCAGTCAGGGTAATTTCCTTGTCTAAGGTCCTTAGCTCACTAATGATTGTCCTTAGCCTTTTATACATATAACTGACTGGCTCAACTTCTTCCTTCTTGAAGTTCTCATACTGGGAGATGAGATTGGATCTGCTATCCTTTCTCTTATAAGCAAATCTAGCCACCATCTGGTTTAGGGAATCCCAGATGGCTTTGGCTGAAGTGCACTCAGCCACTTTCTGAAAAATATCATCAGACATAGTCTGAGCTAAAATGTTAATGGCTCTTGCATCTACAATCTTGGCTTTCTTCTGGGCATCTGTCCACTCAGGTGGTGGAACAACATGAGTGCTTGAAGTAGAGCTTGAAGAAGTTGCTGCAGTAGGAGGTCCTGTCAACATAGAGTTAAATATATCATCATCAATAGAATTCATGTACAACTTAATTCTTACATTCCAGATGGCAAACTTATGCAGATTGCATACTGGAGGTCTTGTGATTGTATAATTCTTGTTTTGTGCCATTGTGATAGATAATAGTTGGGAAGAGGAAAATCTGATCTAACTGGATTTTGGTTCAAGTGTTAACTTGTACAACCAAACAAACACAACCTCTGATACTAATTGAAAGGAGGGTGTTAGGTCAGATTACTCTAGAGGGGGGTGTGCATAGAGTATTAAAACTTGGCAATTTTTCTAGTTTATATCAGAGTAAATATAGTGATATCATATATTAGTAAAGGAATAAGAAAAACTAAGCTAAATAATTCAGCAATCACAAGAACAGCAAAAACAAATGAAAAGGAGAAACCAGACGACACAAGAAGTTTATAGTGGTTCCCCTAAACCTGGGTAATCCACTCTTCTACCACCCTTGTAGGAATCCACTAGTAGGTTTTGATCAGGTGACTGCCACCACAAGATCTGGTTCAGGTAGATCAGGAAACCCTTCAGGTTTTTGATCAGGTGGCCCAAAACCAACTTCATGTCTTTTGGAGAGAAACTTGTCAACCAAACTAACTTTTGAAGGGAGCTATAACCCTATACAGTAGGATGGAAAATGTTGATGGAAGTCTTCTCTTTTCTCAAATACAACTGAGAAGATGGTGTGGATTCTTGTTATGTCAAAGCTCCTTCTGAGAAGTAAAATGTTTCTGAAAGAACAGAGCTTTGCTAAAGGGTGAGTAGTTCTTCAGCTTGATCTGCCAAGATCCAGGAAATATAGTAACATATGTTGAATAGAATGTCTCTGAGGATTTTCTTAACAGAGGTTTAAGAAGACTATTGATTTTGATGTTTTGTTCTTCTTCAATCTACAGTGATGACAGAGAATGAGAAAGCGTTGAGAGCGTTGAGTGCTTGTTCAGAATTTACTGTTCAGTGCTTATCGATTTCTCTTCCTATTTTTGTAACTGTCTTTCTTATCTGTTGTGTTGTTGTGTTGTATTTCTCGAATAAGAAAGAATTACTTTTATTCCACTGCTGAAAAATTCACTTCGAATTTTGGAATTCTTTCTATAAATACTGGCTGCAAGAAGGAATAGAAAACGGCTGGAATAATAGCATTGATGAGTTTCCCAAATGTTCTTGATAGAATAAGAAAATATTTATTCTTAAGAATACAACATTTAATGCAGCCAAATAACGGCTATATTCAGAAGAATATTTGCATTAAATGCTCAGAATAATACTGTTAATAAGGAATAGAAGAGGGAAGGACTCATTCTGGAACAACACAGAAAACATCAAACGCAAAATAGAATTCATCGACCTGAGATCAAAGATCGTCGACCAGGGAATTCAAGTTCGTTGACTTGAGCTCTGCGATCTATTAACTAGGAATAACTTTCCAAATCTGAACTCTGAGAACGTCGAGCTGAGAAACTGACAGAAGAAAACTAAGCGTTGACCTGAGCTCTTAGAACGCTGAGCTCAGTTCAGAGAATTTACTCTAAGTTCGTCGAGCTGAGTTCGAAGAATTTGGACTGATCACTGTCTTCTGAAAGCTGCTAAAACTGATTCTCTGAAGTCCACTTTTGGCTTGTCCAAGTAGGTATCACTAATCAAGACTTAAACTAGATTGTAGGACTACTACTAATGACCCTAGCTATATAATGTTGGGTCACACTCAGCCTAAGTTAGTGAACCTTGCCCAAATCCAACTAGGGATCCAATAGGGTGCATCCTGATCTGGTGATAACCTTAAAATGCATCTAAAAAACTCATTACAGGGAAACCGAAAGCTGAGTCAACCAGCGCGTTGTTCCGAGGCAAGGGGTAAAAATCCTTGGGACATGATTTATTAAGCAATGAAAAGTCAACACACATACACCACCGACCGTCTCCTTTTTTTAACCATTACTACATTGGAAACTAAGCCGGGGTATTGGATTTCAGATACAAAGCCTGCCTTGAGAAGCTTGGCTACCTCCTCCCTGATCGGCTCGACCAACCTGTCCGTCGTGGATCTCTTCTTCTGCTGTACAAGGCGAGCTTACGGATCCAGGTTGAGGTGATGGCAGACCACGTCGGCATCGATGTCTGGTATCTCCGCGGCGCTCCAGGCGATGATGTCCATGTTTTTCTGGATGCACTCCAGCATCCTGTTCTGGGCCTCCAGGGTCAGCCCCCCGCTGACACAAACCTTCTCCACCCTACCTGAGGTTCTCCATATCCACCACCTCATCTTCTACTTCCAGGCGAGATTGCTCCCCCCATTCTTCAACGCCCCCCTCCTAGGGCAAGGACTTCCTCTCCAGCCTCATCCACGGCCATCTCCTCGTCCGACCCCTGAACTTCTTCTGCCACCCCCACCAGGGTGCGAATCTCCTCTACCTCCAACTCCTCTCAGTCGGCTTCCTGCTCCGCCTCCTCCATCCGCCGTCCCATCTCCTCAGCCCCCTCCTACTAAGAGATGGAGTTCACCGTCGTGACGTAGCACTCCCTTACTCCTTTTGGGTATCTCAAGACCCAGACCTGGAACCCCTCGGCATTGAACTTCAGGCAGTAGTGGAAGGACGAGGGGATGCAGTGGAAGGCGCTGATGAGGGGCCTCCCATAGATGGCACTGTAACTGCTGGGGGCGTCCACGATGATGAACTTGCATGCACGGGACGGACCCCCTAGAGAGACATAGAGTCCCACTCCTCCTTCAACTTCCTTCCTCTCCCCTAAGAAGCCAAACAGGGGCCCTTCCGAGGTCAGCACCCTCATGGAATCAACCTTCATCGGGTCGAATGCCTTCTAGAAGATGACGTTGACTGAGCTCCCATTGTAGATGAGGATTCGGGAGATGGTGAAATCTTTGATGGCTGTCTGGATGACCAGTACATCACAAAAGAGGTCCTTATGACCCGGCATATCCTTGACTGAGAAGGTGATAATCTCTTCCTGGGGTAGGGTCTGGGATGTGGAGCTAACGCTCCTGCGGTATATGGTATGGAGACTTGCCTTTCGGGAAGCCTCAACTCCCACCCCCTAGTGGATCATTCCAATCCCTCCCCGGGTCCCCACATCTGCCCGGGCTTCATACCTGTCCTCCTCAACTCGAGGCAGGACCTCCTCGATCCGCTCTTCTCGGCGGTCTCGCTGTTATTACTGCTCCCTATTTCCTCTTATCTCAAGGAACTCCGGGCAAGTGGCCTTGGCATGCCCCTCCTCCTAATGGAATTCATAGTAGGGCAGCTCCACCCTAACCTCCCTTCTTCTCCTCCGCGCTGCTCTACTCCTCTACCTCATGGCTATCGCCATAGCCTGCTCCTGGTCGGGGAGAGGTGGCCTCTTGCTCTGCCTCCCGCATGGGGGATAGAACTTGCCCTGGCCTCCCTGGCGGTTATCCCCACCATGATGACCTCACCTCGGCCCTTGTTATTGGCAATCTGGCCTCCAACCTAGCAAATAGTTTGGCCCCTGATGCCCCCACCTGGGCTGCTGCTGCTTCTCCCTCTACTGGGGTTCATCTCTTGTTTCCTCCTGACCTCTGTCCCCTCTGGGCCTCACCTCCTCCGTAGACCACATTGCTAACTTCTTGAAAAACTCCGGGTTTTACTCCTCCTTGTCAATTTCTCTCACTGCCCTCTCCATCAACTCCTCGTAGGAGAGGGGCGACACCCTATTTAGCTCCATTTGGAAAAAATCCTGTTGTAGCCCCAGGGTGAAGGCCATCATCATGGTATTCCTCGACATCTCTTGGACTTGAGTGACCTCCTCCTAGAAGTGATTGACATAGCTCCCTAGGGTCTCGTTCACCCCCTGCTGGATATGGAATAGGGACTCTTACTCCTTCTTTCTCTTCTTGTAGGTGGTGAACCTCAGCATGAACCCCCGGCGCAGGTCCTCGAAGCAGTAGATGGAATTGGAGGGCAACTGGTGGAACCACTCTCTCGCCTTCTCCTTGAGGGTGATGGCAAAGAGCCTGCACTTGAATCGATCTGACATCTGTTGGATCTTGACCACATCCTCAAACCACTGGATGTGTTGTACCGGGTCTCCCTTCTCGGTGTAATAGGACATCTTGGGCTCCCTGAACCCCTCTGGAACCGGAGCGGAAGAAACCAGATCGGTGAAGGGGCTGCATCCCCCTGCTGAGCGGGTTGGGGGGTCTCGCACCCCCATCTAGCTGAACCTACCGCTGCTTGCCGAGCCGTGGAAGAGCACCCGCCCGGGAAGCTCGCCGCCTCTCCCTTCCTCAATGACCTCCTTCCCAGCTCTCCTGCCGGGAGCGTCCTCGCCAAGGGCTGGAGCCGCGAGAACAGGGACCGCTGGAGTCGAGCACTCGGCACGCGCACCTAGTACGAATCTGACCAAGCCGAGTACTTCCTGCCTGAATTCCTCGAACATCCCCATTGTGGCGAGAGGAGGAAGGGGTGGCGAGTCGGACCTATCCGATCCTTTCATTTCTCCTTCCATTGAGCCCGCTGAAGATTTTCTACGCTGACCACGCTCCACGCTCACCACACAAGAATGTTGAAATTGAAAAACTGGTATTTGTGGAGTTCACCCTTGGGGAAGGGGTGATCGCGCACCCACTTCTCTCCTGCAAGCAAAAGGACAAAGAAAGAGGATAAAAGACTGACCCAAGGGCCCGATGCGGAGGACCCACAACACACCCGGAAATTACTGAGCGCTTCCCCTCCTTAACCAAATGTCAGGCTAAGGTACCTCAGAAGGCAGTAACAGGCTAGAAGACAAGTAAGCGTGTGCCCTGAGGTACCCCCTTGGGTCCTATTTATAGATTTCTTAGAATGGCCTGCAAATAGCAAACCCCCGCTATTCTGTAAAGCTATGTGCAGCCCAATAGGGTCTGCCAACAACATAACGCAGCAATTCGAGATGGATACTAGCATTCCCCTGCAGGGTCATCCCGATAATTTGGCCTTTTGTCCCCACGGGGAAGGGGTTTCCTAACCCCCAGGTCAACCCGCAACCATACCGAGCGGGAGAGAGCTAGGGCTACCCGGGCTGACCCGCCTAGGAGAGGCGAGCTAGGGCTGGTTCGATACTTTCCTGCCTAGGAGAGGCGGACAAGGGCTGACTTGGGGTTGGCCCGGGGTTGGCCTACCTAGGAGAGGCAGACCAAGGCAGACCCGCCTAAGAGAGGCGAGCTGGGGCCGACTCTGGGCTGGCCCGCCTAGGAAAGGCGGACCAGGGCTGACTCGGGGAGGGCCCACCTAGGAGAGGCGGACCAGGGCTGACCCGCCTAGGAGAGGCGAGTCGGGGCCAACTCGGGGCTGAGGCTCTTAGGAGAGCCAGGCTTGGGCCAGCTCGGGGCTGACCAGCCTAGGACTTGTGTACCAGGGCAGACTCGCCCAAAAGACCTCTCAGGCCATGAAGAGAGAGAACCTCTCCTCTGGGACCATCCGCCCGCTTATACTGGAGTGGGTCAGAGTTGGCATGTTTGCCCATCTAAATCCAATCGCCGAACATGGGGTTGTACACCCGACAACAACGCCAAAAATTTGGTGTCTACTAATCGTGAAGAGAAAAAAACCGAACTAGCAATCTAATTAGGCAAGTATACCTATCGAACTATAGCTAGGGGATGCAAGTGTCGTATTAAAATCTGGGAACCGTTGAGTAATCTTACTTACACGAAAACTATTTTCTTATCGAAGGATTATTTTATGGTTTGTTAAAAGAAAACTGATTGCGATTAAGAAAAGGAAATATTTGAGATAAAAGAGAACTACTTGCAGCTAAATAAGAACTACTAAAAACAATTACAACAAGGGGTTGAAACGATGAAATAGTAAAGTACTCAATCGAGAATCACTTCGGCAAAAGTTGATTAAAATGGGATAATAAACCCTAACTTAATAGTGTAAAGGACCATGACCGTGGAGGTTCCTAAAGCTTGAACACGTTTCTCTCGAATTTGGGTTCAACTGAGTTTAGGAAGCTCCGACCGAACTCTATTCCAAATCGGAGACCTAAAGCTCAGTTTACGCAGTGAACCCCATAATTGTATTTCACTCTAATCTGGGAGATTTAACGTTTGCCTCTCTTTAGGGGTGCGTGCAACTCTCTTTACTCTTGAGTGTTCAGTTAAAACTACGAGCCTCTTGGCTAGCTAAGAGTGAAAAAATGGAAATTATATATTGATTATATAACTCCAAACACGATTTTTTAAGAGTAAATCAAAGGCCTAAACCCTAAAAAGAAAAAGTAAACATAAAGCATCATAACATAATCAACTCGAACCTCAGATCATCATGATCGAGTACAAGGAGGATTAGTTAATCATGGAGATGTGGAAGAAGAGAGTTGGGTAAAAGAACATTAAGAGAATAAAGATAAAAATGGCACTTTATATTAATATTAAAAGAGAGTTACAACTTGGAATAAAGGAGTACAAGTGCAATGAAATAAAAAACCTAAGCTAACATTAACAATAAACTACTAAGAAGTTACAAAAGCTAATATAAAGGAGTACACAAACTAGGATTAATAAAGGCTTAAAATGTTAAAAAGAGAGAAAGAGGAAGAGCATGAAAAGCTCCAAGAAACAAAAGGGCAACACCTCCCCTCTCAACCTAAAACTACTTGTTTGACACAAGGGGGAGGCCTGAATTTATAGACTTTTTTCAGGATGGTCACGCCCCACTGTCACGCCCGGGGAGGTCATGTCTGGGGGGCGTGTCAGGTATGGGGTTGACCTCGGGAGCTGAATTCTGATGGAAATGATGATTTTTTCTGTACATCGGTGGACACGCCCTGGGCCACGCCCAAGTAAGAGGGGCGTGTAAGGCACGTCATGTCTAAATAATTGGTAGAAAATCCATCAGTCATCGAAAAAGGTGGAACAAGCCCAAGGGACATGCCCGTGTAAGGGGGCATGTTAGTACTGTTGACGTGCATCAACGAAAAATCTTTAAATGTCGCAGCACGCTTCGGGATGAGGGTGACACGGCAAGGGACACGCCTAGGGAGGGCATGTCAGGGGTGTGTGTCAGGTGTCTTTTCTCAGGATTTGGATTCGGGCATCAACCTTCCTCGGGATCGGGTTATACGGCTTGTGACACGCCCAGGGAGGGCATGTCAGGGGGGTGTGCCAGCTCACTTTCGCCGAAACCTGAGAAAATCTGCATAAAAAGAGAAACTGTTGGGTATTGTATCCACAATTACCTGGATTTGAAGAAGCCTCCTGTCATGCTAAGATGAATTCACAATGTATTTGATGATATATCTTCAAGTTGTGCTTGCAGTTATTCCACGCTAAGTACACACCAATATCAGGGTGCAGTAGGTCAATATACACGGGTCTGCACAACATAATCCATCGTTGAGCAGATCAGTGTGTTGGCTTATGTGTACTCTCTCTATTGGAGTGTACTTACTTTCAAGTACAGGGCTGAGATAGATCAAGAGCAGAAGAGGAGCAAGGTTGGGTCAAAGACAACCTCATGGGCAGAAAGACAAAAAATCGTCTAAGTTAAAGTCGACGAGAATCACTAAGTGATTCTCGCCGATTCGACGGGAATCACTAGTGATTCTCGCCGAATCATCGAGAATCACTCGCCGATTCTCGCCGACTGCATCCGGCTGACTCAACGCCTTCAAGATTTCTCCTAAGGCAGAATCGACGAGAATCGTCAACTGATTCTCGCCGAATCATCGAGAATGAGTTTGCATTCTCGCCGATTCGTCGAGAATAGTTGTGAATCTCGCTGATTCTCTCCGGATGGCAAGCTTTTCAGCAGGAATTCATCTAAGTAGAATTCGACGGGATTCATAAGTGATTCTTGCCGATTCGTCGAGAATCACCAATGATTCCCGCCGAATTTGCCTTAGGCATTTTCCGTCGACTCGCTGGACCGGACCATGTACTCAGGCGCTGTTTGAACCGGATTTAGGGTTTCGTCTTGTGGGGCCCACAACGGTCATAAAGGAGTATTCTACAGTATAAATACTCTCCTATTTTGAATGTAAGAAGTAGCGAAGAAAACGAAGAAGTCGGCCGCCTCGCGTGACCTTGCTAATCGCGGAATCTCTTCCGCCGCCGTCGTCACTCTAGAGGTTGTCGCCGCCATTGGTCTTGGATTCTTCTTAATCTCCCGGCGACAGAAACTTAGCCAAGCAACGCGTCTCACGTTTCTTTCTTGAGATCCTTTGTCTCTTGGTTTGTTGAACGGGAATACTTTCCCCTTCCGAATCGATTGAGATGATCGATCCAAGTAAGATCGTTGGTAGACCTTGCTAGCTTTGTTTCGAAGTTTTGATCTCGAAAGCATCGCCGCCGCAATCCTTGCCGCGACCGATCTCATGGAGATCCTCTCCAAGAGAGTGCTTAGGTCGTGGACTCTTCGTCTTCTTCAAGAACGCTTCATCGAACAAAGACGGACACCGAGCGCTCCAAACGTAGTTTGTATTGTGTACATTCTATTATTACTTTTGTTTGTAAATGAACTTTGGTTCCTCATTGTAAGGGTTGGGTGCAACCCGTGGTGGAGGAGTAGTAACTCCTTCGGGTGGAAGGGTTTCTTCCATAGTGTGAGGATTTGTTTTCAATCCGGTTGGTGAAGTGACCGAGTCGTCCCTTGTTGGGAGATAGGTCGAAGGGGGAGAGTGGACGTACCCAAATAGGGGAACCATTATAACTGCCTGTGTGTTTCTGTGTTGTGCTTGTTTTGTTTTATTATGCAGGTTTATTTCTAATTCCGCAAAAAGACTGCAAATCACCTATCCCCCCATAGGTGAAGGTAGTTGACACTAGAGTGACTTTTAAGTGGTATCAGAGGGAAGTTCCTCATCAAAAAGGTTAATACCTTAAGCAGAATCCTGCCTCTAGTGTCAACAAGAAGATCAGACTCAAGCATGGAGTTGTATTCTGAGGTCTCCCCCCCTAATACTCCCGGCATGCACAAAGGAGTATTATCCTATTTGGAAGATGAGAGTGTCGTTTCATCTATAGGCCATCGACCCTCGAGCGTCACTCATCTTGGAAGAGGGTCCCATCATTCCCATGAAGGCTTCCGGGTCTAGAAAGGATCTCCAAATCCCCAAAAGTCCCAAAGAGATGTCTGAGACCGAACTCTCACTGTTCAACCTGGACAAAGTGATTCGTCAGATCATTACTGATGTCTGGTATGGACCATCTTGCTCTAGATTGGAAAAGTGTTAGACTGCAAAGTCAATGTGGCACACAATCTCAGACCTCATGTAGGGATCAGAGACATCTCAAATCAGTTGCCAGCAAGAGGATGAAGCATACATGGGGGTCATCATTTCTGAAGATGAAGGTCATGGCCAATCTTTCAGTATCAGGGCTCCTGTTTCCATGTCCGAGACTGAAGAAGAAGTTGAGGAAGGCAGTTCTGATGAAGCTAACACAATAGTCACTGCCAATCTTAACGCTAACTCTGAATAGCAAAGTCAGGAGCAGGTAACCTCTTCATCATGCTCCTATCCTCTTGAAGTTCCTGAAGACAGGAATAGTTCAGAGGGTTTTCCTTCTAGTGATGCAAGGGATATGGATAGCTTCAATCAAAAGATTGAAAATCTTGATTCCCTTGAGAGTGCCCTTCAGAAGAGCAACTTACTTGTGGAGGAGCAAGCTAAGGAGATTTCACAGCTGAAGACCTTAATGAATCTCCAATTGGAATCCATCAAGGTAAAGGACTCAAAGATCTCGGATCTAGAGAGTCGTCTAGAGACCGAGAAGAGGATAGTTTCTAACTTTTCCAAGATAGATTTTATCAAGAGAAAAGCAGAAAATGGGTGGATCTCCCAAATCATTAATTCATGGAGAAATGGGGAAACTGTGTTCAGACCCCCCCCCCCACCCCGAGTAGGAAGTGCACACATCATGCTTTCAGGTATTACCACAGGAACATCCATGGTCACTGCAAGAATGATCGGCCCTCAGGTGGAAATGCCCACAGTGCAAGAGCTGTCATGGCTACCCATGAGAGAATACCCAAGGCTCATCTTGAACCCTTTGTATTCTCGGCCTCTGCCTCAACTCATCATGAATCTACAGGAACCAGCTCTCACTATCGTACTTACCTCCCTAAGACACAGGAAAGGGGGGGGTCTGGAAACATGCGGTAAGTCTAAGATCATGACTACCTCCCAGGGATCATGACACTCACCACATGCTCTCTTTCCACCCTCACACGTGTCACGGTGGAAAAGGAAATTTTGTGAGCAGAACCTGCCCTATTCCGTTTAAACCTAAGATCATGACTACCTCAGTCAGTAGATCAGGTCAGAAACGGTGATACAACATTCATGAGTGTTGGTGCTGTGGCAAAGTGGGTCACTTTGTCGTAGATTGTTGGCACAATACCTCTGTGCTAAGGGCAAGGGTATGTCCACTTCCTTTGGGCAGATTTAGCCTTACTGACACGATTCCTGTAGGAAGGCATTCAAGATTTTATGCGGACAAGAACCTAGGACCCAATATATATTGGGTTCCTAAGGTAAGATATTCCTTTTTGCAGGTTAGTCTAGGTTCCCGTAAACATGATGGGAACTAGACATGTGATGTTCCAAGAATGACATGGAACAAGTATTAGGGATAAGAGCAGTGCTAACTATAATGTCCTACTCAAATTGGACACCTGGTGTACCTCAAATATAAGATCTGAATGATCAATTTTATGATCCCAGGTACACACATTCAGTGTCAAGACTTGAGTAAGATTATCTTGATGTTTACATTTATATATATCCTCATATTTATCCACAAGAATTTGTCAATTCTTACTCTAAAAAGTGAATGGTTATATGTATATATACACACATATGTTCACACACTTGATGACAGACCGAAACTATTAAATGATCCTTAGGTACAATCTTAAGAATTCCTTGTAGGTACATATTTATATATTTGATAATGAATCTCAATAGGCATAAATCAGCCCATTTGAAATTAAAGAATGTATGCCAGTGGGTGTAACAAAATATTACAATATTTCACCTTGAATAACTCTGGAATTACGTATAGGGCTCATATATTGTTCAACTCGATCGAGGTTTCGCGATTAAGAAATATAATTAAGGCTATGGCTTGAAATTAAAATGCCACGGTTAATGTGTATAGAAAATCCCGTCGCACTCTCCTCGATCGTACGAAAGAAATAATTAGTAAACCCCGTTGAATCCTATCGACTTCCCCCGGTTCGGAAGATATAATTAGAATAAATTGGTTTGACTCTTCATCTCTCCAAATATCGCTGAACTCCCGAGGAATCCCCTAGAGCATCCCGTCGACTTCCCAGTCTCCTTGCGTAATCTCGTGGTCGTGCGAAAGCTGCTTCACCTGGTGCTCACCGTCTCTCCTACGGGCTCCCGTCGACAACACCCTAAAATTGCAAGGACCATCCCGTGCTCCCGTCGGTTCCGTGAATCCTGCACCTTCTCGTCAGGTTTCTATCACCGGTCGACGATCCTTCCAGTCGGCATCGTCCCTTCAAACCGCTCGGCGCTAGGGTAAGTTTCCCTCATTCTTGAAGGTTCGTGTCTAAGTGTATCTCCGATTCTAAAAGTACTGATAGGGTTAGATGTCCTGTTTAGGTTTGCAATGGCTCCTAGAACCACTGCAGGACTCCTCACTGGAAGTGAACTTGTTCGGATAGGCTTTTCTCATGCCTCCGATGAGTTCAGGAATATTATCCTCATGCTTGAAGAGGCTGGACTTACATTCATCCTGGAGCATCCTTGCAAAATTTTGGATAAGGAGGTGCTGGAGTTTTTTGCAACGGCAAAACTACGGCGTGAAGATAAAGTGATCAAAAGTAAGATTGTTGGAGTATGGATCAAAGTGTCTGCAGGAAAACTGACACAATATTTGCAGCTCTCCAGTTCTGAAGATGGGGACTATCTGGAGGAAGAGGATTGAGCATGGACTCTCCTCTTTTGTGGACTAGCTCGAGGAACCAAATCAATCAAGAGAAAGGAAATGAATGAGGAAGGGAAGCTACTGTCTGTAAGACCCCATTTTTTTTTTTTTTAAAACCCGGGGTCTTATGCCCAGAACCGCCGCTTTGCGGTGACACCTTCGCACACGGGAAGGTAGTCACTACAACGCGCCGATTCTGCCGGCCTTTTCGATCACAATCAAGTAGCAAGTAGAACAGTAAAGAGAAATGCAGTCCACAATAGAAGTAAATCACATATAATATAAATAAGCTCCACGAGGGGAGTGTCCACAGAAATAACATCAGAGTAATGAAAGTAATAAAGGGCTTATGCCCGGTACATCAGAGTTCCTCACTACAAGATCACTCATGCTGAAAATAAACTAACACTCGTACTAAAGATCGGGACTCACAGTCCCTGCAGTCTGGACTCCGGTGCTAGATTGCCCCATCTCCAAGTGCACGGACCTCCGAGGCTGCTCCTCCGTGCTGCGCTCCACGTTCCCCTGTAATGGTGTTCGGTCGCCCGTCAGTCAAAAAGACTAAGTCCTATCGTCCCCCACCCCTTCCCCCCATGCTCTAAGGCACCGAGCGGAGAGGAAGAAAGGGGAGGACATGATTGTGGAGAGTATTTCAAGTAGATGACGGTGGACCTAACTAACAGTTGTGTATTGAGGGGGCAATTAATAATGTTGTAACAGGCCAAAGAATACAGTAAGATAACTAAAGTAATTTAAACCTCCACTTATGCGAGTACACATAAGCAAGGGATCTTTTGCAAGGCTCCCATCGTATAAAGTGTCCCATACCACTTATACGTTGGGGTGTCGGTTATCAAACAGCAGCATATATATATATATTGAAATTAACCTTTGATTTATAAACTTGCCCACACAAGCTTATAGACCAAGGGGTCGTTTTGCAAGTCCTAAAGTATAAGCGTCCCATTCCACTTATGCTTTAGGTGTCATGGGTTATTATGATCAATTATGATATGCATCTATATGGTGGGTAATGTTATGGCATGCAGTGCAACTCACACACACGACTTTGTGTACACAAACCTTTAGTTCCCCCTTTCTGGAGATAACTCCCAGGTTACTCCCGTAGTGGCAAACGGAAGCGGTGGGTTGGGCCTCGCCCACCTCAAAACCAGTAAAAGCACCACTGGTCTGACCTATCGTACGCCCTCAACGCTTGGTGCACAAAGCGGACTCCTGCGTACTCTTGCCGACTGGACCGCCGGACTTAACCTTGGCTAAGTGCTAGTCACCTTGCCGAGTCAACGATATCGGTGTCGGTGCAATCGAACTCCCCGATATCGAGAACCCACCACCTTAATCTTTCCTATTTTTATGCACATGCAGCAGTTAATATAAGAAGTCAAAAGCAAAGCTCCCGGACCAAACCGTCCGGCTCAACCACAAACCGAGACTAAGCTCCCCGGACTAAACCGTCCGGCTCAATTCCAAACCTCATCCCTTGAGCACCGCGGGATGGCGCCCCCTTGAACACCTCGGGACGACTTAACCATTACCAACCCTAACTAATGAGTGTGTGCAATGTGAATCCCTATTAGGCTAATTACTCTTTCGTTTGTTTTAAGATTTACGTTAGCCCAGGACTGCCCCCGGCATACCCCGTGAAGGGCTCTCAAAGGGCACTAGGAACCAAGACGGCGGCATTACGGCCCGAAGTTCCCTTTCGCAAGGCACTTATTATTATTGGTTGTTTTTCCCTTCCCCGTTCCCTCTATAAATTGCATCAAACTAAACCTAGGGTGGGTTTGACTCTTCACTCTTACGGGGACGGCGATCTTTCGTCGGACCCGCGCACCTTCTAACACTTACTGACTCGATTCTCACCAGATCTTGAAACCTCCTTAGGTGATCCATTCTCTTCTAGGAATCCACCAACATGACCTATCCTTAAGTCAACACAACCTAACCCTGTTTACACATTTCCTCATGGTTATTATCTACTGACCAACCTGTACTATATGATGTTCATGAAAACTCGACTCCTACTTTTCAACCAAATACCTCAGATTATTTATCGGGGGTCTATCCTAACAGGATTTGCCTAAATCCAAAGCATTAAATATTTTCCTAATAAATCAGATAATTTATTTATTTATTCTTAAGGGCCTAATATCATCATTTGAACATGAGATATGTCATTTTAGTTGATTCAAAACATCAAAGTTCTATGGTAAATACTAGTAGGCCTAAGTATCTATTTTTCCAAGGTTTGATAATTTACACTGATGTCCAAGGGGCCTAAATATAATTTAGTAATAAAATCATCTAGTTCTTGTTTATTGAGGCATCTATATAAAATATCCCTCCAAAAATCTTGAAATAATTACAGGGTGCTGGTATGATATTAAAAACAACATTTACAGAATTCCATATTTTTCTTGCTGGAAATTGAATTATAATAAATCATTTACTAATTAACAATCTAACCGGCTTTGTGAATCAAGTACTATAACAGCAACCCTAAAATTCTTAAATAATTCTCAGTGCTATACAAGAGCCTAAAAACCTTAAATTCCAGATGTCATAATTTTCCAGCAATTTAACAAGCCCTAATTTATTTTTACAATCTAAAGCCCATATTAAAAGATTGTGAATGAACCTCTACAAACTCTCAACATGAAGTTCTATAAAAATTCAGGAATCAATGTTCTAATCAGCAAGATCTAAATCCAGAATTTTAACTGATTTTAATTAAATTAAAGCCACCAAACAATTGAAAACAACAAATCGGCTAATAATCATTTAACACATGAAGTATAACTTTTATTAATCATAAAATTCCAGGAAAATTACCATGTGTCTAGAACACTCTAAAACTCACTCTACTCAAGTTTCATAGCTTTTAGATGAGTTCAATTACTGTTTTGACCCTAAAGGCCCTTCTACCCTAAAACTAGGGTTTAGGATTTGAGGTACCTAGCTACCTCAAAATTCTCTAAGATTATAACCAGAGGGTTAAATATTCATTAACCACCTCTCCACCAAATATCAAGGCCATACAAGAGCATTTGCCCCTATGTCCTTCACAAACCCCCAAAAGTCCTCTCTTTGGGTTTGTACCTGGGCCCTAGGGTAAATCCACCCTAACACATCTCCTTTGCTCCCCAAAGGTTCTTAGGATCATCCTAACCCATTGGTCACAACTTCAACCTCTGTTGAGGTGAGTTGACCACCCAATTGCCACAAGTCCCCTTTTTCCCATATTACCCTTCCCTAGGACCAAACTAGGGCTTGGTGGTTTCCTATTCAAAACTCAACCAAATGTGTTGAGATTTAATCCATACCTAGATATATGTAGCAGGGACACCTCACCAAAAATTGGGAGGGTATGGAGGTCATTTGACCCTTCAATGTTCTAACCCTAGCTTTCCTAGGTTTAGGGCAAAACCCTAAGCTACCCTATTCCATATGGCCTCCACTTTTTATAGGAGCTAGGATTAGGTTATATTAAGCCCCTGTCCAAAAATTCAAAGGATTTGGTCTAAGGGTTAAGTGTGGGGATCCATCTTAAAATCTGCCCTACATATAGGACCTACCCTAGGAAAATGGCCCTACAGGTCTGTAGCCTTGTCCTATATTTTTCCATTACATATCAAACTGTAGATATTGAGATTGCCTACAAGTTTCTTGTTGGATACTTCTCCTGAAAACATCTAGGGGTGCCCTAAACTTCACCTACAGTGAACTGCCCTAACTTGTAGGGTATACCTCTCACCAAAAAGCCTCTACAGGACAGTCCACTCATCCATATTTTTCCTATCACATATCAAACTGTAGGTATTTGAAATACCTACAACTTCTCTGATGGTCACATCCCCTGAAAATCCCTAGGGGTGCCCTAAAATTCTCCTACAGTGATCTGCCCTAGCTTGTAGGGTATAGCCTTCACTAAAAAGTCTCTACAGGTCAGCCTACTCATTCAAATTTTTCCTATCACATATAAAAATGTAGGTATTCAAAATACCTACAACATTTATGTTGACCAGTTTTGATGGATATACCTCCAAGGGACCTAAATAAATTTCACAAGGGTTCTGCCCTATTTATTAGGACACACCTATATTCAAATGACTCTACAGGGCAGAGTTCTCTACCAAATTTTTCCCACCACATATCAAACTGTAGGTAATTAAAATGTCTACAACTTTCATGTTATACACTTTTCCAGTAGGTGCCCATAAGGGGCCTAAAATAATTTTACAAGGTTCTACCCTAAAGATTAGGGCACATCCTCATTCAAATGGCTCTACAGGCCTGAGTTTTTCTCCAAATTTTTAATAACACATATCAAATTGTAGGTATTTTAAATACCTACAATTTTCATGTTACAAGTTATTCCATCAGATGCCCTTAAGGGGCCTAAAATTCAACTACAGTGTGACTGCATAAAACAAAACAGAAAATCATTAATTAAATATAATATGGGTTGTATGGTTTTGATACACAGGTGCCGCACGAATCTTGATGCAATCGTGTGGCACCTGTACTTCATCTTCTCCAGCAACCCTAAACTAAGCCAGCCGCAGGTGCTTTTCACGGGCAACTTCCCGGCCACCCTGGGCGGCGCCACCACCGGGAAAACTCCTCCCTAAGTTCCCGGTGGTGGGGGCTAGCACTGCCGGCGGCTAGGGCGGCCGGAGGTGGCGGCGTTTCTCCTCCTTGGTGGCTCCGGCAAGGCTCTCTCCTCCTGCTCTGATTTCGAAAACAATCTCCCCTCTCTCCTAAGTGAGCATATATAAGAGGAGAGGGGAGGGGGGGGGGGCGGTTTTCATCAAGGGGCAAGTGCCTCTTCATGAAAAGGTTGGGAGGAGAGAGAGAGGGGTGGAGCCACCCCTTGGTGGCCGGGAAACGGTTGGGGGGAAGAGATGCCAGCCACTAGGTGGCTGTGGGCCCATCTTTGGCCGACCACATGCCTCTTCACACTTCAAAACACCCATTCCACTCTCCACCACCTTTTCTCTCTCCTATAAATATCAAAATTCTCATTTTTTTCTCTCTCCTAGTCACCCTCACGTTTACTCACTCCTAATAGCCTAATGGCAGCCCTAAATGATCATTAAAATATTACAATACCAAATGTAGGGAAGGCTCACCATTCTACCATGAAAATACCCCTCTTTTCTCATCTTCTCTCTCCTATATTACTCTTCCAAGAATTGACCTAACCCTCTCTCCTAGTCACCATGTTGACTAGCCTAGGGTTTAGGCTATAGGCAGCCATATTATCCCTTACTATTACCTCATGAGCCTACATGAGGGCTTGAGCTTGAGTTAACCTAGTTGAACTAGGTTTGACTTGATTTGGGCTTAGGGTTGACTTGGTCAACTTGACCTTTTGGGTCACCATCAAAGGACTCCTAGTGACCCATTGACCTCCTCTAAGGCCTAGGTATGGTTAAGTAGGGTAGGTTTGACATAATGAGGGTGAATTGTCTCAAAGGAAGGTCACCTTGGCCTAACTAGGGCTTGAGTTGACTTGGGTCAACTTAGCCACCAGATTTGCCCCCAATGGGTCTTGGTGACCCATTGATCTCATAATAGGTCTAGGAATGCCTTGGAGTCAGATTGAACTCACCAGGCCACCAAAAATTAGGGTTTTAAGATTTTACTATTTGCAGCCCAAGTGAGCCTCAACTAGTCATTTGGTCTCCTAGGCTCACTAAGGACTTGCCAAGACTGAGTCATGCTCAAAGCCACACCTAGGGGGGTCTGATTTGAAAAAGGGATGTTACACTGTCGGATATCATTGGGAAAGTCCTGATCTGCAAACCAGGCTCCCACGATCATATCTCAGGAGATATGTTCAAGATCTTAGTGGCTATAATCTGTCGAATGAGATACAACTGGGTAGCTATTTTGTTTGAGAAAATAAAAGATACTCTGCGAACCCCAAGTTTTGGAAGAATCATCAGTCTGTTTCTCAACCAGCTGGATGGAGACAGGTTCGATATGAGTAAGGGAGTTCCTCTACACTACCTGAAGAAAATGGATTCAAGTGTTTTAGATAGATGGGAAAGAAGAATTGGTCAAGCAGCCGTTGCTGAAGAACCTGATGAATCCCTGGCTGAGTCCCATGGGGATGAGGACAATAGAACTCTAAAAGATCCCATGGCTGAACCTAGTGAAGTTCCTGATCTGCTGCTTGCAGGAAACGAGGGGGAGTCTCTACCCCTTGCTACTGGAACTCACAGGACAAATATCTCAGTCTCTGTTCCTGCTGATGTTGTTTCTGACATCTCTCAGATAGCCAAAGATGCAGTTGATACCCTGGATGAGGAGGAAGATGAGGAATCCCTAGATAATGATGCAATTGACAATAATGATATAGAAGATGAGGGTGCTGAAGAAGTGGATGATGTCGTTGAAGATGAAACAACATTGAGAGAGAGGGTGGAGATAGTGGAGCCATAGGATGAAGTTGAAGTTCCATCTGTGGAACGGGCTCCAATGGTAGTTCATGAGAAATCTGGTGCAATAATTGAGGGGGAGTATTCTCAGCAAAAGATGATAAGCATTCCTGAGCAAACTACAGAGGATGCCCCTATCCCCCCAGTGGAGACAGTGCATGTATCAAGCTCCCCCAGTGAATCTTCTTAAGAGCCAGACCAAGGCTTGCCTCAGGGACATCCACTTTGATCTAATCTAGCAAATCACACAGTGAACGTCATTCAAGGTATAGTGGATGAGCTCAAACTGTCTTTTGAGCAAGCACAGAACAAAGTGTTAAAAAGGATTAAGAAATCTGAGGATCTAATGCTCAAGAACGTCGTGGAAATTAATCACAAGCTGGATGTGATGGAAAAGAAGTTCGAGGCCAAGTATACAGAGGCTGGCACTGTTGTTACTCTTCTTACGCAAGGACTCAAAAAGAACATGGATGACCTGGCAGTGGTTAATTAGAATGCACATGTTGTGGCTAATAACATCAAGCTATTCGATGCCAGCATGGTAACTCTCAACGTAAATCAGACTTCTCTTCTAACTGATTTCACTAAGACTACAAAACATATAGATGAGTCACTGCATTCTTATGCAAACTCCATTGCCCTCGAAGCCAAAAAAGGGGAGAAGGCATACATAGCTAAGATGGCAGGGCTGGAAAAGATTATGGTCGAAAACTTAAAATAGTCAAATAAGTATGTCTTTGATAGCTGCCACTAGCTAGTGCAGCAAGCATTAGGTGTACAAATCCCAATTCCAGTTCCTTCTTCTGATGAGGTTACCTTTGCTTCTGATGAGGTTGTCTTTGCTGCTGATGAGGTTTCCTTTGGTGCTGATGAGGGTGAAAATGTTAAGGAAGTTCCTCTTAGTGAAGCTGATGCTAAGAAGGCTGCTGCCAAAGCTACACTCAGTACCATATTTGACCAAGTAGCCCTAGCAAAAGCAAAAGGAAAGCGGAAACTTAAAGAAGGGACATCCAAAGAAACTCCAACCGAAAAGAAAGTAAGATTGAAGGAGGATAAAGTGAGAAATGAAAGATGGAGTCCTGTTTCAAGGAGCATTATTTTGGATACTTTTATGCTACAGCAGGGGGGGGGGGGAAATCAATCGGAATGATTTATACAATCAGTATGAATGGGAGATGCACAAGATGTATGAAGCTAAACGAAATATATTTTTCAGGAATAACAAAGTGGAACATAAAGATCCTCCTCCTAGATACTATCTGAAGCCCAAGGAATATTTTGAGAGACAAAGCAAGAAGTACTTCGCTCAGCAACTGAAGGACGAACTAGCTAAGGAGAAATAGGCTTAGGATTTTTGCTTATCTATTCCTTATTGCATATTTATCTTTTCATGTTGTCATATGAACAATTCTTGTGGATACATATATATATGAGTTCATGATTGAATCAAGTATTGTTCTGTTTGCCTTTTATTCTCTGTGTCTTGTCTATCTTTATTTGTTTTGTATATTACTCTGGTTGGTGAAATTCATCTTAGCTAGTAGGATTTTTGATTCTTCAAATAGGGGGAGATTGTTGGGTATTGTATCCACAATTACCTGGATTTGAAGAAGCCTCCTGTCAATCTAAGATGAATTCACAATGTATTTGATGATATATCTTCAAGTTGTGCTTGCAGTTATTCCACGCTAAGTACACACCAATGTCAGGGTGCAGTAGGTCAATATACACGGGTCTGCGCAACGTAATCCCTCGTTGAGCAGATTAGTGTGTTGGCTTACGTGTACTCTCTCTATTGGAGTGCACTTACTTTCAAGTACAGGGCTGAGATAGATCAAGAGCAGAAGAGGAGCAAGGATGGGTCAAATACCAACTCATGGGCAGAAAGACAAAGAATCGTCTAAGTTTAAGTCGCCGAGAATCACTATGTGATTCTCGCCGATTCGACGGGAATCACTAGTGATTCTCGCCGATTCGACGGGAATCACTAGTGATTCTCGCCAAATAGTCGAGAATCACTCGCCGATTCTCGCCGACTGCATCCGGCTGACTCAACGCCTTCAAGAATTCTTCTAAGGCAGAATCGACGAGAATCGTCAACTGATTCTCGCCGAATCGTCGAGAATCACTTTGCATTCACGCCGATTCGTCGACAATAGTTGTGATTCTCGTCGATTCTCTCCGGATGGCAAACTTTTCAGCAGGAATTCTTCTAAGTAGAATTTGACGGGAATCATAAGTGATTCTCGCCGATTCGTCAGGAATCACCAATGATTCCCGCCAAATTTGCCTTAGGCATTTTCCGTCGACTCGCTTGACCGGACCATGTACTCAGGCGCTGTTTGAACCGGAATTAGGGTTTTGTCTTGTGGGGACCACAACGGTCGTAAAGGAGTATTATACAGTATAAATACTCTCCTATTTTGAACGTAATAAGGAGTGAAGAAAACAAAGAAGTCGGTCGCCTCGCGTGACCTAGCTAATCGCGGAATCTCTTCCGCCGCTGTCGCCGCTCTAGAGGTTGTCCCCGCCGTTGGTCTTGGATTCTTCTTGATCTCCCGGCGACAGAAACTTCGCCAAGCAATGTGTCTCACATTTCTTTCTTGAGATCCTTTGTCTTTTGGTTTTTTAAACGGGAATACTTTCCCCTTCCGAATCGATTGAGACGATCAATCCAAGTAAGATTGTTGGTAGACCTTGCTAGCTTTGTTACGAATTTTGGATCTCGAAAGCATCGCCGCCGCAATCCTTTCCGCCGTCGATCTCAGGGAGATCCTCTCCAAGAGAGTGCTTAGGTCGTGGACTCTTCATCTTCTTAAAGAACGCTTCATTGAACGAAGAGGTACACTGAGCGCTCCAAACGTAGTTTGTATTTTGTACATTCTATTTTTACTTTTGTTTGTAAAGGAACTTTGGTTCCTCATTGTAAGGGTTGGGTGTAACCCGTGGTGGAGGAGTAGTGACTCCTTCAGGTGGAAGGGTTTCTTCCATAGTGTGAGGATTGGTTTTTAATCCGGTTGGTGAAGTGACCGAGTCGTCCCTTGTTGGGAGATAGGTCGAAGGGGGAGAGTGGACGTACCCAAATCGGGGAACCACTATTACTGCCTGTGTGTTTCTGTGTTGTGCTTGTTTTGTTTTATTGTGCAGGTTTATTTCTAATTCTGCAAAAAGACTATAAATCGCCTATCCCCCCCCATAGGTGAAGGTAATTGACACTAGAGTGACTTTCAGAAACCATTAGTGTCAATAATATATACAAAAGGACGTCAATATAAACGCTTACAAGATATGATTCGTGTGTTAAAAACCTAAAAATACCCTAATAGTTTAGACTACAAAACGTATTATCACAAGGTCTGTAACATCACATGTTACTTCTAGGCCCCATAACTTAGATTGGGTTAGGCATAGGGTGGGTGTTAGGGAAATTAGCTAAGTTTGACCCTAGGTAGTGGGTTGTAGCCATGTGGGGCCCACTATAGGACCAAAGTCAAACTAGGTCAAACTAGCCTAAATAGGGACCCTAGCCACACCATGACCCCACCACATTGCCCTAACCCTAAAAACAATCTAAGTGGACCCAAGGGCATGCAAAGTCAACCTTGGGCCTAAAGTTGTCAAACCCATACTCATAGGCCCAATTAACGTAAGTAGGGCAACCCCTTGACCCAACCCAACTTTGGTGGTGCCATTAGGATCATGACCAACAAGTGGGGTCAGCCCACTCATCATGTTGACCAAGTATACCCAAAAAGCCAACCAAGTCAACATTTTGACCTAAAGAAGGAAAATAATGGCCAAGCCAAATCCCTTGGGCCAAGCCCACCAAATGAGGCCCATTAGCAGCCCAAGGCACCAATGACAGCCCCTACACCTCTAGTTGTGGAGAGAGAATGCATGCAAGGGGTATTTTGGAGATTTCATCCAAAGGAGGAGAGAGAAACGACATTAAGAGGGAGTGAGGCCACTTGGTCTTGGCTCTCTCTGCCCAAAGCATGCTGGCTAGCCACATAAAGCATTTCAGAGGAATTTATAGCTGGGGTGGCCACTTGGCACCATGGGTGAAGCATCCAAGGTTGAGCCCGAGCTCACCTTGGATTTAACTCCATGTATAAGCCACCTCAGTGCAAATCAGCCAAACCAACCGCTTCAGAAAGAGGAAACGAATTGAAATCGATAGCTAGAGCAAGGGAATTGGTGGAGAAACAAGCTTTCGGGAAGTAGATCGTCGGAGCAGCTCGGCCATGGCAAACCGCCGCCGCAACTGCCTCCAAGGCCTGGAACAAGTTCGTTTCGCCACCCCTCAACCTGTACTAGATATCTAGATCGAATAGGGGAGATATCGGGCTCAATTGAGCCCGATGCCATGAGAGGAAATTGTGAATTTTTGAGCTTTTACTTCTTGCTCGGGTTCGCCCGAGGAGCATATTCCGGCGGTCTCACCGCCGGGAAACGCTACCCCCCACCTTAGTGAAGGTGGTGGCGACATCCGCCGGTTGTGGCTGCGGCTCGGCTGGCCGGAAACATCCAGCCAAGATGGCCCAGGAAAACAAAATCGGGGCCATTGATTATTTGGGGACGATGAACAGATGTCTTCCACGGCTGCTTTAAGATTCGTGTTATTAAATATAATATAATATAATATTAAATAATATGAATAATGCAAATCTGTCACACATATACAGTCACATTGCATGTGAAATGTAAGGCACATAGAGGCATCACCATAACATGACACCTGAATGAAAATTATATCCTATGCTGTTAAATTTATTTTGACACCTTAATCATCACTTTTGGTACAGTAGAATGGGTTGTAGGGTTGTTTTCCTAGGACTGGTCCTAGGCTAGGGCAGAAACTAAAACCTAAGCCCATGTCAAACAAGAAGTCCACATGACCCAAAAATTTGGGTATGTGCATGACTAGGGCATATCTAGCCCCTGCCAAAATTTGGGAATTTTTGGGACAACCTTTTCTATAGTATTTGTCATATTATCAAAAATTAAATGAATGAAATATTGGGAGTTATTAGCATCCAAATGACCCCAAATTTTGGTGGCAGGTCCTTGGGGACATCATATGTGCATGAAAAAAATTTCAGCACATTTGGATCACTACATGTTGGGTTAATCCACTTGCAAGTGTTGGCTATATATAGCCTTGGGGTGCAAATAGCAATAAATGAAATATTGTACATTCAGCCTATTTGAGGCTTCCAAAAATCATGGAATTGATTCCAGAGGTTAATTAGGGTTAATCTCACCCCTCAAATTGATTATGGGATTTTTGAGATCAAAAATCCCATTATTTGGAATTTTAAAAAAATAGGCCTCTTTAGAAAATAATTTGGAAAAATAGGTTTTGATCAAGGAAAATCCCCAAAGTCTGTCAAGTCAAAAATGAGGTTTTATTTGACTTAGGAAAATTTTTTTCTTTCTGTTTGAGAACTTTTGGGGTAAAATGCATTGAAATTACCATTTTACCCTTATTGTAATTATTCATGAATTGATGGAAATACATATCAGACAATTTTGGAATTATTTCTAGCATTGCATATCTGTATAATTAGCCTTGTGTATTTATCTCAAAAATATTGGATGTACTGATAATTTTTAAATTAGCATAATGGCATTTTGGTAAATACTTAAGAATAGAATTTGATAGGCCATTACACTATAGAGGTTAATGAAACTCTGCCATTAGTCTTAAATTAATGATTTATATGCTCTGTAATTTTCCTAGAATTTTTGCTTATGTATTCCATATACTTCATTTGAAAAATGATAATTATGTGGATTTTGTATTAATTAAGGAATATATATAAATAATCAAAGGAAAATTATGAAACTCTGTAGACAGCAATATTTTATCAATATACAACCCAGGAAAAATTTCTTAGGTCAGTCGATTATAAATTTGTACTGTGGTTGTGGACAATGATGTTTTACTCTTTTGTTTACTTCTGTTTCTCATATTGGCCGAACTGGTTTAAGATCGTGCTAGCCGGCAGAATCTGTGACTTGCGGTGTTAACTAACCCGTGTGTTAGTGTCACCGAAAGGCGGCGGTTAAGGGCATAAGATATGGGAGAGCTCCCGAATTGGAGAGTCGGATCTTACAAACTGGTATCACTTGACCAAACGATCATATGAGAAAGAGGTCCACAACACTAGAACACCCCGCTCGAGCATTAGTTTGCGGACAAACTATGCAGCGGAAGCAATGGTGTGCCCATGTGCAAAATTCACATAAAATAGTCCATTAAGAAATTAGTTAGGCCAATTTTTGACGTTTACCTTACCTTTATGCATCCTCCGCAGAATGTGATTCCTCCCCCTTCGACTACCACTTCTTTCATGCAGACAGAGATGGGACAAACTTTGACGGCCATCCTAAATAACTTCAGAGCCCAGCAAGACCTGGCACAGCTGCCAATCCCAGGGTCGAGCGGGTTGAATGCCTTTAAAAGTCTGTCTTCGCCAGTGTACTGCGAGACAAAAGATGCTGTGAAGACGGAGGAGTGGCTGGAGACTATTCAAGAGCTGTTAGCTGGCATCCGCTTCCCAATCAGACAGGCAGTCCCTCTTGCCACCTTGGTACTGGAGGCTCATGAGAAGAGGCGGTGGAAGTCTGTGCGAGACTCTACATATGTTGATAGGGAGCTGATGGATATCTCTTGGGAGGAATTCGGTGATGCGTTCTTAGAGCACTATGTATCCTCCACAGACAGAGATGCCTTGGAAGCGAGATTTCTGAACCTCCAGCAGAGGATCCGATACGTGATCAAATATCAAAGAGAGTTCTCCCACTTGGCTAGATTTGCGGGATTCCATGACTGGGATGATTGGAAGTATGCAAAAATATTCTACCATGGGCTCCGAGACTCCTTATGATAGCCCTTATTATTCATATCTCATGGCACCACTACACAGATTATTGAGATGACAAAGAAGTTGGAGGCTGACCAGCTAATGGTGCAAGGCTGAGGAAAGAGACCGCTAGAGGGGTCATCATCCGAAGAAAGTAGCAGGGCATCTCAGAGAGGCAATGTTATTGGATACAAGAGGGGTGGGGGACATCAACGTCCCAACTACAGGAAGGAGTGGGGGCCTCCTCCACCATTGGCTCCCCCATCTCTGCAGATGCAAGGACCAATGAGGCAAGACAATCGGGGTCAGAGGCAGATCACGTGCTTTGGATGTGGTCAGTCTGGGCACATCAGGTCGCAGTGCCCACATTAGATCCACCCACTCCCTCCTCCTCCACCTCCAATGGCCCCTCCAGCAAACCAGGGTCGAGGCCGAGGACGAGGTCGAGGCCGAGGTTGTGGACATCATGGCCGAGGACGTGGCTAGGAACAAATATATGTGCTGGACCTCACGGAGTAGAGGAACCCCGAAGAAGTGATTACAGGTACTTTAATTATTGCAAAATTTAGAATTTTCAACTTTAATGAGTAGCTTGAGAACCTAGAAATACTATTTATCTTTGAACTCAAACAAAACCCAAGGATAGTTATGATCAGCGACAAGCCTGCCCATACTCTCTTCGACACGGGTGCCTCCCACTCATTCGTGTCAGACACATTTATTGAAGGACTAGAGGGTGTGGAAAGGTTCCCTGGCCTGGAAATGAGGGTGCGTCTTCCTAATGGCTCAAAGCTACGGACCACGGATATCTGCAACATGGAGGCCGAGAGCGGAGGCAAGACATTCGAGGCTCCGGCAGCGGTCCTGAGATTGTCGGACTTTGATCTGATTTTGGGCAAGACCTGGCTCTATTGGAACCATGCCCAGATCGACTGTCCCTCGAAGAGGATCACACTCAGACATGGAGATTACTACGTCACCAATGAAGGTATCCGTCCCATTCCCCATCTTTCTTTATCTTCTTTACAGGCTGTCAAGGCCTATGAGCAGGGGGAGGAGGTGTACCTCATTTGCTTCGAGATGGCAGCAGTAGAGAGTTCCATATCTGACATCTCGTTGGCTCGAGATTTCTTTGATGTGTTCCCAGAGAAATTGCCCGGACTACCACCAGCCCTAAGATTTGGACTTTAGGATTCAGTTGGTGCCGGGGGCGAGACCAGTGTCTCGGGTGTAAGACCCCCCCCCCTCCCGGAATGCAAGACACGGCACGAGAGGGGTCTTATGCCTAGAACAGCCGCCTTGCGGTAACACTAACACTCGGGTCAGCCTGTACCACAAGACGCCTATCTTGCCGGCTTCAACCAATATCAACATATATACGGCCAACCTAACCATAAAAATAAAAGAAAGTCAATCCACACCAAGAATAAGTCCATAAATATAGCAAAAGAGAAGCTAAACAAGCTTTTACATAATCAAAGTACGTAAATATAATTGCCCCGAAGGGCTACAACCAAATCTCTCTCACTCATATCTGTAACCGACGGTAGCGACGGTACCGTCCCCTCAGGCCCTGTCATCCTGGCCTGGCTGTCCAGCTGCATAGCCTGCTACTCCACCTGCGGGGTTTCCTCCTAAAAAGAGGGAAGACGTAGCAACCGTTAGTCATAAAGACTAAGTGGCTTCACATCCGCTCCCCCGGCGACTCCTTGGCACCGGGCGGAGAAGGGAATAGGTACAATATATATAAAACAGTGGTACAAGCAGGTGAAGTAAGTATACAAAACATAGGTTGCAATAAAAGTAGTGTATAAATGAACAAGCTCTTATTCTACAATTCTACCATCTACAGCAGTAAGAGAGTATAATGTTATAACAGTAAGTAACTCAACTTATATGGATGCCCATACAAGCATATAAGTTGAGGGTCGTTCAGCAATAAGTAACTCATCGTATAGGAGTGCCCATACAAACTTATACGATGAGGGTCTTGTGTATGCAATGAAGTGCAATGCTATGAATGCAATGCAATGACACACCCATGATCAAGCACATGCAATCGCTATGTCGACACAGACTTATAGTTCCCACTATTCGAGCAGGTAGCTAACCTCTCAGGCGTCAACCATCGTGGCCAAACGACGACAGTAGAACGGGCATCTCCACTACTAGGGTGGTCTCCACACTACCAGGCCTAGGCCTCCATACGCCTCAATGCTAAGAACACAACAACGGAGCTCACATGCGTACTACGGCTCAGTGGGTTCTCTTGGGTAAATGAGCACCAAGATCCTAGCCCCGAACTGGCCTATGCGTGACACGGAAGGAGCCTCGGAAATGAACACGAGGACCAAGCCCAACCGTTCACTTGGTATGGAAGGAGCCTCGGGACATGAACACCGAGGACCAAGCCCAACCGTCCAAGGTCTAGCTGTCGACTCCCATCGGTGTGACGATTGAGGAGTCCGTAGATCTGCCACACTATCCTTAACACGGGATTACGACACAACGTGTCGACTCACACCACATGCACTTTCACAATATCGTGGCATTGAAGGAGCCTCGGGACGCGAACACAGAGGACCAAGCCTAACCATCCATCAAATGCGGAAGGAGCCTCGGGACATGAACACCGAGGGCCAAGCCAAACCGTCCAACTTTACTCATCTCAATCTCATTCCAACTAATGACAGTCAACACCGTACTTGTTACTTCCACAATTATACCCGTAGGGAGACGACACTCTAAGCATTGGATTACTAATTCCCTTTTATCCATCCAACATATATCACGACCATAGTTAAATTATTTATACATTTATCTAATTATATTTACCCAATTATATCAGGTTCTTTCCTTCAATTAAACTTGTCCACAACTCGTTATATGAATTTTAATTTAAAACCTCAACTTATCACGTCACTATGATGATTATGTCAAAAGAGTCCACCCAAGCCTCGAGTTGGATCACAACATTAAATTCCACCACATCGCATTCCACGTAACACAGCCTAGAATTTAGGTACAACCTTAATCCGGGCAGCAACTTCGACCAAGGGTTCCCGAGGCTATAGAAATTCGATGAGTGCGTGTAATAACTCGTTGGAAAGATAATTTCAAGGGCTACAACTTTTGTGTTTAGTCAAAAGCCCAGATTTGATCGCATCACACCAGAAATTCACTCGAAGCCTGCTGCGTAGTGGATACAAATTTCCTGGGTGGAATTTCCCCCAATTGCAGCAGATTCGAACAGACTTTCCTGTGGCTACAGGTATCGCCTGGAAACGTGCAACTACTCGTTGGAAAGATAATTTTGAGGGCTACGACTTTTGTGTTTAGTCGAAAACCTAGATATGACCGAACACCCTCGAAATTGTCCACAAAGGTCACTGCTTGTAGAAAACAGATTTCTGCACGCACCTTAAGGCGAGATGAACGGCATCCGTTCATCTTCCACCTTACGCCAAACTCCCAAAATCTCCTCCAGAAAATCGTCCACCCTTATTCACCCACACGAAGCTATATTTCTCCACGAATCACTCTCTCATCTTCACTTTGAAGAATGAAGAGGTTGGAGGGGACTACGCCTAGAAGACGGCCTAGGCATGGCTTTTCCCTAAGAAATCTCCTCCTCACCATCAAGACTCTAAGGAGTCGATATATCTCCTAGAATATTAACTAAGGATCTAGCACCAAGGGAAAGGGGAGGAAGCTCACCTCGTTTCCAGCGGTGCCATCGTTCCCGGCCATGGATCTAGTCATTCTTCTTTGCGGCATCTTTTGCTTGGTGCGGTTGTTCTTCACGGCAAAGGAAGGAGAGAGAGAGAGAGCGAGAGAAGGTTGCCTCCAAGAGCTCCGACTTCCCTTGGCTCTGCCATTCGCGAGGTCTGCGATGACGGCAAGGTCGATCGGCGCAAAGGTTAGGGTTCGGCTTAAACTTCCCTTTATAAACCGATATATTAGGTTACATCTTCTGCCACGTGTCAACGCCTTGTTGGACCGCCCATAATGGGTCATATTGAAGTGACCCGGTCCAAGGAATCATCCAACACGAATCCCAAAGTCCGGTTCGGTCCGCCTGTTCAAGCCGGCGAATCCGCCTGGGCGAAGGAAACACATAAGTAAAATTCGACGGGAATCAACCGTCATTCTCGATGATCGGCGAGAATCGCCGGGCATTCTCGACGAATTCTTCGGGTATCAACAATGATACCCGGCGAATTTCACTTAGGCAACTTATCTGAAAATCTGGCGTTGAGTGCGTTGAGTATTCTCAGCGATAGTCGACGATCGGTGGGTATCACCGGGCATTCTCGACGATCGGCGAGAATCGCCGGGCATTCTCGTCGATCGGCGAGAATCGCCGGGCATTCTCGTCAACTTTTGCTTAACCTAATTCCCAATCTGTAGTTTTAGATCCGGCGGGTATCGACCATCGATACCCGTCGAATCGGCGAGTATCATTCCCGATACCCGTCGATCGACGAGTATCAACTCCCATTCTCGTCGATTTTCCCTTAGGCCATTTCCTTCCGATCCGTTGGATGTCACTCAACCCTACACTCGATTTAACGCACTTGACACCTTTTGCTAGTGAGTCCCGAGCCCGAGTCAAGTCTCTTGACTCAAAACTCGTGCAAGGGGCCTAGCGTGAATTGGGACGTTACATCAGGCACCTTACCGGATGGCTCCCAGGGAGTTGGCAGAGTTCATGACTCAGCTTCAGGAGCTAGTGGAGTCGGGATTTGTGCGGCTGAGCTCATCGTCGTGGGGATCACCCGTTCTATTTGTGAAGAAGAAGGACGGATCGCTGCGGTTATGTATAGATTACAGAGAGCTGAACCGGTTGACAGTTTGGAATACCTATCCACTGCCTCGGATAGACGAGTCATTTGAACAGCTTCAGGGAGCTTTCTGGTACTCTAAGCTAGACTTGCGGTCCGGATACTATCAGCTCCGCTTCCGGGAAGAAGATATACCAAAGACGGCATTCAATTCACGATATGGGCTATACGAGTTCACGGTGATGCCTTTTTGGCTCACGAATGCCCCCTCCGCATTCATGATGCTCATGAACCGTGTATTCGAGCCTTATTTAGATCGCTTCAGCATAGTATTCATGGATGATATCCTGATCTACTCCCAGACTCAGGAGGAGCATGCAGAGCACCTAGCACAGGTTTTACAGAGGCTGAGGGAGTATCAGATGTATGTAAAGTTTTCAAAATGCCAGTTCTGGATGCAGGAGGTCGCTTCTCTAGGGCATACTATCAGCATGGCTGGATTGGTAGTGGATCCAGCTAAGATAGAGGCAGTGCGGGATTGGCCACGGCCACAGACAGTGTCAGACGTTCGCAGCTTCTTGGGTTTAGCAGGCTATTATCGTAAGTTCGTGGAGGGATTCTCGAGGATAGCCCTCCCCCTCACATCCTTGATGAAGAAGGATACGGTTTTTGATTGGATAGAGCAGTGCGAGGCAGCTTTTCAGGAACTGAAGGACCGACTCACCTCATCCCCTATCCTTGCACTCCCATCTGGGAGTGAAGGATTCCAGATTTATACAGATGCCTCTTAACAGGGGATGAGTACTGTCCTGATGCAGTATGGACATGTTATTGCTTATGCTTCGCTACAGGGTAAGAAGCATGAGCATAACCATCCAGTACATGATCTCGAGCTCGGGGTTGTTGTATTCCCTCCCAAGACGTGGAGACACAACTTATACGGGATTCATTGTGATATCTACTCGGATCACAAGAATCTCAAGTACATTGACACGCAGAAGGATCTGAACCTGCGCCAGAGGAGATGGCTAGAGTTCCTCTACGATTATGATTATGAGATGCACTCTCACCCGGGGAAGAGAAATACAGTAGCGGATACTTTGAGCAAGAGAGCCGGCACTTCTGGACCGGGGCCTCGGGTGATGTCTATAGAGTTGCTACACATGATGTAAGATATGCATATTACCCTGGTTTCGGAGGTCGAGCCAGTGGTGTATCGAGAGTACCTGAGCTCCTTGATCAGTGATGATGATATTCGAGAGCGCATTGTTACACATCAGAGACTGGATGCTGCACTAGAGCCTATTTTTAACGCCCTGGAAGGGGGCAAGTATAAGGATTACACGCTATAGGATGGTCTCCTTCGATTCCATGGTCGAGTGTACATACCAGCAGGAGATGATATCCGGGATGACACACTCAGAGAGGCACATTTCTCCAGATACTTAGTGCATCCCGGCATCACCAAGATGTGGGAAGACTTACGGAGGACCATGTACTGTCCTGGGATGAAGATGGAGATCTTCTATTTTGTAACACACTGCGAGACCTGCCAGCGCGTGAAAGCGGAGTGAAAGAGCCCAAGAGGTTTATTATAGCCACCGCCAATCCCAGAGTGGAAGTTCGAGGACATTACTATGGATTTTGTACACGGACTGCCTCGCTCCCACTCTGGGCATGATTCCATCTGGGTCATTATAGACAGACTAACAAAGGTGGAGCGGTTCATTCCAGTCAGGAAGGATGCTCTAGTTGCAGTTTTGGTGAGAGTGTTCGTGGAGCAGTTCATCAGATATCATGGCATCCCCAGGTCTATTGTCTCGGACCGAGACAGTCGCTTCACTTCTAGGGAGTGGAGGGCAGTGCATGCTTACTTGGGTTCCAGACTCACTTTTAGCACTGCTTTCCATCCGCAGACCGACGGCCAGACAGAGCGGACAAACAGGACTATGGAAGACCTGCTCAGACTATGCATATTGGATACGGGGAAGCCTTGGGAGAGGCTGCTACCACTGATTGAGTTCTCGTACAATAACAGCCACCAGGATAGCATCGGGATGGCTCTATATGAGGCACTTTATGGGAGGAAGTGCCGAATACCACTATCTTGGGTTCAGGATGTAGACACTCGAGCTCTTGGTTCAAATTTTGTGGAAGACACGGAGGCTAAGATTCGTTTGATCAGGGATCGCCTACTAGAGGCCCAGAGCAGGCAAGCAATGTATTATGATGCTCGGCACCGGAAGGTGGAGTTAAAGGTTGGAGACTGAGTTTTCCTGAAGATTCGTCCAGTACACGGTGTCTGTCGGGTGCGGAGGCACAAGAAGCTCAGTCAGCGATACATGGGGCCATACTTTATCCTGGAGCGTATCGGCCCCTTGGCTTACCGACTACAGCTGCCACCGGAGTTGAGTACCTTACATGACGTCTTCCATATATCTTCCTTGCGAAGAGCTCTCTTTCGGCCGGAACAACACATTACTACCACAGCCGGACCAGTAGCGCCAGATAGATCCGTTAAACTGGAGCCGATCCGGATTGACGATACGACCGTCCGAGTGTTGCGGAAGAAGAAGGTCCCTCTCATGAAGGTATTGTGGTCCAACCATGGACGGGAGGAGCACACCTGGGAGACGAGGGATCTGATGTTTGAGCAACACCCAGAGTTATTTACATCAGGTAGATTTTAATTTATGCTTTAAAGTCTCTTATAATTCTTGTATGTAGAACCCCGTAGACCCGAACATAAATTTCGGGGACGAAATTATCTTTTTTGTTTATAGGATTTGTAACATCCCATGTTACTTCTAGGCCCCTTAACTTAGATTGGGTTAGGCATAGGGTGGGTGTTAGGGAAATTAGCTATGTTTGACCCTAGGTAGTCGGTTGTAGCCATGTGGGGCCCACTATAGGACCAATGTCAAACTAGGTCAAACTAGACTAAATAGGGACCCTAGCAACACCATGACCCTACCACATTGCCCTAACCCTAAAAACAATCTAAGTGGACCATAGGGCATGCAACTAGGTCAACACTTTGACCCTAGTTGACCCAAGTCAACCTTGGGCCTAAAGTGGTCAAACTCATACTCATAGGCCCAATTAACCTAAGAAGGGCACCCCCTTGACCCAACCCAAGTTGGGTGGTGCCATTAGGCTCATGATCAACAAGTGGGGTCAGCCCACTCATCATGTTGACCAAGTCAACCCAAAAAAGTCAACCAAGTCAACATTTTGACCTAAAGAAGGAAAATAATGGCCAAGCCATTTCCCTTGGGCCAAGCCCACCAAATGAGGCCAATTAGCAGCCCAAGGAACCAATGACAGCCCCTACCCCTCTGGTTGTTGAGAGAGAATGCATGCAAGGGGGTATTCTAGAGATTTCATCCAAATGAGGAGAGAGAAATGGCATTAAGAGGGAGTGAGGCCACTTGGCCTTGGCTCTCTCTGCCCAAAGCTTGTTGGCCGGCCACATGAAGCATTTCAGAGGAATTTAGAGCTGGGGTGGCAACTTGGCACCATGGGTGAAGCATCTAAGGTTGAGCCCGAGCTCACCTTGGAGTTAACTCCATGTATAAGCAACCTCAATGCAAACCAGCCCCACCAACAGCTTCAGAAGGAGGAAACAAATTGAAATCGATAGTTGGAGTAAGGGAATTGGTGGAGAAACAAGATTTCGGGAAGTAGATCGTCGGAGAAGCTGGGCCATGGCAAACCGCCACCGGAACCGCTGCCAAGGCCTGGAATAGGTTCGTTTCGCCGCCCCTCTTCCTGTAATAGATATCTATATCGAATAGGGGAGATTTCAGGCTCAATTGAGCCCGATGCCATGAGCGGAAATTAAGAAATTTTCGAGTTTTTACTTCTTGCTCGGGTTCGTCGGAGGAGCCAATTCCGGCGGCCTCACCGCCGGGAAACGCTAGCCCCCACCATAGTGAAGGTGGTGGCGACATCCGCCGGCGGTGGTGGCGGCTCAGCTGGCTGGAAACAGCCAGCTAAGATGGCCCAGGAAAACTAAATCGGGGTCGTTGATTATTTGGGGATGATGAACAGATGCCGTCCACGGCTGCTTTCAGATTCGTGCTATTAAATATAATATGATATAATATTAAATGATATGAATAATGCAAATCTGTCGCACATATACAGTCACATTGCATGTGAAATTTAGGGCACAAAGAGGCATCACCATAACATGACACCTGAATAAAAATTATAGCCTATGCTGTTAAATTTATTTTGACGCCTTAATCATCACTTTGGTATAGTAGAATGGGCTGTAGGGTTGTTTTCCTAGGACTGGTCCTAGGCTAGGGCAAAAACTAAAACCTAAGCCCATGCCAAACCAGAAGTCCACATGACCCAAAATTTTGGGCATGGGCATGACTAGGGCATATCTAGCACCTGCCAAAAATTGTGAATTTTTGGGACCACTTTTTTATAGTATTTGTCATAATATCAAAAATTAAATAAATGAAATATTGGGAGTTATAAGAATCCAAATGGCCCCAAATTTTGGTGGCAGGTCCTTGGAGACATCATATGTGCATGAAACAAATTTCAACACATTTGGATTACTGCATGTTTGGTTAAACCACTTGCAAGTGTTGGCTATATATAACCTTGGGGTGCAAATAACAATAAATGAAATGTTGTACATTCAGCCTATTTGAGGCATCAAAAAATCTTGGAATTGATTCCAGAGGTTCATTAGGGTTAAGCTCACCCCTCAAATTAATTATGGGATTTTTGAGATCAAAAATCCCATTATTTGGAATTTTAAAAATATAGCCCTCTTTGGAAAATAATTTGGAAAAATAGGTTTTGATCAAGGAAAACCCCCAAAGTCTTTCAAGTCAAAAATGAGGTTATATTTGACATAGGAAAATTTTTATTTTTCTGTTTGAGAACGTTTGGATTAAAATGCATTGAAATTACCATTTTACCCTTATTGCAATTATTCATGAATTGATGGAAATACATATCAGAAAATTTTGGAATTATTTATAACTTTGCATATTTATATAATTAGCCTTGTGTATTTATCTCAAAATTTTTGGATGTACTGATAATTTTTAAATTAGCATAATGGCATTTTGGTAACTACTTAAGAATGGAATTTGATAGGCCATTACACTATAGAGGTTAATGAAACTCTGCCATTAGTCTTAAATTCATGATATATATGCTCTGTAATTTTACTGGAATTTTGGCTTATGTATTCCATATACTTCATTTGGAAAATGGTAATTATGTGGATTTTGTATTAATTAAGGAAAAAATATAAATAATCAAAGGAAAATTATGAAACTCTGTAGACAATAATAATTTATCAATATACAACCCAAGAAAAATTCCTTAAGTCAGTGGATTATAAATTTGTATTGTGGCTGTGGACTATGATGTTTTACTCTTTTGTTTACTTCTATTTCTCATATTGGCCGAACAGGTTTATGATCGTGCTAGCCAGCAGAATCGGCGACTTGTGCTGTCGACTAACCCGTGTGTTAGTGTCACCGTAAGGCGGCGGTTCTGGATATAAGATCCGGGAGAGCTCCCGAATTGGGGAGTCGGATCTTATAAACTGGTATCACTTGACCAAACGATAATATGAGAAAGAGGTCCACAACACTGGAATACCCCGCTCGAGCATTAGTTTGCGGACAAACTATGCAGCGGAAACAATGGTGTGCCCATGTGCAAAAGTCACATAAAACACTCCATTAAGCAATGAGTTAGGCCAATTTTTGATGTTTACCTTACCTTTTTGCAGCCTCCGCAGAATGTGATTCCTCCCCCTCCGGCTGCCACTCCTTTCATGCAGACAGAGATGGGAAAAACTTTGATGGCCATCCTAGATGCCTTCAAATCCCAGCAAGCCCCGACACAGCTGCCAAACCCTGGGTCGAGCTGGTTTAATGCCTTTAAGGGTCTGTCTCCGCCAGTGTACCGCGAGACAGAAGATGCTGTGAAGACGGAGGAGTGGCTGGAGACTATTCATGAGCTGTTAGCTGGCATCAGCTTCCCAGTCAGACAAGCAGTCCCTCATTCCACCTCGGTACTGGAGGCTCATGCGAAGAGGTGGTGGAATTCTGTGCGAGACTCTACATATGCTGATAGGGAGCTGATGGATATCTCTTGGATGGAATTCAGTGATGCGTTCTTAGAGCACTATGTATCCTCCACAGACAGAGATGCCTTGGAAGCGAGATTTCTGAACATCTAGCTGGGGAGCAGATCCGTGATCAAATATCAAAGAGAGTTCTCCCACTTGGCTAGATTTGCGGGATTCCATGACTGGGATGATCGGAAGTAAGCAAAAAGATTCTATTATGGGCTCCGAGACTCCTTAAGACAGCCCTTATTGTTCATATCTCATGGCACCACTACACAGATTATTTGGGTGGCAAAGAAGCTGGAGGCTGACCAGCTAATGGTGCAAGGTAGAGGAAAGAGACTGCTAGAGGGGTCATCATCCGGAGAAAGTAGCAGGGCATCTCAGAGAGGCAAAGTTATTGGATATAGGAGGGGTGGGGTACGCCATCATCCCAACTACAGGCAGGAGCAGCGGCCTCCTTTACCATTTGCTCCCCCACCTCTACAGATGCAAGGACCAATGAGGCAAGACAATCGGGGTCAGAGGCAGATCACGTGCTTTGGATGCGGCCAGCCTGGGCACATCAGGTTGTAGTGCCCACATCAGATCCACCCACTCCCTCCTCCTCCACCTCCAGTGGCCCCTCCAGCACACTAGGGTCAAGGCTGAGGATGAGTTCGAGGCCGAGGTTATAGACATCATGGCCGAGGACGTGGTCAGGAACAAATATATGTGGTGGACCTCACGGAGCAGAGGAACTCCGAAGAAGTGATGACAGGTACTTTAATTATTGCAAAATTTAGAATTTTAAACTTTATTGAGTACCTTGAGAACCTAGAAATAATCTTTATCTTTGAACTCAAACAAAACCCAGGGATAGTTATGATCAGCGGTAAGCCCGCCCATACTCTCTTCGACACGGGTGCCTCACACCTATTCGTGTCGGACAGGTTTATTGAAGGACTAGAGGGTGTGGAAAGTTTCCCTTGCCTGGAAATGAGGGTGCGTCTTCCTAATGGCTCAAAGCTATGGACCACGGATAGCTGCAACATGGAGGCTGAGATCGGAGGCAAGGCATTCAAGGCTCCGACATCGGTCCTGAGATTGCCAGACTTTGATCTGAATTTGGGCTTCACCTGGCTCCATTGGAACCATGTCCAAGTCGATTGTCCCTCGAAGAGGATCACACTCACATAGGGAGATTCCTACGTCACCATTGAAGGTATCCGTCCCATTCCCCACCTTTCTTGATCTTCTGTACAGGTTGTCACGACCTATGAGCAGGGGGAGGAGGTGTACCTTATTTGCTTCGAGATGGTAGCATTAGAGAGTTCCATAGCTGACATCCCGGTGGCTCGGGATTTCTCCGATGTGTTCCCGGAGAAATTGCCCGGACTACCACCAGCCCGGGATTTGGACTTAAGTATTCAGTTGGTGCCGGGGGCGAGACCAGTGTCCCGGGCACCTTACCGGATTGCTCCAAGGGAGTTGGCAGAGTTTAGGATTCAGCTTCAGGAGCTAGTGGAGTCGGGATTTGTGCGATCGAGCTCATCGCCGTGGGGAGCACCCGTTCTATTTGTGAAGAAGAAAGACGGATAGCTGCGGTTATGTATAGATTACAGAGAGCTGAATCGGTTGATGGTTCGGAATACCTATCCACTACCTCGGATAGACGAGCCATTTTGTCAGCTTTTGGGAGCATTCTGGTTCTCTAAGATAGACTTACGGTCCGGATACTATCAGCTCCGCATCCGGGAAGAAGATATACCGAAGACGGCATTTTGTTCACGCTATGGGATATACGAGTTAACGATGATGCCTTTTGGGCTCACGAATACCCCCTCGGCATTCATGACGCTCATTAACCGTGTATTCGAGCCTTATTTAGATCGCTTCGTCATAGTATTCATCGATGATATCTTGATCTACTCCCGGACTCAGTAAAAGCATGCAGAGCACCTGACACAGGTTTTATAGAGGCTAAAGGAGTTTCAGATGTATGCAAAGTTTTCAAAATGCCAGTTCTGGATGCTGGAGGTCGCTTTTCTAGGGCATACTATCAGCGGGGCTGGATTGGCAGTGTATCCAGCAAAGATAGAGGCAGTGCGGGATTGGCCACGACTACAGACAGCGTCAGACATCCGCGGCTTCTTGGGTTTAGCAGGCTATTATCGCATGTTCGTTGAGGGATTCTCGAGGATAACCCTCCCCCTCACGTCCTTGACGAAAAAGGATGCGGTTTTTGATTGGACAGAGCAGTGCGAGGCAGATTTTCAGGAACTGAAGGACCGACTCACCTCATCCCCTATCCTTGCACTCCCATCTGGGAGTGAAGGATTCCAGATTTAAACAAATGCCTCTTTTCAGGGGATGGGTGTTGTCCGGATAAAGCATGGACATGTTATTGCTTATGCTTCGCGATAGTTGAAGAAGTATAAGCATAACTATCCAGTACATGATCTCGTGCTCAGGGCTGTGGTATTCGCCCTCAAGATGTGGAGACACTACTTATACGGGATTCATTGTGATATCTACTCGAATCACAAGAATCTCAAGTACATTGACACGCAGAAGGATCTGAACCTGCGCCAGAAGAGATGGCTAGAGTTCCTCTGCGATTATGATTATGAGATGCACTATCACTCGGGGAAGGCGGATACTATAGCAGATGCTTTGAGTAGGAGAGCTGGCACTTCTGGACCGAAGCCTCGGGTGATGTCTATAGAGTTGCTATGCATGATGGAAGATATGCATATTACCCTGGTTTTGGAGGCCGAGCCAGTGGTGTATCGAGATTACCTGATCTCCTTGATCAGTTATGATGATATTCGAGAGCGCAGTGTTACACATCATAGAATGGATGCTGCACTACAGCCTATTTTCAGCGCCCTGGAAGGGGGCAAGTATGAGGATTACAAGATACAGGATGGTCTCCTTCGATTCCGTGGTCGAGTGTACATACCAGCAGGAGATGATATCTTGGATGACATACTCAGAGAGGCACATTGCTCCAGATACTCAGGGCATCCCGATATCACCAAGATGTGGGCAGGCTTAGAGAGGACCATGTACTTGTTGGAGTTACCATGGTGATCTAGAAGTGGTCAAACATGTAATCTCACTGCCAACGCGATATGAGACTGCAGGGTCGCACATAAGAGCATGTGGAGAAGTTGGTAGGTTGATTGTGTTGGTAAAGGTTACCAATCACCATACAGAATGGGGTCCGGCAAATGTTGCCAAGGGAAAATCGTGAAGATTCGTCGAGTCTCGATCATCGAGAATCGTCGAGTATCGATCGTCTAGAATCGTCGATCGTCGAGATTCGTCGAGAATCGAAATGTTCGATTCTCGATGAATGCTGATTCTCGACGAATTATTTACAGAAACCCTAATTTTTTGTGGTTTGCGGATAGCGATTTTTTCTAGGTCTGTTAATGCTTTGGGTATAAATAGGAACTTGGGTTTGAGCGGAAGCATGTAGAGATCCACTCACTGCCCGACGGAAGTGTTCCGCCATTACGCCTATGGAAAGGTTCTGCTGACGAAAGTGTTTCGCTTCCGCCGATTCGGTCGCTCCGCCAGCCTCAACTCCGACGACATATGTCGGTGCTTGTCTTCCTGGAGCGGGCCTAGCAGTCCATGGAAGTGCAAGGTGCAGTCAATCTCCCTTCCCATTTTTCGTGCGACGAAGATCAGTGTTCTTCCGCTCGTGTGGATTTGTGCAGAGACGTAGACGCTATTCTACGTGGAACTCGCTGCCGACAAGAACTCATACATTGGAGCATCTTCGTTCGGTTGTGACTCAACGCCACAAAGGTAATTTTACCTAGTTTTTCTTAACTTCTTGATTCAACATTCATGGCCCGATCCCAAATCTCTTTTGGGTTGTTCTTGATTTTACTATTTCCGCTGCGTGCACAACTGTTGTGCCATCTCATATAGAAACCTTACAGTGGTATCAGAGCCAGGTTCTGGCCATGATTGATGTATTGGAAGTAAGGTTATTCCAATACGTGTAAACCTAGGGATTTAGAAGTGTTCTAAATGTCTAGATTTAATCCTGGAACATCAATTGTTGATGATTTTTCAAGGGAAATCAGTGGTAATTTTGCAAAAATTTGGTTCTCCGCCAGGGGCGCTTCCCCTTGGACCCCGTTAGGGGCTCTGGCCCTAAGACCCTTCCAGGGTCGCGGCCCCTTGGAACCCCGCCAGGAACGTCTGGGATTTTGTGGTAATTTCAAATTGTTAGAAATTGTTGTCTCCTTAGCAGTAACCGTCCCTCGAGTGGTTAATGAACCCGTGTATTGTTTTGGATTTTGAATCCAACAAGGAGAGACGACCTTGTCTACTGCTTTAAGTCGAGTTGCCTTTGCCTGTGTCCAATGCATGTAAATCTGAAGATTTGGAAGAGTCCGGATGTTCAGATTTAGCCCTTTTTTCCATCAAATGTTGATAGTACCATGTTGTGCACATAAGGGATGCATGTGGATTTTAGAAAATGTTTTTCTGTGGATGTGCACATTGATCAAATGTTGATCATGGTTAATTGTTAACCTGTTATCAAAAATCCCTTCATCAAATATTAAGTCTTCGGATGCCTTCCGATGGATTACACTCTTCCTGCCTCGATCGATGAAGTGTGGGCTTGCCAAAGCAAGGTGCATTAATCTATCTTAGTAAGGGTGCGAGCGCATAATTATGATATCCCACTGTCAACATCGGGTCTAACTTAACTAGGTGACCTCAAAGGTTGAGTGCCTAGAGGCATAGGGTTGGCATGCACCATATTATGGATGCGAATAAGGAGTTATTCACCAACCATACAAGAATTGCATGAGGATGCAATTGGCAAGCGTTGCCTACCTAAATATCCACATCGTGAGAGAAAAGCCAAAGCTGACTCATTGTGTTGGTGAAATACGGATCTTGTCCACTAAGAGAGTAGCTCTCATGAACTCTACGAATTGATTGTGAGGGCTATCATTTCGAATAAAAAATAGTGGGTTTTTTAATTGAAGTCCCAATTAAAAATAAAATGTATTTTGAAATTTTGGTACTGATATTTTTCTGCATGAATTCTTGTAGAATTCCATGGCAAGTGGTTCACACTCCACTCTATCTCTAAGAGCCATCCTTGAGAAGGATAAGCTCAGTGGGACCAACTATATGGACTGGTACAGGAACCTGAGAATTGTTCTCAGGCAAGAGTGAAAGCTCTATGTCTTGGAAGAAGAAGCCCCCGAGGTGCCGACCAGGAACTCTTCCCGTGCTGATAAGGATACTTATAAGAAGTATACTGATGACGCCTTAGACGTCGAATGCCTTATGCTTTTCACCATGAACTCTGAGCTTCAGAAGCAACATGAGAACATGAGGTGCAAGGAGATTGACGAGCATCTCATGAAAATGTTTCAAGGGCAGGCTCGTCAAGAGAGGTTTGACGTCACAAAAGCGTTATTTCAGTACAAGATCGGAGTTAAAGACTCAGTAGGGACTCACGTTGTAACGCCCCGAAACTCAAAAGAGGGATGGGTGATGTTTTAAGCCAAGGCTGGGACTTGGAGCAGGTGTCACGGGCGTGTCACGGGCGTGACACGGGCGTGTCACGCTAGGGTGTTTTCTGAGTCATGTATACGGGCCATGACACGGGCACAGACACAGGCGTGTCACATGTGATATGGGCGTGTCGGGTGTCGTATCGCAGGCCATGTCCTCCTCGGGAAGTAAGTGTTCGTAGTTCGACACTGGCCATGACACGGGCACAGACACGGGCGTGTCACATGTGATACGGGCGTGTCGGGTACCGTGTCGCAGGCCGTATCCTTCTCGGGTAAAGAGTGTTGTTCGTTGCACACGGGGCGCGACACTAGCATGTCGGAGGCCGTATCGAATGTCGTGTGCTGGTTATCGTGTCGGTCGAGACGGAGAATGGGTGATATGGCCATGCACACGGCCGTGTTGCAACCAGTGTTCGGCCCAGATTTTGTAATTTCAGGCCCCGATCATGGCCGTTCGTTTCCTTAGCTTGGGATCTGACGGTGGGGAGTTGGTTCTTGCGGTTTAAACCCGAAAATAGGGTTACAAACCATCACTTTCATTTAGGTGTTCTCTCTCTAAGATTTTAGAGAGAAGGGAGAGAAAGGAGGAAGGAGGAGACCAAGATCCAGCCGCCAGTGGAGCTTCGGAGCTCTGATTCGCGATCCAAGTCCAGATCCACGAAGGCGACCACGTTGATGTGCTTTCCAACCACGTAGATTTTTCATGGCACCGCGTAAGAACGCAAGGGTAACGATTCTCATCCTAGGGCATGTGAAACCCTCTTTTCCTTTGCATAGGAAGCCCTCTCTCGCTAGTGAGCGAAGAGTTGGAGCGTTCCTTGGGGTAGATATGTAAAGCCCCCCTTGTATAGAGTCCGTACGCAAAAACGGGCATATGCATTATGTGTGAAGCCTATCTGGACAAGTTCATCCGGATCGGTGATGTTGCATTGCATATGAACCGGGGAAGACTCCGGATGTTTGGGCATTTTTCGGGTTTTCTACGTGGTAGATTGCAGCAGGGAGTCTTGGAGATTAACTCCAAGGTGCACCCAGAAAACTTGGTAAAAGCGGGTTTTGCCAACATGGTGGCCGGGGAGCCAATGTGAACATAACCGGGTTATGTGATTATTATGGGGGAAACGGGACTCGGTGAGTCTTGACCTGCGCATATGGCTTAAATTGTCGTTGCGGTATGATCACGGGTCAGGCGGAACCGTACCCGATCTATATCGTTCAGTGGGACCGTTGGCATGGATGAGTGTCTTTGATGGTCTATGGCTTAAATTGTTGTGACCAAGGCCAGGAAGACAAATTGCTCATATGATTGGTCGTCGAAGGGGTGGTGGTGGAACGGGAACGTCTATGGCTTGAATTGACGCGACGTTGGCCGTTTCGCCGTGAATGTGCCCTCTGTGCACGAGGTGTGTGGTCGTGCGAGCCTACGCCTTTGATGAAGTGTGTTTACACTATTATGATGCTATACTAATAAAGTGTAGGGAAAGAGCGTCGCCGCCCCAATTTTTGGGGCGGGATCGTTATAATTTGGTCAGCATTGCTGACCGTTATTTTGTTTACCACCGAGCGGTGGATTGTGTCTTGCAGGTGCTGTATTACCGAGCGGGAAATAGCGGGCTAAAGCCCATGTTGCGGTGCTGGCATTCGAAGGCCTAACCTTTTTATGTTTTCCGTTTATCTCATGTATGGTCGGCCTGCGAGCCGAAGTATGAAAGACACTCTTGTTTGAGGAAAATATTGTAAGGCCATAAGGCCGGTACTTTTGTATTTAACATTCCTATTTTATTTGAGTAGTGGACATTCGTGCTTGGCAGGGTTCATATTTTGTGCAACTTAATATTTGCTTCCGCTAGGTGTTGTGTAGGACGTTGTGATTGGTTAATTGGTTAAATGGTTCTTATTTTGTGCAACTTAAGTTGCACGATTATAGGTGACCAAAAGTGGTGCTGGACCGTCTTAACGGCCAGGTTCTGAGGCAAGCAGCGCACCTATTGATGCGCCTGCAACACCTCCGTCTGCCGAGACCATTAGATTGGTGGCAGAAGCTGTCTTTGCTATGATCAACGCACAACATGCAAGGCAGGTGCATCAGCCTGCTCCTGCGGTGAAGCAAGTGCCGCTCCAAGCTGCGGAGCCTAGAAGGGTGGAACATGTGGCAGTGGAGCCGGAATTGCCTCGAAGAGCAACTGAGAGACAGCTTAAGCATGTGATGGGTTTCCACCCACCAGTGTTCTCGAGAACTGGAACCCCGACTCAGGCAAGGGATTGGCTATCGAGAGTCAATAGAGTGCTGACAACAACAGAGACGGAAGAGTGGTAGAAGACCACGATAGTAACGTTCCTATTGGATGGGGATTGGAGATTATGGTGGAAAGGTCTAGAGCTACACCAGTTGAGGGGAAGGCCGTTGGCCGAAGTACCTATGGAGGAATTTTCGAGATTGTTCATGGCTCGATACCTCCCCTCAGCGCAGATGATCGCATTGGTGAACAAGTTCCAAAGGTTGGTGCAAGGAGATAACACCGTGGACGAGTACCTCCACGAGTTCACTCGTTTGGGAAGATATGCTAGTGTTACCTTTGTCGATGAGGAGCGAAAGACTAACCGCTTCTGTAAGGGTTAAGAGATGAGCTGAGATTGCTACTGTCGGGGCCCAAGGCGTAGGGTTTCATGACCCTGGTCACCTCGGCCCGGTCCTTGGAGAAGGACATGAGAAATGTGCAAGCTAAGAAGGAATTTGGTGGGAAGAAATCGGAGTTCAAGGCGCCGACTACGTCGAAGTCGGGCTACCGCAGATTCTACAAGAAGGATAGGACGTCAGGTTCAGCTTCTTCTGCAGGTGCCACGGGGGCAACTACCAATCGAACCCCGGGCGCTTGTTTCATGTGTGGAAAGACGGGGCACTTTGCCCGTGATTGCTGGAGCGGATGCCCAAAGTCCGAGAGAAAACAAGAAGTTACCTACGAAGAGAAGGGCAAGGCGGTGGAGTAAACCGCGTCCCATTATGCTCCGACTCAACCTAGAGTATACAACTTGGGCCAGCAGGAGGCCATTAAACAAGCTGACGTGGTGACAGGTACGAGTTAATTTATTGTAAGTTAACTTTAAATACTATTCTCTATTGCTTGTTAGCCTAATATGGTTTGCATAGGCTTTGTTTTGATTAGCGATAGTCCGGCATGGGCACTGTTCGATACGGGAGCTTCACACTCCTTCTTGTCCGAAAATTTTATATCGCGCATCGGAGTCCCTTCTTCGATGGCGAAGGACAAGTTGGATGTGCTACTACCGAATGGGTGCTCGATGTGTGCGGACTGAGTGTGCGTCGTAAAGGTTCACATAGGGAGCCAAGAGTTCGACTTGCTAGCGTCATTGCTGCCGGTAGTAGAGTTCGACGTTATCTTTGGGATGGATTGGCTTTTGGAGCAGACGGCTTGGATTGATTGTAATAGTAAGGAGGTAAAGCTGGGTATCGGACGGGAGACAACATTCACGGGACTGAAGGGGTCGAGCAGGATGTTTATGTCTGCTCTTCAAGTGGTAAAGGCAGTTCGTGCTGGCGCAGAGCTGTTCTTCGCAATAGTGGGGGCTGTAGATCCAAAGTCCGTGTTGGATAGTATCCCCGTGGTTTGTGAATACCACGATGTGTTCCCGGATAGTCTTCCCGGATCCCCACCGCAGCATGAGATCGACTTCACAATCGAGCTCGTGCCAGGTCCCAAACCTGTGTCACGTGCTCCTTATAGGCTGGCGCCAAAGGAAATGGCAGAGTTGAAAGTTCAGCTAGAGGAGCTGATGGAGCAAGGTTATGTGTGTCCAAGCTCGTCGCCTTGGAGCGCACCGGTCCTCTTCGTTAATAAGAAGGACGGGAGTATGCGGCTGTGTATCAACTACAGAGAGTTGAACAAGCTGACGGAGAAGAACAAGTACCCGATCCCAAGGATTGATGATCTGTTTGATCAGTTAGTCAGATCGTCGGTATATTCTAAGTTGGACTTGAAGTCGGGGTACTATAAGTTGAGGATCAGGGAGTGTGATATCCCGAAGACAGCGTTCAGCACAAGGTATGGGCATTTCGAGTTCACGGTCATGCCGTTTGGACTGATGAATGCGCCATCAGTGTTTATGGACTTGATGAACAGGACGTTCTGAGACTTCCTGGACCGCTTTGTGATCGTCTTTATTGACAATATATTGGTGTACTCGCAGTGCAAAGAAGATCACTTCAAGCACTTGCATCTGGTGTTGGAGACTCTGAGAAGGAATGAACTGTATGTGAAATTCTCCAAGTGCGAGTTCTGGCTACCCTCAGTAGCATTCCTTGGTCACATTATCAGTGGGGAAGGTATAGCGGTGGATCCGGCGAAGATTGTTGCGATACGGGAGTGGCCTGCGTTGTCTTCTATCGCGGAAGTCCGTAGTTTTCTCAGGCTTGCCGGATATTACAGGCGCTTCATAGAGAACTTCTCGCAGATAGCGCTACCTCTCACGAAGTTGACAAAAAAGATCAAAGATTCTTATGGACGCAGGAGTGCGTGCAAGTTTGGAGGAGCTGAAGAGACGGTTGACCATGGCGTCAGTGCTTTGTTCCGTGAGTGGGACCGAGGGCTTCGAGGTTTATAGTGATGCCTCGGGTAGTGGTTTGGGCTGCGTGCTGTTGCAGCATGGGAGCGTAATAGCTTATGGATCGTGTCAGCTAAAAGTGCATGAAAGGAACTATCCGGTCCACGACTTGGAGTTGGCGGCCGTGATATTTGCACTTAAGCTATGGAGGCACTACCTATATGGCGTAAGGGTCGATATTTACACTGATCATAAGATCTTGAAGTACCTGTTGGATCAGAAGGATCTTAACATGAGGCAGAGGAGTTGGATGGAGTTCCAGGGGGACTACACCTTCAAGATTCATTATGTACCCGGGAAGGGTAATGCGGTTGCTGATGCGTTGAGTCGCAGGGCTCCCGCCCAAGCCAACTGGTTGTCGGTTCATGATGAGAGGCTTGTAAGAGAGTTGGAGGCGTTGGAGATCTGTTGCGTGGACAAGCAGACAAGCGTCGAGGCTTTGTTGAACTGGACGGAGGTTCAGTATGACCTGGCTGATCGTGTTCGGCAGGTAATAGAGTTAGATGACACAATGAAAGAGCTTATGGAGGCGGCGTTGGATGGGTAAAATTCCCAATTTTCTGTTGAGGATGGGTTGTTAAGGAAGGATCATCGGTTGTGCGTCCCAAGTGGGGGTAACCTGCAGGCGGAGTTGATGTACGAGGCTCATCATACCAAGTACTCAATCCACCCAGGGAGCACAAAGATGTACCGTGACCTCAAGAAGTTGTTTTGGTGGCCGGGGCTCAAGAAAGACGTAGCGTTGTTTGTGGGCAAGTGCCAAACGTGCGCCTTGGTAAAGGCGGAGTGCCAAAAGCCAGGAGGATTCTTGAAGTCCTTGCCTATACCGGAGTGGAAGTTTGACGACATATTGATGGACTTTGTTCATGGTTTTGCCAAGGTCGCGGAAGGGGAACGATGCCATCTGGGTGATCGTAGACCGGTTAACTAAAGTGTCACACTTTATTCTGCATAGGAAGGAAGAATCGGTGGAGAAGTTGGCGAAGCTATATGTGGATAATATAGTTAGACTGCACGGTGTGCCCCGTAGCATTGTGAGTGATCGCGATGGGCGTTTCACGTCCAATGATTGGAGGTTGGTGCAGCAAATGCTGGGGACAAAGTTGAAGTTCAGCACAGCTTTCCATCCGCAGACGGATGGACAGACCGAGAGAGTCAATTGAACAATGGAGGACATGCTACGCATGTGTGTTCTATACTTCAGGAAGCATTGGGAGGACCACCTGTATTTGGTGGAGTTTGCGTACAACAATAGCTACCAGGCGAGTATCCAAATGGCGCCCTTTGAGGCCCTATATGGTAGGAAATGTCGCACGTCGTTATCGTGGCTTGAAACGGGTGAGGCAAGGCTGTACAAGAAGTAGGCAGTGGAGAGTGCTACTTCTTTGGTGCGGATCATTTGAGAGCGCTTGCTGATCGCTCAGGACAGGCAGGCTATGTATTACAATGCCAAGCACTGGAACGTGTAGTTCGCGGTAAGCGATTAGGTGTACTTGAAGATAAAGTCGTTCAAGGGTGTTTCGTGGGTGAGACGCTTGAAGAATCTGAGCCAAAGATACCTTGGACCCTTTGATATTCTAGAGCGGGTCGGCGAAGCGGCTTATCGTTTGAAGCTATCGATGGAGTTGAGTGGACTACACGATGTGTTCCACATCTCTGTATTGTGGAAGGCGGTGCAAGATCCTTCGTAGGTGATCGCAGTTGATCAAGTGCCGGTGGACGAAGGGTTGACAACAAGGGTCAAGCCCGTTCGTATTGAAGACTTCGAGGTGAAGAGACTCTGTAACAAGGAGATTCGGATGGTTAAGGTCCGGTGAGATAATTGCGGTCAGGAGGAGCTCTCTTGGGAACGGGAGCAAACTATGCTGGAGGAGTATCCGGAGTTATTCCGCTCAGGTACCGTTAAAAGCTTTCAATTCCTGTTGTTTTCCTTTAGTAAATTTCGTGGGCGAAATTCTTCTAAGGGGAGAGAGTTGTAACGCCCCGAAACTCAAAAGAGGGACGGGTGACGTTTTAAGGCAAGGCTGGGACATGGAGAAGGTATCACGGGCATTTCACGGGCATGACACGGGCGTGACACGTGTATGTCACGCTAGGGAGTTTTCTAAGTCATGTACACGGGCCAAGACACGGGCACAGCCACGGGCGTGTCACATGTTACACGGGCATGTCGGGTGCCGTGTCACAGGCCGTGTCTTCCTTGGGAAGCAAGCGTTGAAAGTTGGACACGGGCAATGACACGGGCACAGACACGGGCGTTCACATGTGACACGGGCATGTCGGGTGCCATGTCGCAGGCCATGTCCTTCTCGGGTAAAGAGTGTTGGTCGTTGCACATGGGGCGCGACACGAGCGTGTCGGAGGCCGTGCCGAATGCCATGTGCTGGTTATCTCGTCGGTCGAGACGGCGAATGGGTGACACGGCCTTGCACACGGCCGTATTGCAACCCATGTTCGGCCCAGATTTTCTAATTTCAGGCCCCGATCGTGGCCGTTCGTTTCCTTGGCTTGGGATCTGACGGTGGGGAGTTGGTTCTGGAGGTTTAAACCCAAAAATAGGGTTACAAACCCTCACTTTAATTTGGGTGTTCTCTCTCTAAGATTTTAGAGAGAAGGGAGAGCAAGGAGGAAGGAGGAGACAAAGATCCGGCCGCCGGCGGAGCTTCGGAGCTCCGATTCGCGATCCGAGTCCAGATCCACGAAGGCGACGACTTTACGGTGCTTTCCAACCACGTAGATTTTTCATGGCGCCGCGTAAGAACGCAGGGGTAACGATTCTCATCCTAGGGCATGTGAAGCCCTCTTTTCCTTTCCATAGGAAGCCCTCTCTCGCGAGTGAGCGAAGAGTTGGAGCGTTCCTTGGGGTAGATATGTAAAGTCCCCCTTGTATAGAGGTCGTACGCGAATACGGGCATAGGCATTGTGTGTGAAGCCTATCCGGACAATTTGATCCGGATCGGTGATGTTGCATTGCATATGAACCGGGGAAGACTCCGGATGTTTGGGCGTTTTTGAGTTTTCTACGTAGTAGATTGCAGCAGGGAGCCTTGGAGATTAACTCCAAGGTGCACCCGGAAAACTGGGCAAAAGCAGGTTTTGCCAACATGGTGGCCGGGGAGCCAACGTGAACATAACCGGTTTATGTGATTATTGTGGTGGAAACAGGACTCGGCGAGTCTTGACCTGCGCATATTGCTTAAATTGTCATTGCGGTATGAGCATGGATCAGGCGGAACCGTACCCGATCTATGTCGTTCGGTGGGACCGTTGGCATGGATGAGGGTCTTCGGCGGTCTATGGCTTAATTTGTCATGACCATGGCCAGGAAGACAAATTGCTCATATGATTGGACGTCCAAGGGGCGGTGGTGGAACGGGAAGGTTTATGGCTTGAATAGACGTGACATTGGCCTGTTCGCTGTGAATGTGCCCTGTGTGCACGAGGTGTGTGGCCGTGCGAGCCTACGCCTGTAATGAAGTGTGTTTACACTATTATGATGCTATACTAATAAAGTGCAGGGAAAGAGCATCGCCGCCCCGATTTTGGGGGTGGGATCATTATAATTTTGTCAACATTGCTGACCATTATTTTGTTTACCACCGGGCGGTGGATTGTGTCTTGCAGGTACTGCGGAGCCGAGCGGGAAATAGCGGGCTAAAGCCCATGTTACGGTGCTGGCCCTCGAAGTCCTAACCTTTTATGTTTTCCGTTAATCTCATGTATGGCCGGCCTGCGAGCCGAAGTATGAAAGACACTCTTGTTTGAGGAAACTATTGTAAGGCCATAAGGCCAATACTTTTGTATTTAACATTCCTATTTTATTTGATTAGTTAACATTCGTGCTTGTCAGGGTTATTTTTTTGTGCAACTTAATATTTGCTTCCGCTAGGTGCTGTGTAGGACGTTGTGATTGGTTGAATGGTTTCAATGCGTAACCAACCGGTCTGTCCGTAGTATATTGCGTCGGGCCCCGGCCGGACCTACTGTTATATGCTATGTGACGGATAGTGGTGTTACACACGTACTCCAGATGATTGGTTATATAGAGAACCTTGAAAGGCTGGGTTTTCCTCTAGTTCAAGAGTTGGCCACAGATCTGATCCTGCAATCGTTGCCGGACTGTTATGAGCAGTTTGTCTTGAACTACAACATGAATGAAATAGACAAGACACTGCCCGAGCTCTTAGGCATGATGAGAACTACCGAGATCAACATAAAGAAGGCCAAGCCTGCCAGCCCCATACTGATGGCGCATAAGTGCAAGGGATCTAAGAAGACGAAGGTGGGACCTAAGTCAAATCTTGAGCCCAAGTCTTCTGCACTGAAGAAAAAGAAGAGCACGGTGAAGGAAGGGAAATGCCACCACTATGGTAAGGTTGGTCATTGGAGGAGGAACTGTCCTTCTTACATTGAGGGTTGGAAAAAAATGAAGGGAGGTATGACTTCCGCTTCAAATATTTACGTTATAGAAATAAACCTTTTTTCTCCTTCATCTTGGGTATTGGATACCGGATGTTATTCACACATTTGTACAAATGTGCAGGAACTAGAAAGGAGAAGATAACTGAGTAAAGAGGAGGTGGACCTGCGCGTCGGCAATGGAGCAAGAGTTGTTGCTGTAGCTGTAGGGGTTTACCGTCTTTCTTTGCCCAGTGGGCTTGTAATAGAACTAGATAATTGTTATTTCATTCCGTCCATAACTAGAAATATTATATCCATTTTATGTTTGGACATGATCTGATTTTCTTTTATAATTAAGAACAACTGTTGTTCTATATTTAAGAATGATGTTTGTTATGCTGTAGCCCAATTGTTTAATGGTCTATATGTTTTGAACTTAGAGCATCTGATCTATAATGTAGAAAATAATAAAAGACTAAGAACAAATGACTCAAACCCTACAAATCTCTTGCATTGTCGTTTGGGCAATATAAACGGGAAGCGCATATCCAAGCTCCATAAAGATGGACTTTTAGACTCATTTGATTATGAATCATTTGAGCGATGCAAATCTTGTTTGTTAGGCAAGATGACTAAAGCCCCTTTCACTGGTTATACTGAGAGGGCTGAGGATCCCTTTTGTGTTGTACATAGTGATGTAAGCGGACCCATGAGCTCCATGGCTAGAGGTGGGTATTTCTACTTCGTTACATTTACTGATGATTTCAGTAGATACAGATATGTGTATCTTATGATGTGCAAATCCGAGACCTTTGAAAAGTTCAAAGAGTTTAAGAATGAAGAAGAAAACCAGTTGGGTAAAAGGGTTAAAGCACTCCGATCTTATCGAGGTGGCGAATACCTGAGTCATGAGTTCTGTGATCATCTGAAAGAGTGTGGTATTGTATCACAGCTCACTCCACCTAGAACACCACAACATAATGCTGTGTCTGAGAGGAGAAATCGTACTCTATTAGACGTGGTACGTTCGATGATGAGTCATGCAGACATGCCTGTTTCCTTTTGGGGTTTTTCTTTAGAGACTGCTGCAATGATACTGAATCGCGCTCCAACGAAAACGGTTCTGAAGACACCATATGAGATATGGACTGGGAAGCGTCCTAGTTTGTCGTTCATTAAAATTTGGGGTTGTGAGGTATACGTGCAACGTCAAATGCCTGACAAGCTGGAACCCAAATCAGATAAATGTTATCTCGTGGGCTATCTTAAGGAAACGAAAGGGTATTACTTTTACCTACCGTCCGAGGGCAAAGTGTTTGTCGCAAGGACTGGCGTCTTCTTGGAGAGAGAATTCTTATCAAGAAAGACTGAAAAGATAGAACTTGAAGAAGTTCAAGAACCAAAAGTAGTGAATGAACCGGAATTGGATTCTGAGATAGGACTACAAGCTGCTGTAGCTAGAGAACCTGCTCAAGAAACACAAGTCCTATGTAGATTTGGTAGACCAAGATTTTAGCCTGAGAGATATGGATTTCTTGTGTATCAAATAGGTAATGTGTTGTTTTTGGATCATGATGATGAACAAGTAACCAACCGAGAGGATATGAATGGACCAGACTCCGACAAATGGCTTGAGGCTATGAGATCCAAAATGGACTCCATGTACGCAAACAAAGTTTGGAACTTGGTGGAACCACCTGAAGGGGTATGACCCATAGGGTGCAAATGGGTCTTCAAGAAGAAGACCGACATGGATGGGAATGTATATACATTCAAAGGGCGACTGGTGGCTAAGGGTTTCAAGCAAATTCATGGAATTGACTATGATGAGACCTTTTCCCCTGTTGCTATGGTAAAGTCCATAAGGATATTACTTGATATTGCTGCGTATTATGACTACGAGATCTGGTAGATGGATGTCAAAATGGCTTTCCTTAATGGAAATCTCCTTAAGGAAGTGTACATGACACAGCCCGAGGGTTTTGTATCCCCAAATGAAGCCACTAAAATATGCAAGCTGAATAGGTCCATCTATGGACTGAAGCAGGCCTCTCGAAGTTGGAATCTTCATTTTGATGAGAAAATCAAAGAGTTTGGTTTAATCAAGAATGAGGATGAGTCTTGTGTTTACAAGTGAATTAGTGGGAGCTTTGTTGTCTTCCTGATATTGTATGTAGATGACATATTGTTGATTGGGAATGACATTCCTACCCTCAAAGTTTTTAAGAACAACCTAGGGAACTGCTTTTCTATGAAGGACCTGGGTGAAGCGACTTATATACTCGGTATTAAGATCTATAGAGATAGATCGAAGAAGTTGCTGGGTTTGACCTAGAGTACATATATTGATAAGGTGTTGAAGCGGTTCAACATGCTTGAGTCCAAGAAAGGAATTTTACCCATGTCTCATGGTGTGAATCTCTCTAAGGACCAATGTCCAAAATCTTGTGAAGATAAGGACCGCATGAAGTTTATTCCATATGCTTCGGCAATTGGATCAATCATGTATGCAATGTTATGTACTCGACCCGATGTCTCCTTTGCTTTGAGTATGACTAGCAGGTATCAGTCAGACCCCGGTGAGTGTCATTGGATTGCAGTCAAGAAAATCCTAAAGTACTTGAGAAGGACAAAGGATGTGTTCTTTATGTATGGTGGAGAGGAAGAGCTCGTTGTAAGTGGTTATACGGATGCTAGCTTCCAAACTGATAGGGAAGATTCAAAGTCTCAGTCAGGGTTTGTGTTTTGCCTTAATGGAGGAGCTGTGAGCGGGAAGAGTTCCAAGCAAGAGACAGTTGCTTATTCTACAACAGAAGCCGAGTATATCGCTGCAGCTAACACAGCGAAGGAGGCTGTATGGATTAGGAAATTCATCGGCGAGATTGATGTAGTTCCTACCATTGTTGGTACCGTAGTTCTATGCTGTGATAACAATGGTGCAATTGCACAATCTAAGGAACCTAGATCCCATCAGCGCTCCAAGCACATACTTCGGCGGTTCCATCTTATTCGTGAGATTGTCGAACGAGGAGATGTGAACATTTGCAGAGTGCCGACTGAGGATAATATTGCGGATCCACTGACAAAGCCTCTCGCGCAGAGAAAGCATGATTGTCCTACTAGATCAATGGGTATACGATACCTAAATGATAAACTCTAGTGAGAGTCTTGTGGGTTGCGTGTAAACATATATTCTGTTGGCTATTTGTTATTTATTCATATGATGAATTGTGTACCAGATTTTTTTTTTACAATTAATGGCAAGTTCTTTTATTATGATTTATTTATGCGATAGTTAAATGTTAACATAATAAATACCCTTACAATGTTCGCTTCCATAGGACATCAAGTATGTGACTTGAATATGAGAGCCTATGATTTATTTGAAGCTTCATTCTTGATAGGTCCCTGGTCGTTGTATCGTCATAAAAACTAAGGGCTATGATGATGCATTAAGACTAGCACGTGCGTTGACTGATGACTAGTTTCACAGGTCATGATATTGTGATATCAAGTCATCACGTGGGTACTTGTTAATGAACAAGTTGTACTGGACAGACCAAACCTGAGACTACTTTGTTGATTGTTATCTAAACATGTCACGAGTAGGTCTCAATTGACAATGGTGTTGTGGTCCTTTGACCTGAAGTCGCAACATTCATCAAGTGAGGAAGAGCGTGCTTTGATGCCATCTAAAGTCTTCCTTGAGAAAGGTTGATGATAAGGGTGGTTGTTGGGCACGTTACGAATCATTTGGGTGTTTGTGTGTGAGAAGATATGGGATTTGTCCTCCTATATGACAGGAGTTGCATCCATGGGCCACTTGATGGAACTGGACTGGGAAATGCATGGCCATGCTTGGTTGAGTCAATATGTGATATTGGACTCACCATTCTCTAGAAGTCCGTTCTAGATCAAGAAACTTAGATTGAGCTATTATAAGGGTGACACGGTCCATACCTCTAGTTCTTTCCGGATGTAAGGGACAAAGGGACAAAGACAACGCTGGAACATTGTTCATAAGGCTTATGAGTTATGAACTCTTATTGCTTGGGTAGCAATGATGCATTGCTAGATGCCGCTCATTGTTTGTGAGGTTTTTGGTTTGATACTTTCAAGATCAAGTGGGAGACTGTTGGAGTTATCATGGTGATCTAGTAGTGGTGAAACATGTAATCTCACTGCCAACGCGATATGAGCCTGCAGGGTCACACATAAGAGCATGTGGAGAAGTTGGTATGTTGACTGTGTTGGTAAAGGTTACCAATCACCATACAGAATGGGGTCCGGCAAATGTTGCCAAGGGAAAATCGTCGAGAATCGTCGAGTCTCGATCGTCGAGAATCATCGAGTATCGATCGTCGAGAATCGTTGATCGTCGAGATTTGTCGAGAATTGAAATGTTCGATTCTCGACGAATGCTGATTCCCGACGAATTATTTCCAGAAACCCTAATTTTCTGTGGTCTGCGGATAGCGATTTTTTCTAGGTCAGTTTATGCTTTGGGTATAAATAAGAACTTGGGTTCGAGCGGAAGTATGTAGAGATCCACTCACGGCCCGACGGAAGTGTTCCGCCGTTCCGCCGACGGAAGGGTTTCGCCGACGGAAGTGTTTCCCTTCCGCCGATTTGCTCGCTCCGCAGGCCTCTACTTCGACGACAGTCGTCGGTTCTTGTCTTCCTGGAGCGGACCTAACAGTCTGTGGAAGTTCAAGGTGCAGTCAATCTCCCTTCCTATTTTTCGTGTGATGAAGATCGGTGTTCTTCCGATCGTGTGGATTTCTGCAGAGACGTAGACGCTATTCTACGTGGAACTCATCGCCGACAAGAACTCATACATTGGAGCATCTTCGTTGGGTTGTGGCTCAATGCCGTCAAGGTAATTTTACCTAGTTTTTCTTAACTTCTTGATTCAACATTCATGGCCCGATCCCAAATCTCGTTTGGGTTGTTCTTGATTATACTATTTCCGCTGCGTGCACAACTGTTGTGCCATCTCATAGAGAAACCCAACAGTACTAGCCTGGGATGATGAGGGAGATCACCTATTTTGTGACACACTGCGAGACTTGCCAGTGCGTGAAAGCAGAGTGCAAGAGCCCGGGAGGTTTATTACAGCCACTGCCAGTCCCAGAGTGGAAGTTCGAGGACATTACTATGGATTATGTACACGGACTGCCTCGCTCCCACTCTGGGCACGATTCCATCTAGGTCATGGTAGATAGACTGACAAAGGTAGCGCGGTTCATTCCAGTGAGGAAGGATGCTCCAGTTGCAGTTTTGGTGAGAGTGTTCGTAGAGCAGTTCATCAGATATCATGGCATCCCCAGGTCTATTGTCTCGGACCAAGATGGTCGCTTCACTTCCTGGGAGTGGAGGGCAGTGCATGCTTACTTGGGTTCCAGACTCACTTTTAGCACTGCTTTCCATCCTCAGACCGACGGTCAGACGAAGCGGACAAACAGAACTATGGAAGACCTGCTCAGACTATGCATATTGGATACATGTAAGACTTGGGAGAGGCTGCTACCACTGATTGAGTTCTCGTACAATAATAGCCACCAGGCTAGCATCGGGATTGATCCATATGAGGCACTTTATGGGAAGAAGTGTCGGATACCGCTATCTTTGGTTCAGGACGTAGACACTCGAGCTCTTGGTTCAGATTTTGTGGAAGACATGGAGGCTCAGATTCGTATTATCAGGGATCGGCTACTAGAGGCCCAGAGAAGGCAAGCAATGTATTATGATGCTCGGCACCGGAAGGTGGAGTTCCAGGTTGGAGACAGAGTTTTCCTGCTGATTCGTCCAGTACACGGTGTCTCTCGGGTGTAGAGGCATAAGAAGCTCAGTCCACGATACATGGGCCATACTTATACCTGGAGCGGATCGGCCCCTTGTCTTACCGACTATAGCTGCCACAAGAGTTGAGAACCTTACATGACGACTTCCATGTCTCTTCCTTGCAAAGAGCTCTCCTTCGGCCGGAACAGCACATTACAACCACAGCCGGACTAGTAGCGCCAGACAGATCAGTTAGATTGGAGCCGATCCGGATTGACGATACGGCCGTCCGAGTGTTGCGAAAGAAGAAGGCTCCTTTCGTGAAGGTGTTGTGGTCCAACCATGGACGACAGGATCACACCTAAGAGCCGAGGAATCTGATGTTGGAGCAACACCCAGAGTTATTTACATCAAGTACATTTTAATTTATGCTTTAAAGTCTCTTATAATTTTTGCAAGTAGAACCCCGTAGACCCGAACTTAAATTTCTGGGACGAAATTATCTTTTTTTTATATAGGATTTGTAACATCCCATATTACTTCTTGGCCCTTTAACTTAGATTATGTTAGGCATAGAGTGGGTGTAAGGGAAATTAGCTATGTTTGACCTTAGGTAGTGGGTTGTAGCCATGTGGGGCCCACTATAGGACCAAAGTCAAACTAGGTCTAACTAGCCTAAATAGGGACCCTAGCCACACCATGACCCTACCACAAGCTTTGAGGAAGTAGATCGCCAGAACAGCTCGGCCTTGGCAAACTGCCTCCGCAACCGCCGCCAAGGCTTGGAATAGGTTCGTTTCGCCGCCCCTCTACCTGTACTAGATATCTAGATCAAATAGGGGAGATTTCGGGCTCAATTGAGCCCGATGCCATGAGAGGAAATTGTGAATTTTCGAGAATTTACTTCTTGCTCAGGTTCGCCGGAGGAGCCAATTCTTGCGGCCTCACCGTCGGGAAATGCTAGCCCCCACCTTAGTGAAGGTGATAGCGACATCCGCCGGCGGTGGGGATGGCTCAGCTGGCCGGAAACAGCCAGCCAAGATGGCCCCGGAAAACTAAATCGGGGCCGTTGATTATTTGGGGACGATGAACAGATGCCGTCCACGGCTTCTTTAAGATTCGTGCTATTAAATATAATATGATATAATATTAAATGAAATGAATAATGCAAATCTATAACACATATACAGTCACATTGCATGTGAAATTTAGGGCACATAAAGGAATCAACATAACATGACACCTGAATTAAAATTATATCCTATGCTATTAACGTTATTTTGACACCTTAATCATCACTTTTGGTATAGTAGAATGGGATGTAGGGTTGTTTTCCTAGGACTGGTCCTAGGCTAGGGGAGAAACTAAAACCTAAGCCCATGCCAAAACAGAAGTCCACATGACCCAAAATTTTGGGCATGTGCATGACTAAGGCATAGCTATCTCCTGCCAAAAATTTGGAATTTTTGGGACAACTTTTTCTATAGTATTTGTCATAATATCAAAAATTAAATAAATTAGATATTGGGAGTTATAAGCATCCAAATGGCCCCAAATTTTGGTGGCAGGTCCTTGGGGACATCATATGTGCATTACAAAAATTTCAGCACATTTGGATTACTGCATGTTGGGTTAATCCACATGCAAGTGTTGGCTATATATAGCCTTGGGGTGCAAATAGCTATAAATGGAATATTGTACATTCAGCCTATTTGAGGCATCCAAAAATCATGTAATTGATTCCGGAGGTTTATTAGGGTTATGCTCACCCCTCAAATTAATTATGGGATTTTTGCGATCAAAAATCCCATTATTTGGAATTTTAAAAATATAGGCCTCTTAGGAAAATAATTTGGAAAAATAGATTTTGATCAAGGAAATCCCCAAAGTCTGTCAAGTCAAAAATGAGGTTATATTTGACTTACAAAAATTTTTATCTTTCTGTTTGAGAACTTTTGGAGTAAAATGCATTAAAATTACCATTTTACCCTTATTGCAATTATTCTTGAATTGATGGAAATACATATCAGAAAATTTTGGAATTATTTATAGCATTTCATATTTGTATAATTAGCCTTGTGTATTTATCTCAAAAATTTTGGATGTACTGTTAATTTTTAAATTAGCAAAATGTCATTTTGGTAAATAATTAAGAATGGAATTTGATTGGACATTACACTATAGATGCTAATGAAACTCTGCCATTAGTGTTAAATTAATGATATATATGCTCTGTAATTTTCCTGGAATTTTGTCTTTTGTATTCCATATACTTCATTTGGAAAATGGTAATTATGTGGATTTTGTATTAATAAAGGAATAAATATAAATAATCAAAGGAAAATTATGAAACTCTGTAGACAGCAATATATTATCAATATACAACCCATGAAAAATTCCTTAAGTAAGTGGATTATAAATTGTACTACTTCATGTGTAAAGTGACCTAGGGAATTTATTTAAATTATTTAATTAGAAGCCTTAATGACCTAGGAAAGTTATGAAAATCAACATGCTCATTTCATTAGTACATACCACCCTAGGATAAATAATTAGGGGTTTGTGGCCCAAGGAATTGGAAGTTCGACTTCGGGGTGGTATTAGGTCATGGGTTGCGCATGGTAAAAGTAATGTTATACCATAAGGCTCATCGGAGGATAGATCGACAATTGAGCTAGAGATTACAATTGGAAGTATAACCCTGGTGGGTAGTGTTGTCTTAGTGATGAGAGTAAAAGTGCAAGTCATTGGGTAACAATTGGAGTGGAGGTCGGCGGAAGACCGTCGCCCTCCCCGATAACAACTTAAGTCATTAGGATCGTCCAAGAGTAATAAGGAGAGTTTAGTGTGGATCATGGGTAGATATCAACTAAAAGTAATTATCCTTGCGAAAGGGAACTTTGGATTTTTAATTCCATCTTGGTTCCTAGTGCCTTCGAGACCCCTTTATTAGGCATACCTTGGGCAGTCCTGGGATTAACCCAAATTTACTATGTATAATAACCGGTAGGCAAGAGTAGTCTAATAGGTTAGGTAAACAGTACATGTTCTCACTCGTGCCGGTTTGGAAGGAATTGGAGTCTGTTGATTACTTGCTCACCCGTGCAGAGTGAGAGGTAATTGATGGGTTATATGCTCACCCGTGCTGGGTTGGAGGGACTTGAAGTCTGTTGACTACTTGCTTACCCGAGCAGGGTTAGAGGGAATCAGGACAGGTTGGTCCGGCGAGCTGGATGCTCGAGATGAAATACCTCCATGTGCATAAATTAGTGGCGGGTCATGCGGTACTGGGCCAGTCGTCACACCGATGGCAGTACAGTGACTCGAGTGAGGTGTACAGGTGGAAGGCCCAGTATGTTGTTTATTACTGCGGTCAGGCAGACAATCCCCGAAGATGTATACCCGGCCTAAAAGTCTTGCAGGCAGCTAGCAATTAGTACGCAGAGACTCTAGAGTGCACTTGGTACGTGTACAGAGGCGTACAAGAGAGGTCTAGGCATAGTAGTGTGTATACCCGCCTAGAAAGCGGAGAAGCCCGATCCGCTGCTGTTGTAGCCACATGGTGGTACCTGAGAGTGATGCAAGCTCTCGAAATGTGTGAACTAAAGGTCTGGGATCTCAGAGTCGCGTGCATGTGTTGCACTTGCATGTTGGATAACCTTAGCATAATCATTCATACTCATTAGGTCATACGCAACATGGATCCTTATCATATAAACTAGTATGAGCTCTTTTATATGATAAGTTACAATTCTTGGAAATCTTAACTTATAAATTTGTATGGGCATTTTTATAAGTTAAGGTACGCTTTGTAATGATTGTGTTCTGGTAGTGTAGCTTTACTTTACTGCTCTACTTTCACTACTTTTACTTACTTGTACCGCACTTTACTTCTTTATACCTTGTGCTTAGAATTTATAGATGTAGAATTATAATATACACTTGCTAGTTAGCTTCTGTCACATGCTTCCCTTTTTGCTACCCCTTGTTGTCCTCTGCTTCGTCCTCCCGCTCGGTGCCTATGAGTTGCGGGGCGAGGTGCGAAGGAAATGACTTAGTCTTTTTACTAATGGTCGGTGACCGTATCATTTTAGGAGCTCGAGGAGATGGACCAGCACGTTGAGGAGGCGGGACTTGAGGAACAGATACTGATACCACCTACTACCACTACTAGAGCATGTCCTCAGGTGGGATTAGTTTAGATGATTAGATTCCGCAACTTTTAGATTTGAGAGAGTGAGAGATTTGATTTGATGTACTAGGCATAAGCCCTTATTACTCTCTTTTATTATTCTACTCATTATTTGATTACATATTGTTGTACTTTTCATTTGATATATATTTGATTAGTACTGTGGATGTGGACTATGATGTTTTACTCTTTTGTTTACTTCTGTTTCTCATATTGGACGAACAGGTTTAATATCGTGCTAGCCGGCAGAATCAGCGACTTGCGGTGTCGACTAACCCGTGTGTTAGTTCACCGTAAGGCGGTGGTTCTAGGCATAAGATCCGGGAGAGCTCCCGAATTGGGGAGTCGGATCTTACAAGGTCGACTAAAATCCTGTTCTTTCCAACTCCTTTTTAGTGTGTTAAAGAATAACTCACCTACCTAAGACTTCAAACCAAGTCCTATAGCTCATACCCAAAGGTGTTATCCTCAGATTCACAACAGAATCCTACCTTAGAGCAAGTTTGCTCCTACCACTCAGATCCAAAAGGATCCTATAAGATGGAAGTGAGTTGGTGAGATGATTGGACACTAGAGAAATTTCTCTGTATCAATCTACCTGCACTGAGATAGACTCAGCCCAACTTTGATTTCAGGAATATATTTCCCGAGTCTACTTTTATCTGAACTGAGATATACTCAGTCCTAACCTTTTCTTCTCAGCACAAGAGATTTCTTGCTGGAACTAAGATGTAACTACAGCTAGTTGCTGCTACCTGAGTTAAGAGAATCCCAACCCTAACTTCTTCTCAGCAACAAGGATGCAGATCTTGCTTTGGGTTGTGCTGGAAGTAACTTATAGAAAATAGCTCCGCTTCTTCTTCCTTTCCTTGGCTGAGGAGATTCAGCTCAAACTTCTTCTTCAAAGCCTCTAGTAGATAATCTTTAGAGTTGTATAGCTAGATCTGTGAAAAACTTGCTGGTGTAGATAGAAAATGGCACCAACAATCCTGCTTTCTTTCCTTCAGAGATTTGCTCTGATCTTGTTGATGTCGATGGAGAAGACAATCAGCTAACATGCTAAGCCTTTAGACTTGCTATTTTGAGCATCCTATTCTTCAGTCAAAATAATAATGATGATGAAGAAGAACCATACAAACAACTACTTTTTTGTAAAAAGATTCTCCTTTTATTGATTGCAACCCAATGACTATTTTAGCAGTGGCCCCACACCATTGATGGGCCGCTAAAACCTTGCTTTAACGCCGACTGTCGTATAGTAGCTCAATGGCTCCTTTTGGCATGTACTGTAGCTTTCCCGCTATCAGTTTGAATAGTGTTGACTTGTTGACGTCAACGCCTGTGGACTTAGTCAAAATTGATCTTTAGTAGAGTAGAGGTTGAGTGAATGAGCTTCACTTAACGCAAAAGACACTTAGACAGAATTTTGTCTATCTAGGTGTTGACAGCGTTGAGTGAGCAACCCTCACTCAATGCCTTTTGCCTTAGCTTATTCTTCAGCCTTTTATGAATGCTTTGCATTGAGAGCATTAAGTGACCATGCCTCACTCAATGCAAATGACTTATCCACCCTCTCTGTAATTTAGGCATTGAGAGCATTGAGTGACCACACCTCACTCAATTCCTTATGTCGTAGTCATTTTCCTACTTCTTCAGAATCTTAAGAATTGAGAGCGTTGAGTGAGAACGCCTCACTCATTGCCTTTTTCTTTAGGAAGATTTTCTGAATCATGGCATTGAGTGAGCTTGTCTTACTCAATGTTTTCTGCCTTAGCCAGATTTTTCTCCACCTTGGCATTGAGAGAGTAAACTCCACTCAACACATTTGGACTTAGCAAAATTTTTGGGTCTGAAAACATAGGTTCTGACTGAATGAGATACAATCAATGCTATTTCACATGGCATTGAGTGAGCTTGCCTCACTCAACGCCTGTGGACTTAGTCAAATATCAGCACATATTTTCTATGGCTTTGATTGATTGAGCTTGTCTCACAGCCTTCTGTCACATGGCATTGAGTGAGATGTTCTCACGCAACGCTAGTGGATTTAAATGGATTTATCAGTTTATCTTATTTGGCTTTGCCTGTCTGACAGCTTTTTCTTGTATGGCATTGAGTGAGTAGACTTCACTCAATGCCTGTGGATTTAGAAGGATCTTCCTGTCTATCTTCTTTGGCTTAGCCTGTCTCAAAGCATTTTGTTGTATGGTGTTGAGTGAGTAGACTGTAACGCCCCCGATTTTTCTGTGATTATTTTTATTCTCGTTTGGCGTTACGATGACGTGTTTCCGTGGCTTGTGCCATTTGTGGGGTGTGGTTTAGCTCCTTAGAACTGAGTCCCCTATTCTGTAGCCTATTGGCAAGATCTCCCTAGCAAGCCGAGTCGTTTTGGGTGACCAAGTGTGGCCTCTCGGGGGGATGTTTGTGTTTGGCTTTATTTGGGTATAACTCGAGTTCTGTTTGTCGAAAGTTAATTTCGACTTCGCCGTTGTGTTCGTAGCATGAGTATTTAGCTACGGTGCGAATTTCGTCGAATTCCGAGGTGATTCGGTTGTCGCGTCGTTTGGTGTGTTAATAGTATATGTGATTAATTTATTAATTTGAATAGGTTTGTCATGAACCTTATGTTATGGGCTGAAGCGTTGTTTCCTGCGGCTGAATTGATTCAGCATTTATTCCTGCTTAGGTGGCAGCCTTGTATTGGCTTGCCTTTTTGGAATTCTCTTAATGTAAATAAGAGAATAGGCATCTAGATTTCGGTTTTTGCTGAACCGGCATGTCTATCTTTAGTATAAAAGCATTGTTTAGAAGTGGCGGCCCACCTCTTTCTTCTTCTTCTTCCTGTGAGAAACCGTCTCCTGCTTGTTCGGGAAATCAGAGAAAAAAACCGCCGTTCCTGCTCCCCTTCGGACGGTGATTCCGGGCTCGTTCGTGGACGGATTTTGACTCCGAAAGTGGCGTTGTCTTGCTCTCTCTTAGATCTTCGTTTCGACGGTAAGATATCCGTTTTTCGTGGAATTTTGGTGAGATTGGGATTTCGGTTTTGAGGATTTTATGCCATTAATGTAAGGGAGAATGTTTTAGGTGCTGCTGCTGTTAGTGCCAAGCAAAGGAGAGGGAAAGCCGTCCAAGCTTCGCCGGAAATCGAGGCAAGTGGTGTTCTTGCCCTTGCCATTCTCTTGTTCTCTTATTATTATTGAAAATCCCGGTTAGCCCAAGGGTAGAGGCCATGTTGATCTTGTATCTTGCTAAAATTTTAGGGCTTAGTGTCTCCTATTGAGCCCCCTTATTTGTGTTGTTGGGGCCCAACCCGCCGGCGTAATACCGCCGATTTAATTCCAGATTGCTGTCTGGTTGGTGGCTTGCGGGTGAAGCCGAGAGAGAGAGAGAGAGAAGGGGGTGCCTGCTGTGTTGTTTTTGGAAGAGCAAAGTTTGGGCTCTCGGGTTGGCGTTGAGTGTGGTGCACACACTCAAAGCCTTCCCGGGATTAGCGTTGAGTGTGGTGTACACACTCAAAGCCTTTGTGGGTTTGGCGTTGAGTGTGGTGCACACACTCAATGCCATAGCTGGTCAGTTGTTAGTTTTTTTGGCTAAGTACTGGGGCATTGAGTGAGGTGAACTCACTCAACGCCGTAGCCCCTGCTAGCGGCTAAGTACTTGGCATTGAGTGAGTCGACCTCACTCAACGCCATTTACATTTTGGCATTGAGTGAGGCAAGCTCACTCAACGGCGCGGTATTCCTGTAAAGCCAAGTGTTTTGGCATTGAGTGAGTCGACCTCACTCAACACCATTTCGGTTTCGGCGTTGAGTGAGTTGACCTCACTCAACGCCATCGCCTCTGTGCAGCCAAGTACTTTGGCGTTGAGTGAGGTGTCCTTACTTAACGCCATAGCCTTTTCTGAGGCTAAGTACTTTGGCGTTGAGTGAGTTGACCTCACTCAACACCATTTCTGGATTGGCGTTGAGTGAGGTCAGCTCACTCAACGCCGCATGTTTTCTTCGTGGTGGCTAAGTGCCAGGGCATTGAGTGAGTGAACCTCACTCAACGCCATCGCTGTTTTGGCGTTGAGTGAGGTGGACTCACTCAACGCCGTAGTTCTCTTTTGCGGCTAAGTGTAAGGGCATTGAGTGAGTGAGCTTCACTCAACGCTATTGCTGTTTTGGCGTTGAGTGAGGCCAGCTCACTCAACGCCACTTTCTCTGTTTTTGGCTAAGTACCAGGGCGTTGAGTGAGTGTACCTCACTCAACGCCATGGCTGTTTTGGCGTTGAGTGAGGTTGGCTCACTCAACGCCAGAGTTGTTCTTGAAGGAGGCATTGAGTGAGTGAGCTTCACTCAACGCAATGCTTGTTTTGGCACTGAGTGAGGCTAGCTCACTCAACGTCAAGGTCTGGTTAGGCGTTGAGTGGGACCCACTCAACGCCAAGCCGTGTTGAGTTATTTCATCACTTTCCCTTACCTTGATTCTCGTTCCTGAGTGAATTCCTTGATTTGATTTCTTTTTGTAATTTCCTTGTCGGCCATGTTTCTCTTTCCTAATGGCCGAATCATGGGTCGTGGTTAGTAGTGGTGGGTTGAAGCTCTTCATGGGGGAGGTGTTGTGCAATTTAGCCAAGGCCACCCTTATTCTTCTATCTTGCTCCAGGTACGGGCTGGGCAAGGGGGTGGAAGGTCCCTTGTGCTTTCGCATGTAGACCCTTGAGCTTGTTGGCATGGAAATGGTAGTTGAGGGACTGAGTTTGCCTCCAACCCGGATGCATGCTGTTTGTTTTTACTACTACCATTTCCCACAGCTTAGGATGTTAGAAGTTTCTTCCTTGGTATATTGCAGCACTTTGGGATCTTGGTAGCCTAGTAGGCCCTGCAGGATGTAGTTCCTGGACAGGGTGGTTGCTGTTTCCTTGCACGTAGTGCTTTTCTTGTTGTCCTACTTTGGACAGTTGTGACTTTTTCTCCTACATGTTGTTCTTCTTTCTTTCACTTTTTCCCCCTTGGTTGACTCTTTCATGCAGATTTTACCTTGTTTTGCTTGCTGAGGTATTCTGTTTTCTTTTGGAATGCCTCAGGTTCTGAGCTGTAACCAGTTTGGTGGCTAGGTTGCGGTGGTGTTGCTGGTGGTCTCTGGGACTTTGGAGATCCGGTTGCTTTGTTAGTGAGGTAGTTTTCCTGTACTTTCCTTACAGACATACATATGTGCCAGTGGGTTCGTGTCAGGTTGTTGGCGCCCACTGCTAGTTTTTACCTTTGTACTAGATATATTACTTCTGCTGCTACCTTTTTCTGGAGATAGTCTACTTGCTCTGGGGAGGTTTTATGTTAGGTTGCTAGTTATTTTTAAACTACAACTATTATTATAAAAAGGGGCTCATGATCAACATGTTTTATAAAACTAAATCACTAATTTCCAATCACGTACAATACCGTTTTCTTATACATTATATAAATTAAATATAGGGTCTTGCATAGCTTAAGTGGTTCTCTTGGGACCCTTAAGCGCTCCTTAGGATGATAAACCTGAATAAAGTATTTTTCCGCAGTGTATATGTAGTTTTAAACTGTGGACTAGATGATCCACCGAGCCGAGGGATACGGCCTCTAAAATATAACTGATTTTCTAATCATTAAACTCATGAATTTCTTCCATTAAGTAAGTAGATGGTTTTGCCTGAGCGTCAACAGTTATCCCCTGCTCGACGTGGCATCATGACGCGTGTTTTCTCATACTCTGATAATTTCTAAATTTGGAGAAAATGCGGGTTGTGACAGTTGGTATCAGAGGGAGGTTGCTTGATAAGTTAGTCGGGCAACCTTTCTTTGTTTGCTTTTGGTAGTTCATCAACATGTCATTCACACACCGATATGTCATCAGCACGTCTTGGCAAAAGCACGAACACTACACTCATACCATAACATGAAGTATTCGGGGCATATTATGTAGTATGGGATGCATAATATGTGTTTGTATATGGATCCACCATAGGGGCAACATGTGAGGGTTATGTAGTATGGGATGCATAACCTTACCACATGGCTGCGACTAGCACGTTTTCTTTTTCGTTGCATGAGAATGTTATGTAGTATGGGATGCATAACATTTTCATGTGTACGCCGCTCATAACATGCATTAGGGCCTTTTTAGAATGCATAGCACAAACATGCATATCATAACATTGCATAAGCACAATGTGCCAAGCTAAAGACTGACAGGATGATATATGTACACACATAAGTTTTCAAATTAATGTAAAAGTCATGCATTCCCGATCTAGGCACAAGAGTTAGTAAGGTGGTGGTTAACCATCCTAGGTTAAGGCATAACATCAAATTTTTGTTAAAAAGATAAACTCTCAGAGCAAGTTTAGCAGCTTTAAGTCTATATCTATATATGTATTGTATGTACTTGTTGTTGGTTCTAGTCGTTGTATTAGGATCTGATTTGTGTTGTTATGATTTTAGGATGGCTAGGCGTCCTGTGACTCGATCGACTCCCCTGTCTGAGGGTGACTCATCTGGAGCTCAGAATGATGCGGTGATCGAGATCCTGCGTCAGAGTAGCGACTACATGGGCAGGCAGTTGGAGGAGGTGCGAGCCCAGATTCAGTCTTTGGTGGCAGTTGTGGCAGGACAGGCTCAGGAAGTGCAAGTCCCTGCAGGGGGGGGGGGTTAGCTATTCCTCCTCCTCCTGCACCCTTGAGACCTCCAGTGGTGGTGCCAGCAAAGATGGCCTTCATCTCGCAGTTTCAGAGGCTGAGCCCTCCCACTTACGATGGGAAGGCGGATTTCATGGTCATAGATGATTGGCTGATCTCCATGGAGGAGATGTTCTCGTACTCAGTGATTGCAGATGATCAGAGGGTGATGATAGCTGCCTATCAGCTTAAAGGTTTGGCTAAGAGTTGGTGGCTGAGAGAGAAGGAGAGTTTAGTAGCTGGATGCTCTTGGGAAGTGTTCAAGGAGATGCTGTTGAGGAAGTTCTTACCCTCGGTCAAGCATGACCGCCTCATAAACGACTTCCTTCATCTGAAGGAAAGGCAACTCACGGTGGGTGAGTATGAGATAGAGTTCAGCAAGTTGAGCCGTTTTGCCCCTGGATTGGTCAGCGTTGAGGCTGATCGAGTTAAGCGATTTCTCGGTGGTTTGAGGAGCGAGGTGCAGCAGTTGACCAGTACTTATGGGTCAGTGACTTATACAGGTGTAGTAGAGGCCGCTTTGAAGATGAAGGTTATTGAGACCGCGTAGAGTAGAGGCCAGCAAATGAGGAAGGACAAGAGGAAGTCAGTGGAGGAGAAGAAACCCTAGGTACCCGGTGCGGCTCCTGGGAAGAAGAGTAAAGTGGTGTGCAGCTTCTATGGCCAGTCAGGCCACCCTGTCGAGAGATGTTTCAAGAAGGCAGCAGCTCAGAGGAAGGAGCAGGTTCATGCAATTCAGAGTGCTCCCAGGAAAGATGTCTCTTGTTCTGTTTGCAAGCGACCCGGGCATGATGCGGCCCAGTGTTGGTCCAAGGATAGAGTCTGCTTTCAGTGTGGGCAGAAGGGTCACATCAAGATTAGGTATCCTCAGGTTCAGCCAGCTCTTCCTGCAGTTCCATTGCAGGCATTACCCCCACCTCAGCATGTGGACAAAGGAAAGGGGAAGCTGAACGTGATCTCTTCCGAGGAGGCTCAAGCCTCGACTCAGGTCATTTCAGGTTAGTTGTTTGTTGTTTTTCTAGCCTGGTAGTTTTATTTGCTAGAATATTTGCGATATTGTTATGCTAGTTCCTTAGTTTTGTGTGCTCCTATAGGGAAATTTAAGGTGAAGAACCGCTGGGCGCGTGTTCTGTTTGACTCCGGCGCTACCCACTCGTTCATGGCTAGAGCCTTTGTGGAGCGACATCGGTTGACCTTAGATCGTGTTTGGGAGTCCTTCCGTATCAAGTTTCCCTCTAGTGAATCTGTGTTGTCAGATTTGGGCGTATTGGATTGCCCTGTTTTGTTGGGGGACTTTCTTGCGAAGACGGACCTGAAGATGATTGATCTGGAGGACTTCGATGTCATTTTGGGCATGGACTGGCTGTATAGGTATGATGCAGTCATTCAGTGCAAAGGAAATCACTTGGACTTCATCAGGGACGACGGTCAGCCCGGCAGTGTGTATGCTGATCCGTGTCAGGATTCTCCTATCATCTATGCAGTATGTGCTCAGAGGTTGTTTCTTTCTGGTTGTTGTGCTTGTTTAGTCTCGGCGGTTGGAACTGCTGTTAGCGTACCACGCTTGGAGGATATTCCTATTGTTCGTGGTTTCGCCGATGTTTTTCCTGATGACCTTCCTGGTCTTCCTCCTGATCGGGATGTTGAGTTTGTGATTGATTTAGAGCCGGGTACGCGTCCTATTGCTAAGGCACCGTACCGGATGGCCCCTCGTGAGTTAGAGGAGTTGCGAGTTCAGTTGGATGAGCTATTGGCTAAAGGATTTATCAGGCAGAGTTCGTCGCCTTGGGGTGCTCCTGTGCTGTTTGTAAAGAAGAAAGATGGGTCAATGCGGCTTTGCATCGACTATAGGGAGTTGAACAAGGTCACTATCAAGAACAGGTACCGTCTGCCGAGGATCGATGATTTATTTGACCATTTGCACAGTAGCACGGTGTTCTCCAAGATCGATCTTCATTCTGGTTATCATCAGCTCAGGATCCGTGAGGCGGATATCCCACTGACTGCGTTTAGATCGAGGCATGGACACTTTGAGTTTTTGGTGATGTCGTTTGGTCTGACCAACGCACCATCAGCCTTCATGGATATGATGAACTGGGTGTTCAAGGATTTCTTAGACAAGTTCGTGGTGGTCTTCATTGATTACGTGTTGGTTTATTCTCGCAGTAATGAGGAGGACGAGCAGCATCTGCGCTTGGTTCTATCGGTGTTGAGGAACCACAAGTTATTCGCCAAGTTGAGCAAGTGCGAATTTTGGTTGTCTCAGGTCTCATTTCTAGGCCACGTGGTGAACAAGGATGGGATCTCGGTCGACCCAGAAAAGATCGCAGTAGTGATGGATTGGAGTAGGCCGAATACCCCTAAGGAGATCAGGAGTTTCCTAGGGTTGGCTGGCTACTACAGGAGGTTTGTGGATGGTTTCTCTTCCCTAGCTGCACCTTTGACCAAGCTGACTCAGAAGAATGTGGCTTTTGTTTGGGATGAGAAGTGCGAAGAAGCCTTTCTGGAGCTATAGAAGAGATTGTGCACTGCTCCCGTTCTGACCCTGCCTACTGAGGGTGTGGATTATGATGTATACGTGGATGCTTCGCTTGTAGGTCTGGGATGCGTATTAATGCAGGTTGGAAAGGTGATTGCCTATGGGTCAAGGCAACTGTAGACTCATGAGAAGAATTATCCTATGCATGACCTTGAGTTTGCAGCGGTAATTTATGCGTTGAAGTTGTGGAGGCACCTACTTTATGGGGCTCAGTGCAAGATCTTCACTGACCATAAGAGCCTGAAGTATGTGTTCACGCAGAAGGAGTTGAACCTGCGTCAGCGGTGGTGGCTAGAGTATGTGGCCGATTATGATGTAGAGATCCAGTATCATCCAGGCAAGGCTAATGTGGTGGCCGACGCCCTGAGCCGAAAGACGGGAAAGATCTTTAACCTCTCCGCCGATTGTTTAGTGGAGGAGTTCCTCCTTATGGATATATCAGTGGGATGCTGCGGTTTGTAGAGTAGTTTATCAGTGATAGAGCCGTCTTGGATTTCTTTGACCAGACTGCACCAGAAGGACGATCCAGATCTTCTGCACTTATTCATCAGGACAGAGAAGGGAGAGTTGCCAGATTTTGCTATCGATGATGCAGGTACTTTGAAGTACCGCGGCAGGTTTTGCATCCCCGATGTTGGGAACATTAGGAGTATGATTTGTAGAGAGGCTCATGGATCCAGCGTTGCATATCATCCAGGATCTACGAAGATGTACCGTGACTTAAGGCAAATTGCCTGGTGGTATGGCATGAAAGGAAATATAGCCTGATTTGTTGCTGAGTGCCACACTTGTAAGCGTGTGAAGGCCGATCATGGAAGGCCTGGTGATAAGTTGACTCCGCTAGAGATCCCGAATTGGAAGTGGGAAAGTATATCTATGGACTTCATTGCGGGCTTACCGAAATCCCCGAGGGGATTTGATTCTGTTTGGGTTATAGTGGATAGATTGAAGAAGTGTGCTCACTTTGTGCCTTATAAGATTGATTACTCGATGAAGAAGATAGAGGAGTTGTACTTGAATGAAGTCATCCGACTCCACGGTGTGCCGGTTAGCATCATTTCCGATCGAGACTCCCGGTTTACTTCTCGTTTTTGGCAGAGTTTGTAGGAGGGCTTGGGTACGGATCTGAGGTATTCTACTACGTACCACCCACAGACCAATGGGCAGACGGAGCGGGTGAACCAGATTGTAGAGGATATGATCCGATGCTATATTTTAGACCACGGCGGAGCGTGGGATGAGCGGCTGTGACTTATGGAATTTGCATACAACAACAGTTATCAGGAAAGTTTGCAGATGGCTCCGTTCGAAGCCTTGTATGGGAGGCGCTGTAGGACTCCGTTGTTTTGGGCAGAGGCTGGTGAGAGGCCTTTGTTGGGTCCTGATGCGCTGGAGGAAATGGAAGTCGCCGTGAAGCTTATTCGAGAGAAGCTTCGTATAGCTCAGGAAAGGTATGAGAAGAATGCCAATCGGCGTAGGTCTTCCTTGGAGTTTTCTGTAGGGGACCTTGTATTTCTCAAGGTTTCCCCAATGGTGGGTGTAAAGAGGTTTGGTAAGAATCAGAAATTGGACCCGAGGTATGTGGGCCCGTTTGTGATTTTGAAACGGATTGGCGTGTCAGCTTATAGATTGGATTTGCCAGCGAACTTCCCAGGTGTTCATAATGTTTTTCATGTTAGCCAATTGCGGAAGTGTGTGCGCAGCAGTGGGCAGCTCTTGTACGTTGTGCCCCAGTTGGATCCCAACCTCTCTTTTGTTGAGGTGCCGGTTCGTATTTTGGATACTCAGGAGCGAGTTCTGCGAAAGAAGTCCATACCGATGGTGAATGTTCTTTGGAAAAATCGGGATTTGGAGAGCGCGACTTGGGAACTAGAGTCGGCCATGAGGAGGGCTTACCCTCACCTGTTTAGCTGATTTGATCGGTATGTTTCCCTTCTTGTAACTCCTATTCGTTACTTTTCCTTCTTTAGTAGGAGTGTTGTGCGTAAAGTTTCAGGATGAAACTTTCTTTTAGGGGGAGTGACTGTAACGCCCCCGATTTTTCTGCGATTATTTTTATTCTCGTTTGGCGTTACGATGACGCGTTTCCGTGGCTTGTGCCATTTGTGGGGTGTGGTTTAGCTCCTTAGAACTGAGTGCCCTATTCTGTAGCCTGTTGGCAAGATCTCCCTAGCAAGACGAGTCGTTTTGGGTGACCCGGTGTGGCCTCACGGGGGGATGTTTGTGTTTGGCTTTATTTGGGTATAACTCGAGTTCTGTTCGTCGAAAGTGAATTTCGACTTCGCCGTTGTGTTCGTAGCATGGGTATTTAGCTACAGTGCGAATTTCGTCGAATTTCGAGGTGATTCGGTTGTCGCGTCGTTTGGTGTTTTAATAGTATATGTGATTAATTTATTAATTTGAATAGGTTTGTCATGAACCTTCAGTTATGGGCTGAAGCGTTGTTTCCTGCGGCTGAATTGATTCAGCATTTATTCCTGCATAGGTGGCAGCCTTGTATTGGATTGCCTTTTTGGAATTCTCTTAATGTAAATAAGAGAATAGGCGTCTAGGTTTCGGTTTTTGCTGAACCGGCATGTCTAACTTAAGTATAAAAGCTTTGTTTAGAAGTGGCGGCCCACTTCTTTCTTCTTCTTCTTCCTGTGAGAAACCGTCGCCTGCTTGTTCGGGAAATCAGAGAGAAAAACCGTCGTTCCTGCTCCCCTTCGGACGGTGATTTCGGGCTCGTTCGTGGACGGATTTCGATTCCGAAAGCGGCGTTATCTTGCTCTCTCTTAGATATTCGTTTCGACGGTAAGATATCCGTTTTTCGTGGAATTTTGGTGAGATTGGGATTTCGGTTTTGAGGATTTTCCGGCATTAATGTAAGGGAGAATGTTTTAGGTGCTGCTATTATTAGTGCGAAGCAAAGGAGAGGGAAAGCCGTCCAAGCTTCGCCGAAAATAAGGGCAAGTGGTGTTCTTGCCCTTGCCATTCTCTTGTTCTCTTGTTATTATTAAAAATCCCGGTTAGCCCTAGGGTAGAGGCCATGCTGATCTTGTATCTTGCTGAATTTTTAGGGCATAGTTTCTCCTATTGAGCCCCCTTCTTTGTGTTGTTGGGGCCCAACCCGTCGGCATAATGCCGCCGATTTAATTCCAGATTGCTGTCTGGTTGGTGGCTTGCGGGTGAAGCCGAGAGAGAGATAGAGAAGGGGGTGCCTGCTGTGTTGTTTTTGGAAGAGCCATGTTTGGGCTCTCGGGTTGGCGTTGAGTGTGGTGCACACACTCAAAGCCTTCCCGGGATTGGCGTTGAGTGTGGTGCACATACTAAAAGCCTTTGCGGGTTTGGCGTTGAGTGTGGTGCACACACTCAATGCCACAGCTGGTTAGTTGTTAGTTTTTTTGGCTAAGTACTGGGGCGTTGAGTGAGGTGAACTCACTCAACGCCATAGCCCCTACTAGCGGCTAAGTACTTGGCATTGAGTGAGTCAACCTCACTCAACGCCATTTCCGTTTTGGCGTTGAGTGAGGCAACCTCACTCAACGCCGCGGTATTCCTGTGAAGCCAAGTGTTTTGGCATTGAGTGAGTCGACCTCACTCAATGCCATTTCGGTTTCGGCGTTGAGTGAGTCGACCTCACTCAACGCCATCGCCTCTGTGCAGCCAAGTACTTTGGCATTGAGTGAGGTGTCCTCACTCAACGCCATAGCCTTTTCTGAGGCTAAGTACTTTGGCATTGAGTGAGTTGACCTCACTCAACGCCATTTCTGGTTTGGCATTGAGTGAGGTCAGCTCACTCAACGCCATAGGTTTTCTTCGTGGCGGCTAAGTGCCAGGGCGTTTAGTGAGTGAACCTCACTCAACGCCATCGCTGTTTTGGCGTTGAGTGAGGTGGACTCACTCAACGCCGTAGTTCTCTTTTGCAGCTAAGTGTAAGGGTGTTGAGTGAAGGAGCTTCACTCAACGCCATTGCTGTTTTGGCGTTGAGTGAGGCCAGCTCACTCAATGCCACTTTCTCTGTTTTTGGCTAAGTACCAGGGCGTTGAGTGAGTGTACCTCACTCAACGCCATGGCTGTTTTGGCGTTGAGTGAGGTTGGCTCACTCAACGCCAGAGTTGTTCTTGCAAGAGGCGTTGAGTGAGTGAGCTTCACTCAATGCCATGCTTGTTTTGGCGCTGAGTGAGGCTAGCTCACTCAACGCCAAGGTCTGGTTAGGCGTTGAGTGGGTCCCACTCAACGCCAAGCCGTGTTGAGTTATTTCAACACTTTCCCTTACCTTGATTCTCGTTCCTGAGTGAATTCCTTGATTTGACTTCTTTTTGTAATTTCCTTGTCGGCCATGTTTCTCTTTCCTAATGGCCGAATCGTGGGTCGTGGTTAATAGTGGTGGGTTGAAGCACTTCATGGGGGAGGTGTTGTGCAATTTAGCCAAGACCACCCTTATTCTTCTATCTTGCTCCAGGTACGGGCTGGGCAAGGGGGTGAAAGGTCCATTGTGCTTTCGTTTGTAGACCCTTGCGCTTGTTGGCGTGGAAATGGTGGTTGAGGGATTGAGTTTGCCTCCAACCTGGATCCATACTGTTTGTTTTTACTACTACCATTTCCAAAATCTTAGGATGTTAGAAGTTTCTTCCTTGGTAGATTACAACACTTTGGGCTCCTGGTATCCTAGTAGGCCCTGCAGGATGTAGTTCCTGGTCAGGGTGGTTGCTGTTTCCTTGCACATAGTGCTTTTCTTGTTGTCCTACTTTGGACAGTTGTGACTTTTTCTCCTACATGTTGTTCTTCTTTCTTTCACTTTTTCCCCCTTGGTTGACTCTTCTATGCAGTTTTTATCTTGTTTTGCTTGCTGAGGTATTCTGTTTTCTTTTGGAATGCCTCAGGTTCTGAGCTGTAGCCAGTTTTGTGGCTAGGTTGCGGTGGTGTTGCTGGTGGTCTCTGGGACTTTGGAGATCCGGTTGCTTTGTTAGTGAGGTAGTTTTCCTGTACTTTCCTTACAGACATACATATGTGCCAGTGGGTTCTTGTCAGGTTGTTGGCGCCCACTAGTAGTTTTTACCTTTGTACTAGATATATTACTTCTGCTGCTACCTTTTTCTGGAGATATTCTACTTGCTCTGGGGAGGTTTTATGTTAGGTTGCTAGTTATTTTTAAACTACAACTATTATTATAAAAAAAAGGCTCATGATCAGCATATTTTATAAAACTAAATCACTATTTTCCAATCACGTACAAGACCGTTTTCTTATACATTATATAAATTAAATATTGGGTCTTGCATAGCTTAAGTGGTTCTCTTGGGACCCTTAAGCGCTCCTTAGGATGATAAACCTGAATAAAGTATTTTTCCGCAGCGTATATGTAGTTTTAAACTGTGGACTAGATGATCCACCGAGCCGAGGGATACGGCCTCTAAAATATAACTGATTTTCTAATCATTAAACTCATGAATTTCTTCCATTAAGTAAGTAGATTATTTTTCCAGAGCGTCAGCAGTTATCCCCTGCTCGACGTGGCATCATGACGCGTGTTTTCTCATACTCTGATAATTTCTAAATTAGGAGAAAATGCGGGTTGTGATATAGACTTTACTAAATGCCTGTGGGATTAACCATATTCTAAGCTTGTCACTCCTTTGGCTTTGACTATATAGGCTTCACTTAGCACTATAAGTCATCTGGCGTTGAGTTAGTAACCTTCACTCAATGCATGTGGACTTAGACCGATTTTTATCTATCCACGCCTTAGATAAGTGTTTACCAGACTTAGCCACTTAGGATACCTGTCCCATCATTGTTACTTGGACATCCTGTAATCACTAAATTGGAGCACAAGTTATATCACCATATGTGTATATATTGTTTGCTAGGCCTTCTTAAAATCCAGGACATTTTGATCAATGGACACAATAAGGCCTCTATTGGGCTGGTTGCTTCTACTGTCGAACATGAAGCTGTAGCAGTAGAAAAAGGCTATCCTACTACCAAGATTGGTATCAGGGCCCCTCTATCACAATCTTACAATCATTCAGAGGTGGATTATGAGGATGAATAAGATGCGTACAATTGTTATCGGCTGATGCAATGACTGATGAGGAATCCAACTAGGATCAGACAAGTCAAAGCAAGGTAAATTCTCTATCAAGCTATTCTTCTGAGTCTGGATATGAGACTAGTTCCTGTATAGAATCTTCATCTTCTAGTGGTGAAGATGATTCTAAATCAGAAGGAGAGGTCAATTAATTGATTGACAGATATGGTGAACCTCTGCATGCATTTAAGAGGTGCAAGAAGTTAACTAAAAAATAAGCTATGGAGATAGCCTCTCTTATGCTAGCTACTGCCCAGCTGACTGAAACAAAAACTTTGTTGGATCAGAAAGCAAGGGATGTTAGGCAACTAATAAATATCACTGTCATTCAGATTGGCTCCATTATGGTCAAGAATAGTCTCATAAGAAACCTTGAAGAGAAGTGTTGCGCGTTACGGTTCGAAGAAAATAAATACAACCAAACTAGCAACCCAATGAGGCAAGTATACCAATCGAATTGTAGCTAGGGGACACAAGTGTCGTATTGAAATCCGGGAACTGTTGGCTATGCTTACTCAGACGAACGCTATTATCTTATCGACAGAAAAACTAGGGTTTTAGAAAATCTAAGTGCAAGGAAGGAAGTAATGCTATACTAGAAACAGAACTACCGCAATTAAGTAAAGCTGTTAAGTAAAGAACTATGCTAGAAAGGAAACTACTGCAGTTAATTAAAGAGCACAAGATAGGAGATTACTACGAAAGGTAGAAAATATGAAATGGAAATGCACTCGATCAAGAATCACCTCGGCTAAAGACGATTAAGAAAATGCGATAAAAATCTAAACTTAATAGGATAAAGGTCCTTGACCGTGGAAGTTCCTAAAGCTTGAACACGCTTCTCTCGAAGTCATGCCCAACTGAGTTTAGGAAGGTTCGACCGACTCTCGTCTAAATCAGAGGCCTAAAACTCGCTTTACGCGGTGAACCCCACTATTGGATTTTACTCCAATCCGGGATATTTGGACGTCTGCCTCTCTCGAGGGGTGCGTACAACTCCCTTTACTCTTGAATGCTCACTTCATTCTATCGGCCTCTCGGCTAGCCCAGAATGAAAGCAAAGGTGGAGGGTATATATCGATAATATACCTCCAACCCGTGATTAATCAAGAGTAATTCAAGGCCCTAACCTAAAAAGAAAAGATTAATTAAAACACCATAACTTAATCGCTCTAACCTCGGATCATCAATATCGAGTGAAAGGAGGATTAGTTAATCGTAATGGAGTGGAGGAGGGGGGGGGATGAGTAGTAGAGCATAAAAAAAAAAGACAAGCTAAACAAGAACACTTTTATTAATGAAAAGGGGCAAGTTACACTATTGAAAAAGAAATTACAAGTGCATGAAAATGAAATCCTATTCTAGCCCTACAATTAGCACTAAGCAAGAGCAAAGATTACAAAGAAAGCATAAACAAGTAAAGATTAAACTAGGGTTAAAAGAAAATTACAAAGAGAGAGAGAGAGAAAGCATGAAAACTAGAAAAGGACCCAAGAACCAAAGGGGCAGCACCTCCCCCTCTCAACCAACACTTGCTGTAATGGAAGGGGGGGTCTGAATTTATAGGAAAAAACTTCGGGTTGGTCACGCCCTCCAACACGCCCTAGGGGAGGCGTGTCAGGGGGCGTGATAGTACTATGTTGACCTCGAGCTCTGGACTCTGGCGGGAAGGATCATTGCTTCGGTATGTCGGTGGTCACGCCCTAGGTCACGCCCGTGTAGGGGGGGCGTGACAGGCACGTCATGTCCAAATCATTGGTCGGAAATCCGTCAGTCGTCGAAAAAGTTGATGTCACGTCCCAGGTCACGCCCGTGACTGGACGCATGACAGTACTGTTTGCGTGCTGTGGAGAAATTGCATTTAATACGGCGGCAGGCTTTGCGGCAGAGGGCGACACGCCCAGGGTCATGCCTGGTGACACGCCCATGGAGGGCATGTCAGGGGGGCGTGACAGCGGTTTTGTTTGTTTTTCTGTCCCTTCCAGCAGGAGTCCTCGGGATCGGGTGACACGCCCTAGGTCACGCCCAGGGAGGGCGTGATAGGGGGCGTGTCAGGTCATTTTAGCAAATTTTCTGGAAACCTGCAAAAAGACAAGAAAAAGTCAGTGGCAATAATATTTACATAAAAATAATAAAAAATAAACTAATCATATACATGATTTGTATAATATAAAATTGAAAATATGATAATAGTTTAGGCTACAAAACGTATTATCAAATTCCCCCAAGCTTAAGCTTTGCTTGTCCCCAAGCAAAAATATAAAAACTAGATATTTATAAAAAGGACTAATCAAAAAGTTCTAATTATGCCTACACAAGTACTATGCGAAATTTTAAGTAGGTAAAAGGTGAAATGTAAGTCTAAAACTATTATTTAGGTATAGTAAAACTTTTATAAACTTTACTCAATAAAAACAAATCATTCAAAATTTTAACGAGATTTTTTAAATAGACTTAAGCAAAGTAACAAAAATGAAAAACACGCATTAAGTTGTTACTAGATCCAAGCAACGCATTATAATTATATCAATTTAATTAACAAAAATCTAGGTTTAAATCCAAAACTAAAACTGATTTACTTTTTTTTTTCTTAGTTGTTAAATAAAATTCAAAAAGCGTGAATCAAAAGGACTTAAATAGGATAGAAACATTTGGTTCAGGAATATGATTAGGAGTGGAATTCAAAGATAAACGTGAAGGTTTAAAATCACACTAAACCAAAACAAAGTGTTTCAAAAACTTTCATAAAAATATATATAAACATTTTTTTTTCTTCTTTTTCCATTTTTTTTCTTTTTTCAAAACAAAGGCCATAAATATTTTTATTTTCCTTTTGAATTGGCCAAACAGAAATAGACATCACTTTTGAGCATACTTTTTTCAAAAAAAACTCTTCTCCCACAAAAAATCACAACATATCCTATCAAAATCGTCAAAATAATTTATGAAACTCAAAAAGGCTAGTGTGATTCGATAGGTTGGAAATTTTGGCTTTGGTGAAACGGGGGTGAAGGGAGGAGCTATCAAATGAAATCAGAAAAAGGCTCAAAAATGGCTAACTAGTGGTAAAAGTTTTTAGGTTGGCCGGAAAGCTCAAACGAAAACAAAAACGGCCTAAATCATTTTCACGCTTTTGAATTTATTTAAAACAAAGGTTTGAAAAATTTCAAAAAGCGAGTCCTAGATCATAAAAGAAGATTGATGAAATTAACTTGAAAATAGAAATAATAGGTGACTTGGATCGTTCACATCTACTACGCTATTCAAAAGTTGACTTTACAAAAAATATTCAAAAAAGAAAAAGAAAATAGTGGATGATGAATTTTTGAGAAAGTAAAGGAAATAAAAAACAAAAAACCATAATAGAAATGCGAGTTTTAGAAAAATATTTCACCTTAACATGCTACCGTGAATTAAAAACACAGCATGACCAACATTTTACTTTGTGAAACATAATTAAAAAGGACGATTAGAAATATTATAATTAACTAAGTTGTTTATAGAGAATTTTGAGTAAAACAAAAACAAAAACTAGGGGTACTATTGAAATACCAAAATGTCAAAACTATTCAAAAACACATATATATTTTTTTTAATTTTGTGAAGTATTTTTTTTTTTTAATTTTGGAAATATTTTCTCTTTTTTTTTGGAATTTTAAGATATTCATTTTTTTTGGAAATATTTAAAATATATACAAAGAGAAAAATTTGTACACTAAGCAAAAATGAAGGAGGAAGTCCTCCCCCATGCTTAAAATAGACACTGTCCTCAATGGCTAAAGAAGGGGATTGGAGAAGGAGAGAAAAATAAAGTATAGAATTGAAAAACAGAATTGAAAGACAGGATTGAAAGACAGGTACTTCCCCGGATTTATTTGCTACGAAAGCATAGTGATGTCGCTCCTCCGAATGTCTTCTTTGGACTTCGTGATGGATTAAGCAATGTTGGAGCAGGCGATCGCAGAAGCTTCAGCTTGTCGGAGCCGTCCGAGGCAAAAATTGTAAAATAAAGAAAACAGAAAAAGATAACTTGGGTTGCCTCCCAAGAGCGCCGTTTGTTTAAAGCGTCGTTGAGCTCGACGCATCAAAAAAAATTAATTTTGTCCAAAAATATTGTTGTCCAGAAATAAAATTGTTTTTAGCAAAAAGTAAAAGTTCGAAGTTAATGTTCGTGAAGCAGAAACTTAATAATGTTTGGACTGACATCATCATCACCAGAAAAATAGAGTTTAAGACGCTGACCATTCACTTTGAAATTACCCTTATAAGGGTGAGAAATTAAAATAGTTCCATAAGGAAATACTTCTAAAACAGAAAACGGGCCAGACCAGCGAGATTTTAATTTTGCCAGGAAATAAACGTAAACGAGAATTATATAAAAGGACTTGGTTGCCCGGCTTAAAGTTTTTAGGGTGCCTTAAGTGGTTATCGTGTAAATGCTTCATCCTCTCTTTATAAAGTTTATTATTTTCATAAGCATAAGAGCGCCATTCATCGAGTTCATTTAGTTGAAATTTTTGAAGGTCACCGACTGAGTGGGGATCGAAGTTTAAAAATTTTAAGGCCCAAAAGGCACGGTGTTCTAACTCTACGGGCAGATGACACGATTTTCCATAGACCAGCCGATACTGCGTATATCCGAGGGCGGTTTTGTACGCTGTTCGGTAGGCCCATAGAGCATCGTCAAGTTTGGCTGACCAGTCTTTCCTAGAAGTTGAAACAGTCTTTTCTAATATTCTTTTTATTTCTCTATTAACTACTTTGACTTGTCCGTTAGTTTGGGGGTGGTAGGCTGTGGAAAGCTTATGTGTAACGCCATATTTGGTAAGGATTTTTGAAAATTGTGCGTTACAGAAATGGGAACCCCTATCGCTAATGATCGCGCGTGGCATACCGAATCTAGAAAATAATCTTTTTAGATAAGTGACTACAACTCGGGAGTCGTTTGTAAGAAGAGCTTGGGCCTCGGCCCATCGTGAAACATAGTCAACAGCAACTAAAATAAATTTGTTTCCAAAGCTAGAAGGAAGGGGGCCAACAAAATCAATTCCCCAGAGGTCGAAAATTTCGCACTCTAAGAAATAATTTTGCGGCATTTCATTTTTATTAGAAATGTTGCCCGACCGTTGACAACTATCACACCTGCTCTCAAAGGCTTGCGCGTTGTTGGTACCCTAGTTTGGATTTGAGTTCAGTTCTTCTCTTTTAGTCTCTTGACCCAAGATTTATCTATGGTCAAAGGTTAGTTGTTTAGTTAGTTTGCTCTAGTTGTAGAGTTGTCACTTATCCAGATGAAAATTTGGTTAAGTTGTTTTTGGTTCGACTATGGTCGAACGCCGCTCGACTATCGTCTATCGACTGTTCGACGATCGTCTATCAGTTAGTCGACGTTTGTCTGTCTGCAGATCGTCTATCTCTGAGTTAGTTCAACTCTTGTTAGCTCGACGTTCTTTGGAATCTGCCTCGCCGATCGTCGAACCCCGCTCGACTTCTTTTGACCAGACAGATTTTTTGATAGTTCAACTATCTGCTTGGATAGTTCAACTATCTGATAGTTCGACTATCTGTTTGATAGGTCGACTATCTGTGTTGCTTGATAGTTCGACTATCTGTCTTGATAGGTCGACTATCTGTTGTGTTTTGATAGTTCAACTATCTGCTTGGATAGTTCAACTATCTGATAGTTCGACTATCTATTTGACTGGTCGACTATCTGTTTTCTGTGATAGTTCGACTATCTGTTTGATAGGTCTACTATCTATTTTTCTTGATAGCTCGACTATCTGCCTTGATAGGTTGACTATCTGATAGCTCGACTATCTGTTCTTATAGGTCGACTATCTGTTGTGGTAGTTCGACTATCTGCTTTGATAGTTCGACTATCTGTATCGTTCGACTATCTGTTTGATAGGTCGACGATCTCTGTGCTTCGGTCGACGATCTTCGAGGGTCGTTCGACGTTCTGCTGTATGTCTTTAGTAATTTTATCTCTTTCTATGCTGTGATTTATTTCATATTTATTTGGCATATTTTATAAAAGATTATTTCAGTAATATTATACTATCATTTCTAAGCAATACTTGCTTGCCTCTTTATGTATAAGTTAATCTTTTCTCTGACAAAGTTGTTTGTCTTATTAGTTGACATATCATGTTGCTTTATCTGCCATGCTGTCCTTTATAGCCGTTAGACTCAAAAAGTCTTCTCTGGCCGTAATGAGTTTCTTCTAATGTGACTTTCTCTAGTATTCTTTTATCAGATTTATTTGCAGCTTCTTAGAAAGCTTTATCCTTGGGATATCTGTCTGCAGGATTTGTTTTTTGCTTTATGCAATTTGCAGCCCAGTTTGTAGATTTCAAAAGAAGACAAGATGCAAACTCAAATTAGAGCCGTTGAAAAGGCCCATATAAAAAGAGCTTCTTTTGAAAGAAGAATATCAATTGAGAGAGAGAACCAATACATCAAATACATACATACAGATCAAAGCAAAAAGAGTTACAGCTCTCAGTGATTGATACTTTCAACTGAGAAGATCATCTCTCTTCAACCTTCTTCTTCAATCCTGAGTTCATCCTGCTGCAAGGAACATTCACTCAGTGCCTCAAGAAGAATAAGAAGAAGAAGAATAAGAAAGAAAGGCCTGTGAAGAAGAACAATCATTCAACAATCAAGAGTCTTCTCCAAGCTTCTCCTTCAGAACTTCAAGACAGCTCTTTGTCTCAGTTCAGAAGAGTTCCTGCACCCTGAAGCAAGACTCCTTCCTGGATATTCTCTAAGCCAGGGGGAGCCTTGATTCTTTAGAGCTTTCTAGCTCTGTGCAATCCACTAGCTTCTCTAATCTGTTTTAACAATAGAGAAGATCCTTTAACTCTCTCAACCTCCTGTACAAAGGGTTATTACTCCCTTCAAAAGTAAACCTTGGTGGCAGGGCACCTGATCAAAAACCTGTGTTGGATTTTGAGCTCCTGATCAAAAGCTCAAAGGGTCTACTTGATCTACCTGAAGCAGATCAGTTGGTTGCAGGGCACCTGAAAAAAACCTGTAGTGGATTCCTACCAGGGTGGTAAAAGAGTGGACGTACCTATTTAGAGGGAACCACTATAAAATTTCTTGTGTCATCTGTGATGCTTATTTAATTTATTGCACTATGGCTGTGAGTAGAAATAACTAGGATTGCTAGTTGCTGTGATAGGATCCCAAGCTTAATTATAATTACAGTTAGCTCTCTCTTGTGCACTACACTTTGTGTTAGGCTCTAGGGTTATCAATATCTATAAAATCATTCCGCAAATTAACTCTAAGGGAGTTGAGTAGGGTGTCATAATTTTTGAATACTCTATTCACCCCCCCCCCCTCTAGAGTTATATCTATCCTCACTTTCAATTGGTATCAGAGATAGGTTAACTGACTGTACAGGCTAACACCTGAGTCACAAGATCCTGATAGATACCAAGCTTATAGATATTCACTTCATGGCCCAGTCCAAGGATTACTCAAGCACCAGACCTCCAGTATGCAACTTAGCTAAGTTTAGCATCTGGAAGGCAAGAATAAGATTATACATGAACTCTATTGATGAAGACATTTTCTCCTCTATTTTGACAGGACCTCCAGCACCTCCTGCTGCAACCACTGCAACAACATTTACAAATCTAAGTGCAGTGCCTCCTCCAGATTACAATGATGCCTACAAGAAGGCAAAGATAGCTGATGCCAAAGCTATGAACATTCTAGCTCAGACTATGTCTGATGAAATTTTCCAGAAAGTGGCTGATTGCACCTCTACAAAAGCCATGTGGGACTCACTGAACCAGATTGTAGCTGATTCAGCTGATGAAAGGAAGGACATAAGGTCCAACCTTATATCCTAGTATGAAAACTTCAAGAAAACTGAAACTAAATCAGTTGAAGCCATGTACACCAGACTCAGCTCAATCATCAATGAGCTGAGAACTCTTGATAAGGAAATTACATTGACAAAGGTCAATGATAAGATACTGATGTGCTTCCCCAGCACATGGGATCTTATGATCTGGCCTATCAAGGAGGCGAGAAGTACAACTGAAATCTCAATAGAAGCTCTCCTTGGCAAGCTCAAGTCTTCTGAGCAAGTGCTGAAGACCAGGGAAGCTGAGGCTGAAGCAAAGACTCCAACTCCAGCAAGAAAAGAGGAAACTCTTGCTCTCAAAGCTGCTGATGCTTCTGAAGGAAGCCAATCTAATGAGGAGCTGATGGCACTCTTTGCCAAAAGGTTTCTCAAGATGGGAAGAAAAGACTTCAGAAAGAAATCTTCAAGATATGAAGATAAACCAAGGTATGATAGATCTCCTGCTAAAGAAATCATTTGTTATGGTTGCAGGAAACCTGGACACATTCTACCAGAGTGTCCAGAGGAAAAGAGCAAAGAAAAGAGAAAGGAAAAAGAACATCACAGGAAACACTCCAAGTCCTCCTCCTACAAAAACAAGAAAAAGGAGAAGGGATTTGTTGCTGAGACTTGGAGTGATTCAGATGAGGAATCATCCTCCTCGAGCTCCAGTGAGGATGAGGAAGAGAAGAAGGCAAAGGAAATATGCCTTATGGCAATTGATGCCTGCAGCAATCACTCAGCTGCAGAGAGCTCTGATGATGATGAAGAAATGCCTACAAAAGATCAGGTATTGTCTTCATATGACTTTTCTTCTTCTGAATTTAAAACTGAGTTTAAATCCCTTTGCTTAAATTTAATTAGTTCAGAAAAGGAGATTAAAGAACTTAGAAATAAGTTAGTAGAATCAGAATCTATTTCCATTGAAAATGCTAGGTTAGAAGCAGGACTCACTAAATCTAGTGAAGAAATAAAGTTTCTTAAAAATGAACTAGCAAAGTCCAAGAGATTAGAAGAATCATTAAATGGTAGAAGCTTTAAGCTGCTAGAAATCACCAGCATGACAATCACTAGGTCAGGCAATAATAAGCTAGGCTTAGGAGCTTCATCTTGTGAACCCCCAATTATTCTTAAAAATCATCTTTCAACTCTAGTGAACTTTATTTCAGCTGATGGGATAAAGAACACTGAGCAAGTAAGACAAGTTAATCAAGCTTTAAATAAAGCTAAGAGAGAGAAAAGAAAACAAAAGTTTAAGGAAATACAAAAAGCGTCGAACGCTGCTCGACGATCGCAGGCTCAGTGGTCGAACGAAGCTCGACGATCTGAGCATCCATCGTCGAACGTTGATCGACATTTTCAATTTGATTTTCAAAATTATAATCAGAACCTTAGAAACCTTAATATGAATAGAAACCCTAGGTTTGTGGACCCATTAACTGCATGGAGCATCCCACCTAGGAGATCTTACCCCTTAGGTTATAAACCCCAACTTGCTTATTCTTTCATTTCAAGTTTTCATTATGTAAAGAATAATGGACCCAAGGTTACCTGGGTCCATAATGTCTAATTGTCTATTCTGCAGGTGAAGACCTATCCATATACTAAAGACAAGTGGTATTTGGATACTGGTTGCTCCAAACATATGACAGGGAATAAAGAAAATCTTTCAAAGTTCAAGGCCAAGCTTGGACCAAAGGTGATCTTTGGGGATTCTAGCTGTGGTCAAACTGAAGGATATGGTAGGATTACCATTGGAGCAGTAACTTTCAAGAGGGTTGCATATGTAACTGGACTGAAGCATAATCTTATCTCAGTAAGTCAGTTATGTGATGCAGGATATCAGGTATCGTTCACTCACACTCTTTGTAATATTACTTTAAATAGTAATGTTGTGTTAGTAGGTATTAGACAAGGTAATATTTATTTAGTAGATTTTAATTCAACCCATTCTGAAATCTGCTTATTTAATGAAGTAACAAATAACAACACCTTATGGCATAAAAGGCTTAGCCATGTTAACCTCAAGAACATATCTAGGTTATCTAAATACAACCTTGTTAGAGGTTTACCGTCTTGCCCCTACAAGAAGGAGAGCCTATGTAAGGCTTGCCAATTAGGCAAGCAAACCAAAAATTCCTTTAAATCTATAAATAAAAGTGATTCACCTAGATTCCTGTATCTATTACATTTGGACCTTTTGGCCCAATAAATGTACAGAGTCTAGGACGGAAGTATTACACTTTAGTAATTGTAGACGACTTCTCTAGGTTCACTTGGGTGTTCTTCTTGAGAACTAAGGCTGATAACTTCAAAGTTCTTACAGATTTTCTACTGTGTGTGCAGACTGAGTATTCTACTCATGTTGCCTTGATCAGAAGTGATCATGGTACTGAGTTTGAGTCTCTTCTCATGCAAGAATTCTGTGAGAAAGAAGGTATCAAACATAGCTTCTCTGCTCCTAGAACTCCCCAACAAAATGGTGTAGTGAAAAGGAAAAATAGAACCCTGATTGAAGCTGCAGGAACACTGTTGGCAGATGTTAATATGCCTCTCTCCTATTGGGCAGAAGCTGTTAGCACAGCTAATTATGTTCTGAACAGAAGTCTTATACACAAGCTTAAGTGTAAAACAACTTATGAGTTGCATAAAGGAAAGAAACCTAAAATAAATTATTTTAGAGTGTTTGGTTGTGTAGTATACATTCATAATAATAATAAAGAATACCTTAGAAAGTTTGAAGCAAAAGCTTCAATGGGAATTTTTCTTGGATATTCCCAAGTAAGCAAAGCTTATAGGGTATTTAATAAATCAACTTCTAAAATTGAGGAATCTGTGCATGTGTCCTTTGATGAATGTCAGATGATTTACAAGGCGAAGGAAACTTCCCCTTCCTCAAGTTCATTACAGGTACCAGAATCTAGTAAAGATGTCACTCAAGAGATTCTCCATCTATCAACTCTTCGTATCACTGATTCAGACAATGATGAAGACTTTGCAGAAGCTGTTGTTGTACCACCAATAGTAGATCCAATTCCTCCTGAGGAATTAATCCCAACTGTTGCTGAAGATCACATCCCACCTGCTGATGTTGTCACACTTAGAGATCATCCTACATCTCAAGTGATTGGAGACATATCAGCTGGTGTTCAAACAAGACATCAATTAAGACAGGATGTGATGCATGCTTGTTTCCTTTCACAGGTTGAGCCCCTCACCATTAAAGATGCTGAGCTAGATCCCCACTGGATCATTGCTATGCAAGAGGAACTCAATCAGTTTGAAAGATGTAAAGTATGGACTATGGTTCCAAGACCTAAAGGCCAACTGATCATAGGCACCAAGTGGGTGTTTAGAAACAAGTAGGATGCAAATGGAATTATTGTAAGGAACAAAGCTAGACTTGTAGCTCAGGGCTATAGACAGGAGGAAGGTATAGATTATGACCAAACCTTTGATCCTGTTGCAAGGCTAGAGGCAATAAGGATCTTTCTAGCCTATGCAGCCTATATGAAGTTTAAGGTCTTTCAGATGGATGTCAAAAGCGCATTTCTAAATGGTGAGCTAAAGGAAGAGGTATTTGTTGAACAACCACCTAGGTTTGTTTCTTCAACTCAGCCCTCACATGTTTTCAAGTTGTAAAAAGCTCTTTATGGACTCAAACAAGCACCCAGAGCCTGGTATGAGACTCTAGCTAGTTTCTTGTTAGAGCACAACTTTGTTAGGGGAGTAGTTGATAGAATCCTTTTCGTCAAGCACCACAAGGACACAATCCTGTTAGTTCAAGTGTATGTAGATGATATTAATTTTGGTTCCACTGATCCCAAACTGTGCAAAAAGTTCTCTGACTTGATGCATTCTAAGTTTGAGATAAGTAGTATGGGTGAGCTATCTTACTTTCTTGGTCTCCAAGTAAAGCAAGATGCTGATGGCATCTTTATCTCCCAATCCAAATATGCCAAGGAATTGGTAAAGAAGTTTGGGATGGCTGATGCTTCAGCAATGCATACACCTATGGCTACTAATATAGTTATAGATTCTGATGATCTGGGCAAGCCAGTTGATCAAAAGAATTATAGGACCATTGTTGGTTCCCTATTGTATTTAACTACAAGTAGGCCAGATATAATGTTTGCTACATGCCTATGTGCTAGATTCCAGGTCAACCCCAAGGAATCTTTTTTGATTCTTCTCAAGAGAATTTTGAGATACCTGAAGGGATGTCCAAATCTAGGACTATGGTACCCAGCAGAATCAGAATTTGAGTTAATTGGAAACTCTGATTCTGATTATGCTGGTTGTAGAGTTGACAGGAAAAGTACCTCAGGAACTTGTCAGTTCTTGGGAGAGAGATTGGTCACTTGGTTCTGTAAGAAGCAGGCTTCTGTCTCAACTTCAACTTCAGAGGCTGAATATATAGCAACTGTTAGTTGTTGTTCACAGATCCTGTGGATTAAAAACTAGCTTTTGGATTATGGGTACACACACAAGAACACAAAAATCATGTGTGACAGTACCAGTGCTATCTCCATTGTACAAAATCCTGTGCACCACTCTAGAACCAAGCACATTGAGATTAGACACCATTTCCTGAGAGATTGTGTGGAAAAGAACAAGAATAGCCTTGAGTTCATATCCACTGACCTTCATAGAGGTGATATTTTCACCAAGCCCTTAGATGAATAGAAGCATCTGTTCTTTTTGGTTCAACTAGGCATGATTAATGGAAAAGACTAAGTGTGACGTCTGCCTTTGTTGAAACCTGTTTGAAGATCGTCGAACGATGTTCGATGATAGTCGATCGGATCAAGCCTATTGTCGACCTATGGTTGATGATGGCTTATCTGCTTGAAGATCGTCGACCGACATTCGAAGATCGTCGAACAGGTCAAGCCTATCGTCGATCTATGGTTGACGACAGCTTATTGTTTGTGAAGACAGAAATAGTCGAACGATTGATCGACTACTCTACTTCAGGAACGATCGTCGAACGACCATTCGACCATCATCTCCAGTATCTTTTAAAATAGATCGACGATTGCTGGTTTAATATAAAACCGATGGTCGGCCTAGGTTAAGAGATCGTTCTTTTTATCGTCGACGGAGAGCGTCTTCTCGCATTCTGTCTTTCTGCTTGCTCCCTGTCTCGCGATTTCTGCCATTTCGCCTTCACCGTCTCTCTCGCCTTCTCCAACCCCTTCGATGTCGATTGCTCCAGCCCTCCTGTCTGTGGTGAAGTTTGATGCTGGTTTCAGCGTGGACTTTGATTCTTTCAGCTGCTGTGAGTCTGCGATAGTGGAAATCCTCAACCTCTACAAAGATCAAGGATTGGAAAAGTTCATGTCCACAAGAATAAAGATAAACGTCCAGGAGATTAAAGAATGGGTGTTCACTTCGTCCTCCAATGACGACTCTATGACCGGAACGATAGGCGGAGAAGAGGTAATTTTGACTCTCGCCGTTTTAACTGAAATTTTTGGATTATTGAATGGGGAAGAGGATTATGAGCAAGATACCCCAGAATTTGGGAGAATGTTGACTGAACTAGGACATGCCGATGGCATTCCTTCTAAGCTGCTAAAGGTGAACTTTCCGTTGAAGATAAAGTTCCTTGCTGAACTAGTCGGAAAAGTGCTTCTGGGAAAGCACTCTGCCCATGATAATATAACCAGGCAACAATTTGCCCTGATGTGTGCCATCGTGAACAAGAAGCAGATTAACTGGGCAGGAGTTTTGTTTGATTTGATAAGGAAAAAAGAATAGCAAGAAGGAAGTCACCCTGGGTAGGGTGCTTGGGATATTTCTAAAAGAGAAATATCCCCATCTGTTGGTTTTAGTTTCTACATCCATCAATGCCAGCAAAAAGATTGACCCAACCCTGTTTGTCAAATGGAAAAGGAGCTTTCTGAAGCCCGCTCCAGCAGGGGTTGCTCCAGTTGCATCTGAGAGCACAAGGACTGCTTCAGTCACTCCCCTCCTTCAAGAAGCAGGCTCAGCCAATCTCTCCTTTCCATCAACTTCTTCTGCATTACCATCCACTGAAGTGCCACCATCTACTTCTGTTGAAGTTCCATCTTCTGCCTCTCCTCTTCTTGATTCTTCCACAATTCTCCATGCATCACCACTAGCATCTCCACTCCCTTCTCATCTTGCTAGGATATCTCATCCTAGTTTTGATTTATTGGCTTCTAAGCTATCCACTCCTCCTCATACACTAATTCTTCATTCAGATCATATTGATCTTCTTGCATCCACCCATCATTCTCCAGTTCGCTCTCCATCTCATCAAGAATACACCATCCCTACTGTTCATCCATCTACTGTGATTCCCCCACTTTCATTTGAAATCACCCCAGCCTTCATCTCAAGCATATTGGAGTTAATTACTCCTTCAATCAAAATCATGATTGAAGAAGCAATTGATCCCGTTGTATCCTCCATCTCTTCCCTGACTACCTCCATCTAAGCCCTCTCCAAATCTGCTGAGCCCTCTTCATATAGGGGCCTGGTTTCAGTTTTCACTGAAATCAAGCGGGGGAAGATGCTCTATGAAGATGCCTCTGAACTGCCCCTGGTCTCTTTTCCAGCAAGTCCTCTAGCAGATACAAAAAAGAGATAGAAGAAACAGTACCTCCTCTATCTGAAAAAGATATTTCTGATGCTATAATGAAAATTGAATTTGTTGTCAATGTCTGCCTAGAAGAATTCTCCACTCCCCTAGTTGCCCTCTACCTAGAAGGAGTCATTACCGCCTTTCTAGATGAATTATGGGAGTTAGGACATTCTAAGGAAAATCCTGAAGGTAATTCTTTTACTCATTTTCTAGACTTGATAACTGACATGTTAGTACCGGAATACCTAGAAGGAATGATACAATTTCATTTAGCAAATTTGTGTTTATGATACTACAGATATAGTGGAAGAAGTGTTAGCTATCCAAGAACTTGTTCATCAACTGGCTCTAGAAGTTCTAGCTGATCCAGAACCTGCTGTTCAAAATCCTGAGTCTGCTCTACCAGCTCAATTAGCTGTGCAAGAAGAACTGGTCTCCATGACAGTTACAGTTGAACAAAAGAATGTTTCAGAAATTCAAGTGGAAAAGTCTACAGTCTGGGATGACACCCCATGACTGGATCTAGACACACTTCTGGCACAGGATGCCTTGGAAGAAGAGTTAGAAAAAGCTACTTTAAAAGAGAAAGAAAAAGCTGTGCAAGAAGCGTTTGATCCCTATGATCATCCTCCATCGTCAAACTCTGAGGATGAGGATGATTCTGATGAATCTGAAGAATCTAAGAGAAAGAAATCTGCCAAAAAGATCAGAAAAGCTGTTTCTCCTCCTCCTCCTAACCCTGACAATGATATTCCTTATTATATCTTGAAAGGAATAGATCCCAAGTCCAAAGAGTTTCTGCATTGGATGGGATTCTCAAAGAATCAGCAAAAGTTAAGAAAGAAATCCAAAAGGTATGACAGTCCATCTCCAAAATGGACCCCTAGAGGTCCTCCTCCTCCACCTCCCAATGCAGGAGCTTCTAGCAATTTGTCTGCAAACCCTTCTGCCCCGTCTGCTAGGTTTACTCCATCCCAATCTTCTCAAAGGAAAAACAACCAAGGATATCAAGGCAGATCGTAATCTGGATACCAAAGGCATGATGCTGATGCAAGAGAACAAGTGAAGGAGGTAGTTTATCAGAAACCAACCTTTTCTCCTCCTCCTTCCAAAGAAACCAAGAGCATATCTTCTTCAAAGCCAGATCATGCAAAGAAAACTATTTCAAAAGGTAAAAGAGTTATTTTCTCTGAAAAATCGAGTAAGAAATTTGTTGAGTTTGCTCCTCCTTCTTCTCTAGTTATTCAGGAAAATAAAAAGCCAGCTGAAATCCTATTAGATCTTTCTATTAAATTTAAAGCTATGAAACCTGTAGATCTAACTTGTGAAAATGTGTATGAAAGTCAAGAGCTTGATCCTGATTTCTGGATGGCAAGATTTCTTGAGCTAGTTGGATCAGCCCAGATTAGAAAAGCCAAAGCTGAAGGTAAAGATACTACAGGATTAACGACAATGTCTAAATTCAGAAAGAAGGAGCTTGATAAATTCCAGGTTAGACCTGAGGTATTTGACCCTTCAAAATATATGGCAAAGCATCCTGAAGCAGTTGTTCCAAGGACATCAGAATCTAGAATTATTGGAGAGCAAGATCTAAAGCTATCAAAGAAAGAAGCTTTAGACCCTTGCAGGAAAATTTCTTTTATTCCTAGTTCCTCTTAATCTAAACCAAATTCTGAAGCTTCTAAAATTTCATTGATTGACAGTTATTTATTTGTCTGTTTGATTGATGTTATCTGCTGCTTAGATATTTCCTTTCCTGTATTGTTTTTATCTCCAGTAGTTTGTTTTGTGTGTTTTTTATTATTGAGAGACTTAACTCAAATAGGGAGAGATTGTTGGTACCCTAGTTTTGATTTGAGTTCAGTTCTTCTCTTTTAGTCTCTTGACCCAAGATTTATCTATGGCCAAAGGTTAGTTGTTTAGTTAGTTTGTTCTAGTTGTAGAGTTGTCACTTATCCAGATGAAAATTTGGTTAAGTTGTTTTTGGTTCGACTATGGTCGAACGCCGCTCGACTATCGTCTATCGACTGTTAGACGATCGTCTATCAGTTGGTCGACGTTTGTCTGTCTGCAGATCGTCTATCTCTGAGTTAGTTCAACTCTTGTTAGCTTGACGTTCTGTGGAATCTGCCTCGCCGATCGTAGAACCCCGCTCGACTTCTTTTGACCAGACAGATTTTTTGATAGTTCAACTATCTGCTTGGATAGTTCAACTATCTGATAGTTCGACTATCTGTTTGATAGGTCAACTATCTGTGTTGCTTGATAGTTCGACTATCTGTCTTGATAGGTCGACTATCTGTTGTATTTTGATAGTTCAACTATCTGCTTGGATAGTTCAACTATCTGATAGTTCGACTATCTATTTGATTGGTCGACTATCTGTTTTCTGTGATAGTTCGACTATCTGTTTGATAGGTCGACTATCTGTTTTACTTGATAGCTCGACTATCTGCCTTGATAGGTCGACTATCTGATAGCTCGACTATCTATTCTGATAGGTCGACTGTCTGCTGTGGTAGTTCGACTATCTGCTTTGATAGTTCGACTATCTGTATCGTTCGACTATCTGTTTGATAGGTCGACGATCTCTGTGCTTCAGTCGACGATCTCCGAGGGTTGTTCGACGTTCTGCTGTATGTCTTTAGTAATTTTGTCTCTTTCTATGCTGTGATTTATTTCATATTTATTTGGCATATTTTAAAAAAGATTATTTCAGTAAAATTATGCTATCATTTCTAAGCAATACTTGCTTGCCTCTTTATGCATAAGTTAATCTTTTCTCTAACAAAGTTGTTTGTTTTATTAGTTGACATATCCTGTTGCTTTATCTGCCATGCTGTCCTTTATAGCCGTTAGACTCAAAAAGTCTTCTCTGGCCATAAAGAGTTTCTTCTGATGTGACTTTCTCTAGTATTCTTTTATCAGAATTATTTGCAGCTTCTTAGAAAGCTTTATCCTTGTATAGGATATCTGTCTGCTGGATTTGTTTTTTGCTTTATGCTATTTGCAGCCCGGTTTGTAGATTTCAGAAGAAGAAAAGATTCAAACTCAAATTAGAGCCGTTGAAAAGGCCCATATAAAAAGAGCTTCTTTTGAAAGAAGAATATCAATTGAGAGAGAGAACCAATACATCAAATACAGACATACAGATCAAAGCAAGAAGAGTTATAGCTCTCAGTGATTGATACTTTTAACTGAGAAGATCATCTCTCTTCAACCTTCTTCTTAAATCCTGAGTTCATCCTGCTGCAAGGAACATTCACCCAGTGCCTCAAGAAGAAGAAGAAGAAGAAGAAGAAAGAAAAGCCTGTGAAGAAGAACAATCATTCAACAATCAAGAGTCTTCTCCAAGCTTCTACTTCAGAACTTCAAGACAGCTCTTTGTCTCAGTTCAGAAGAGTTCCTGTACCCTGAAGCAAGACTCCTTCCTGGATATTCTCTAAGCCAGGGGGAACCTTGATTCTTTAGAGCTTTCTAGCTCTGTGCAATTCTCTAATCTATTTTAACAATATAGAAGATTCTTTAACTCTCTCAACCTCCTGTACAAAGGGTTATTACTCCCTTCAAAAGTAAACCTTGGTGGCAGGGCACCTGATCAAAAACCTATGTTGGATTTTGAGCTCCTGATCAAAAGATCAAAGGGTCTACTTAATCTACCTGAAGCAGATCAGTTGGTGGCAGGGCACCTGAACAAAAACCTGTAGTGGATTCCTACCACGATTGTAGAAGAGTGGACGTACCTATTTAGAGGGAACCATTATAAAATTTCTTGTGTCGTCTGTGCTGCTTATTTAATTTATTGCACTGTGGCTGTGAGTAGAAATAACTAGGATTGCTAGTTGTTGTGATAGGATCCCAAGCTTAACTATAATTATAGTTAGCTCTCTCTTGTGCACTACACTTTGTGTTAGACTCTAGGGTTATCAATATCTATAAACTCATTCCGCAAATTAACTCTAAGGGAGTTGAGTAGGGAGTCATAATTTTTGAATACTTTATTCACCCCCCCCCCCCTCTAGAGTTGTATCTATCATCACTCTCAATTGGTATCAGAGGGAGGTTGACTGACTGTACAGGCTAACACCTGAGTCACAAGATCCTTATAGATACCAAGCTTATAGATATTCACTTCATGGCCCAGTCCAAGGATTACTCAAGCACTATACCTCCAGCATGCAACTTAGCTAAGTTTAGCATCTTGAAGGCAAGAATAAGATTATACATGAACTCTATTGATTAAGACATTTTCTCCTCTATTTTGACAGAACCTCCAGCACCTCCTGTTGTAACCACTGCTACAACATCTACAAAACTAAGTGCAGTGCCTCCTCCAGATTACAATGATGCCTACAAGAAGGCAAAGATAGCTGATGCTAAAGCTATGAACATTCTGGCTCAGACTATGTCTGATGAAATTTTTGAGGTCATGGGTTCAAGACCGAGGGGGCGCTATTAAATCCTGATTTTTCCCTTCTACCTGTGTGAGTCCGGCGGGTCAGGAAAAGTGTGGACATGTGGTAACCCCACCTCTGAGCCATGTGGACCAGGTGGTAACCCCACCTCTGAGCCGACGGGTTGTGCTGGACGCCGGGGGGGGGGGGGGGGAAGGGATTGTTGGGTCTGGCTTTCCTTCACCTGACCCGTGGCGCTTTGCTACTTATTTAAGAAATTAAGTAGCGCCGTCTCAAAAAGTCCGAGCTTTTGATGCAGTTGGGTATGCACTTGATCCTTCAAGTGGTATCAGAGGGAGGTTACGGGTTCGAAACCCCGGGGTCGTTTCTGGGGGGGGGGGATTGTTGGGACTGCGGTCCGGAATCGCCCCTGCGCTACAGTGCTATGCGGTAATGGCTTAACTGGCTGCCCTGTGGATCCGCCCGAGGACCTTTGATATAAAGATTAGTGGCGCCGTCCTCCATCAGTCCGGGCTTTTGGTCGAGTTGGTTGCGCTAAGTCCTCTCACGCGTCTTTAAACAGGCTAGGCCAGTAAAAACCCGCGCAAAGCACCTTGTGAGCGGTGCGAGCAGCTTGATAGTGCCCACCTGTCGGACCTTTATGCAAATGTTTTAGAATATCAATTCCTTCAACATAAGAAACACATCTCCTTATCACTTGATCCGCACAAATTCTGAAAAGATGCGGGTCTTCCCAAAAGTAGTTCTTCAGCTCAGAAAAGAATTTCTTCTTTTGTTGAGAGGAGAACTCTTTTGGGAGCACCCGGGCCACTAGATAGTTGGCAATGTGCGCGAACCAAGGAGAAGTAGATGTGTTTACTAAGAGCTGCTTCTCATCAGGAAAATTGTCATTAAAATATTTTTCATTTAATTTTTCTATAAAGGGGTTATCTAATCTGGATAGATGGTCGGTGGCCAAGTTCTCGGCTCCTCGCTTATCACGGATCTCTAAGTCAAACCCCTGGAGGAGTAAGACCCAGCGAATCAAGCGAGGCTTGGCATCCGTTTTGGCAAGAAGGTACTTGAGGGCCGAGTGGTCCGTAAAAACAATGATTTTTGAAAGTGTAATGTAAGGGCGGAATTTATCAAATGCGAATACTACAGCTAAGAGCTCCTTCTCGGTTGTGGTGTAATTTTCCTGTGCAGATGTGAGGGTTTTACTAGCGTAATAGATGGGGGGAGTTTTCAGATATGCGTTGACCTAATACGGCTCCCACCGCAAAACTACTCGCATCGCACATAATCTTGAAAGGAAGGTCCCACACCAGAGCTATCATAATCGGTGCATTAATTAACTTTTCTTTAATTGATTCAAAGGCAGAAATACAAGAGTCATCAAAAATGAATGGAGTGTCTTTTTTTAAGAGATGGGTGAGGGGCTTAGTGATCTTGGAGAAGTCCTTTATAAAATAACGATAAAAGCCAGTGTGGCCTAAAAAACTTCTTATAGCTTTTATGTTCGTAGGCGGCGGCAGCTTCTCAATAACTTCTATCTTGGCAACGTCTACCTCAATACCTTTAGCAGAAATTTTATGACCCAAAACTAACCCATCCCTTACCATAAAATGGAATTTTTCCCAATTCAGGGCAAGGTTAGTTTCTTCGCATCGTTCCAAGACTTTTTCGAGGTTTTCTAAACATCTATCGAAGGAATCGCCGAACACGGAGAAATCGTCCATGAATACCTCCACATTTCTTTCTACATACTTGTCAAATATTGCCAGCATACATCGCTGGAATGTAGCTGGCGCATTGCAGAATCCAAACGGCATTCTTCGGTAAGCGAAGGTGCCGAAGGGACAAGTAAACGTAGTTTTCTCTTGGTTCTCGGGAGAGATGGGTATTTGAAAGTACCCCGAGAGGCCATCGAGAAAACAATAAAAGTTATGGCCGGATAATCGTTCTAAAATTTGGTCGATAAACGGTAAAGGAAAGTGGTCCTTGCGGGTGGCGTCATTTAACTTATGATAATCTATACACATACGCCAACCCGTCACAGTCCGTGTCGAGATTAATTCATTATTCTCATTACTAACTACGGTTATCCCTTCCTTCTTTGGAACTACCTGAACGGGGCTAACCCACTTACTGTCCGATATAGGGTAGATAATTCCTGCGTCTAATAATTTCATAACCTCACCCTTAACTACTTCTTTCATATTCGGGTTTATATGACGCTGAGGTTGGATAGAGTTACGCGAATTATCTTCCATTAAAATTTTATGGGTACAGAAAGACGGGCTTATGCCCTTGATATCAGAAATTTGCCAAGCAATAGCCCGGCGATGCTTACGTAGAACTAGAAGAAGTTTATCGTTTTGCGTATCCATGAGGTAGGCCGAAACGACAACTGGTAACTTGGAATCTTTTTCTAAGAAAGCATACTTAAGGTGTTCAGGAAGTTCTTTAAGTTCTAGGGTAGGGGTTATTCATAAGAGGATTTAGAGATTCTTTCTTTTTCAAAAATAATATCTTCATATACTTTTTTATAAGGAACGTAATAAGGGGTGGGGCTAGCAGCCAAGAAGGCTTCTTGCAGCGATTCAGAGGAAGAACAAAAATCAGAAAATTCTTTTTCAAACTCAGAAAGACAATCAGAAGATTCATCACTTCCTTGCAGCAATTCAGTTGTAAGAGAAGAGGAGCAAAAAGCAGAAAATTCTTTTTCAAAGTCGGAGAGGCAGTAGGAAGAATCATAACTCACGGCGTCTACGAAAAAGCAGGAGTCATCATTTGCTAAGGTGTTCTTCATCGAAGGGGTGATAGAAAATGTGACTTCGTCATCGCCTACTCGAAGAAAGAGCTTACCATTGCTTACGTCAATGATGGCTCGGGAGGTGGCAAGGAAGGGTCGGCCAAGGATCAGGGGAACCTTGACGTCTTCTTCGATGTCCAAAATGACAAAGTCCACCGGGAAGATGAACTTGTCGACTTTCACTAGAACGTCCTCCACTATTCCTAACGGGTACTTGACGGATCTATCGGCTAGCTGGATACTCATACGCATGGGGTTAAGGATACCAATCCTTAATTTTTTAAACAACGAAAAGGGCATCAGGTTTATACTCGCGCCTAAGTCGGCTAACGCGTGTTTAATAAAAGATCACCGAAGACACACGGGATAGAGAAACTACCCGAGTCTCTAATTTTCTTCGGCAAACCGTTTATTAAAACGGCGGAGCACTCAGCATTTAGCGTGACTTGCGAAAGATTCTCTAACTTCTTCTTGTTTGTGAGGAGGTCTTTAAGATACTTGGCGTATTTCGGCATCTGTGAAATAGCCTCGTGGAAGGGAAGATTAATGTGGATTTGCTTGAAGATCTCTAAGAAGCGGGAGTACTGATCATCTTGACGTTGTCTATTAAGTTCAGAGGGGTATGGAGGAGTTAAATTATTTTTGAATATGGGTGGTGGAGTGAGATTATTTTCTAAAATAGGGGTGATAACTTCTTCAGCAGAGGGTGGAAGCGGAGCGGAGCTTTGATTTTTAAAAGCAGGAGCGGAGCTTTGATTTTTAAAAGTGGGAGCAGAGCTTGCCTCGGGCTCTTCACTTACCATACCGGAGAATTGCTTCCCACTCCGAAGAGTTATAGCTTTCGCTTGCTCTCTCGGGTTGGGTTCGGTATTGGAAGGAAGAGACCCTGCGGGTCGCTCAGAAATTATTTTCGCGAGCTGCCCTACCTGATTTTCTTGACTTTTTACGCTTCCGATTAAAGTTCTTATAGTAGCGTCATTCGTGGTTATATATTTAGAAAGTAATTCCTCCAATCTTGGAGGTTTTGGATAATTTTGAAGAGGTGGTGGTGGTGGTGGTGCAGAAAAATCATTTTGCGGTGGTGGGCGCATTGCATTCGATGGATTACTCCATGAAAAGTTCGGATGATTTCTTAAAGCAGGGTTATAACTATTCGGAAAATTAAAACCAGGAGGACGAAAATTCGCAGCAGAAAAATTATTAGAAGCATTTCTAAGCGTATTATTAACATAATCTAAATGTGCTTGAGTAAGGGTTGCAGATTCCCATACCTGAGGGGCGGAGGTAGCAGTCATCTCCGTGATTTTTTTGCTTAGGATTTCTACTTGTAGAGCGAGCTGGGAGACATTATCCACTTCATAGATACCTGCAGGCTTGTTCGGGCGATACCTAGGCACATTCCACTGATAAGTGTTCATGGCCATGCCCTCAAAAAGCTCAAGAGCGTCTTCCGGGGTCTTATGATTTAAAGTACCGCCAGAAGCTGCGTCTATCATTTGCTTCGTGCTTTGATTTAGCCCGTTATAGAACGTCTACACTTGTAACCATACAGGCAGCGCGTGATGTGGGCATCATCTTAATAATTCTTTAAATCTCTCCCAGGTTTCATATAGGGTTTCAGAGTCTATTTGTCCGAAGGCAGAGATATCGTTCCTAAGTTTTGCAGTTTTAGCTGGCGGAAAATACTTCGCCAACAATTTTTCAGTTAATTCATTCCAGGTGGTTATGCTATTTTTAGGAAGTGTGTTCAGCCACTGCTTAGCTTTAGTTCTTAAAGATAAGGGGAAGATTCTTAGCCTTATTGCATCATTTGTGACACCATTTATCTTGAAGGTGTCGCAAATTTCAAGAAAGCTAGTTATATGTGCGTTCGGATCTTCATCTTGAAGTCCGTCAAATTGCACATATTGCTACACCATTTGAATTATGCTAGGCTTTAGTTCGAAGTTATTATTTGCTATAGCAGGGCGGACTATACTTGATTCTGTTCCCTCGAGGTTCGGTCGTGCATAATAGGACATAGTCCTTTGCACGACCTCATCTACGTTGGGTTCTTCCATTCTTAAAGTAGCAAATGACTCGGAGTCCTCAACCAGCACTTGGATAGTAGGACCTTGAAATCGCGATCTTCTCCGAAGATTACGATCAATTTTGTGGTCCAAGTCCAAAATAACCGACGGACTCCCGCGGGTCATGCACTCAAAGAACAGATAAGAAGAAAAGAAAGAGAAATAGGATAAACTAGAAAAAAAACTAGATTAGAAAAAAAAATTTAAATAGAATTTTTTTTATAGATTAACTCCTGAACTTCCCAAGGACTACCCCATGAAGGGTTCGTAAGGTACTAGACAAGATAGTGGCGCTTAAAGCCCTTTGCCCTTTTCGAGAGAATTAGGTGGCGTAGTAAAATTGTGAAGTTGGTTACTATTAAGAGCGGTGATAATTTTTTTTTTGATTTTTTAAAACTTTAAAGAAAGAGGATGAGAAAGAGAAGAGATAAAATTAATAGGTTCGTGTTTTCAATATATCAACGAAAGTTGGTCCCCGGCAACGGCGCCAAAAACTTATTGCACGCTAGGGTTCGAAGAAAATAAACGCAACCGAACTAGCAACTCAATGAGGCAAGTATACCTATCGAATTGTAGCTATGGGACACAAGTGTCAGATTGAAATCCGGGAACTGTTGGCTATGCTTACTCACACGAACGCTATTATATTATCGACGGAAAAACTAGGGTTTTAGAAAATCTAAGTGCAAGGAAGGAAGTAAAGCTATACTAGAAAGAGAACTACCGCAATTAAGTAAAGTTGTTAAGTAAAGAACTATGCTAGAAAGGAAACTACTGCAGTTAATTAAAGAGCACAAGATAGGAGATTACTACGAAAGGTAAAAAATATGAAATGGAAATGCACTCGATCAAGAATCACCTCGGCTAAAGACGATTAAGAAAATGCGATAAAAATCTAAACTTAATAGGATAAAGGTCCTTGACCGTGGAGGTTCCTAAAGCTTGAACACGCTTCTCTCGAAGTCGTGCCCAACTGAGTTTAGGAAGGTCCGACTGACTCTCATCTAAATCGGAGGCCTAAAACTCGCTTTACGCGGTGAACCCCACTATTGGATTTTACTCCAATCCGGGAGATTTGTACGTCTGCCTCTCTCGAGGGGTGCGTACAACTCCCTTTACTCTTGAATGCTCACTTCATTCTATCGGCCTCTCGGCTAGCCCAGAATGAAAGCAAAGGTGGAGGGTATATATCGATAATATACCTCCAACCCGTTATTAATCAAGAGTAATTCAAGGCCTTAACCTAAAAAGAAAAGATTAATTAAAACATCATAACTTAATCGCTCTAACCTCGGATCATCAAGATCGAGTACAAGGAGGATTAGTTAATCATAATGGAGTGGAGGAGGGGGGATGAGTAGTAGAGCATAAAAAAAAAGACAAGCTAAACAAGAACACTTTTATTAATGAAAAGGGGCAAGTTACACTATTAAAAAAGAAATTACAAGTGCATGAAAATGAAATCCTATTCTAGCCCTACAATTAGCACTAAGCAAGAGCAAAGATTACAAAGAAAGCATAAATAAGTAAAGATTAAATTAGGGTTAAAAGAAAATTTCAAAGAGAGAGAGAGAGAGAGAGAGAGAGAAGCATGAAAACTAGAAAAGGACCCAAGAACCAAAGGGGCAGCACCTCCCCCTCTCAACCAAAGCTTGCTGAAATGAAAGGGGGGATCTGAATTTATAGGAAAAAACTTCGGGTTGGTCACGCCCTCCGACACGCCCTAGGGGAGGCATGTCAGGGGGCGTGACAGTACTATGTTGACCTCGGGCTCTGGACTCTGGCGGGAAGGATCATTGCTTCGGTACGTCGGTGTTCACGCCCTAGGTCACGCCCGTGTAGGGGGGGCATGATAGGCACGTCATGTCCAAATCATTGGTCGGAAATCCGCCAGTCGTCAGAAAAGTTGATGTCACGCCCCAGGTCACGCCCGTGACTGGGGGCGTGACAGTACTGTTTGCGTGCTATGGAGAAACGACATTTAATACGGCGGCAGGCTTTGCGGTAGAGGGCGATACGCCCAGGGTCACGCCTGGTGACACGCCCATGGAGGGCGTGTTAGGGGGGCGTGACAGCGGTTTTGTTCATTTTTCTGCCCCTTTCAGCAGGAGTCCTCGGGATCGGGTGACACGCCCTAGGTCACGCCCAGGGAGGGCGTGACAGGGGGGCGTGTCAGGTCATTTTGGCAAATTTTCTGGAAACCTGCAAAAAGACAAGAAAAAGTCAGTGGTAATAATATTTACATAAAAATAATAAAAAATAAACTAATAATAGAGATGATTTGTACAATATAAAATAGAAAATACGATAATAGTTTAGGCTACAAAACGTATTATCAAGAAGCTCCAGATGGAGAAGAGAACTGTGGTTAGTTTTTCTAAGCCCAATATAGTGTTGTCCTTGATAGAATCATTCTCCTCTCAGAAAGGTAAGAAGGAGTTGGGATTTTAGGGAAATACAAAGGTTTCCCCTTCCAAAGGGAAGGAAAAAGCTACTGTTGAGACTCTGTCTTTCCTTCCTCCCAATCCTTTTAGGAAATTTCAGTTGCCCTCAAATAGTTATGAATAAAAAAGCATCTTTGGTCACTAGATAAATGGCAGATCCATTGGTGTGAACAAAAATGTTTACTGCTATGGTGGAAGGTATAGTAGGGTGACTGCCTTTAAGGCTGCCCATGAAGTAATTCAAATGGCCCATCTTGGACCATTTGTCTTTTGTGCTCCAGCCCCCACTCTCAAGAATATGGCTACAGCCAAGTTTCAAAACCATAAAGCTAAGACTCAGACTAAGGGTCAGTCTATCAACAAGCTTGATTTCGGTATTTCTGATGATATCAAAAGCATGTTTTCTGAAAAGAAAATTTCAGCTGATTGTACTCAGAACAGGCCAAATAAGCCAGCTGGATGATTTTCCTTCAGTCAAATCCTTGCTAAAAGGAATCTGAAGAAGGTTACTGCTCCTCTTCCTACTATTCAGTTAGTAGCTAACCAAAGTGCATGGCCTACACAGAAAAGAAGATATAACATTCTTGAATGTTAGTGTTGTGGCAAAGTGGGCCACTTTGCTGTAGATTGTTAGCACAATCCAAGTGTCCCAAGAGCATTTGTTAGTCCACCAGTCAGAAATGCTGATGGTTGACAAGTTCATTTTTAGACTAACATGCACCTATGACGTAATAGATATTGGGGTCCTAAGGTAAAGTGATTTGTGTGATGCAGGTTAGTCCAAGTTCCCAACCCCTATATGGTACTTGGATAGTGGTTGTTCCAGGTACATGACTAGGACAAGGAGCAACTTAAATGAGTACACTCCAGTGAAGGATGGACCCAAGGTTATCTTTGGTCGTTCAGATAGAGGGGTGACTAGAGGCTTTGGTAAGATTACCAATGGCATAGTCACAATCATAGAAGTGGCTTATGTTGAAGGGTTGCAACATAACCTCATAAGTATAAGCCAACTCTCTGATCTTGGCTATATTATTGTCTTCCACAATGATGGGTGTCAGATTAAGAGGTCAAGTGACCAAGAGGTCATCTTGGCAGGCACTAGGAGTGTAAATGTTTATTATTTAAACTTTCTTTATCTAGATATAGACTCTCCTATTTGTATAGTGGCAAATGTGAAAGTCTCATATTGTGTCTAAGGGCACAAGAGGCTAGCTCATTTGAATTACAAGACTATTGGCAAGCCCTTTAGTCAAAAACTAGTTAGGAATGGTCATAATGTAAGTGCACCGAGGAGGGCATTTGCTCAACATGCCAAAAGTGCAAGCAGACCAAAGGATCCTTCAAGTGTATTGGGACCAAAGACTCTGTGAGGTGTTTATACCTCTTACATATAGACTTTATTTGTCCTATGCTAGTTCATAGTCTTGGTAGAAAAATCTACACCCTTGTGTTGGTTGATGACTATTCCAGGTATGCTTGGGTGTTCTTTCTTAAGAAAAAGAATGAAACCTTTGATGTTTTCATGAAGTTTGTCAAGAAAATTCAGAATGAGTTTAATAGTACTGTAGTCAAAATCAGAAGTGACCATGGGACAAAATTCTAGTCTGATAGCATGACAAAGTACTGTGAAGAGCATGTGATTCACCAAGAATTTTCTTCTCAAAGAACACCCAGCAAAATGGGATTGTTGAGAGGAATAATAGGACTCTCATAGAGGCTGCAAGGACATTGTTGAGTGACACATCTCTCGCAGAATATTTATGGGTTGAGGTAGTAAATACTGCATGTCATGTCCTCAACAGAGCCTCTATCACCAAGAGCCACAAGAAGACTCCCTATGAGATCTTGAAGGGCAGAAAACCAAACCTGGGCTATCTCAAAATCTTTGGTAGTAAGTGTTATGTGCTTAACAATGGGAAGTCCTATGTTATTAAGTTTGCTGCCAAGTCCTTTGATGGGATTTTTATTGGGTAAAATAATCATAGTAAATCCTATATGATCTACAACTTGAAAAGCCAAGTCGTAGAAGAATCTGTACATATAGTCTTTGACTAGTCTACTATGATTAACAGTGAGCTGCCAAGCTACTCTTCTAGTAATGCAGGTACAGAATAGATGATAGACTAACTAAATCTCAAAGAAGCTATACTCCATTAGTCCAAGATAAAGCTGATGGAATATGTATTCGAGTATAAGGACTGCAAGACTCAAGTGAAGTGGATGATGATTAGCAAGAACCTTCCCCTGTAGCTAATGCTGAAGTAAGATTGCCTCTAGTAGTCAGGCATCTAAGGGATCATCCAAGACACCAGATCATTTATTATGCCAGCCAAGGAGTAGTGACCAGGAACAGAAGTATTAACACAACACTATACTCAATCTTCCTGTCACAGGTTAAACCAAAGAGATTTGAAGAGGCTAACATAGATCAGTTATTGATTGTTCTATGCAAGAAGAATTGAAATAGTTTAAGAGATATAAGGTCTGGAAGCTGGTTCCCAGACTACAAGGACATAATGTCATTAGAGTTAAGTGGATTTACAGGAATAAACTTGATGAAAATGGCATTATAATCAAGATCAAGGCCAGGCTAGTAGCTAAGTGGTACAGACAAGAATAAGGTATTGATTTTGATCAAACCTTTGTCCTTGTAGCAAGATTGGAAGTCATCAGGCTGTTCCTTGCATATATTGCATACAAGGGATTCAAGGTCGACCAGATGGTTATGAAGTCAGCGTTCCTGAATGGTCACTTAAATAAAGAAGTCTATGTTGAGCATCCTCCAGGTTTGGTTGTTACTAACTCACCTGATTCTATTTATAGACTTCGCAAAGCTCTATATGGGTTGAAGCGAGCCCCTAGAGGATGGTATGAGAGATTTTCTAGATTCTTCATTGAGAACAAATTCTCAAGAGGGAAGATAGACAAGACCCTATTCCTTAGGAAATTTAAGAGTAAGATAATCCTAGTCTAGATATATATAGAAGATATTATCTTTGGATCTACTGATGATAACCTATGTAGGAAGTTTGCCAAACTTATGCAAGGCAAGTTTTAGATGAGTAGTATGGGTGAACTTAAGTAATTCTTGTGGATCCAAGTAAGACAAACTAATGATGTCTTATCCATATCTCAATCTAATTTTACAAGGGAGTTAATAAAAAAGTTTAGTATGGATACTGCCTCTGTAACGCCCCAAATTAGATAAGGCAGGAAATGGTTCTCTGGAAGTTATCGCTTGATGATAGCTAATTATCGCATGACAGTTGCTCCAGGGTTAGTGTCGACAACATCGAGAGCATTCAGAGGGTTGAGTCAACTCAACGCTGGACTTACCGCGTAGCAGAAAGTTATTACCGCACGGCGATAGCAGCTAGCTCTCGGGAAGCTATCAACCAATGATAGCATTACCGCTGGCGATAGCTGGGTCAATTTAGTTATTTTAGTTCTCAATATTCTACCGCGCGGAGGTAGCAGCTAGCGCGCAGTGATAGCGGAGGGTGTCACGTCATAACTGTCATCGGCTATCATGCGGCGTTAGCATCCTATCGTGCGGCGATTGGGAATCCGCAACAGCATGGCCTCATGTCGGCCCGCGATTGGTTAGTTTCGGGAGTTGCGCCTGAAACGAGGCGTTGAAATAAGGTACCGCACGGCAGTAGCTAGTTACCGCGCGGAGGTAGCTTTATTTTTAGGCCTGGTTTAGCCGTTTCTCTTCATCTTCTTTTGTAGAGGAGTTGGTGCCCTGGTTTTCTGGAGGAGGATAAGTAGCGCCGGGAGTAGGGTTCTTACCACTGTTCGTGTTTTTGTTCTTGGATTTGCAAGGCGAGTTCTGATTTGGGAGGCAAGGTCAGAGAGGTTGTTTTCAACCGTCTAGATGCCTCCCATAGCGCCAAAGCGTACATCAACGGTAATGATCCTCTTCCTTGGACATGTGAAGTCCTTTATTTTGGTATTAGTGGGTAGACACTCGACGAACAAGTTGATGTGATTCTCCGGATGGGTAGATCTGTGTATCCTAGTAGTATTGCATTTAGATCCGGAATGTAAGTATAGAATAGGCATGCTGTGTGAAGCCCATTCGGACGGGTTGGTCTGGATTGGTGATGTTTCTATGTTTTGTATGCCGGATAAATCTGTGGTTATCGAAAAGATTTCAGAGTCACGTGGTGTGCAGATGATTGTGTTGAGGGTATTGGGGGTAAGTCTTCAGGAAAACAATCATTTATTGGGAAGAACCGAGTGTCTGTCCCCTAATGTGCGGCAATAGTTCTACCGTCGACGATAGCTTCCAGTAGGCTATATATTGTTTGTGAATCCTGTATTTAGGAGACCTGAAGGCTATAGTTTGATTGAGCGTGAGCTAAAATTTCTCAGCTTTGGTAGCCATTAGTGCTTTTCTAGGATCCTTACAGGATTATAGATCATGCAAAAAATGGAAACGGGATGCTGACCCGCATCTGGCCTGCGAGCCAGATGATTTGAGCATGAGATATGGCTGAACTGTACCCTCCACTATTCCAATCGACTTGAAGTGGTCACGTGTACATAACATGACATGGCTTATCACTAGGGTGTTGTCTTTGGCCTTGGCCCTGGTGAGACTAAAATCTCAAATGTTGACGACGGTCAAAGAACAGTAGTGCGACCCTTGAGGTCTTGTGCACCAATAGTGTTTCTAAATGAAAAAGGGGGTGATAAACTCTGAATAACACTATGGGGGGGGGGGGAATAGAGTTATAAAAAATATTTTTACATAAAAGATAAAAGCAAATAAACTAAGCTAATCTAACCACAGCACAAGCACACAAGAACACAGAAAGCACAACCAGACAACACAAGAATTTTATAGTGGTTCCCCAACTGGGTACATCCACTCTTCTACCACCATTAGTCGGAATCCACTGCAGGTTTTGATCAGGTGATAGCCACCAATGAGCTTTTGATCAGGTGCCCAAAAACCAACCCAAGTCTTTTTGAAGGAGACTTGCAACCAGGAATAATTTTGAAGGGAATTAAAACCCTATACAGAGATGGGGATGAAAGAGTGGTGAAAGTCTTCTTTTCTCAAAACAATGAGAAGACTGTGGATTCAGATATATTGTCAAAGATCCCCCTGAGATGTAGAAGGGTTCAGGCTGGGAAGCTTTGCACAAGGTGAAAGGTCTTCAACCTAGAGACTTGGTCAAGGAGCTTTAGACACATGAAGCTGAAATGTCTTAGCAAGGTCCTGGAAGAGAAGAACAAAAAGTCTCTTTATTTGTAAAAGTTCTTCTTCTTGCTTCTTCTTCAGAGCACTGACTAAAATGAGAATGCTAATGAAGAACTGCTTCATAATGTTTTTTAGGATGTTAGCAGGAATAATTTTCTGTCTCTCTGTGTGTGTTTATCTCTTATGTCTGTTGAGTCATGGAATCGTCAGCCTTCTTCTTCTTGTAAAATAAAACAATTTCTGACTTGAAATTCAAAAACATTCCTATAATTATTCTACAGGAATCGAGGAGAGACAACGGCTACAATATCTGCAATAAATGATTTCCTCAACTGTCTTTGACATATAAGACAATATAATAACTCTGTTAAAACCTGTAGTTAATGCTGCATTAGAAATATCTATAAGCCTTGATAACATCAGCATTAACTACCAGAGATTTGATGCCATAAATAGCCTTGACAAAATAAGAATGAAATCTTCAAGACAACAACGCAATAAGGTAGTCGAACACAGATAAATAATCATAGAGCTGAGATAGAAGATCCTCGAGCTGAGACTGGAAATCATCGATCTAAGTTCTGAGATCGTCAAGCTCAGCTAAGAGATTTTACTTCTGTGATCGTTGATCGTAGATCGACGATCTTCGAGCCGAGTTCGACGAAAGTCGAACTGATATCAGATCCACAGATTACTTCTAAGTCTTGTTCTTTGAAATGAAGTCCAATGCTGGTCTTTATGAGGTATGCTCTACTAAGAATAACCTAGACCTAGACTTTGACCCTGTCTATACAGGTGGGTCAAACAACCTAGGAGTGAACCTAGCCCAAATCAAAACATGGGGTTCCAATAATCTCCCCCTATTTGGGTGAGGTCACTCAACAAAAAATAAATAACAAAAAAATAATACAGTGCTATAACTATCTGATATGGCATTGAAATAATCACCAGATATAGTATAGCATGTAATTCACATATAATCCAGATAGAGCAATAAAATAACAAAAATAGATAAACAATAAAGAGTTCAGAGAACTTGGGGTTTATCAGAAGGAGGAGCAGAAGTGGGTTAAGAAAATATGATCTTCCTGGAAGGATCTTATGCTTCTTTATTTGACATATTCATATCTTGATCTCCTAGAGTCTTCTGAGATGCTGTTCTAGGCACAACTGCCTCAGGATGAAGATACTTATACTCTGATGGATTAAATACTTTCTTGCTAACCTGGAATCTATCAAGCTCTTTCTCTCTATATGATGACATAGTAGTGAATTGAGAGGGATCCTAACCTTCTTTCCTAGCTTTATTCATTTTAGATAGCCCAAATAATTCATTCAACCTTGCCATTTTGAAGTTGGGGTCAAGCTCAGGATCAAGATGAGGAGAAGAGGGTCTCTCTAAACTAGCTTCCTGAACTGACTTCTGAGATGAAATTCTGAACTAAGTAAATTGAGCCTAGAAATTTGTAGAAACTGGATTCTGATTCTTCTTACTGGAGTACAATGATCTAGGAGGAGGAACTTCACTAAGTTTTCCTTTAGGCTTTCTAGAAGATATAGACCTTTGAGAAGAAGAATATTTTTCTGAAGATACAGCTGGAGGAGGAGGATTTGAAGATCTGTCCTGCATCTGATAGGTCTGGGAAATAGAAGTAGACCTTTAAGCTGCTGAACCAGAGGCTCCTACTGTTGGAGGGGGAGGAGGAGGACCTCTCCTGGACCTTTGAGGAGGAGGAGGAGAGTACCTTCTACTTTTCTTTCTAGCCTTCTGCACATTCTTAGATAGCCACATCCAATTAGGTATACCTGGATAAGGAGTAATCTTCTAGAGAATGTAGTATGGAGTGTCATTAAGAGGATTTGGCTTGGTAACTGCCTTAGAAGGAGCTTTTCTTTTCTTAGACACTTTCTTCTTGCTGCCATCAGAATCTGAATTTTCATCTTGATCATCTTGAGATGAGCCTAGGGTATTATCATAAAGAGCATCAATCTCTCTAATTACTTCCTTTGGAACTGCATCATCAGCTGGAGGAAGGATAAATTCAGCAGGAGCTGCTTCAGTTTCCATAACAATATCTTGATTAATGAGATCATCAAGACTTGCAATGGGGCTATCATCCAAAGCATAGGATGGCCAAGGAGATCTTGAGATCTGATCATCAGACTGTTCTACCAGAGGAACTACAAAACTTTCCTTTAGTTGTCTAACAACTTCAGGACTTAGAGAGGGAGTACAACACACAATAGCCAAAGAGGATGGCTTCCAAATTGGAAGACAATCTAGAAAGAGTGTTCAAAAGGAACTCAACAACTCAAAAAAATCAAATGTGGGATTGATGCAATAATCACCAACAGTCAGAACTTCTGGAAGAACTATTTCTTCTGTATCAGTATCAATATCAACAATTTCTATATCAAGAGCCATCTGATCATCTGAGGAAACATCCTCCTCTATATCTGCTGAAACTGTTGCTGCTAGAGAAGGCATGGGAGCTTCTTCATTGGATATCTCCCCCTGCCTGGCTGTAGAGGAATCTGTAGCCAGGCCCCCAGAAGAAGGGACAGAGGAAAGGGCAGAAACTTTATGGGTAAGAGTGTTGATGGAGGATGTTAGAGGAGATATAGCTTGTGCTATAAGGAGCTCTAAGGAAGGAGAAATGAATTACAGAAGATCTTTGGCTATATTTGAGAAATTGAGGTAAAGGTGTTCATGCTCAGAGGCTGTGTAAGGAGTTTGATGACCACAATTTGAGCAAACTGAGAATGTGGAAGGAAAATCTGTGTGAGTGTACTAAGGAAAGGAGGAGGATAGAGGGACAACAGAGGGAAGAGATGTTGATGGAACATCCTCTTGGATAGGGTCAGAGGGAATCTGAGAGGACAAGGATGGAGAAATGATGGGGGAAGAAATGTGATGAGAGGGGATATGAGTATCTTCAGGATGATCTTCATTAGGAGATGCAGGATTATCTGAATGAGATGTAGAAAGATTTAGATGAGGAGATGCAGGATTATCTGCATAGGTCTGGATGAGGATGGATGAATCAAGAGGTGGAGGTGAAGGAACTAGAGAGGATTGGATTTGTGATGAAGGGACTGAGGGAACTGAGGGTGAGACAGAGAGAGGAACATCTTCTAGGGTTGGTGAAGTAGCTGCTTCAGCCCTGGTATCCTCAGAAGTCCTGGAGGCACTCGAAGGCCTGGGAATGGTGCTCTCTCACTTTCCAAACAAAGAGGAGTCAAACCTCTTACTGGCATTGATGAATTGGGTCTGTGATATCATCAATTCAAGAGCTTTTGCCTGGAGAAATATGCCCAAAATTCTCACAAAGACAACCTCTTTCTTAGAGCTTTTCCTTCTAATCAAATCAAAGAATAAATCAGCCCAGTTGACTGATTTACCATTAAATAGAGTAGACATAATAGCAAACTACTGCCTGTTTATGTTATCATGGGCAGAGTGCTTTCCTAGTATCACTTTCCCGACAATATCAACCAAGAACTTATATTGAACAAACAAGTTCTTCTTCAGCAGCTTTGTTGACACTGCATCAGGATGACCCATCCTTCCCAGCATAGTTCTATATTCAGAACTGTCTTGAACCAAACTATCATCTCCATTCACCAAGTCAAATAATTCAGAAAAAAAGACTGGAGTAAGAATAACCTTATTTCTAGAAATAGTCCCAACCATGGTTGATTCATCTGGACATGTTGAAGAGTAAACCCATTCTTTAATTTCAGCAGTTGGTAACTTGATTCTCTTTTACATAAACTTCCTCAGACCTTGAACTTCATAGAGCTGCAGCATATCCTTGAATATCTAATAACAATGACTGAAGGAATTGAAATTGATGTCGAACCCTGCATAAAATTTCATTACTGATAGGATGGCAACTGGAATCGCCATTAGAAACCTGCAAAGGAAAACACAAGATCAAGTGCAGGAGGGGAAATTGGAAAACGCGGGATAGAGCACGATGATAAACCCTTAATATAGGTTTTTCGGAATGTGAAGAGTTGGGCTCTTTCCTATGATAAATAAAGAAAAACTTCTATCTCAGGTCAACGATAGATTTTTAATTAAATATTATCGTCGGTGTCAGATTGAAGAGGGATAATAGATCGTCGATCTTAGGTCGACAATTTATCTTTTGAAGTAAAGACGTCGATCTCTGGTCGAAGATTTTTACTTCACAGAGTTATCGTCGATCTTAGGTCGACGAATTAGCTCAAGATCAGTTCGAAAATCGTCGATCTCCGTTCGATGATTTAGGAACAGATCCAAAACCTAAGACAGAAAAGTAAAATTAATCATTCCCATTGATCATTCCAAGCTGATTCAGGAAAAACAGGTGCTTCTTTTCATCCAGGGATTTGGGGAAAATGTCTGCTCTTTGAAAATCAGTGGAGATAAAGTCAAGATAAATTTACTTTTTGTCTATATTATCTCTAATGAAATGATGTCTCATATCTATATGTTTTGTTCAAGAATGATGCACTGGATTATGTTCTATAGATATATCACTTGTATTATCACAGAAAATGATTGAATTATTTGGATTGAAACCATAATCTAAGAGTTGGTTTTGTATCCAAAAAATCTGTGAATAACAACTGCCAGCAGCCATATATTCAACTTAAGCAGTTGATGTTGATACAGAAGTTTGCTTCTTGCAAAACCAGGACACAAGTCTATCACCAAGGAACTGGCAAGTTACTGAAGTCTTCTTTCTGTCCACACTACATCCAGCATAGTCAGCATCTGAAAATCTAGTAAACTCAAACTCTGACTCTGTTGGATACCAGAGTCCTAGATTAGGACAACCCTTTATATATCTTAAAATCCTTTTTATGAAAATAAGATGAGATTCTTTAGGGTTCAACTGGAACCTAGCATATAAACATGTAACAAATATGATATCTGGTCTGCTTGTTGTTAGATATAGTAGGGATCCAACAATGGCACTATAACTAGTCTGATCAAAAAGTTTTCCATGTTCATTAGAGTCTAATACAGCATTGGCAGCCATGGGAGTCTTCATAGGGGAGACATCGGCCATCCCAAAATTCTTAATAAGCTCATTAGAATATTTAGATTGGGAAATGAAGATTCCATCAAGAGATTGTTTCACTTGGAGACCAAGGAAATAAGATAGCTCTCCCATGCTACTAATCTGAAATTTGGAATGCATTAGATCAGAAAATGTTTTGCACAATTTGGGATCAGTAGAACAAAATATAATGTCATCTACATATATTTGTACTACTAAAATTTTATCACGATGCAATTTGGTAAAAAGAGTTCTATCTACCATGCCTCTTGAAAAACCATGCTCTAAAAGAAAGCTGGCTAAGGTCTCATACCAAGCTCTTGGAGCTTGCTTTAAACCATAGAGAGCCTTATGTAATTTGAAAACAAAGGAGGGATGAGTTGGAGAAACAAAACCTGGAGGTTGTTCAACATAGACCTCTTCTTTAAGTTCTCCATTTAAGAATGCACTTTTGACATCCATTTGGTAGACTTTGAACTTCTTGAATGCAGCATAAGCCAGAAATATCCTTATAGCTTCTATCCTGGCAACAAGGGAAGATGTTTGATCATAATCAATGCCTTCCTCTTGCCTATACCCTTGAGCAACAAGCCTAGCCTTGTTCCTTACAATCACAACTTGGGCATCAAGCTTAATCCTGAAGACACACTTAGTTCCAATTACTGGATAGCCTTTAGGCCTTGGAACCAAGTATCAAACTCTACATCTCTCAAATTGATTTAGTTCCTCTTGCATTGCAATGATCCAATGGTGATCTTCTCAGCATCAGTTATGGATTGAGGCTCAATTTGAGAGAGGAAACAGGCTTGTATCACATCATGGTTGAGTTGATGCCTTGTATGTACACCTACTGACATGTCTCCAATTACTTGGGATCTAGGGTGATCCCTAAGTGTGACAAAATTAGATGGTGGAGTTGGTTCAACAACAACAATTGGAGTGAATTCTTCTTGTGGAATTACTTCTATTATTGGGGAAAGTTCAGCCGCTTCCATTGTTTCTTCTTCACTTTCTTCATTAGCTTTTGGAGAGGGATGTGACACAACCTTTTGAGTAAGGTTTAAGTCATCCAATTTCTCTCACAAGTGAGGTACCTGCAAAGAGTTATTGGTAGAAATCTTTTTCTCTTTATAAAACATGTTAGCTTCATCAAATGAAACATGCATAGATTCTTCAATTTTTAAGGTAAATTTATTAAACACCCTATATGCTTTGATGACTTGGGAATATCCTAGAAAGATTCCAACTACAACCTTTGCTTCAAATTTTTTAGTGTATTTCTTATCATTATTGTGAATATAACATATGCAACCAAATATTTTAAAATAGGTGATTATAGGTTTCTTCCCTTTGAGTAATTCATAGGGAGTCTTATGCTTAAGTTTTTGTATCAAACTTCTATTCAAAACATAGTTTATTGTGCTCACTGCCTCTGCCCATTAGGATAGAGACATGTAAGTATCTGCAAGTAATGTACCTGCAGCTTCAATGTGTGTTCTATTTTTCCTTTCAGCTACCCCATTTTGTTGAGGAGTTCTAGGAGCTGAGAAACAGTGCCTGCTATCTTCCTTCTCACAGAACTCTTGTAAGACCCCATTTTTTTTTAAACACCGGGGTCTTAGGCCAAGAATCGCCGCTTTGCAGTGACACCATCACGCCCAGGAAGGTCGTCATTACAAAACGCCGATCCTGCCGGCAAAATCGATCGCAGAACAGTAGTATAAGTAAATAAAAATCTAGTCCACCATAATCACATGTATATAAATAAATCTCCACGAAGAGAGAGTCAACAATAATAATAATCAGAGTATAAAAGGAGGGCTTAAGCCCAGTACATGTAATCCTCACTACAAGTCACTCGCGGAAGCAAAACTAAAACTAAGCGTCACTGTAACTGTCACTGAACCGAGAGCACCCAAGCTAGACTAGCCCATCTCTACCGACTCCGTACTCTGCTAGTGCTGCATCTCTAGGTGCTTCTTCCTTTTCGGCCTGCAGTCGCCGCCTCGCAATCCACATCTACGTCTACGTCTTCGGCCTCTTAGCTGCTGAGCTGGTGGGATCCCACCAATCAAGTGGCATTTGACCCCTGTATGTCCCGGCTGGTGACAATGGTAACACGGTCGCGGGGTCAACTCTGTAATAAACTGCAAAACCCCGCGACCCTTCCATAAGGTACACCTAAAATATTGTGGTTCAAAAACCGTTAGTCTAAAAGACTAAGCCCTATCATCCCCTACCCTTTCACCCATGACTCCTAGGTACCGAGCGGAGAGGAAGAAAGGGAAGGACATGAAGGTGGAGAATAAGTCAAAAGCAGGTGACAGCAGACCTATGCTAGCAATTCCATAGTAAATATAAAAGAAGCAGAAAGTAGGAAAGATAACCTTAACTTATGTGCGAAAGCGCATAAGCCAAGAGATCTTTTGCAGGGCTCCCATCGTATAAAGTGTCCCATATCACTTATACATTGGGGTGTCGGTTATCAAACACCAAGGAGTAGCAAGTAAGTAAAAGCACAAGAAATATAACCATTGATTTATAGGGATTACCCCTATAGACCAAGGGGTCGTTTTGCAGGGCCTATCGTATAAAATGTCTCATACCATATTATACGATAGGTTGCAATGTTTATGCTATGACACGCAAATATGCTACCGAATGCACAAGCAAGTGCAATAAACCCACACGACTCCATGCGCACAGACCTTTAGTTTCCCCCTGTTTGGGCAGCTAGCTTCTGTAACACCCCTATCCGTCGTATAGCATATAGCAGTAGGTCCGGCCGGGGCCCGACGCCATATACTACGGACAGACAGGTTGGTTACGCGTTGAAACCATTCAACCAATCATGTCGTCCTACACAACACCTAGCGGAAGCAATTTATAAGGTTGCAAAAGAAATAAGAACCCAGCCACAACAGCATGAATGTCCACTACAAACCCAGGAATGTATACATACATCAAAAGAGAAATGGCCTTAAGGCCTTACACTGTTCACTTAACAAAAGGAGTGTTTTCCAAACTTCGGCATGCAGACCGGCCATACATGAAAAACGGGAAAGAAACATAAGCAATTAGGCCTTCGAGGGCCGGCACAGCAACAAGGGCTTTAGCCCGCTATTTCCCGCTCTGCTCCGCAGCACCTGCAAGCCACAAACCACCGCCCGGTGGCAAACAATAGCAACGGTCAGTAATGCTGACCAAATTATAACGATCCCGCCCCCACATTCGGGGCGGCAATGCTCTTTCCCTGCACTTTATTAGCATAGGCAATTATATAAAGTATTTGCACTTCACCACAGGCGTGGGCTCGCAAGGCCATACACCCCGTGCACTCAGGGCACATTCTCGGCGAACCGGCCAACGTCACGTCAATTCAAGCCATAGACGTTCCCAATCCACCACCGCCTCTTGGACGGTCATCCATATGAGCATTTTGCCTTCCTGGCCTTGGTCACGGTAATTTAAGCCATAGACCGCCGAAGACCCTCATCCATGCCAACGGTCCTACCGAACGACATAGACCGGGTACGGTTCCGCCTGACCCGTGCTCACATCGCAACGACAATTTAAGCCATATGTGCAGGCCAAGACTCACCGAGTCCCGTTTCCACCACAATAATCACATAACCCGGTTATGTTCACGTTGGCTCCCCGGCCATCGTGTTGGCAAAACCCGCTTTTGCCCAGTTTTCCGGGTGCACCTTGGAGTTAATCTCCAAGGCTCCCTGATGCAATCTACCATGTAGAAAACCCGAAAACACCCAAACATCCGGATTCTTGCCCGGTTCAAATGCAATGCAACATCACCGATCCGAACCAACATGTCCGAATAGGCTTCACACACAATGCCTATGTACGTTTACGCATACGGACTCTACACAAGGGGGACTTCACATATCTACCCCAAGGAACGCTCCAACTCTTCGCTCACTCGCGAGAGAGGGCTTCCTATGCAAAGGAAAAGAGGGCTTCACATGCCCAAGGATGAGAAATCGTTACCCTTGCATTCTTCCGCGGCGCCATCGAAAACTATGCGGTTGAAAAGCACCGCAACGGCGTCACCTCCGCGGATCTGGACTCGGATCGCGATTCGGAGCTCCGAAGCTCCTCCAGCGGCCGGATCTTGGTCTCCTCCTCCAAACTTGCTCTCCCCTCTCTCTAAAACTTAGAGAGAGATTTACTTGGATGGAATGAGGGATTCTAACCCTAAAACCCAGCTAAAACCTCTCAGGAATAGCCCCCCACCGTCGGATCCAAAGCCAAGGAAACGAACGATCAAGATTAGATCTGAAATCATAAAATCTGGGCCGAACACGGGTTCACACACGGTCGTGTGCCTGGCCATATAGCTCATTCGCCGTCTCGACCAAAATTGAAAACTAGCAACACGGCATGTGACACGGCCTCCGACACGCCCGTGTCACCTGCGACACGCCCGTGTCGGGACCCATGTCACGCCCCCCGTGTGCAATCGGCGAACAATTCGCAGTTAGAGAGGTACACGGCTTGGTGACACGGCATCAGACACGCCCGTGTCAAACTAGACACGCCCGTGTTCGTGCCCGTGTCACTGCCCGTGTATCGTCGACCTGAACTGGTCGACTACACGGCCAGCTCGACGGCCCGAGCTCGACACGCCCGACACGGCCTCCGACACGCCCATATCGGGGCCCGCGTCACCTGCACCAAAACCTTGTCTTGGCCAAACTCAATCCCCGTCGCTCCTACAACATTTTGGGGTGTTACAATTCTACCCTCCTTAAAGAATTTTGCCCACGAAATTAATAAAGGAAAAACAGGACTTAACGTAAAACAGTACCTGAGCGGAACATTTTCGGGTACTCCTCGAGCATAGTCTGCTCCCGTTCCCAAGAGAGCTCCTCACGCCCGCAATTATCCCACCGGACCTTAACCATCCGGATCTCCTTGTTACGGAGTCTCTTGACCTCAACATCTTCGATACGAATGGGCTTGACCCTAGTCATCAACCCCTCGTCCACCGGCACTTGGTCAATCGCAATCACCTGCGAAGGCTCTTGCACCGCCTTCCGCAACATAGAAATGTGGAACACATCATGTAATCCACTTAATTCCTCTGATAGCCTCAAATGGAATGCCGCTTCGCCGACTCGCTCCAGAACCTCCAAAGGTCCAAGGTATCTTGGGCTCAGCTTCTTCAAGCGTCTCACCCGCGAAACTCCCTTGAACGGCTTCACTTTGAGATATACCCAATCGCCTACCGTGAACTCCATGTTCCGGTGCTTGGCATTGTAATACTTTGCCTGCCGGTCCTGAGCGATCAACAAGTGCTCCCGAATGATCCGCACTAACGAGGTAGCACTCTCCACCTCCTGCTTCTTGTACAACCTTGCCTCACCCGTTTCAAGCCACGATAACGGCGTGCGACACTTCCTACCATACAGGGCCTCGAAGGGTGCCATTTGTATACTTGCTTGGTAGCTGTTGTTGTACGCGAACTCCACCAAATACAGGTGGTCTTCCCAATGCTTACCGAAATCCAGAACACACATGCGTAGCATGTCCTCCATCGTTCTATTGACCCTCTCGGTCTGCCCATCCGTCTGCGGATGGAAAGCTGTACTGAACTCTAACTTTGTTCCCAGCATCTGCTGCACCAACCTCCAATTATTTGACGTGAACCGCCCATCGCGATCACTCACAATGCTATGGGGCACACCATGCAGCCTAACAATATTGTCCACATATTGCTTCGCCAACTTCTCCACCGAGTCATCCTTCCTATGCGGAATGAAATGCGACACCTTGGTTAGACGATCTACGATCACCCAGATGGCATCGTTCCCCTTCTGCGACCTTGGCAACCCGTGCACAAAGTCCAAAGATATATCGTCGAATTTCCACTCCGGTATAGGCAAGGACTTTAGAAATCCTCCCGGCTTTTGGCATTCCGCCTTCACCAAGGCGCACGTTTGGCTTTTAGCCACGTACAACGCCACGTCTTTCTTGAGCCCCGACCACCAAAACAACTTCTTGAGATCACGATACATCTTCGTGCTCCCTGGGTGGATTGAGTACTTGGTATGATGAGCCTCGTACATCAACTCCGCCCGGAGGTTACACCCACTCGGGACGCACAACCGATGATCCTTCCTTAATAAACCATCTTCCACCGAGAATTAGGAATTTGACCCATCCAACGCTGCCTCCATAAGCTCCTTCATTGAGTCATCTAACTCCAATGCCTGCCGAACCCGGTCAGCCAGGTCATAATGAACTTCTGTCCAGTTTAACATTGCTTTGGCGCTCGTCTGCCTATCAACGCAACAGAGCTCAAGCTCCTCCAACTCCCGTACTAGCCGCTCATCATGCACTGACAACCAGTTGGCTTGGGCGGGAGCCCTGCGGCTCAGCGCATCCGCAACTGCGTTGCCCTTCCCGAGTACATAATGTATTTTGAAGGTGTAGTCCCCCAGGAACTCCATCCACCTCCTCTGCCTCATATTAAGGTCCTTTTGATCCAACAAGTATTTTAGGCTCTTGTGATCGGTGTATATATCGACCCTTATGCCGTAAAGGTAGTGCCTCCACAACTTGAGTGCAAATATCACGGCCGCCAACTTCAAGTCGTGCACCGGATAATTTCTTTCATGCACCTTCAACTGACGCGATCCATACGCTATCACGCTCCCATGCTGCAACAACACGCAGCCCAAGCCACTACCCGAAGCGTCGCTATACACCTCGAAGCCCTCGGTCCCACTCGGCGAACTAAGCACTGGCGCCGTGGTCAACCGTCTCTTCAGCTCCTCAAAAGCTTGCATGCACTCTTGCATCCACAAGAATTTCTAATCCTTCCTTGTCAACTTCGTGAGAGGTAATACTAACCGCGAGAAGTTCTCTACGAAGCGCCTGTAATATCCGGCAAGCCCGAGAAAACTACGGACTTCCGCGACAGAAGACAACACAGGCCACTCCCGTATCGCAACGATCTTCGCCGGATCCACCGCTATACCTTCCCCACTAACAATGTGACCAAGGAACGCTACCGAGGGTAGCCAGAACTCGCACTTGGAGAACTTTGCGTATAACTCATTCCTTCTTAGAGTCTCCAACACCAGGTGCAAGTGCTTGAAGTGATCTTCTTCGCACTACAAGTACACCAATATATCGTCAATAAAGACGATCACAAAGCGATCCAGGAAATCTCGGAACGTCTAGTTCATCAAGTCCATAAATACCGATGGCGCATTCGTCAGTCCAAACGGCACGACCGTGAACTCGAAATGCCCATACCTCATACTGAACGCCGTCTTCGGGATATCACACTCCCTGATCCTCAGCTGATAGTATCCCGACTTCAAGTCCAACTTGGAGTATACCAATGATCCGACTAACTGATCAAAGAGATCATCAATCCTCGGGATCGGGTACTTATTCTTCTCCGTCAGCTTGTTCAACTCTCTGTAGTCGATACACAACCGCATACTACCATACTTCTTCTTAACGAAGAGGACCGGTGCGCTCCAAGGCGACGAGCTTGGACGCACATACCCTTGCTCCATCAGCTCCTCTAGCTGATCTTTCAACTCTGCCATCTCCTTCGGCGCCAACCTATACAGAGCACGTGACACCGGTTTGGCCCCCGGCACGAGCTCGATGGTGAAATCAATCTCCCGCTGCGGTGGGGCTCCGGCAAGACTATCCAGGACCACATCAGGGTATTCGCAAACCATGGGAATGCTATCCAACGTGGACTTTGGCTCCACAGCCCCCACTATTTCGAAGAACAGCTCTGCACCAGCACGAACTGCCTTTACCACCTGAAGAGCAGACATCAGCGTCTTGCTCAACCCCTTGAGTCCCTCGAATGTCGTCCCCCGCACAACGCCCAGCTTGACCTCCTTCCGGTCATAGTCAAACCAAGCTTTCTGCTCCGAAAGCCAATCCATCCCAAAGATCACGTCGAACTCTACTAGCGGCAGCAATGACGCTAGCAAGTCGAACTCTTGGCTCCCAATGTGAACCTATACGGCGCACACTCTGTCCGCACGCATCGAGCACCCATTCGGTAGCAGCACATCCAACTTGTCCTTCGCCATCGAAGAAGGGACTCCGATGCGCGATATGAAACTTTCGGACAAGAAGGAATGTGAAGCTCCCGTGTAGAACAGTGCCCGTGCCGGACTATCACTAATCACAACAAAGCCTATACAAACAATATTAGGCTAACAAGCAATAGATAAGGTATTAAAGCTAACTTGCTATAAATTAACTCATACCTGTCACCACATCCGCTTGCTTGATGGCCTCCTGCTGGCCCAAGTTATAGACTCTAGGCTGAGTCGGAGCATAGTGGGACGCGGTTGACTCCACCGCCTTGCCCTTCTCTTCGTAAATAGCTCCTTGCTTCCTCTCGGACTTTGAGCGTCCACTCCAGCAATCACGGGCAAAGTGCCCCGTCTTTCCACACGTGAAACAAGCGCCCGGGGTTCGATTGGTATGCTTCAGTCCATCAAGGAGTTATCTGACAGGCTCTCCTCTCTATCTACTCCACAGGCAATCCATTCTATAGGGTTCCTTGATCCAGTTCTCACTCAATCAAGGCAGGGGGAGATGCCCTATGAAGTTATGGTAGTGCCTGCTGCTTCAGAGGAATTGCTGCCAGAAATTGCTGCTGATGCTTCAGTTCCAGCCCCAGTACCAGTAATAACAGTGAACCTCAGGCACCTGAAGAAGCTGGACCCGACGTCTTAGCTTTCTTATAGAATCTGCGGTAGCCCGACTTCGACGTAGTCGGTGCCTTGAACTCCGCTTTCTTACTACCGGATTCCTTCTTCGCTTGGACATTCTTCATGTCCTTCTCCAAGGACAGGGCCGAACTGACCAGGGTCATGAAACCCTGCGCCTTGGGCCCCGACAGTAGCAACCTTAAATTGTCACTTAGCCCTTCATAGAAGCGGCTCGTCTTGCGCTCCTTGTCTGCGAAGGTAGCGCCGGCATATCTCCCCAACCGAGTAAACTCGTGGAGGTACTCATCAACGGTGCAATCCCCTTGCACCAACTTCTGAAATTTGCTTTCTAGCGCAATTCTCTGCGCCGAGGGGAGGTATCGAGCCATGAATAGTCTCGCAAACTCCTCCATCGAAACTTCGGCCAACGGCCTTCCCCGCAACTGATGTAGCTCTAGGCCTTCCCACCATAACCTTGCGTCCCCATCCAAAAGGAACGTTGCTATAGTGGTTTTCTGCCACTCTTCCGTTTCCGTCACAGTCATCACCCTGTTGACCCTTGAGAGCCAATCCTCTGCTTGGGTCGGGGTTTCTGCCCCCGTGAATACCGGTGGATGAAAGCCCATCACGTACTTCAGTTGTCTTTCAGTTGCTCTCTGAGGCAACTCTTGCTCCAAAACTACTTGCTCAACCCTCCTTTACTCTGCCGTCTGAAGCGGTACTTGCTCCACAGCAGGAGCAGGCTGCTGCACCTGCCTTGCAGGCTGCGCATTGATCATTGCCATGACCGCTTCTGCCACCAACCTAATGGTCTCGGCAGATGGAGGTGTTGCAGGCGCATCGCTTGGCGCACTGCTCGCCTCAGAACCTGGCCGTTCAGACGCCCCAGCACCACTTCTGGTCACCTATAATCGTGCAAAACACCGATAAGCGACCAAAAATTACTGCAAACAGCAATTATAGGAACGCGTAGGTTCCTCAAACATGTATATTTTCATTCCTAAGTGGACATTCATGGGTTCTTTTCATGTTATAACGATGACGCACACATGTGCTCACCACCCCTTAAAGTGAATTCGTCCACGAATTCATTTAAGCTTGACCGAAACTAGAAGTCTGATACCAATTTGTAACACCCCTATCCGTCGTATAGCATATAGCAGTAGGTCCGGCCAGGGCCCGACGCCATATACTACGGACAGACCGGTTGGTTACGCGTTGAAACCATTCAACCAATCATGTCGTCCTACACAACACCTAGCGGAAGCAATTTATTAGGTTGCAAAAGAAATAAGAACCCAGCCACAACATCATGAATGTCCACTACAAACCCAGGAATGTATACATACATCAAAAGAGAAATGGCCTTAAGGCCTTACACTGTTCACTTAACAAAAGGAGTGTTTTCCAAACTTCGGCACGCAGGCCGGCCATACATGAAAAACGGGAAAGAAACATAAGCAATTAGGCCTTCGAGGGCCGGCACAGCAACAAGGGCTTTAGCCCGCTATTTCCCGCTCTGCTCCGCAGCACCTGCAAGCCACAAACCACCGCCCGGTGGCAAACAATAGCAACGGACAGCAATGCTGACCAAATTATAACGATCCCGCCCACACATTCGGGGCGGCAATGCTCTTTCCCTGCACTTTATTAGCATAGGCAATTATATAAAGTATTTGCACTTCACCACAGGCGTGGGCTCGCACGACCACACACCCCGTGCACTCAGGGCACATTCTCGGCGAACCGGCCAACGTCACGTCAATTCAAGCCATAGACGTTCCCAATCCACCACCGCCTCTTGGACGGTCATCCATATGAGCATTTTGCCTTCATGGCCTTGGTCACGGCAATTTAAGCCATAGACCACCGAAGACCCTCATCCATGCCAACTGTCCTACCGAACGACATAGATCGGGTACGGTTCCGCCTGACCCGTGCTCACACCGCAACGACAATTTAAGCCATATGCGCAGGCCAAGACTCATCGAGTCCCGTTTCCACCACAATAATCACAAAACCCGGTTATGTTCACGTTGGCTCCCCGGCCATCGTGTTGGCAAAACCCGCTTTTGCCCAGTTTTCCGTGTGCACCTTGTAGTTAATCTCCAAGGCTCCCTGATGCAATCTACCATGTAGAAAACCCGAAAACACCCAAACATCCGGACTCTTGCCCAATTCAAATGCAATGCAACATCACCGATCCGGACCAACATGTCCGAATAGGCTTCACACACAATGCCTATGTCCGTTTACGCATACGGACTCTACACAAGGGGGACTTCACATATCTACCCCAAGGAACGCTCCAACTCTTCGCTCACTCGCGAGAGAGGGCTTCCTATGCAAAGGAAAAGAGGGCTTCACATGCCCAAGGATGAGAAATCGTTACCCTTGCGTTCTTCCGCGGCGCCATCGAAAACTATGCGGTTGAAAAGCACCGCAACGGCGTCACCTCTGCGGATCTGGACTCGGATCGCGATTCGGAGCTCCGATGCTCCTCCGGCCGCCGGATCTTGGTCTCCTCCTCCAAACTTGCTCTCCCCTCTCTCTAAAACTTAGAGAGAGATTTACTTGGATGGAATGAGGGATTCTAACCCTAAAACCCAGCTAAAACCTCTCAGGAACAGCCCCCCACCGTTGGATCCAAAGCCAAGGAAATGAACGGTCAAGATTAGATCTGAAATCATAAAATTTGGGCCGAACACGGGTTCACACACGCCCGTGTGCCTGGCCGTGTAGCTCATTTTCCGTCTCGACCAAAATTGAAAACCAGCAACACGGCATGTGACACGGCCTCCGACACGCCCGTGTCACCTGCGACACGCCTGTGTCGGGACCCGTGTCACTCCCCCCGTGTGCAATCGGCCAACAATTCACAGTCAGAGAGGTACATGGCTTGGTGACACAGCATCAGACACGCCCGTGTCAAACTAGAGACGCCCGTGTTCGTGCCCGTATCACTGCCCGTGTATCCCACCGTACAGCCCAGGTGTGACACGGCCTGGGACACGCCCGTGTCCTAGGCCGTGTTCCACCATACGACCATCGTCGACCTGAACTGGTCGACTACACAGCCAGCTCGATGGCCCGAGCTCGACACGCCCGACACGGCCTCTGACACGCCCGTGTCGGGGCCCGCATTACCTGCACCAAAACCTTGTCTTGGCCAAACTCAATCCCCGTCACTCCTACAACATTTTGGGGTGTTACAGCTTCACTCCCAGGAACCTCCGTAGTGGCAAACGGAGATAGTGGGTTGGGCCCCCCACTCTTAGGCGGGTAACCACACTACCAGGCCTAGCCCTTCCATACGCCCCTAGAAGAACACAACCTAGAGTATCTGCGTACTAGGGCTGGCTATATCCACCAGGCTTTCTTTGGCTAAGTGTCACACACCGCCGAGTATACGTACCGACGTCGGTGTGATCAATCGTCCAGTACCGATGACCCACCACTTTTATGCACATGCAATCATGACAGTTATATTTGTACGAGTTCTTATGTTAACGAGCCTCCAGCTCTCTAGGCTACCAAGCATATACCAAGTCCCCGAGCATCCTGCTCCCTGGACTTCCAAATTTATATTAAGTCCCCGAGCATCCAGCTCCCCGGACTTCACAATCACAAACCAAACCATTGACATTACTAGTAGGCCCTTAGACCACGGACCTACTCTACCCATTCCATGCCAATTCTTCTTCCTAAGTGTACAAGTGTAGGTGTGAGGTGCAACTATTATTAGGGTTACTCTTGATCATTTTATTCCTAAGATTTAAGGTTAACCTTGGACTTCCCGAGGTTTACCCGGAGAAGGGCTCGTAGCGGTACTAGAAGCTATGATGGGGTGAATCCCAAAGCTCCCTTTCCAAGGCACTTATTGTTATTGATTTCTACCCTTGAGCCAAGACCCTCTTTATATTAAGTTGCTCTACTCTTAGGTGACTTTAACCTCCGAGCTAGCCTACTCCGGTCCTATCACTATATGCAGACACACTAAGCAAAATGGAGCTCCCGTTAGGGGGTACTCAAAATTTTCTTATCTAAATGCCCTAAAATCAATACTGGGAGTCCACCATGACCTAATATAACTAAGTCCGAGATTTCCAAATTTTTCCTATTTATCGGGCATTTAATTTATTTATTCTAAGCCTCCCAATGCCCCAGTATGAACATGAAGTGCACTAATGAGCCAACAATAAATCACCATAAAATCAGTAGAAATTCTATGAGGTATTTAAGCAATAATTCCAAATTTTGAGAGATTTCAGAGGTGTTTAGGCTTACATTTCCTAATTTACTATTTTATGCCACTTTTACTATATTATGAAGAAAGTACTGTAAATATATATCCAAAAATCACAAGAAAAATATAGAAGCTTTATGGTGACCTAAAACTATCAAAAACCAAGTCCCATAATTTTTCTCCAATATTTGGGCTCTGAATTTATTTTAATGTAAAACACTAATTTTCCTAGCTTAAAGGAGGTACTATTTTTAATTATCTAAAAATCTAGAGAAATTTACAGGATGATTACCATGGTCTGAAACACCCACTGACCAAATTTCTTTAATTTCCAAAAGATAAATGGGCATTATTTGTATTTTTGACTACATATCACAATTGGTACGTTAAATAAGAAAGTACCCAAAATAATCAGATAAAACTCCCAAAAAAAATACATAAGGTATAACATGCTATAAGATGCCCTAATCCAAGATTTCATAACATTCCAGTGAATAGAAATTCCAAAATCATCAAAATAAATATCTAGGGCACAACTAGGGTTGTGAATGATGTACTGTATAAATTAACCCAAAAGCCTCAACAAAATTATATTTTGGCCATTTAGACAAGAAAATCACCCTGCCCAAACTTTACTTGATTTGTAGTTCATTTGTCAGCATAATAGTTCAAATTAATGTTGGTGACCTAAAATAGGGTTAGGGTTTTAGGTAGGCTAAAGGTCTCCAAATACCCTAAAATTTTGACTAGAGGACTTTAGTACCCTTATGGTCCTCTTCACCAAATTGCAAGTCAATCCAACGTCGTTTGACCCCATGACCTTCACAACCCTAAAAATCCCCATTAAGGGACCTACCCTAGGGTTATAGGGCTACCTGTTGGAACACCCTATTACTAATTTGGGCAAGGATCATTATGTTTTTAGGAAATTTGTTTGACCTAGTTATATAGTTGAAAAGGTCAAATTAGAATGAGTCTATGGGTTAGAATTTAGGTTTGAAGCTGCCCCCAAGACCATTCAAAGATCAGGATTCAGTGCTGAGACTAAGGCAATTTTCGTCGAACTCAGTTCGACGTTCTCTGAGCTCAATTTTGCAAGTCGTCGAACTCCATTCGACGATCTTCGAGCTTAGATCGACGTCTTGTCTTCAGCTATTTTCCAAGTCGCTGAGCTCAGTTTGACGATCGTAGAGCTCAGGTCGACGTTTTCTGTCTCCTGAGCTCAGGTCGACGATAGCTGAGCTTAGGTCGACGATTTTTGTGAGAGATCGACGCTTTCAGAATTCAAATTCAAGAACAGTTTTGGAATTCTTTCAGAGTTATTTCCTGCATTTATTACAAAGGATTATGTAGCCGTTTCAAGCAATCTGGAGCAAGTTTCAAGGAAGGATAAAGGGAATGTTACTTAGGACTTTCCCCAGAGACAGTTGTCATTTATGGAAGTCATTTATGACTGAGTAACGACCATCTAAGTCCGAATCTGATATACTCCTACTGAATATGTTTTTGACAATATAACAAATCAATACAACAAGATAGGCAAGAGATATACATGATCATTAGATTGAGAAAAAGAGTTACAGAAGAGAGATCAAAATATACTCTAATCAAGAACTAGTCTTCTGCAACATACAGATTCACTGAGTCAAAATCTTCAAGAACACAAGAAACTTTTCTGTGGAGGAAATCATCTGCTCCTCCAAATCCTCAAGTGTTCAAAAGCTTCAACATCAAGGACTCCAGACATCACACATTTCAGCATCTGCTGAAATCATCTTTTGCTGGAGATCTGAAGCACCTGAAGACCTATCACCCTAGCAAAGCTCACCTTCCGGAACCTTTACAGATCTCAGGGGGAGCTTTAACATCATCTTCCACTTGTCTTCTCTCAGACTGTTGACAGAGAAGAACATCTCAACTCTTTCTTTCCTTTTTCTTTCCCTCCTATAAAAGGGTTTTTCAAAACTCCCTTCAAAGGTTATGAGACTGGTTTTTGAGATCTTGTCAAAACTAAGTGGTGGCAAGACACCTTATCAAAAAATCTAGTTTTGGTTTTTGAGCACCTTATCAAAAGCTCATTGGTGCCCAGGAGGATCAACTATTCCTGCAGTTGATTCCTACCTAGGGTGGTAGAAGAGTGGATGTACCCAGGTTATTGGGGGAACCACTATAGATCCTTGTGTCATCTGGTTGCTGTGTCCTGTGTTATTTCTTAATTCTTGCTTTAGTTTTTATTTCATCACAAGCACCTTACACATATACATAAATTAAGTCTTCCACTACTTTATAGTTTTAATTGTAAATTATTTTAAAAATACTCTATTCACCCCCCCCCCCCTCTAGAGTTAAGGTAGATCTTTTCCTCACTTTCAATTGGTATCAGAGCCAGGTTGGTTATTTAACATCTGAATTTTCAACAGATTGGTTGAACAGGCTAACACATGAACCAAAAGATCCTTGATAAGATAAACCTTCTATAGAGGATAGTTATTACTTTTTGTATTATACTTATTTTCAAACAAAACCATGGCACAGAATAAAGATTATGCTAGCACCAGACCTCCAGTATGCAACCTCTCTAAGTTTGCACTTTGGAAGGCAAGGATTAAGCTTTACCTGAATTCTATTGATGAGGACATTTTTAATTCTGTTTTGACAGTTTGTCCAAGACCCCCAGTGATCACAAGTACAAGTGCTGTTCCACCTCCTTCAGGAACAGATGCAGAAATAAAGAAATGGAAAGTTGCAGATGCAAAGGCTATGAATATCCATGCACAAACCATGTCTTATGAGATATTCCAAAAGGTGGATGAATGCAGATCAGCAAAAGAGATATGGGACAAGTTATCTAAAATTGTCTCAGGATCTGCTGATGAAAGGAAGGACAGGAGATCCCATCTCATAAGCCAATATGAGAACTTCTAGAAAGGAGAAACTTAATCAGTGGCTGACATGTACAACAGACTCAGCCTAATAGTTAGTGAACTAAAAACACTGGACAAGGAGATCTCTCAAACTGAACTAAATGACAAGATCCTAATGTGCTTCCCTAGCACTTGGGACTCAAGGATCTGGCAAATCAAGGATGCTAGAATCCCAACTGAGGTTACAACTGAAGCTTTATTGGGCAAGCTCAAGTCTTATGAGCTGCTCATCAAGAACAGAAAGGAAGAACAAAATACTGCTTCTCCAGCCATCAGAAAGGAGAAGACCATAGCATTCAAAGCTACTGAAGATCTGCCTGAAGACAAGGCTACAGGCAATGAAGAATTGATGAGTTTGCTGGCCAAAAGATTCTATAAGATGGCAAGGAAAGATTTCAGAAAGAGGTCATCTAGAGGGCATGAGAAGCCAAGGTATGACAAGTCAAATAATAAAGAAATAATCTGTTTTGGATGCAAGAGCAAGGCCATATTGTGCCTGACTGTCCAGAAAATCAGAATAAGGACAAGAAGGACAGGAAAGATAGGAGAAAAGACAAGGACTCCAGAGGAAACAACAGTAACAAATCCTCCTCCAACAAAAATAAACATACAAGGAAGGGGTTTGTAGCTGAAAGCTGGAGTGATACTGAAGAGGAATCAGAAGCCTCATCAAGCTCAAGTGATGATGAGGATGATACTGAAGAAAAAGAATTCTGCATGATGGATATCAATGCCTCTCAGCAAAATTCTGATGCAAAACAAGGATCAGATTCAGAATCTGAAACTCAAACTGAAGAAGATCAGGTAATAGACTCCTTTGACTTTGACTCAGAGGACTTTAGGTCTGAATTTATGGCACTTTGTTTAGACTTGTTAAAATCTGAGAAAGAGATTATCTCTCTCAGAAATCAATTGTCTTAACATAGCACCTTAAAATCAGACAACCTCAAACTCTCTGAGGAGTTAGAATGCTGTAAGGAGGAGATAGCTTCACAGAAAAGTGAGTTATCCCAGGCAAAGAAGTTTGAAGAATCCCTTAATGGGAGAAGCATCAGACTGATGGACATCACAAGCACAGTGAACTCAAGATTAAACAGTACACTGGGCTTGGGTGCTTCATCCAGCCAACCTATAGTATTAACAACCCCAATATAATTTATTTCTGATAAAGGAAAGGGTGTTGTAAGGGTAGCTAGGAAGAATCCAGATTTACCTAAGGAAAATCAAGTTCAACAGAAAACGTCGAACATAGCTCGACGATCGTCGAACAGAGCTCGGCGATCCAAGGCTGGATTGTCGAACTCAGATCGACGAATTCTGAACTCTGAACTCTGGTATAGTCGATCTTTAAACTGAGCTCAACGATCTGACTGAAGATCATTGAACTCAGGTCGACGATCGTCGAACGGAGCTCAGAGCTTTGAACCTTCTTTTAGAGGTAAATCTCAAGTCAATCCTAGAAGTCCCTCATCCCAAAGCTTCAACCCTTATACTGAATGGATAGTACCTCCTAGGAGATACCATCCTGAAGGATATAAGAGTCAGCCAGGGATGTCTTTCATTTCTAAATTTAATGGTTATCAACCTAGACCCAAGGTAAACTGGGTCCAAAACATATAAATTGTTTATGTGCAGGTGAAGACCTATCTAGCAATGAACCAACAATGGTATCTGGATAGTGGGTACTCAAAGAACATGACAGGGAGTAAAGACAATCTCACATCCTTCAAAGCCAAACTTGGACCCAAAGTGATCTTTGGAAATTCAAACTTTGGTCAAACAAAAGGATATAGTGTTGTTCAGATTGGCTCAGTCACATTCAAGAAGGTGGCTTATGTGGAAGGACTGAAGCACAACCTAATCAGCATCAGTCAACTCTGTGATGAAGGATATCAAGTGACATTTAACAAATCCTTATGAAAGATCAAGTTAGAGGACAACACAACAGTGTTAACAGGTAAAAGGAAAGGTAACATTTATCTTGTAGATTTCCTTTCAACCAACATAGATATTTGCTTATTTAATTCAGTCTGCAAACCAAATGATTTATGGCATAAGATACTAGGACACTTAAACCTTAGAACCATTGCTAGGCTGTCCAAGGACAACCTTGTTAGAGGACTACATTCTAGCCCCTACAAGAAGGAAGGACTCTACAGGGCTTGTCAATTAGGCAAGCAAACTAAAAACAGTTTTAAGTCACTTAATAAAAGTGATTCACCTAGGATTTTGTATCTGTTACACATGGATCTTTTTGGACCCATTACAGTACAAAGCATAGGAGGGAAATCTTTCACTTTAGAGATTGTAGATGACTTCTCTAGATTCACTTGGGTATTCTTTCTGAGGAAGAAGTCTGATAACTTTAAATGTTTGATAGATTTTCTCAAATGCATACAGATTCAGTTCAATACTCACATTGCCCTGATCAGAAGTGATCATGGGAAAGAGTTTGATTCTCTTCTCATGAAAGAGTTCTATCAGAGTGAAGGAATCATGCATACTTTCTCAGCTCCTAGAACTCCTCAACAAAATAGGGTAGCTGAAAGGAAAAAATAGAACCCTAATTTAATCTACTACTATATTGTTGACAGATGCTCACCTTCCTCTATCTTTTTGGGCAGAGGCAGTGAACACCTCCAACCATGTGTTGAACAGAAGTTTTATACATAAACTGAAGGGCAAGACTCCATATGAATTGCTCAAAGGGAAGCAACCTAAAGTAGACTATTTCAAAATTTTTGGCTGCATTTGTTATATTCACAATAATGACAAGAAGTATTTAGCAAAATTCCAAGCTAAAGCTGATGAAGAAGTGTTTCTAGGATACTCCATGTTCAGTAAAGCTTATAGGGTTTATAATAAAACTTCTCTTAAAATTGAAGAATCTGTTCATGTATCTTTTGATGAGACTAACATGTGTTACAAGGAGAAGTCCACGTCTACCATAGGACCATTGCAGGTACACTCTCTTTCAGAAAATTTGGACAGGTTACACATTATAGAAAAGGATTCAGTACATTCACCTATCCAACAAAGAGCTGAAATCAGTGAAGATGAAGAGGATACTCAACATCTTGATGTTCAACATCTTGGAGAAAACCATTTTGAAGAGCCAGTTGTTGTTCCACAAGAGGAAAAAACAACATAGGTTGGTGAACAATCAACACCCCCTGTTGATTTAGTAACAACAAGAGATCACCCAATCTCCAAAGTGATTGGAAACATCTCAGCTGGTGTGCAAACCAGAAATCAGGTCAACTAGAACCTGATGCACACCTGCTTTTTATATCAAGTTGATCCTCAATCCATTTAAGATGCAGAACAAGATCCACACTGGATCATTGCTATGCAAGAGGAACTACATCAATTTGAGAGGAACAAAGTTTTGGAGCTAGTACCAAGGCCTAAGGATCACTCAATTGTTGGAACAAAGTGGGTGTTCAGAAACAAGTTGGATGATCAAGGAGTTATTGTAAGGAATAAGGCAAGGCTAGTTGCTCAAGGTTATTCTCAAGAAGAAGGGATAGACTATGAACAGACCTTTGCACAAGTGGCAAGGCTATAGGCCATAAGAATATTCCTTGCTTATGCAGCTCACAAAGGATTCAAGGTCTACCAAATGGATGTGAAGAGTGCATTTCTCAATGGAGACATCAAAGAGGAAGTCTATGTTAGACAACCTCCAGGTTTTATCTCTCCAACTTATCCTGACCATGTTTTCAAATTGTATAAAGCATTATATGGTCTCAAGCAAGATCCTAGAGCATGGTATGAGACCTTAGCATGCTATCTTCTGAAAAATGATTTTATAAGGGGTAGAGTAGACCAAACTCTCTTTATTAGAACCCATAAGTCCCATACCCTACTAGTACAAATATATGTAGATGATATCATATTTGGTTCTACTGATTCAAATTTATGCAGAAGGTTCTCTAACTTAATGCATTCTAAATTTGAAATGAGTAGCATGGGTGAGCTTTCCTTCTTTCTAGGATTGCAAGTCAAACAACATGCTGAAGGCATATTTATTTCTCAAACCAAGTATGCAAAAGAATTTGTTAAGAAATTTGGTATGTCTGAAGCATCTTATATGAAAACACCTATGCCTACCAATGCTGTATTAGATACTGATGAACATGGTAAACATGTTGATCAGACAACATATAGAGCAATGATTGGCTCTCTATTGTACCTTACAGCTAGTAGACCTGATATAATGTTTGCTACATGTATATATGCTAGGTTCCAAGTAAGCCCTAGAGAGTCACACCTAATATTAGTTAAGAGGATTCTTAGGTATGTGAAAAGTTGTCCAAATCTAGGGCTCTTATATCAAAAAGACTCAGGATTTTAATTAACTGGATTTTCAGATGCTGATTATACTGGATATATAGTAGACAGGAAAAGCACCAGTGGAACTTGCCAATTCCTTTGTGACAGACTTATCTCCTGGTTCTGTAAGAAACAAACATCTGTGTCCACTTCAACTGCTGAAGCTGAATACATGGCAGCAGACAGGTTTTGCTCACAGATATTATGGATTCAAAACAAGCTCCTAGATTATGGCTACAACTTAGAAGGATCAAAAATATTTTGTGATAACACTAGTACTATCTTTATAGCAAAAAATCCAGTCCTCCATAGTAGGACAAAACATATAAGGATTAGGCATCACTTCCTAAGAGACAATGTGGAGAAAAATAAAATTGAAATTCAATATATCCCAACTGATTTGCAAAGGGGAGATATTTTCACCAAACCTTTGGATGAAAAGAAACACATCTTCTTTCTAAATAAGTTAGGAATGTTAGATGGAGGAAGTTTAAAATAAATCCCAAGATTTTGAAAATCTAAAAATATACCAAGACTAGGCTAAAAACTTGTATTTTCTAGTGTCTGTAAGTTTTTTTGTCTCTGAACTGCGCTCGATGTTTTTACCAAAAAGTGTCGAACGGAGATCGACGCTTTCCAATAAGCGTCGACCGGAGTTCAGCGTTTTCCAGGCAGCGCTAGGCTATCTTCTTCTGGTCAGCGATCGTCGAACGGAGATCGACGCTCTCCAATGTCGTCGAACGGAGATCGACGATATTGAAGACTCTTCAGATTCGACTAGAAGCCCATATTGTCGAATGGAGTTCAACGATCCTTCCTTTTCGGCGTCGAACCCTAATATAAAATCATTCTTTCAGCCGTCATTTTTCTTTTGTGCTTTCATATTCTCTGCAAACTTTTTCGTTCCCTCCAAACTCTAATACACTTGGTTGTGTTTGTTACTTTTTGCAGGTATACAATGGCCGTGAATGTTGCCGCTCTCGCCAAGATGATATTTGATATAGGATTTGATATAGATCTGGACTCATTTGATGGCAGCGATTAGGTTTTCAAAGACATTTTGGAACTCTTCCGTGAACAACAGTTAGTGCACACAATGTCCACCAGGATGAGGATTGTTGCATATGAGATTAAGGAATGGGTGTTTACAGCACATAATCTGGATGAGAATACCCTCGTTGGTACTATCGGCGGGACTCAGGTATTATTATCACCTACTCTTCTAAGTGAAGTATTTCATCTGAGTACTGGAGATGACTCTGTTGAAATATCGGGAGAAGAATCTGCGAATATGTTAGATAGAATGGGACACTCTGCCGCTAACCCTAGCAAGTTATTGAAAAAGAACTTATCTATTGAGTTTAGATTTCTGGGTGATATTGTGGGGAAAGTGCTTCTGGCAAAGCACTCAGCTCATGATACCATATCCAGGTATCAGTTCTGTTTGATGGGAGCCCTGGTAGATAAGAAGCACCTGAATTGGGGAGAAATTTTCTTTGATTTGATAAAGAAGAAAATAAACAAAAGTTTTGTGAACTTTGGGAGGATCTTAGGGGTATTCCTGCACTCCAGGTGCCCTGAACTGCTAGTCTCTAATGGGATGCACATCAATGCATCAAAAAGGCTATCCTGTGCCCTGTTTGGGAAATGGGACAGGCAGATTATCAAGCCTACCAGGACTACCAATGCTTCAGGCACAAGGACTATTGCAGTCTCTTCCCCTCAGGCTCCTGCCCTTATTGAGGAATTGCCAGCCTCCACCTCTTCTCCTCCCTCTCCACCTCCTGCTATTTCTACCTCCACCTCCATATAAACCATCTCCACATCCATCTCTTCCCCCATTACCATTTCATCACCAATCTCACCTCCAGCCACCTCAGAACAATTCCATCCACTCCACTACTATCCACCTCTTGATATTCCATCCTCCAACATCTTCGAAGACTCCTTCATGGATGCTTCCACTTCCTCACCTGCTGAGCTTCCCTCTACCTCTTCATATCAACAACTCCTGCATGATATTCTTACTCAACCATCCTTCACACCATCCATCTCCACACCCATATCATCTATCACCACTATCCCAATCTCTCAACCAACCATCCTACCATACATACTACCATCAACCACAGTCCATCCATCACCAGCCCAAAACATTCCCTCCTCCACCTCTACCCAAGTCACACTTGAGCAAGTGGATCTATCAGCTTTGGTAGATAAGCTATATGGGATACTGGCCCCCAAGCTAGTAAGCCTGCTTGAGACCTCCATGGCTCCACTCTTGAACTCAAAAAAGAGCTATCTGACAGGCTAACCTCTCTCTCCTCTCCTAATGCAATCCCTTCTATGGGGTGCCTTGATCCAGTTATCACTGAATCAAGGCAAGGGGAGATGCCCTATGAAGCTGAGGTAGTGCCTCCTGCTCCTAAGGAATTGCTGCTGCTAGAGATTTTTACTCCAGCCCCAGTACCAGTACTCACAGTGTACTTCAGGTCACTGTTGTCTGAATTTGATTCTCTTCACAGAAGCTGCTTATCAACTCAGGGAGTTGAAGACCTTACTAAGGCCATTGTGCCTATTACTGTCTGTGATCCCAGCCCGATTATCTCTTATATCAATTCTCTTAAGGCTGTGGAAGTTTCTGCTTGTGTTACTGCTGCTACTGAAGTTGCTGAATCTACTGATATTGATATGTTGCCTGCTGATCCTATTGATGTTGCTGCAGTTGTTGAACTTACTGTTTTTCTAGAAGAACCTGTTGTTTCTGAAGTTCCTGCTGCTCCTGCTGCTCCAGAAGTTCCTTCTGCTCCTACTACTACTACTACAATTATTTCTGCTCCTGTTCTGTCTGCTAAGAAGTATAAACAAAGAGAAGAGTATATCAAAAGCATTGATTATCTATATGACAGACCCCAGAGTTCAGGAAGTGATCAATTCAACACTGACTCTGATGATTCTGCTGGCACCATTGCCAAGAAAAGGAAAGCAAGAAGCAAAGCAATGATGAAAGTCCCTCCTGCTAAAGCCAAAGATGTCAATGATATACCATATTACATTTTGCATGATTGTCAGATAACAGAGCCTTGGATGCAATACTCCAAGAATAGGCTAAGGGCTATGAAGAAAAGAAGAAAGCTTGACAAATATGAGAAAGGATCTTCCCAGTTTCCTCCTCCTCCTACTCCAGACTTTGGATCTGGTGGAGGCTCAGCTTTTCAATCATCTGCTTCAAAGCACAGTTCTTCTCAATCTTCTCAAAGATATAAACCCAGAGGTCAACATCAAAGAGGCTATCCTTCTAGAAGTGGTCAGTACAGAGGAAATTAGAGAGAGTACAAAACTTATTCCAGACAATAAAGGCAAGTACAAGGTCCTATTGATTCTACTCAAGGTCCTTTCCCTTACAATCTTAGAGATTCAGTTGTCACCAGGACTCCTACTGATTCAGAATCTATCAATAGATATGAACTTCCAGTCCCTTTTGAAGATCCTGAAAACAACCCAGTGTCATGGACTGCCAGAATGAAAGAGCTTGCTGCTCTAGATCTAATGAAAAAGGCCAAAGAGCAAGACAAAGACATTTCCAACATTACAACCCTATCAGATCAAAGAAAGACAGAGTTAGAGAGATATTATTCAAGAAAATTCTTTGATCCAGAAGATTACATGAAGCTGTACCCTGATGCTATTGTTCCAAGGCCTAGATCCCAAACCTCCTTAGGTGCAGATGATGATAGAAGATCAAAGAAAGAGGCCCTCAATCCTAACAGAGAAATTCTTTTTAAAAAGGGAAATGAGAAGAAGTGATTTCTGTAAGCTGAACAAACACCTATCTCTTTATATTTACTGATATTCTATCTGTGATCTACAATGCTGCTATGCCTTGTTAGTTTAGCTTTTTCTTTGTCTGTATGCTTATTTATTTCCTATTTTGTCTTATAAATAGTAATCCTAACCTAAATAGGGGGAGATTGTTGGAACACCCTATTACTAATTTGGGCAAGGATCACTATATTTTTAGGAAATTGGTTTGAACTAGTTGTATAGTTGAAAAGGTCAAATTAGAATGAGTCTAAGGGTTAGAATTTAGGTTTGAAGCTGCCCCCAACACCATTCAAAATCAGTATTCAGTGCTGAGACTAAGGCAATTTTCGTCGAGCTCAGGTCGGCGAAACGTCGAACTCAGTTCGACATTCTCTGAGCTCAATTCTGCAAGTCGTCGAACTCCGGTCGACGATCTTCGAGCTCAGATCGACGACTTGTCTTCAGCTATTTTCCAAGTCGCTGAGCTCAATTTGACGATCGTAGAGCTCAGTTCGACGTTTTCTGTCTCTAGTATAAATCCAATCTCTGAGCTCAGGTCGATGATAGCTTAGCTCAGGTCGACGATTTTTGTGAGAGATCGACGCTTTCAGAATTCAAATTCAAGAACAGTTTTGGAATTCTTTCAGAGTTATTTCCTGCATTTATTGCAAAGGATTATGTAGCCGTTTCAAGCAATATGGAGCAAGTTTCATGGAAGGCTAAAAGGAATGTTACTTAGGACTTTCCCCAGAGACAGTTGTCATTTATGAAAGTCATTTATGACTGAGTAACAGCCATCTAAGTCAGAATCTGATATACTCCTACAGAATATATTTTTGACAATATAACAGATCAATACAATAAGATAGGCAAGAGATATACAAGATCATTGGATTGAGAAAAAGAGTTACAAAAGAGAGATCAAAATATACTCTGATCAAGAACTCATCTTCTGGAACATACAGATTCACTATGTCAAAATCTTCAAGAACATAAGAAACTTTTCTATGGAGGAAATCATCTGCTCCTCCAAATCCTCAAGTGTTCAAAAGCTTCAACATCAAGGACTCCAGACATCACACATTTCAGCATCTACTGAAATCATCTTTTGCTGGAGATCTGAAGCACCAGAAGACCTATAACCCTAGCAAAGCTCACCTTACTGAACCTTTACAGATCTTAGGGGGAGCTTTAGCATCATCTTCCACTTGTCTTCTCTCAGACTGTTGACAGAGAAGAACAACTCAACTCTTTCTTTCTTTTTCCTTTCCCTCCTGTAAAAGGGTTTTTCAAAACTACCTTCAAAAGTTCTGAGACTGGTTTCTGAGACCTTGTCAAAACTAAGTGGTGGCAAGACACCTTATCAAAAAATCTAGTTTTGGTTTTTGAGCACCTTATCAAAAGCTCATTGGTGCCCAGGAAACCTGATTAACTATTCCTGCAGTGGATTCCTACCTAGGGTGGTAGAAGAGTGGATGTACCCAGGTTGTTGGGGAACCACTATAGATCCTTGTGTCATCTGGTTGTTGTGTGTTTAACTTTGCTGTGTGCTGTGTGATTTCTTAGTTCTTGCTTTAGTATTTATTTCATCGCAAGCACCTTACACATATACATAAATTAAGTCTTCCACTGCTTTATAGTTTTAATTGTAAATTATTTTAAAAATACTCTATTCACCCCCCCCTCTAGAGTTAAGGTAGATCTTTTCCTCACTTTCACTACCCTATCCCAAACCACCCCAAATTACATTGGAAGGTGTGTCATGCCCCAAAAAGCTAGTGGACAAAATATCAGCCTCTGTTGAGGTTGTTTGACCACTCAAATTCCAAAAGGAATGAATTGACCTAATTAACCCTATAAGGGCCAACCTAGGGTCGAGTTAAAACTTAATCAAAACACTTCCAAATGAGGTGGAATTTTTACCAGAGTTCTAACATTCCCCCTAAGACCTTCCACCCAAATTTGGGGGGATTTTGAAGTGTTTAGGACACCTAATTAAATTATAGATGAATTATTAAATTTTTACAAAAACTATAGAACAATATTCTCCAAAAATTCTCATTTTTTGATAGGCCCTAGGTATAGTTAGGATAGACTCCCTGCCCAAATTTCAGAACATTTGGGCAAAGGATGAAAGGTGGGCACACATTTTTGTCTCTGCCTAGCTATAGGTCTAGATCCCACAAAAATAGGTGCCCTGGTCAAACCAGTTGACCAAATTGACCCAAATCAATTTTGAAATATTATAGACCCATAGGTCTACAGATTTCATGTTGGTCACTTCCACATAAAAAGCCTCTAAGTAACTCATTAAATAGCATAAAAGAGAGTTTGTTAAATCACTACATTTTATATATAAATATAATAATTTAGTATTATAGGTTACTGTTCATCTTCTCAAAGAGCCCGAACCAGCAACCTAAAAATGCTTAAAACCTGTAGCTTTTCTAAAGATATTTCCTAGCCACCCAGCCATCTCCCTGGCCGGCCACCACCACCACCACTTCTGTTGAGGTGAGGGCTACCGTCGGGCGGCGGCATGGCCGCCGGAGAGGCGGTTTCCGGAGAACCCGCCACCTTGAAATTTTGGAAAAACCATCGAAACGCTCACCCGATCAAGCTCTTTTGAGCCTGATATCTCTCCTAATGATTTCTAAGATCTATCCATAGAAGAAGAGGTAGAGGAGGACCTTATTCGCGGTTTGGAGTCGAGCCGATCGTCGGGATGCTATTTGCGCGGTGGTGGCGTCGCCAGAATTCTTCAACAGCAAGGTAATGAGCTCTAGCTTTATCAGGCAAGGGTGAAACCTTCCTATCTAAGTCTAGGGAGTCTTTTATAGGGGAACAAGGCTGCGGGAGGGAGTAGAAACGGTCCAGCCATTAATGCCTCTTACATGCAAGCTTCGGCCATGGTGGAGGGGAGCTGAAATGGCTCCAAAATAGCTAAGAGAAGCCTGAAAACTCCTCCTCTCCCTGATAGGAGTTTAATCCAGCCAATTTAAGGGGGAGAGGGTGGAGCCGAGCTTAAAAGCCATAAATGGCCAGGCAAACAGTCGCTCGACCATGGCTATGGGAGGAGGAAACGGCATCCACGTGGCACAGCCGGTCAAACTTCATAAAATAAGACTTAACTAAGTCTTAATAAGAGAAAACGGCCCAATAATGTATTCTGTCCCACTTCCTAGACCGGCCAGGTTCAGCTGAACCAGCACCCGCAAAAACAGATCTGCTAGAAAAAACTAAGTAAAATGGCATTGAGTGAGCTCTGCTCACTCAACGCCATCCATGCTACGGCGTTGAGTGAGCTCAGCACACTCAACGCCATCCCAGATACGGCGTTGAGTGAGCTCTTCTCACTCAACTCCATCAGAGTGGCCTCCAAGACTATTGCGTTGAGTGAGCTCAGCTCACTCAACGCCATCCGGCTAATGGCGTTGAGTGAGCTCTGCTCACTCAACGCCATTCAGAGTAAGCCCCTTTTAAACGATGGCGTTGAGTGAGCTTAGCTCACTCAACGCCGTCCAGATTATGGCGTTGAGTTAGCTTAGCTCACTCAACGCCATTTAGAATAAGCCCCTTTTAAATGATGGCGTTGAGTGATCTTAGCTCACTCAACGTCGTCCAGATTATGGCATTGAGTTAGCTTAGCTCACTCACCGCCGTCCCAATTATGGCGTTGAGTGAGCTCTTCTCACTCAACGCCCTCCAGTCAACACCAAATGGCGTTGAGTGCAGTCAGTGCACTCAACTCCGTTCAACTTATGGCGTTGAGTGCACTCAACGCACTCAACGCCATCCCGTTTGACAACTTACGGTGTTGAGTGAGCTAAGCTCACTCAATGCCATCCAGTCTACGACGTTGAGTGACCTCATCTCACTCAACGCCGACCTGACGACACAAGATGGCGTTGAGTGTAGTCAGTGCACTCAACGCCATTCCACTTATGGCTTTGAGTGAGCTAGGCTCACTCAACGCCATCCAGACCACGACGTTGAGTGAGCTTAGCTCACTCAACGCCATTCCAAGGTCACGGGCGTGACAGATTGGTCACGGGCGTGTCAGGCCCATGTTGACATTTCTGAGCTCGACGATCGTCTTCCTGAGGTCGACGATCATCGAAAGGGTCACGCCCTTGGTCACGGGCATGATAGGTCGGTCACGGGCGTGACGGGTCGGTCACGGGCGTGAACACCCCTTGACTCGAAATCTTGTTCGATAAACTTCACTTCCTGGGCTTCCCAGGGTTCTGTTAAGACAAAACCACTCCCAGGGGTCTAGTCGGAAATGGGATGTTATAAATCCCAAAAAACAAAACAAAGATTTCGTCCCCGAAATCAAGGTTAAGCCTACGGGGCTCTTATCGGGAGAAAAATAAAGGCTTGTAACATCCCATGAGAGTCGAAAGATTTACATCTCTACGTTATGTTTTCTATGTGTGGTTTGAAGGTGATTGTCAAATCTAAGACCAATTCGTCCAGTTGACTAGATATATACCCCAATAAACAAACGATTAGCCCCTATTCTTGAAATTTCAGTCGTATTGGTTTAAAATAGGAACGCAAATTAATTGTCCAGAGGGGTTGTGAGGTATACCTTGTAACATCCCAATGTTACTTTTAGACCCCTTAACTTAGATTGGGTTAGGCATGGGGTGGGTGTTAGGGTAATAAGCTAGGTTTGACCCTAGATAGTGGGTTGTAGCCATGTGGGGCCCACCATGGGACCAAAGTCAAATTAGGTCAAACTAGCCTAAACAGGAACCCTAGCCACACCATGACCCCACCATGATGCCCAAACCCTAAATACAATCTAAGTGGACCCTAAGGTAGGCCATGGGGTCAATAGTTGACCTATGTGGAATCAAGTCAACACTTTTGACCTAATTAGTAAAAATGGTGCCCTAGCCCAATTCACTGGGTTGGGTCCACCCAAATCAACCCAAACTCATTAGGTGGGCCTAAAGTGACCCTATACCCCCTATGGAAGAGAAAAATATGGGCATGCAATAGAAATTTTGGGAAAACACCTAGGAGAGAGAAAAGAGGAAGAATAGGAGAGAGAAAGTGTTAAGAATTGGTTTGGGCCACTTGGGCTCATCCCACCAACCCACAATGGGTTGGCTGACCAGGTATGGGTATTAGGAGGTGTGGGGACCCCACCATGCAACCTTGGGTCAAGCCCAAGCCCAAACCCGACCCAACCTAACCCATTTCATTCAAAAGAGCCAACCCCCTTCTCTCCACCACCCACCTTGGCCCCAATCATGGAACCTGACCCAATAGTGGTCAATTCACCCAGCAGGACCAGTGGGGCCCATCTCCCAAGCAGCCAGCCAGCTCAACCCCCCAAACCGAGCTTTCCCTTGGTGAAATCGCCCCCTCACCTTGGTGAAGTCGCCCTCCCCTCTTAACTCAGCCCCCAAACCGATCCACACCCTCATTCCATTCATCCCTACCCCAGAGAGAAAGAGAGAGAATGAGGAATAGCAGCTGCCATGGCCAACCGAGGAGGAGATCGCCGAAGTTTGCAGGCTATGGGAAACCGCCGCCACCCTCAGCCTCAGCCGCCACCACAAGTCCGTATCCCTTCCCCTCTCACTGTGCTAGTATCCTAGATCCTCTAGGCTAGACATCGAGCTCAAACGAGCTCGACAATAGGATTCAAAAGCTTTGAAAATTCTGTAAAAATGATGTATTTCTGGGTTTTTTCGGCTTGGTTGCGCCGCCGCCATCCGCCGCTCTCCGCCGCCCAACCGCCGGCCAGCTCAAGCCCCGACCACCGTGATGCCGGGGAATGACTTGGCCAGAGGCTCTGCCGCCGGCGATGGCCGGAAATGGCCCCGCAAAACCCGCCTGCACGGGTTGACCCTGCATGCATGCATGGGGAAGATGAGCCAGAGCCGTCAGATTTGCTTGTAGATTCGTGCAGATATTTTTAATTATAATTCTGTATTATTATTTTATGAATAGTATGAAATATTGTCACAATGTAACAGTAATTTTGCATGTCAATTTTAGGGTACCTAGAGACCTGTACCTAGGTTGAGCCCTGAATGAAAATTGTAGGTAAATGTGTTATCTTTAATTTGCCACCCTAAATTCAAGTTTTGGTCCAGTAGATTGTACTGTAGGGCTGTTTTGCTAGGACTGCTCCTAGACTAGGGCAGAAATTAAAATTGATGCCCAAGCCAAACCAAGTGTCATCATGACCTGAAATTTTGGTCATGTGTGTATTTAGGGCATTTCTAGGCCCTGCCAAAGATTTGGAATTTTTGGAAAAATTTTCCTATAGTTTTTACCATTATATCAAAAAGTAAATTAAGGGTATAACTGTAATTATATGCACCCAAATGGCCCCAAATTTTGGTGGCATGTTCTTAAGGGCATTATTGGTGTCTGGTAGAAATTTCAGAGCAATTGGACCCCTGCATGTTGGGTTAACCCATGTGCATGTGTTGGCTAATTATAACCTTGGGGTGCATTTAGCAAGAAAGGATATTTTGTGTATTTAGCCTAGCTGAGGCATCCAAAAATTGTGGAATTTATCCCAGAGATTAATTAGAGTAAAGTTCACCCCTAGAGTTTATTATAGAATTTTTGGGATTAAAAAACCTATTATTTGGTATTTCCAAAATAAAAGCCTTTTTGGAAAATAAATTGTAGGAATAGGTTTTGATCAATGAAAGATCCCCAAAATCAGTCAAGGCAAAAATGAGGCTTTTAATTGACTTAAGAAAATTTCATATCCCAGTTTGACAACTGTTAGAGCAAAATTCATGGAAATGACCATTTTACCCTTTTTGTAAATGTTTATGAATTGGTATAAATACTTGTTGGAAAATTGTGATAATAATCCTAGAGTTGCATAATTGTTATATTAGTCTTGTAGATTTATATCAGAATTTTTGGGTACACTGTTAATTATTAATTAGCATAATGGCATTTTTGGTAAATAATTAGGAATGGATTTTGATAGACCATTACACTGTAGAAATTAATGAAACTCTGCCATTAGTCATAAAATAGTAATATAAATGCTCAGTAATTTTCCTGGAATTTTGTTGTATATATTTCTTGTACTTCATTTGGAAAGTGATAAATAGGTAGAATTTGTATTAATTATGGGAAAAATAGAAATATAAAAAGGGAAATTATGAAATGTTGTAGACAGTAATATTTTATTCATATGCAACTCAGGAAAATTCCCTTAGGTCAGAAGATTTTAATTGATAATACTTCTTGTGTAAAATGACCTAGGGAATAATTTAAAAGATTTAATTAAAGGCCTTAATGACCTAGGAAAATTATGAAAATCAACACACTCATTTCATTAGTCCATACCACCCTAGGATAAATATTTGGGGTCAGTTGGACCAAGAATTTAGAAGTTCGATTTAAGGGTGGTGTTAGGTCATGGGGTGCGCTTAATAAAAGTAGGCTGGACTATAGGCCGCTAGGGGATGAATCAACAACTGAGTTAGAGTCTAAGTTCGGAAGTATAACCCTGGATGGCAGTTGCATTCTAGAGGCGAGAGTAACAGTGCAACATTAGACTTGCCTAGGAAGAGTTGACGGAAGACCGTCACTCCTTAATCCATACCTTAAGTCACTAGGTCACTCTATGTAACAGGAGAGAGAATAAGGGATTCGGGGTAGGCAACAACTAAAGTAAATATCCTTGAGAAAGGGAGCTTTGGGTTTCAGCCCATCGTAGCTCCTAGTGCCCCTGAGAGCCCTTCACCGGGAATACCTTGGGCAGTCCTGGGATTAACCTTAAGACTCTAAGTATGATAATCTGTAGACAAGAGTAGTCTAATAGGTTAAGTGAACTAGACATGTGCTCACTCGTGCCGGGTTGGAGGGACTTGGAGTCTTTTGACTACTTGCTCACCCGTGCAGTGTTGGAGAAAGAGATTGGTTTATATACACTCACCCAGGCAGGGTTGGAGTTTTTGTAGCACATACTCACCCGTGACGGGTTGGAGAGATTTGGGGACTGGATAGTCCATCGAGCTGGAGGCTCAATACACTATACTTGCATGTGCATATACTAGTGGCGGGCCATGCGGTACTGGCCGGTCGTCACACCGACGACAGTACGGTGGACCAGGCGGGTGCGAGGGTTAGAAGGACCAGTAGGATGTTTATACTGGAGTCTGGAGGACTTTTCCTAATAACGCGCACCCGACCCAACAAGACTGACGGGTCGTCAGCAAAGTGGTACGCAGAGACTCAAGAGTGCACTGGCGGTGTACAGAGGCGTACAAGAGAGGTCTAGGCCTGGTAGTGTGTATACCCGCCTAGAAGGCGGAGATGCCCGCTCCGCTGCTGTCGTAGCCACAACGGTAGTACCTGAGAGTGATGCTAGCTCTCGAAAAGTGGGAACTAAAGGTCTGTGATCACGGAGTCGTGTGTGTGTGTTGCACTGCATGTTCATATCATACCCACCATATAGTTACATAACATTAACCTTCATAACAACTTAAGTCACCTAATGTATAAGTGGTATGGGACGCTTATACATTAGGACCTGCTTTACGATCCCTTAGCCTATAAGCCTGAGTGGGCATGTTTATAGGTTGAGGTTACTTTTCTTATAAATGCTTGTGACACCTGACACCCCATTGTATAAAATGGTATGGGACATTTTATACAATGGGAGCCCTACAGAAGACCCCTTACTTATGCGTACCCGCATAAGTGTAGGTTACTTTTCATTATTTACTTGATTACATATTCTGCTTAGTTTCCTGTCACCTGCTCCGCTTTTGTCACCCCTTGTTTGTCCTCCACTTTGTCCTCCCGCACGGTGCCTAGGAGTTGCAGGAGGAGGTGTTGAGGATACGACTTAGTCTTTTTGACTAATGGTCGAGGAGGCAGGACTTGAGGAGCAGATACCAGCTACTACTACCGGAGCACGTCTACAGGTGTGATGTGAGAGAGTTTTAGTTTTTCCGCTGCTGTATGTGAGAGTGAGAGTGATCATGATGTACTGGGCATAAGCCCTATTTACTTATATTTGTTGTACTCATTGCGGACTGATATTTCATTCTCTTTTGATATATATATGTGCTGTGGCTGTGCACTTTTTCTGCGTTTACTCGGATATTATGATTTTATTCTTATATTGGCCGACAGGTTATGATCGTACTAGCCGGCAGAATCGGCGTCTTGCAGTGACGACTAACCCGTACGTTAGTGTCACCGTAAGGCGGCGGTTCTGGGCATAAGATCCGGGTTAGCCTCGGGATGAGGAGACAGGATCTTACAAACTGGTATCACTTAAACACACGATCATATGAGAATACAGTCCACCACACTGGAACACCCCGCGCGAGCATTAGTTTGCAGACAAACTATGCAGCGGAAGCAATGCTGTGCCCATGTGTAAAAGCCACATAAAACAGTCCATTAAACAATGAGTTAGGCCAATTTTGACATTATCTTACCTTTATGCAGCCTCCACAGGATGCGGTTCCTCCCCCTCCAGCTGCCATTCCGTTCATGCAGACAGAGATGGGGCAAACGCTGACGGCGATCCTGGACGCATTCAGAGATCAGCAAGCCCCGGTACAGCTACCCAACCCAGGGTCGAACTGGCTGAGTGCGTTTAAAAGTCTGTCTCCGCCATTGTATCGCGGGACAGAAGATGCTGTGAAGAAAGAGGAGTGGTTGGAGACCATCCAGGAGCTGCTAGCTGGCATCAGCTGCCCCGTCAGACAGGCAGTTCCTCTTGCCACCTCAACACTAGATGCTCATGCAAAGAGGTGGTGGAAGTCGGTGCGAGACTCTACATTCGCCGACAGGGAGCTGATGGACATATCTTGGGAGGAGTTCAGTGACGTATTCTTGGAGCACTTTGTATCCTCCACAGACCGAGATGCTTTGGAGGCGAGGTTTCTGAACCTCCAGCAGGGGAGCCGATCAGTCATCGAGTATCAGAGAGAGTTCTCCCACCTGGCTAGGTTTGCAGGCTTCCATGACTGGGACGACCAGAAGTATGCGAAGAGATTCTATCACGGACTCCGCGATTCTTTGAGGCAGCCCTTGCTGTTCATTGCTCACGGTACCATGGCGCAGATCATCGAGATGGCAAAGAAGCTAGAGGCTGACCAGTTGATGGTGTAAGGCAGAGGGAAGAGATCGCTGGATGGGCAGTCTTTTGGGGAAGGCAGCAGATCATCTCAGAGAGGCAAGACTATTGGATACAGGAGAGGTGGGGGACGTCGTCGTCCCAACTACAGGCACGATCAGGGGCCCCCTCCACCATTGGCTCCCCCACCTATACAGGTTCCCAGACCGATGAGACAGGATGATCGAGGTCAGAGGCAGATCACCTGCTTTGGTTGCGGCCAACCTGGGCACATCAGGACGCAGTGCCCGCTTCAGGTCCACCCTCTTCCTCCTCCTCCACCTCCAGTGGCCCCTCCAGTTCACCAAGGACGAGGACGAGGACGAGGCCGAGGCCGAGGACGAGGACGAGGCCGAGGCCGAGGCCGAGGACATCACGACCGAGGCTGAGACCGGGAGCAGGTATACGCGCTGGACCTCACGGAGCAGAGGGACCCAGAGGAGGTGATTACAGGTACTTAAAATTTTGTAGATTTTATAAATTGTAAATTTTAAGAGTACCTTGGACATTAAAAGTAATACTATTCTTTGAACTCAAACGAACCCAGGCATAGTGATGATTAGCGACAAGCCCGCTCATACCCTCTTCGACACGGGTGCGTCACACTCCTTCGTGTCAGACTCGTTTATTGAAGGATTAGAAGGAGTGGAGAAGTTTTCCGGTTTGGAAAAGAGAGTGCGACTCCCTGATGGTACAGAACTTCGAACCACAGACTGCTGCAATATGGATGTCGAGATAGGAGGCAAAGCGTTCGAAGCTCCGGCAACAGTTTTGAGGCTACCGGATTTTGATCTGATCCTAGGCATGAACTGGCTTCATTGGAACTACGCGCAGATAGATTGCCCCTCGAAGAGGATCACACTCAGACACGGAGACTCCTACGTCACCATTGAAGGTATCCGTTCCATCCCCCGCCTTTCTTTATCTTCAGTACAGGCTGTCAAGGCCTATGAACAGGGGGAAGAGGTATACCTCATTTGCTTCGAGATGGCAGTAGTAGAGAGTTCCCTAGCCGATATTCCAGTGGCACGAGATTATGCTGATGTCTTTCCTGAGAAGATACCTGGACTACCACCATCACGAGACTTGGACTTCAGGATTCAGTTGGTGCCAGGGGCGAGACCAGTGTCTCGGGCTCCCTACAGGATGGCACCTAGAGAATTGGCAGAATTCAGGACACAGTTACAGGAACTGGTGGAATCGGGTTTTGTACGACCGAGTTCTTCGCCTTGGGGAGCACCCGTTTTATTTGTGAAGAAGAAGGACGGTTCGCTGAGACTATGTATAGATTATAGAGAACTGAACCGATTGTCGGTTCGGAATACATATCCACTGCCACTGATAGATGAGCTCTTCGATCAGCTTCAAGGAGCTTGCTGGTTTTCAAAATTGGATTTGCGCTCGGGTTATTATCAGCTCCGCATCAGGGAAGAAGATATACCAAAGATGGCTTTCAGCTCACGCTACGGGCTATATGAATTCACGGTGATGCCATTTGGGCTCACGAATGCCCCCTCGGCGTTCATGACACTCATGAACCGTGTATTCGAGCCGTATCTAGATCGGTTTGTCATAGTTTTTATTGATGATATTTTGATTTACTCACGGTCTCGAGAGGGGCATGCAGAGCACCTAGCAGTGGTATTGCAGAAGTTAAGAGAATTCCAGATGTATGCGAAGTTCTCTAAGTGCCAGTTCTGGCTTCAGGAAGTGGCTTTCCTAGGACACACGATCAGTGGAGCTGGATTAGCAGTGGATCCGGCTAAGATAGAGGCGGTGCGGGATTGGCCACGGCCAAAGACAGCGTCGGACATCCGTAGCTTCTTGGGCCTAGCAGGTTATTATCGCAAGTTCGTGGAGGGGTTCTCGAGGATAGCCCTCCCCCTCACGTCCTTGACAAAAAAGGATGCAGCATTTGACTGGACAGAGCAGTGTGAATCAGCATTTCAAGAGCTCAAGGACCGGCTCACTTCATCCCCCATCCTTGCACTTCCCTCTGGGAGCGAAGGATTCCAGATATATACAGATGCCTCCTATCAGGGGATGGGTGCAGTCTTGATGCAGCATGGACATGTTATCGCTTATGCTTCGCGACAGCTGAAGAAGCATGAGCATAACTATCCAGTACATGATCTCGAGCTCGGGGCCGTAGTCTTTGCCCTCAAGACATGGAGACATTACCTCTACGGGATTCATTGTGATATATACTCCGACCATAAGAATCTCAAGTACATCGACACGCAGAAGGTTCTGAACCTGCGACAGAGGAGGTGGCTTGAGTTCCTCTGCGATTATGACTATAAGATGCACTATCACCCGGGGAAGGCGAATACTGTAGCAGATGCTTTGAGCAGGAGAGCCAGCACTTCTGGACCGGAGCCCCGGGTGATGTCTATGGAGCTGCTACGCATGATGGAGGATATGCACATTACCATGGTTTTGGAGGCCGAGCCAGTGATCTATCGAGAGTACCTGGACTCTTTGGTCAGCGATGATGATATACAGAAGCGTATTCTTACACATCAGAGATTGGATACTGATCTAGAGCCTATTTTTGGCGCTTTGGAAGGAGGCAAGTATGAGGACTACACGCTGGAGGACGATCTTCTTCGATTTCGTGGTCGGGTGTACATTCCAGCAGGAGGTGGGATCCAGGATGACATCCTCAGAGAGGCACACTACTCTAGATATTCAGTGCATCCCGGCATCACCAAGATGTGGGCTGACTTACGACGGACCATGTACTGGCCAGGAATGAAGAGGGAGATCATATATCTTGTGACACACTGCGAGACTTGCCAGCGAGTGAAGGCCGAGTGCAAGAGCCCAGGCGGTGTATTATAGCCACTGCCAGTCCCAGAATGGAAGTTCGAGGATATTTCCATGGATTTTGTACACGGACTCCCTCGCTCCAATTCTGGGCACGATTCTGTCTGGGTCATTGTGGACAGGTTGACCAAGGTAGCACGGTTTATCCCGGTTAGAAAAGATGCCCCAGTTGCTGTGTTGGTGAGGTTGTTTGTAGAGCAGTTCATCCGGTATCACGGAGTACCCAGGTCTATTGTTTCAGATAGAGACGGTCGCTTCACCTCCAGGGAATGGAGGGCAGTGCAAGCTTACTTGGGGTCCAGGCTTTCTTTTAGCACTGTCTTCCACCCGCAGACCGACGGTCAGACAGAGCGGACGATACGGACTATGGAGGACCTGCTCAGGTTATGTATTCTAGATACAGGGAAGCCCTGGGAGAGGCTACTACCACTGATCGAATTCTCATACAACAACAGCCACCAGGCCAGCATTGGGATGGCTCCTTACGAGGCACTTTATGGGAGGAAATGCCGGACTCCGTTGTCTTGGGTTCAGGATGTGGATACTCAAGCCCTCGGGTCAGATTTTGTGGAAGATACGGAGGCCCAAATTCGCTTGATCAGGGATCGGCTTTTGGAGGCTCAGAGCAGACAGGCAAAATATTATGATGCACGACACCGGAAGGTGGAGTTCCAGGTGGGGGACAGTGTTTTTCTGAAAATTCGACCGGTACACGGTGTTTCTTGGATAGGGAGACATAGGAAGCTCAGCCCCCGGTACATGGGACCCTACTTGATTTTGGAGCGTGTGGGCCCCTTGGCTTACCGACTGCAGCTACCTCCGGAGCTGAGCAGCCTACATGATGTTTTCCATGTCTCTTCCTTACGAAGAGCACTTCTTCGACCTGAGCAGCATATCACTACTGCAGCTGGACTGGTAGAGCCTGACCGTTCAGTTAGATTGGAGCCGATCCGGATCGACGATTCAGCCGTCCGAGTGTTGAGGAAAAAGAAGGTTCCGCTCGTGAAGGTGTTGTGGTCCAACCAAGGAAAGGAGGAGCACACCTGGGAACCTAGGGATCTGATGCTGGAGCGCCATCCGGAGCTATTTTCATCAGGTACCTTTTATGTTATCTTTTAAAAGTCCCTTTAAGTTTCTACAAATAGAACCCGTAGACCCGAACTTAAATTTCGGGGACGAAATTATTCTTTTGTTTATAGGATTTGTAACATCCCAATGTTACTTTTAGACCCCTTAACTTAGATTGGGTTAGGCATGGGGTGGGTGTTAGGGTAATAAGCTAGGTTTGACCCTAGATAGTGGGTTGTAGCCATGTGGGGCCCACCGTGGGACCAAAGTCAAATTAGGTCAAACTAGCCTAAACAGGAACCCTAGCCACACCATGACCCCACCATGATGTCCTAACCTTAAATACAATCTAAGTGGACCCTAAGGTAGGCCATGGGGTCAACCAGTTGACCTATGTGGAATCAAGTCAACACTTTTGACCTAATTAGTAAAAATGGTGCCCTAGCCCAATTCACTGGGTTGGGTCCACCCAAATCAACCCAAACTCATTAGGTGGGCCTAAAGTGACCCTATACCCCCTATGGAAGAGAAAAATATGGGCATGCAATAGAAATTTTGGGAAAACACCTAGGAGAGAGAAAAGAGGAAGAATAGGAGAGAGAAAGTGTTAAGAATTGGTTTGGGCCACTTGGGCTCATGCCACCAACCCATAATGGGTTGGCTGACCAGGTATGGGTATTAGGAGGTGTGGGGACCCCACCATGCAACCTTGGGTCAAGCCCAAGCCCAAACCCGACCCAACCTAACCCATTTCATTCAAAAGAGCCAACCCCCTTCTCTCCACCACCCACCTTGGCCCCAATCATGGAACCCGACCCAATAGGGGTCAATTCACCCAGCAGGACCAGTGGGGCCCATCTCCCAAGCAGCCAGCCAGCTCAACCCCCCAAACCGAGCTTTCCCTTAGTGAAATCGCCCCCTCACCTTGGTGAAGTCGCCCTCCCCTCTTAACTCAGCCCCCAAACCGATCCACACCCTCATTCCATTCATCCCTACCCCAGAGAGAGAGAGAGAGAGAACGAGGAACAGCAGCTGCCATGGCCAACCGAGGAGGAGTTCGCCGGAGTTTGCAGGATATGGGAAACCGCCGCCACCCTCAGCCTCAGCCGCCACCACAAGTCCGTATCCCTTCCCCTCTCACTGTGCTAGTATCCTAGATCCTCTAGGCTAGACGTCGAGCTCAAACGAGCTCGACAGTAGGATTCAAAATCTTTGAAAATTCTGTAAAATGGCGTATTTCTGGGTTTTTTCGGCTTGGTTGCGCCGCCGTCGTCCGCCGCTCTCCGCCGCCCAGCCGCCGGCCAGCTCAAGCCCCGACCACCGTGAGGCCGGGGAATGACTTGGCCGTAGGCTCTGCCGCCGGCGATGGCCGGAAATGGCCCCGCAAAACCCGCCTGCACGGGTTGACCCTGCATGCATGCATGGGGAAGATGAGCCAGAGCCGTCAGATTTGCTTGTAGATTCGTGCAGATATTTTTAATTATAATTCTGTATTATTATTTTATGAATAGTATGAAATATTGTCACAATGTAACAGTAATTTTGCATGTCAATTTTAGGGTACCTAGAGACCTGTACCTAGGTTGATCCCTGAATGAAAATTGTAGGTAAATGTGTTAAATTTAATTTGCCACCCTAAATTAAAGTTTTGGTCGAGTAGATTGTACTGTAGGGCTGTTTTGCTAGGACTGCTCCTAGACTAGGGCAGAAATTAAAATTGATGCCCAAGCCAAACCAAGTGTCATCATGACCTGAAATTTTGGTCATGTGTGTATTTAGGGCATGTCCAGGCCCTGCCAAAGATTTGGGTATTTTGGAAAACTTTTTCCTATAGTTTTTACCATTATATCAAAAAGTAAATTAAGGGTATAACTGTAATTATATGCACCCAAATGGCCCCAAATTTTGGTGGCATGTTCTTAGGGGCATTATTGGTGTCTGGTAGAAATTTCAGAGCAATTGGACCCCTGCATGTTGGGTTAACCCATGTGCATGTGTTGGCTAATTATAACCTTGGGGTGCATTTAGCAAGAAAGGATATTTTGTGTATTTAGCCTAGCTGAGGCATCCAAAAATTGTGCAATTTATCCCAGGGATTAATTAGAGTAAAGTTCACCCCTAGAATTTATTATAGAATTTTTGGGATTAAAAATCCTATTATTTGGTATTTCCAAAATAAAAGCCTTTTTGGAAAATAAATTGTAGGAATAGGTTTTGATCAATGAAAGATCCCCAAAATCAGTCAAGGCAAAAATGAGGCTTTTAATTGACTTAAGAAAATTTCATATCCCAGTTTGACAACTGTTAGAGCAAAATTCATGGAAATGACCATTTTACCCTTTTTGTAAATGTTTATGAATTGGTATAAATACTTGTTGGAAAATTGTGAAAATAATCCTAGAGTTGCATAATTGTTATATTAGTCTTGTAGATTTATATCAGAATTTTTGGGTACACTGTTAATTATTAATTAGCATAATGGCATTTTTGGTAAATAATTAGGAATGGATTTTGATATACCATTACACTGTAGAAATTAATGAAACTCTGCCATTAGTCATAAAATAGTAATATAAATGCTCAGTAATTTTCCTGGAATTTTGTTGTATATATTTCTTGTACTTCATTTGGAAAGTGATAAATAGGTTGAATTTGTATTAATTATGGGAAAAATAGAAATATAAAAAGGGAAATTATGAAATGTTGTAGACAGTAATATTTTATTCATATGCAACTCAGGAAAATTACCTTAGGTCAGAAGATTTTAATTGATAATACTTCTTGTGTAAAATAACCTAGGGAATAATTTAAAAGATTTAATTAAAGGCCTTAATGACCTAGGAAAATTATGAAAATCAACACACTCATTTCATTAGTCCATACCACCCTAGGATAAATATTTGGGGTCAGTTGGACCAAGAATTTAGAAGTTCGATTTCAGGGTGGTGTTAGGTCATGGGGTGCGCTTAATAAAAGTAGGCTGGACTATAGGCCGCCAGGGGATGAATTAACATCTGAGTTAGAGTCTAAGTTCGGAAGTATAACCCTGGATGGCAGTTGCATTCTAGAGGCGAGAGTAACAGTGCAACATTAGACTTGCCTAGGAAGAGTTGACGGAAGACCGTCACTCCTTAATCCATACCTTAAGTCACTAGGTCACTCTATGTAACAGGAGAGAGAATAAGGGATTCGGGGTAGGCAACAACTAAAGTAAATATCCTTGAGAAAGGGAGCTTTGGGTTTCAGCCCATCGTAGCTCCTAGTGCCCCTGAGATCCCTTCACCGGGAATACCTTGGGCAGTCCTGGGATCAACCTTAAGACTCTAAGTATGATAATCTGTAGACAAGTGTAGTCTAATAGGTTAAGTGAACTGGACATGTGCTCACTCGTGCCGGGTTGGAGGGACTTGGAGTCTTTTGACTACTTGCTCACCCGTGCAGAGTTGGAGAAAGAGATTGGTTTATATACACTCACCCAGGCAGGGTTGGAGTTTTTGTAGCACATACTCACCCGTGACGGGTTGGAGAGATTTGGGGACTGGATAGTCCATCGAGCTGGAGGCTCAATACACTATACTTGCATGTGCATATACTAGTGGCGGGCCATGCGGTACTGGCCGGTCGTCACACCGACGGCAGTACGGTGGACCAGGCGGGTGCGAGGGTTAGAAGGACCAGTAGGATGTTTATACTGGAGTCTAGAGGACTTTTCCTAATAACGCGCACCCGACCCAACAAGACTGACGGGTCGTCAGCAAAGTGGTACGCAGAGACTCTAGAGTGCACTAGCGGTGTACAGAGGCGTACAAGAGAGGTCTAGGCCTGGTAGTGTGTATACCCGCCTAGAAGGCGGAGATGCCCGCTCCGCTGCTGTCGTAGCCACAACGGTAGTACCTGAGAGTGATGCTAGCTCTCGAAAAGTGGGAACTAAAGGTCTGTGATCACGGAGTCGTGTGTGTGTGTTGCACTGCATGTTCATATCATACCCACCATATAGTTGCATAACATTAACCTTCATAACAACTTAAGTCACCTAATGTATAAGTGGTATGGGACGCTTATACATTAGGACCTGCTTTACGATCCCTTAGCCTATAAGCCTGAGTGGGCATGTTTATAGGTTGAGGTTACTTTTCTTTTATATATATATGCTTGTGACACCTGACACCCCATTGTATAAAATGGTATGGGACATTTTATACAATGGGAGCCCTGCAGAAGACCCCTTACTTATGCGTACCCGCATAAGTGTAGGTTACTTTTCATTATTTACTTGATTACATATTCTGCTTAGTTTCCTGTCACCTGCTCCGCTTTTGTCACCCCTTGTTTGTCCTCCACTTCATCCTCTTGCACGGTGCCTAGGAGTTGCAGGAGGAGGTGTTGAGGATACGACTTAGTCTTTTTGACTAATGGTCGGTGACCTTACTATTTTAGGAGCTCGAGGAGGTGGACAAACATGTCGAGGAGGCAGGACTTGAGGAGCAGATACCAGCTACTACTACCGGAGCACGTCTACAGGTGTGATGTGAGAGAGTTTTAGTTTTTTCGCTGCTGTATGTGAGAGTGAGAGTGATCATGATGTACTGGGCATAAGCCCTATTTACTTATATTTGTTGTACTCATTGCGGACTGATATTTCATTCTCTTTTGATATATATATGTGCTGTGGCTGTGCACTTTTTCTGCGTTTACTCTGATATTATGATTTTATTCTCATATTGGCCGACAGGTTATGATCGTACTAGCCGGCATAATCGACGTCTTGCGGTGACGACTAACCCGTACGTTAGTGTCACCGTAAGGCGGCGGTTCTGGGCATAAGATCCGGGTTAGCCTCGGGATGAGGAGACAGAATCTTACATACCTGACCGAAAAGCTCCAGATACTTTTGCCGCATCAAGTCCTGTGGCTCCCATGTATGCTTATCCTGCCCATGATTGTTCCACAGAACCTTGACTAACGGAACCTTCTTCCGACGCAAGGTCCGTACTCCTCTGCCATAGATCCGAATTGGCTCCAAGTGAACTGATCGGTCGGAAGCTACCGGTCTATCTGTGGTCAAAATCTATTGCTCCGGGCGCAGTAGAGCCCTCCTAAGTGAAGAAACGTAGAATACGTCGTGCAGAGCTTCCAACTATGGTGGCAACTCTAGCCTGTAAGCTAGGGCCCCAATCCGCTCCAGGATCTTGTAAGGGCCCATATACATAGGGCTGAGCTTCTTCCTCCGACCACGCACCCGTGAAACTCCATGTATGGGCCGGATCTTCAAAAAAACACTCGGTCCCCCACCTGAAACTCCACCTGACAATGTCGGGCATCATAATACTTAGTCTGTCTGCTCTGCGCTTCTAACATCCTTTCTCTGATCAGTCTCACCTGAGCCTCGGTGTCTTGGAAAAAATCCGATCCCAACGCCTTTGGATCCTCGTCCTGAATCCAAGAAAGCAGGGTCCTGCATCTCCTTCCATACAAGGCTTCGTAAGGCGCCATCCTGATGTTTGAGTGGTAGCCGTTGTTATAGGAGAACTCGACCAGGGGTAGGAGCTTCTCCCATGGTTCCCTGTGGTATCAAACAAACTGCTCCACAAATCTCCGCACTAGTACCCCCACAGAGTTATCCTTCTTGATCGGAATGAATCTGGCCACCTTCGTCAACCGATCGACGATGACCCAAATCGAGTCATTTCCCGTCCGTGATCGGGAAGTCCATGAATAAAATCCATCGCGATGTCCTAAAATTTCCACTCCGGGGGTACATGTTCTGAGATACATCATCCTTCTGATGATACAACACAGCGATTAAATCTTTACTTCTCAGATATCCCGAATCATGTTACCAGTCATCTAATTTCACATGATAATAGTTAATTCTCGTAATTACTCCGTCTTATTACCATGTCATTGTCTTGGTAACGCTACGGGTCATCATTCCAAACATGTTTTTTTTTACAAAATCTTATGTTCGCCCAAATAACGTCGAATTATATCGACTTCATTCTCGCTATGTTTGCTACACCACTTTCCCTAAACTAGGTCCAAGAGAACCCAAGCCAATACTAATTTGCCCAATAAACAAAAGTTTAGCCCCCAATAAACAAAAGATGAGCCCCTACCTATCTTGGGCTAAGTATTTTTGATATTACCCTGTTACATCTGTCCTAGCTGGGTGCACAATCCCTAGGGCATCAATCTTCGACTTTGGGTTCCACCCTGAAACTCGTTAATATACTCCATACTTCAAACTCTCTAATTCACATTTACGACAACCTTATCCGGGTCAATATGTTCCCAATCCCAAATGGGTATCTTTCAAACTTTAATTCCTATCCGACCCTAAGTGTTTGTCTCGGTGGTTGCCTCCAGGTAATTTTATTACCGGTATTGAGGGTTAAGACTACTTGTCTTTTACCATTCTGCTAATCTATTATTGGTCTCAATTCTCCTTAAAGTAGTCTACCCCTTTGAATAATCCTTGATTGGGATAGTAGGGATACCTGAGTTTACGTGTTAGGTAGTCATTCTTGTGCTAAACTCCTCCTTTATTCTCTTTTGGTATCTCCTTACCTTAACCAAATTCATACCCAAGGTCTATTTTGAACTAGGGCAAACTATAAATTGTCATGGTTAGTCACGAGTCCTAGTTGGTTGAGTCTAACTCGTTGGTTATAGGATTATAAAATGAAATCTTCGTAACCGGAGGTGTTCCTTGCTGGGGCAGGGTTTGCCGCAGGCTACGAAGAGGAATTCCAATTAATGATGAAGTGGACTTTCACATGTGATTTCCCTTATGGACACACCACTGCTTCCGCTGCTTAGTTTGTCCCCAAACTAAACTCGAGTGGGGGTGACCTAGGGTTAGTGGACTGCTACTTTTCCGATCGAGGTTTCCTCTGATACTACTTATAAGACCCCTTTTTTTTAAACATCGGGGTCTTAGGCGTAGAATCGCCGCTTTGCGGTGACACCATCACTCCCGGGAAGGTCTTCACTACAAAACGCCGATCCTGCCGGCCAAATCGATCGCAGAACAGTAGTATAAGTAAATATAATTATAGTCCACCATAACCACATGTATATAAATAAATCTCCATGAAGGGAGAGTCCACAATAATAATAATCAGAGTACAAATGGAGGGCTTAAGCCAAGTACATTTAATCCTCACTACAAGTCACTCGCGGAAGCAAAACTAAAACTAAGCGTCACCGTAACTGTCACTGAACTGAGAGCACCCAAGCTAGACTGGACCATCTCCACCGACTCCGTACTCTGCTGGTGCTGCATCTCTGGGTACTTCTTCCTTTTCGGCCTGCAGTCGCCACCTCGCAATCCACGTCTGCGACTACGTCTTCGGCCTCCTTGCTGCTGAGCTGGTTGGATCCCACCCATCAAGGGGCATTTGACCCGTGTATGTCCCGGCTGGTGAAAATGGTAACATGGTGGCGGGGTAAACTCTGTCAGAAACTGCAAAACACGTGACCCTTCCATATAGTACACCTAAAATGTTGAGGTTCAAAAACCATTAGTCTAAAAGACTAAGCCCTATTATCCCCTACCCCTTCCCCCATGGCTCCTAGGTACCGAGCGGAGAGGAAAAAGGGAAGGACATGAAGGTGGAGAATAAGTCAAAAGCAGGTGACAGCGGACCTATGCTAGCAATTCCATAGTAAATATGATAGAAGCAGAAAGTAGGAAAGGTAACCTTAACTTATGTGCGAAAGCGCATAAGCCAAGGGATCTTTTGCAGGGCTCCCATCGTATAAAGTGTCCCATATCACTTATACGTTGGGGTGTCGGTTATCAAACAGCAAGGAGTAGCAAGTAAGTAAAAGCACAAGAAATAAAACCATTGATTTATAGGGATTACCCCTATAGACCAAGGGGTCGTTTTGCAGGGCCTATCGTATAAAACGTCCCATATTATCTTATATGATAGGTGGCAATGTTTATGCTATGACACGCAAATATGCTATGGAATGCACAAGCAAGTGCAACACTCCCACACAACTCCATGCGCATAGACCTTTAGTTTCCCCCTTGTTCGGGAAGCCAGCTTATCTCCCAGGAACCTCCGTAGTGGTAAACGGAGACAGTGGGTCGGGCCCCCCACTCCTAGGCGGGTAACCAAGCTACCAGGCCTAGCTCTTCTGTACGCCCCTAGAAGAACACAACCTAGAGTATACGCGTACTAGTGCTTGCTATATCCACCAGGCTTTCTTTGGTTAAGTGCCCTACACCGCCGAGTCAACGTACCGACGTCGGTGTGATCGATCGTCCAGTACCGATGACCCACCACTTTTATGCACATGAAATCATGATAGTCATATTTGAACGAGTTCTCATGTTACCGAGCCTCCAGCTCTCTAGGATATCAAGCATATACCAAGTCCCCGAGCATCCCTCTCCCTGGACTTCCAAATTTATACCAAGTCCCCGAGCATCCAGCTCCCCGGAGTTCCCAATCACAAACCAAACCATTGACATTACTAGTAGGCTCTTAGACCACGGACCAACTCTACCCATTCCATGCCAATTCTTCTTCCTAAGTGTACAAGTGTAGGTGTAAGGTGTAACTATTATTAGGGTTACTCTTGATCATTTTATTCCTATGATTTAAGGTTAACCTTGGACTTCCCGAGATTTACCCGGTGAAGGGCTCGCAGCGGTACTAGGAGCTATGATGGGGTGAATCCCAAAGCTCCCTTTCCAAGGCACTTATTGTTATTGATTTCTACCCTTGAGCCAAGACCCTCTTTATATTAAGTAGCTCAACTCCTAGGTGACTTTAACCTCCGAGCTAGCCTACTCCGGTCCTATCACTATATGTAGACACACTAAGCTACATGGTGCTCCCGTTAGGGGGTACTCCAAATTTTCTCATCCAAATGCCCTAAAATCAATACTAGGAGTCCACCATGACCTAATATAACTAAGTTTGAGATTTCCAAATTTTTCCTATTTATCGGGCATTTAATTTATTTATTATAAGCCTCACAATGCCCCAGTATGAACATGAAGTGCACTAATGAGCCAACAATAAATCACCATAAAATCAGTAAAAATCCTATGAGGCATTTAAGCAGTAATTCTAAATTTTGAGAGATTTCAAAGGTGTTTAGGCCTACATTTTCTTAATTTACCATTTTAGGCCACTTTTACTATATTATGAAGCAAGTACTGTAAATATATATCCAAAAATCACAAGAAAAATATAGAAGCTTTATGGTGACCTAAAACCATCAGAAACCAAGTCCCATAATTTTTCTACAATATTTGGGCTCTGAATTTATTTTAATGTAAAACACTAATTTTCCTACCTTAGAGAAGGAGGTACTATTTTTAATTATCTAAAAATCAAGAAAAATTTACAGGATGACTATCATGGTCTGAAACACTCACTTACCAAATTTCATAAATTTCCATATAATAAATGGGCATTATTTATATTTTTGACTACATATCACAATTGGTACGTTAAAAAAGCAAGTACCCAAAATAATTAGATAAAACTCCCATGAAAAATACATAAGGTATAACATGCTATAAGATGCCCTAATCCAAGATTTCATAACATTCTAGTGAATAGAAATTCCAAAATCATCAAAATAAATATCTAGGGCACAACTAGGGTTGTGAATGATGTACTGTATAAATTAACCCAAAAGCCTCAACAATATTATATTATGACCATTTCGACCAGAAAATCACCCTGCCCAAACTTTACTTGATTTGTAGTTCATTTGTCAGCATAATAGTTCAAATTAATGTCGGTGACCTAATTAGGAATAGGGTTTTAGGTAGGCTAAAGGTGTCCAAATACCCTAAAATTTTGACCAAAGGACTTCAGTACCCTTATGGTCCTCTTCACCAAATTTCAAGTCAATCCATGGTCATTTGACCCCATGACCTTCACAACACTAAAAATCCCCATTAAGGGACCTACCCTAGGGTTCTAGAGATTCAATATCCCAAACAACCCCAAATTACATTGGTGGGTGTGTCATGCCCCAAAAAGCCAGTGGACAAAATATCATCCTCTGTTGAGGTTGGTTGACCCCTCAAATCCCAAAAGGAATGAATTGACCTAATTAACCCTATAAGGGCCAACCTAGGGTTGAGTTAAAACTTAATCAAAACACTTCCAAATGAGGTGGAATTTTTACCAGAGTTCTAGCATTCCCCTTAAGACCTACCACCTAAATTTGGTGGGATTTTGAGGTATTTAGGACACCTAATTAAATTATACATGAATTATTAAATTTTTACAAAAAACTATATAAAAATATTCTCCAAAAGTTCTCATTTTTTGATAGGCCCTAGGTATAGTTAGGATAGACTCCCTTACCAAATTTCAGAACATTTGGGCAAAGGATTAAAGGTGGCCACACCTTTTTGTCTCTGCCTAGCTCTAGGTCTAGATCCCACCAAAAGAGGTGCCCTGGTCAAACCAGTTGACCAAATTGACCCAAATCAATTTTGAAATATTGTAGACCCATAGGGCTAGAGATTTACTGTTGGTCACTTCTAAATATAAAGCCTCTAAGTACCTCATTAAATAGCATAAAAGAGAGCTTGTTAAATAATTACATTTTATATATAAATATAATAATTTAGTATTATAGGTTACTGTTCATCTTCTCAAAGAGCCCGAACCAGCAACCTAAAAATGCTTAAAACCTGTAGCTTATCTAAAGCTATTTCCTGGCCATCCAGCCATCTCCCTGGCCGGCCACCACCACAACCACCTCTGCTGAGGTGAGGGCTACCGTCAGGCGGCGGCACGGCCGCCGGAGAGGCAGTTTCCGGCTAACCGACCACCATGAAATTTCAGAAAAACCATGGAAACGCTCACCCGATCCAGCTCTTTTGAGCCCGATATCTCTCCTAATGATTTCTAACATCTATCCATAGAAGAAGAGGTAGATGAGGACCTTATTCGCAGTATGGAGTCGAGCCAATCATCGGGATGTTATTTACGCAGTGGTGGCGTCGCCGGAATTCTTCAACAGCAAGGTAATGAGCTCTAGCTTTATCAGGCAAGGGTGAAACTTTCCTATCTAAGTCTAGGGAGTCATTTATAGGGGAGCAAGGCTGTGGGAGGGGGTAGAAATGGTTCAGCCATTAATGCCTCTTACATGCAAGCTTCGGCCATGGTGGAGGGGAGCTGAAACGGCTCCAAAATAGCTAGACAAGGCTGGAAACTCCTCCTCTCCCTGAGAGAAGTTGAATCCAGCCGTTTCAAGGGGGAGAGGGTGGAGCTGAGCTTAAAAGCCATAAATGTCCAGGCAAATAGTCGCTCGGCCACGGCTAGAGGAGGAGGAAACGGGTGCCACGTAGCACAGCCGGTCAAACTTCATAAAATAAGACTTAACTAAGTCTTAATAAGAGAAAACGGCCCAATAATGTATTATGGCCCACTTCTTAGACCGGCCCGGTTCAACTTAACCAGCACCCAGCCAAAACAGATCTCCCAGAAAAAACTAAGTAAAATGGCGTTGAGTGAGCTCTGTTCAATCAATGCCATCCATGCTACGGCGTTGAGTGAGCTCAGCTCACTCAACGCCATCTCAGATACGACGTTGAGTGAGCTCTGCTCACTCAACGCCATCAGAGTGGCCTCCCAGACTATGGCGTTGAGTGAGCTCAGCTCACTCAATGCCATCCGGCTCATGGCGTTGAGTGAGCTCTGCTCACTCAACGCCATCCAGAGTAAGACCCTTTTAAACGATGGCGTTTAGGGGGCTTATCTCACTCAACGCCGTCCAGATTATGGAGTTGATTGAGCTTAGCTCACTCAACGCCATCCAGAATAAGCCCCTTTTAAACGATGGCGTTGAGTGAGCTTAGCTCACTCAACATCGTCCAGATTATGTCGTTGAGTGAGCTTAGCTCACTCAACGCCTTCTCGATTATGGCGTTGAGTGAGCTCTGATCACTCAATGCCCTTCAGTCAGCACCAAATGGCATTGAGTGCAGTCAGTGCACTCAACTTCGTTCAACTTATGGCGTTGAGTGCACTCAATGCAATCAACGCCATCCCGTCTGACAACTTACGGTGTTAAGTGAGCTAAGCTCACTAAACGCAATCTAGTCTACGGCGTTGAGTGAGCTCAGCTCACTCAATGCCAACCTAACGACACAAGATGGCATTGAGTGTAGTCAGTGCACTCAACGCCCTTCCACTTATGGCTTTGAGTGAGCTAGGCTCACTCAATGCCATCTAGACCACGGCGTTGAGTGAGCATAGCTCACTCAATGCCATTCCAAGGTCACGGGCGTGACATATTGGTCACGGGCGTGTCAGGCCTATGTTGACATTTCTGAGCTCGACGATCGTCTTCCTGAGGTCGACGATCGTCGAAGGGGTCACACCCTAGGTCACGGGCGTGACGGGTCAGTAATGGGCGTGATGGGTCGGTCACGGGCGTGACCACCCCTTTACTCGAAATCTTGGTCGATAAACATCAATTCCTGGGCTTCCCAGGGTTCTATTAAGACAAAACAACTCCCAAGGGTCTAGTCGGAAATGGGATGTTACAACTCATGCATAAGAAGAGAGTCAAACTCAGTGCTATAATCACTTCTGATCAATGCAACTTGAGTAGAGTACTCAATCTGTATAGTGTTGAGAAAATCTATAATAATCTTAAAGGTATCTGACTTAGATCTCATAAAGAATACCCAAGTGAATCTAGAGAAATCTTCTACAATCACTTGAGTATAAGATTTCCCTCCTAGGCAATGTACAGCAATAGGACCAAAAAGTTTCATGTGTAGCAGGTACAAGATCCTAGGTGAATCACTCTTATTAATTGACTTAAAACTAGATTTAGTTTGCTTGCCTAATTGACAAGCTCTGCATAGGCCTTCCTTCTTGTAGGAACCAGAAGGTAAGCCTCTAACAAGGTTGTATTTAGATAGCCTAGCAATGTTTTTCAGATTAACATGACCTAGTCTCTTATTCCATTAAATACTTTGATTACTAACTATATTAAGCAGGCATATGTCAGAGGATGCAGAATGAAAATTTCCTAAGTAAATGTTTCCTTGTTTATTCTCAAATAAAAAAGGTTTGTTTTCTTTAGATGAAATAATACAAGAGCTAGAGTTAAAAGTTACCTGATAACCTTAATCACAAAGTTGACTTATTGAGATGAGGTTATGCTTCAAACCACTTACATAAGCAACCTTCTTGAAAGTCACTGCTCCAATCATGTCTTTACCATAGCCTTTGGTATGGACACAGTTTGAATCACCAAAGATAACCTTTGGTCCCAGCTTGGACTTGTAATCACTTAAGTTGTCCTTGCTGCCTATCATATGCTTGGAGCAACCACTGTCCAGATACCATTTTTAATTAAATGTTGGACAGCTCTTTACATGCAAGGATGATAATTAGTTGTTCTTGACCCAGGTAACCTAGGGTCCTTATTGATTTACATAACTATAACTTGAAATGTAAGAACATTAAGGTTGATTTTTGTAATATTTGGGATGATATCTTCTTTGTGGTATTATCCATTGATTAAACGGATTAATGTTGCTATTAGAATTTAGGTTTCTGTTGTTAGGTTCTGGGATCAACGATTTCTGGTTGGATTGCCGACTTGGGCTCGACGATGTTGGATAAGATCTTTGATCTCTGCTCGAAAAATGAAGATATTCATTCTTGGGGCACCAAAATCGTCGATCTCTGGTCGGCGAACCATACTGGTATCGTCTATCGTAGATCGAAGAATGATTATTACTGAAATTTGCATTCAGAGATTGTCGTTCTGAGGTCGACGATTTGTTCATATATCGTCGATCTGAGCTCAACGATAACTGCTGAATATTGTTACTTTTATTATTCTTCTGGTTTTTAAGTTTTTTCTTTGTTTCAATTTGTTAAAGAAATTCATTAACCTTATTAACCTGTTCAATGTTTTTCTTTCCTTTATCAAAAACAAAATTTACAGGTTTAGAAATATAATTCTTTTGGATTAGGGTTGGTTCACTGGATGAAGCTCCTAATCCTAGTTTACAGTAATTAGATCTATCATTTAATGTGCTGGTTATATCTAGCAATTTTAAACTTCTGACATTTAATGATTCTTATAATATCTTAGCTTTGCTAAGTTCAGATTTCAGAAAGATAATTTGTTTATTTGCAGAATTTACTTTATTAGATAGATTAGCATTTTCAGAAGTGATTTTATCTAGATCATTTAATTTTTCTCTAAGAAGTTTGATTTACTTCTCAGAGCTTATCAAATCTAAGCATAAATTTTTAAATTCAAATTTAAATTCATGAGATTCAAAATTATAAGATGCTAATACCCGATCTTTAGCTGACATATTTTCTTCATTATCAGATTCATCTGTATCTGATCTACTACTGCTAGCATCAATTGTCATGAGGCTAACTTCCTTTGCGTTTGCCTCCTCTTCTTCTTCATTGGAGCTGGAAGATGTGGATTCATCTTCTGTGTCACTCCATATGTCAGCCACAAATCCTTTGAACTTCTTTTTGTGCTTGCTGGAAGACGGCTTATTGTAATGCCTGATTCTAGATTCCTTCTCTCTTCTTCTTCCCTTCTTTTAATTTTCAGGACATTAAGACATGAAGTGTCCTGGTTTCCTGCATCCAAAACACACTACTTATTTAGTGGGAGATTTTGTCATACCTAGGCTTGCTGTCATTTCTGGATGACTTCCTCTTGAAGTCGTGCCTTACCATTTTAAAGAATCTCTTGGCAAAGAGACTCATTAGCTCTTCATTGACTATTGAAGCTTCAGTTTCTTCAGCAGCTTTAATTGCAATGGATTGTTCTTTCCTTGTTGGAGGAGGAGTCCTTTGTTCTACAGCTTCTCTGGACTTGATTAATTGCTCATAAGATTATAGTTTTCCCAGGAGAGATTCAGTTGAAACCTCATTCAAGCTTCTGTCCTCTTTGTTTGCAAGATCTTGGTGTCCCATTAGCTTGGGAAACACATTAGGATCTTGTCATTTACCTCTGTGAGAGAGATGTCTTTATACAATGTTTTCAGCTCACTGATGAAGGAGCTTAGTCTGTTATACATGTCACCAACAGATTCAGCTTCATCTTTCTTGAAATTCTCATATTATGAGATGAGAGATTATCTTCTATCTTTTCTCTCATCTGCTGAGCCAACAACCATCTGTTTAAGTGAATCACAGATTGATTTTACAGAGGTGCACTCAACCACCTTATGAAAGATGTCATCTGACATAGTCTGAGCTAAGATATAGAGTTGAAGGTGGAACAACATTTAAGATTATAGATGCTGTTGAGGTAGTTGCCACTGGAACTGGTGGACCTGTCAATATAGAGTTGAAGATATCCTCATTAATAGAGTTCATGTACAACTTGATTCTTGCCTTCCAGATAGTGAACTTTGACAAGTTACATACTGGAGGTCTTGTGCTAGTGTATTCCTTATTTTGTGCCATGGTATCAGATAAATTAAAACACAAAAATAATAATTATTCAGAGCTTATCTGGAGGTCTTGGTTGGTTCTGGTGTTAGCCTGTATAAGAATAGCCAACCACCCTCTGATACCAATTGAAAGAAAAAGGGGGTGATAAACTCTGAATAACTCTATGGGGGGGGAATAGAGTTATAAAAAATCTTTTTATAGAAATGATAAAAGCTAATAAACTAAGCTAATCTAACCACAGCACAAGCACACAATAACACAAAAAGCACAACCAGACAACACAAGAATTTTATAGTGGTTCGCCAACTAGGTACGTCCACTCTTCTACCACCCTTGGTAGGAATCCACTGCAGGTTTTTATCAGGTGACCGCCACCAATGAGCTTTTGATCAAACACCCAAAAACCAACCCAAGTCTTTTAAAAGGAGATTTGCAACCAGGAATAATTTTGAAGGGAATTAAAACCCTGTACAGAGGTGGAGATGAAAGATGAAAGTCTTCTTTTCTCAAAACAATGAGAAGACTGTAGATTCATAGATGTTGTCAACGCTCCCCCTGAGATGTAGAATGTTTCAGGCTGGGAAGCTTTGCATAGGGTGAGTAGGTCTTCAACTGAGATACTTAGTCCAAGAGATTTAGACAGATGATGCTGGAATGTCTTAGCAAGGTCCTGGAAGAGAAGAACAAAAAGACTCTTTATTTGTAAAAGTTGATCTTCTTACTTCTTCTTCAGAGCACTGACAGAAAGGAGAAAGCTGATGAAGAACTGCTTCAGAATATTTTTTTAGGATGTTAGCAGGAACAATTTTCTGTCTTTCTCTATTTGTCTATATCTTGTGTCTGTTGAGTCATGGAATCGATAGCCTTCTTCTTCTTGTAAGATAAAACAATTTCTTACTTGAAATTCAAAAATATTCCTTTAATTATTCTGCAGGAATCGAGGAGAGACAATGGCTACAATATCTGAGATAAATGATTTCCTCAACTATCTTTGGGATATAAGAAAATATAATAACTCTGTGAAATCCTGTAGTTAATGTTGTAATAGAAACGACTATAAGCCTTGATAACATCAGCATTAACTACCATAGATTTGATTCCATAAATAGCCTTGACAAAATAAGAATGAAATCTTCAAGACAGCAGCGCAATAAGATAGTCGAACACAGATAAATAATCGTAGAGCTGAGATAGAAGATCGTCGAGCTGAGACTGGAAATCGTCGATTTGAGTTCTGAGATCATCGAGATCAGCTCAAAGATTTATCCTCTACGATCAACGATCTTCCAGCCGAGTTCGACAAAAGTTGAATTGATATCAGATCCACTGATTACTTCTGAATCTTGGTCTCTGAAGTGAAGTCCAATGCTGGTCTTTATGAGGTCTGCTCTACTAAGACTAACTTAGACCTAGAATTTGACCCTGGCTATACACTTGGGTCAAACAACCTATGAGTGAACCTAACCCAAATCAAAACATCGGGTTCCAATAGTGTCTAAGAGAACAGGTCATTGGGCATTTGTGCCAACGTCTGTGGTGAATGGTGCTTAAGTTGCATGTTCTTATAACCATGTTGCAGTTATACAAATTCCTGCAGGAAAGGAGCACTGCCTCCCTGGTGAGGGGTGGGGTCATTTTAATTTGGTCTGCTTTTGCTGATCGTTGCTTTTGCTTGCCACTATGCAGTAGGTTGTTGCGTGCAGGTGCTGCTGAGCCAAGCGGGAAGGAGTGGGCTAAAGCCTAGAAAGGATGTGCTGGCCCTCGAAAGCCAAAGAGAACTCGTGTGTTATTTTATCGTTCATGTGTGGCTGGACTGCGTGTCGAAGTATGTAACACACTTTAATTCAACTTGAGCATTGTAAGGCCTTAAGGCCAAGACATTATTTGTGTATTTGTTTTACATTCCTATTTATGGTAGTGGACATTCACCTTTTTGTTGGGTTCTATTTATAACCTTTAATTACTTCCGCTAGAATGCACTATGTGGTATGATGCGAAATATTTGATTATTGTTTCAATTTAGTAACTCCTTGGTCTGTCCGTACTATATAGCGTCGGTCCCCGACCGGACTTTCTGTTATATGTTATGTGACGGATGAGGGTGTTACAAAGTTGGTATCAGACTCTGGTGTTGGTCTTCCTTATTCAAATTTGTAGGCAATTTTTTTAAGGGGTGGTGAGCACTTGTATGTGGGTTACCGTTATAATATAAAAGAACCAATGAATCTTAACTTAAGAATGGAAATACACACGTTTGAGGAACCTGAGTGTTCCAATGATTGTGTTTTGGTAATCTATTTGTCATCTAATCGAGTGTCATTACAACTATAGGTGACTTGGATCGGTGCGGGCACTCTCATCAACAACACAATGTGGAGAGTAGTGCGCATAACGACCTGCCTGCAACACCTCTTATAGAAACCATACGATTGGTAGCGAAAGCAGTGTTTGCTATGATTAATGCACAACCAGGACAGCAAGTGCAGGCTCCTATCCCTGGTGTTGCGGAACCTATTGTAGTTGATCAGGGAGTGGCAGAGCCGATATTACGGAGGAGAACGGTAGAGAAATAGTTAAAGCATGTGATGAGCTTTAATCCACCAGAGTTTTTTGGGACGGAGACCCTAACACAGGCTAAGGAATAGCTTTCAATGGTTAAAAGAGTCATGTCCGCAAAATTGACTGAGGAGTGGAAGAAGGTTACAATAACCACTTTCCTCCTAGATGGCGAAGCAAGGCTATGGTGGGATGAGTTAGAGCTTCATCATCTTATTGGGAGGCAACTTTCTAACATATCGATGGAGGAATTCTCAAGGATATTTGTTGGATCCCTAGTTTGAATTTTGGCTAGGTTCACTAATCTAGGCTAAGTCAGACCCACATTGTATAGCCAGGGTCTAGTCTAGTGTCTTTGGTGTCAGTCAAGTCCACAACTCAGTGAGACAAGACCAAGACATCAGAGACTTAGAAAACAGCAGAGAGTGAACAATACATAAATTTTTCTAAGTAAAAAGTCATTCGACGATCTCTGAAGAGAGCTCGACGATCTTCGTTCTGCGCTCGACGATCTCAGAGTTAAATCTCTAAGTGCTGAGATCAACGATTGCTGAACTCAGGTCGATGATCTCTGACCTACTTTCAGGATTTAGATCGACGATCAACCATCTCAGTTCGACGATCTTGAAGCCTAGTTTGGAAAGCAGATTTTTAGGTCAACGATCACAGGGCTAAACTCGATGATAGAGGATGTTTGAGCTCGACGATCTCAGGACCAAATCGATGATTTCTGCCAGATCAACATTTTATTCCCCGCAACTATTGTTTTCCTTATTGACTGTTTATTATTTTGCTTATATGACTCTGAGTGATTAATGCATATATTCTCTGAATATAGTCGTTCCTTGGCAAGCATTAATTGCTGATTTTCACAGAGTTATTATACAGCCTTTCTCTGGACAGTTAAGGAAATGAGTTAATTATCTTATAGCCGTTGCACAAGTTCCCGTAATTCCGGTAGTCAATCAATGAGGACGCTTTCAAATTCAGTTTGGAATTATTCAAAGAAAATTGACACAAAGAATAAAAGACCCAGAGAATTATTATTTTGGACTTCTTGATGTAGTCGACAGACTTTTGAAAGAAATCACAAGGCTGCAAACAAAAGATGTAGAACAGCTCTCAGTTCCAAAAACAAGAGTTCATTCAGGAAGCTTGTGGAGACAATCATCTTCAATCAGTCTCAGCTTTCTGGATTTCCAGTCCTACACCCTATACAAGGCTCTGATCTCCTGAGCCATTCAAATCATCGGACAAGCCTTGACTCCATCAGGATCACTCTCAAGTCTTCTCTCATTTGCTTGAGAAAAGAGAAGACAACTTAACTTTTTTCCTTCCCCCCTCTATGTAAAGGTTTTTTACTCCCTTCAAAAGTAATTCCTGGTTGTGAGGTCACCTGATCAAAAGACTTCAAGTAAGTTTTCCGGCACCTGATCAAAATCCAGAAGGGTTGTAATATCTCCCTTGAAATAGATATTATTTGGTGGCAGTCACCTGATCAAAAACCTGAGAGTGATTCCTACTACTGTGGTAGAAGAGTGGATGTACCTAGATTTGGGGAACCACTATAATTTCTTGTGTTGTCTGGTTGCATCTTTTCTTATTGCTTTTGCTAGTTCCTGTGATATTTAGAATAGTTCGCTAGTATTCCTCCTGCTTAAATATTTATTGGTATCACCTATTTTTGTACTGTGATAGAATAGTTAAAAATAGCCTAAAGTTTTTAAAACACTCTATTCACCCCCCCCCCTCTAGAGTAGATCTGAAAAACTCCCTCCTTTCAATTAATATTAGAGGTTTATGGTTCTTTGGTTGTACAAGCTAACACTTGAATCAAGATCCCTGCTTATTCGGATTTTATTTTCCTTAGCTATTCAATTATCACATGGCACATAACAAGGATTATGCAAGCACAAGACCTCCAGTTTGTAAGTTAAATAAGTTCAGTATCTGGAAGGCAAGAATAAGACTTTACATGAACTCAATTGATGAAGATATTTTTAAATCAATTTTGACAGGTCCCCCTCAACCAACTAAAGCTGCTTCTACATCTACTGACACTCATGCAGTACCACCACCAACTTGGACTGATGCTCAAAAGAAAGAAAAAATTGCAGATGCCAAGGCCATGAACATACTGGACCAGACTATATCAGATGACATTTTCCAAAAGGTTGCTGACTGCACATCAGCAAAGGTCATCTAGGATTATTTGAACAAAATTGTGGCAGGTTCAATGAAAGAAAGAAAAGATAGAAGATCCCTTCTTATTTTTATGTATGAGAACTTCAGAAAGGAACTTGCTGAATCAGCTGAAGAGATGTATGGCAGACTGAGTGCCATCATTAGTGAACTAAGAACATTGCACAAGGACATTTCACTGACAGAGATCAATGATAAAATATTGATGTGTTTTCCCAGTTATTGGGACACAAGAATCTGGCCTATCAAAGATGCTAGAAGTATTTCAGAAATTTTCACAGAAACACTTTTGGGAATGCTCAAATCCTTTGAGCACTTGATAAATACTAGGGAGGTAGAGCAGAAGGTCTCTACTCCAGTCAGGAAAGAGCAGAACATTGCTTTTTAGGCTATATAAGAAACAGGAGCTCCTGCTGTTAATAAAGAGATCTTGAGTATCTTAGCAAAGAGATTCTACAAGTCAGGAAAAAGAGACTTCAGGAAGAAGTCATCCAGACAAGAAGATAAACCCAAGTATGACAAAACACCAACTAAATAGATCTTTTGTTTTGGTTGGAGAAAACCTGGACACAACATCTCTGAGTGTCCAAAGAATCAAAAGAAGTAGAAAAGAAAGGACTAGGACTCAAGAAGACAGAAATATAGTAAGCCTTCCTCAAGCAAGCATAAGAGGAAAGAGAAAGGCTTTGTAGTAAAAACCTGGAGTGATACTTAATAGGATTCCTCATCCTCTAGCTCCAGTGATGAAGATGAGGAGGAAGCAAAGGAAAAAGGAAGTTTGCCTAATTGCAATTGATGCTTCCAGCACTCATTCAGGAGAAGATTCTTCAGATGATGAACAACCACTTTCAGAAGTGGATCAGGTACTCTCTTCTTTTGACTTTAATTCTGAAGATTTTGTACATGAATTCAAAACTATGTGCATGGACCTAATTAGTTCAGAAAAGGAAATTAAACAACTTAGAGACCAATTGAATGATCAAAGTAGTTTAGTTGCATATAACCATAAATTTAAAAATGAAATTACTCTTGCAAATGAACAGATAATTAAACAAAAAACTGAACTTGGTGAGGCAAGACAACTTGAAGAATCCCTTAATGGGAGAAGCCACAAGCTGATGGACATTACAAGAACTATTAATATCAGGCTCACTGGCAAACTTGCCTTGGGTGCTTCATCAAGCCCACCCCCATTGGTCTAGAAAAATGCACTAAGGACCCCAGTAAAATTCATCTCTGAAAAAGGTATAGAACTAATCTATGAGAAACCCTCAATTGAAAATAAGAACAAACCTAACAAATAGAAAAATGGAAACAGACAAAATCAAAACAAAAACAATGTTCAGTAGTTTTCGTCAAACTCAGATCGACGAAATGTGAACAAATCATCGAACCCAGGTCGACGATCTTTGAACGATAATTTCTTCTATAATCAATCGTTTACTGCGATCGACGATTTCTGTATGGATCATCGAGCAGAGATCGATGAATTTGTTGTACAGAGAATGAATATTATCCTTCTCTGAGACGAGATCTACGATCTCAACCCATGTCGTCGAACTCAGATCGACGATCTCACTTCAAAACCCAGTGAGAATTAATAAAACCTTTAACTGTAACAAAAACCCTATTCAGAAAAGACAAACAATCAATCCTTTCACCCTTTGGGAAATTCCACCTAGGAGATACCATCCACTAGGTTATAAATCCAAGCCAACCATGTCTGTTATCTCAAGTTTTTCTTATCAAGAAAACAAAGGACGCAAGGTAACCTGGGTCAAGAACAATGAATCTTTTGATTGTTGCAGGTGAAGAACTGTCCACCATACAACCAGCAATGGTATTCAGACAGTGGGTGCACAAAGCACACGACAGGATGGAAGGACAACTTATCCAACTATAAGTAAAAGCTAGGACCTATGATTATTTTTGGTGACTCTAACTTTTGCCAGACTGAAGGCTATGGAGAAATAAGGATAGGTGTTGTCACATTCAGGAAGGTTGCATATATAAGTGGATTGAAGCATAACTTGATCTCCATTAGTCAACTTTTTGATGAAGGATTTTAGGTAACCTTCAATAGGTCCTCTTTCATTATTTCTTCAGCTGACAGCATAGTAGTTTTATCAGGTTCTAGAGTAGGTAATATTAATATTGTTAACTTCGATTCAGCCATAAATGAAATTTGTTTATTTAACTAATCGTGTAATCAAAATGAATTATGGCATAGGAGACTAGGACATGTAAATCTAAAATACATTGCTAGGCTATCTAAGGATAACCTTTTAAGAGGATTCCTTCTTACCCCTATAATAAGGAAAGCCTGTGCAGGGCTTGTCAACTAGGCAAGCAAACTAAAAATAGTTTCAAATCCATTAATAAGAGTGACTCGCCTAGGATTTTGTATTTGCTTCACATGGATCTTTTTGGACCCATTACTGTACAAAGCCTAGGAGGGAATTCTTACACCTTAGTTATTGTAGATTACTTCTCCAGATTCACTTGGATGTTCTTGTTGAAAAATAAGTCAGATAACTTCAAGGTTCTTACAGATTTTCACAAGTGCATAAAGAGTGAGTTCTCTACTCAAGTTGTATTGATCAAAACTAATCATGGTACTGAGTTTGAGTCTGTTCTTATGCAAGAGTTCTGTGAGAAGGAAGGTATTAGGCAATGTTTTTCTGCTCCTAGAACTCCTCAACAAAATGTGGTAGCTGAAAGGAAAAAACAGATCCCTTATTGAAGCTGTAGGTACATTATTTGATGATGCATACATGCCCCTTTCCTTTTGGGCAGAGGTAGTGAGCACAACTAACCATGTCCTGAATGGAAGTTTAATACAAAAGCTAAAGGCTAAGACCCCCTATGAGCTACTCAAAGGGAAGAAATCTAAAGTACACTATTTTAGAGTATTTGGTTGTGTTTGTTACATTCATATTAACAACAGAAAACACACTAGAAAGTTTGAAGACAAGTCTGAAATGGGAATTTTTATAGGATATTCTCAAGTAATCAAGGCTTATAGGGTCTATAACAAATCTACCTAGAAAATTGAAGAGTATGTACATGTATCCTTTGATGAAACTAATATGTTTTATAAGGAGAAGAATACTTCTACCAGTCAGAACTTCCAGGTACCTACTTTGTGTTAAAATTTGGATGATGTTACACTCTCTCCTGAGGTTGTTACACCATCATCTCCATAAATAGCTGAAGATAGTGATGAAGATATCAGTGAGCCAACTGATAGTGTCCGAGCAGCTGAAATAATTCCACAAGAGGAATTAGCTCCACCAACTGTTGAGCAACCAACTCCTCCTACAGAGTTAGTCACTCTTAAAGATCATCCTGTATCTCAAGTGATTGGAGATATATCAGTAGGTGTGCTGACTAGACATCAGCTCCACCAGGATTTGATGCATGCATGTTTCATTTCTCAAGTTGAACCTCAATCCATTCAAGATGCAGAGCAAGATCCCCACTAGATCCTTGCAATGCAAGAGGAGCTCAACAAATTTGAGAGGTGTAGAGTTTGGGAATTGGTCCCAAGACAAGAGAACTACCAGTAATTGGGAAAAAATGGGTGTTCAAAAACAAGATGGATACACAAGGAGCAATCATAAGGAATAAGGCTAGGCTTGTTGCTCAACGGTATATGCAGGAAGAAGGCATTGATTATGATCAGACCTTTGCTCTAGTTGCAAGGTTAGAGGCAATCAGGATCTTCTTGGCCTATGCTGCTTCTCAAAAATTTAAAGTCTATCAAATGGATATTAAAAGTGCTTTTCTGAATAGAAAACTGAAAGAAGAAGTTAATATTGAACAACCACCAGGTTTTATCTCTCAAACTAACCCTCCTTTTGTTTATAGGTTGAATAAAGCTCTTTATGGTCTTAAGCAAGCTCCAAGAGCTTGGTATGAGACCCTAGCTAGCTTCTTGTTAGAATATAGATTCTATAGAGGCATAGTAGATAGGACTTTATTTGTTAAACATCATCAAGATAAAATATTGTTAATACAAATATATGTAGATGACATATTATTTGGCTCTACAGATCCCAAACTATGTAAGAGGTTTTCCAACCTTATGCATTCAAAGTTTGAGATGAGTAGTATGGGTGAGCTCTCCTACTTCCTTGGTCTCCCGGTCAAGCAGTCATCTGATGGCATTTTTATATCGCAATCTAAGTAAGCTAATGAGCTAATCAAAAGGTTTGGGATGGCTAGTGCCTCAGCAAAGAAAACACCTATGGCTGCCAATATTGTGATTGATTCTAATGAGTATGGGAAACCTATTGATCAGAAATTATATAGGGTAATGGTTGGGTCCCTGTTATATCTCACAACAAGTAGGCAAGATATATTGTTTGCCACATGTCTTTGTGCTAGGTTCCAGGTAAATCCTAAAGAATCCCACCTTATTTTTTTAAAAAGGATTTTTAGATATATAAAGAGTTGCCCAAATCTAGGACTCTGTTATCCTACTGAGACAAAATTTGAGTTGACTGGATACTCAGATGCTGACTTTGCAGTATGTAGAGTAAACAGGAAAAGTACCTCTAGAACATGCCAAATCCTGGGTGCTAGGCTTGTCTTTTGGTTTTGTGAAAGCAAACATCTGTGTCTACATCAACTGCTAAAGTTGAGTACATAGCAGATGACAGTTGTTGTTTTCAGATGTTATGGATACAAAATCAGCTACTAGATTAAGGATACAACTTAAATAATTCCACTATATTTTGTGATAGTTCTAGTGCTATTTCTATAGCACAGAATCCAGTCCATCATTCTAGGACTAAGCATATAGATGTAAGGCATCATTTCATTAGGGAGTGTGTATAAAAAAAGAAAATCAATCTCACCTTCATCCCTACTGATTTGCAAAGGGCAGATATTTTCACAAAACTTTGTATGAAAAGAAACATCTATTCTTCATGAATTAGATAGGTATGATTAATGGAGATGAGATTATTTGACTTTCTGTCTGAGCTCGACGATTTGTTGGGAGATCGTCGAACGGAGATCGACGATCTGCTAAGGTCTCGTAAAGTTGAACGTCGAACGGAGATCGACGATCACTTCTTAGTGAAAAATTGTCGTCGAACAGAGATCGACGATTTTTTGTTCAGAGAATTTATCGTCAAACTGAGATTGATGATTTTTTCCTTCTCATCAATCTGTGGTTACCGAACTCATTTTGTATTAAAATATTTTCCAACCTTGGTTTTGAAGTCGTTTTAGTAGTTAATACGCTTGGCTAATCCAGTCTCTTCATTTTCTTAAACCTTATAATCTTGGGTTTAGACGGAAATAGTCCCGCGCTTTCCATTTCCCTTATGCACTTAATCTTTGTTTACTCTGCAGGCACTCTCTAATTGCAATTCCAGCAGTGATTACGTCCAGCATGAAGTTTGATTCAGGTTTTGATATTGATCTGGATTCATTCAAGCATAGTGATCAGATGTTTCATGATGTGTTGAAGCTATTTTATGCACCGAAGTGACAGAAGTTTCTGACGACCAGGATAAGTTACCAGTATCAGAAATTAAAGAATGGGCTTATACCTCTTCTTCAGACGAACATACGATGATAGGAACTATTTCTGGACAGGAGGTACATCTTACCCCAGTCGTTCTTACAGAAATTTTCGGTTTTATTAACGGAGAAGACGATATTTATTTGGATAAAGAGGAATTTGCTGCCATACTTGCCAAAATGGGTCATGCTGAGGCAAACCCTAGCATGTTTCTGAAAAAGAACTTGTCTCCTCAATAAAAGTTCTTGGCAGATATTGTGGGAAAAGTGCTGCTTGGGAAGCACACTGCCTATTATAATATATCCAGGAACTAGTTTCTTTTGATGAGTGCCTTGGTTAATCTGAAATTAGTGAACTGAGCTAAAGTTTTATTTGAGTTGATCAGGAAGAAAGAAAATTACAGAGAGGTCTCTCTTGGCATAATTTTATGGATTTTTCTCACTTAAAATGCCCTGAGGTGTTGACATCCCTAACAACATTCATCAATGCTTCCAAGAGACTGACCCCAACTCTCTTTGGAAAGTAGGAGAGGACTATCTCAAAGCCCTCCAGGGCTCCCTCCACCCATAGGGTTTCTGAGGACATAAGGACTGCTCCCGTCACTCCTCACCCTAGATAAGATGAGCCATAGATTCCTCCTTCCCCAGCTAGACCAACTTCCCCTTTGCCACATCAACCAACTCCGCCTCAAAGCCCTCCTACAGGAACTCCTACTCCTTTGTCTCCTCTACCACATTATCTAGAAGAGATCCCCTCCACCAACATCTCAATCCAAACCTCACCAACTTTTGATCTTCATTTTTCTTCACCAACTCATTTACCTTCTCATGAACCCTCACCTCATGTTTCCCCCCATCGAGAACAAGTGTCTATCCCTGAATCCACCACTCAACCTACCATCTCAAACATCTGCACAGCTTCTGGTCATTCCACTTCCTCTCTTTTGTCTACATCATCTACTCCATCTGATCTCATTGCCCTCCTCACCCCTACCATCAAATACATTGTAAAGGATGCCATTGTACCTCTACTAGTTTCTTTTAATTCTTTTGTTGCCTCTTTTTCTAGCCCTTCTTTATCTAGGGGCCCGACACCAGATATTACTGCAACTAGGCAGGGGGAGATGTCAATTGAAGAAGTCCCTCCTCGTCTAGTAGTTGCATCAGTAGAGGCAGACACAAGTTTGACAGCTGTAGATATAGAGATTGTAGATATAGTTTTGGCAGATACAGAGAATGTAGATATTGATATTTCCGATGCAGAAGTTATTGCATCTTTAGAATATGACATTGAAATCCCTAAAGAACCCTTGGACATTCTTCATGAAGATTGTTTCATTCTTCCAGCTTTTGAACAGACTTCAATTCTAAGCTTTTTTTATCTTTTGTATAGAGAATGTTTTCCCCCTGCTGCTTTTCAATCTTGTACAGATATAGTATATTATACTGCTCCTGTGAGAAAAGATCTTTTACTTCAGGTTCTTCAGAGTTTTGCTGCTCCAGTGCCTGAGCTCTTGGCAGCTCCTGAGCCTGAGCCTTCTGCAGCTCCTTCTGCAGTTCCAATTCCTGAGCTGATCAGTACGCCAGAGGTTTAGTGTCCAGAGCCTAAGGCCTTCTGTCCTCCAACCTTTGCTTGTTCTACTTCTCCAATACCAGACTTGGATGAAATTATTGCTGCTGATGTAGCTGAAGAACTTTCAGTTATCAAAGACATTGATGATTAGTATGATAATCCACCAGGCTCATATGATAATCATTCAGATTCAGATTTAGACTCAGATCCAAATGTCAGCAAGAAGAAGAAAGTGACCAAGAAAAGAAAAAGCTTCAGTGAAGGAAGTGCCTAAGTCTAATCCTCAAGATTACATTCCTTACTTCATCAGGCACAATATTACTCTCACATCAACTACTCCTCACTGGATGCGATTTTCCAAGAATGAGATGAAGGCTCCAAAGAAAAGGAGAAAGACTGGCTCCTCTCCTGTCAAAGTTTTCAGGAAGGATCCACCTCCTCCTCCTCCTTCAGTAGGTGCTAGTGGAAATTTTTCTTCTAAGATTGCTACCTCCTCCAATCAGTAGTCTTCTTATGCTCCTCACTCTAACAACAGACCATCCAGTTCTTATTCAAGGGGATATTCAAGAAGGAGAGGTAGACAGAATGATCAGGCTGACAGAGAAGATATTTCAGATTCTAGCAGGAGATTCAGAATTCTTGAAAAATTTAGTCAAGTCAGACCTCCTCCAAACCTTCATGACAGTCATTCTCAATATACAACAACAGAAACAAAATTACAAGAACAATCAATCAAGCACGGGAAGCTTCAGAAGTCCTCTCATGACTCTAAAGAATAATCATCTTAGTATGAACCTTTTCTTGATCCTAACTTCAGGATGGCTAGGTTTCATGAATTGATTGCTCTCTCTCAAATAAACAAAGCTAGAAAATAAAGAACTGATCCTTATCAATTCTCGACTATGTCTAAGTATAGAGAGAAAAAGCTGGAACAATTTGATATTGATAAGAATATCTTTGATGTTAATGCCTATATGGTGGTACATCTTGAGGCAGTTGTTCCCAGAGCAGCTACAATTAAAGTTCTTAGAGAAGCAGATATGAAAATGACAAGACAGCAAATAGTAGTTCCAAAAAGAAGAATTGAATTTACTAAGCCAGCTTCAGACAAGTCTTAATAACTTTCTTCCTTTTTGTGTCTATATTTATTATTATAAATATCTGTTGAACTTTTCTTATATCTCATGACAGATATATTTATTTAGTTTTCCTATTGTTTTCTTTTATTGTTATTTAATGACCTCACCCAAATAGAGGGAGATTGTTTGATCCCTAGTTTGAATTTGGGCTAGGTTCACTAATCTAGGCTAAGTCAGACCAACATTGTATAGCTAGGGTCTAGTCTAGTGTCTTAGGTGTCAGTCAAGTCAACAACTCAGTGAGACAAGACAAAGAAATAAGAGGATTAGAGACATCAGAGAGTGAACAAGGCAGAAATTTTTCAAGTAAAAAGTCATTCACAATCTCTGAAGAGAGCTCGACGATATTCATTCTACGCTCGACGATCTCATAGTTAAATCTCTATGTGTTGAGATTGACGATTGATGAACTCAGGTCGATGATCTTTGATTTACTTTCTGGATTGAGATCAACGATCAACCATCTCAGTTCGATGATCTTGAAGCCCAATTTGGAAAGCAGATTTTTAGGTCAATGATCACAGGGCTCAGCTCGACGATAGAGGATGTTTGAGCTCGACGAACTCAGGACCAGATCGACGATTTGTGCTAGATCAACATTTTATTCCCTGCAGTTATTGTTTTCCTTATTGACTGTTTATTCTTTTGCTTATATGCCGCTGAGTGATTAATGCATATATTCTCTGAATATAATCGTTCCTTGCAAGCATTAATTGCTGGTTTTCACATAGTTATTATACAGCATTTCTCGGGATAGTTAAGGAAATATGTTAATTCTCTTATAGCCGTTGCACGAGTTCCCGAGATTCCAACAGTCAATCAATGTGGATGATTTCAAATTCAGTTTGGAATTATTCAAAGAAAAGGGACTCAGAGAATAAAATACCCAAAGAATTATTATTCAAGACTTCTTGATGCTGTCGATTGACTTTTGAAAGAAATAACAAGGCTATAAGAAAAAGAAGTAGAACAGCTCTCAGTTCCAAAAATAAGAGTTCATTCAGAAAGCTTGTGGAGACAATCATCTTCAATCAGTCTCAGCTTTTTGTATTTCAAGTCCTACACCCTGTAGAAGGCTCTGATCTCTTGAACCATTCAAATCATAGGACAAGCCTTGACTCCATCAGGATCACTCTCAAGTCTTCTCTCATTTGCTTGAGAAAAGAGAAGACAGCTCAAATTTTTCCTTCCCCCCTCTGTGTAAAGTGTTTTTACTCCCTTCAAAAGTAATTCCTGGTTGTGAGGTCACCTGATAAAAAGACTTCAAGTTGGTTTTCTAGAACCTGATCAAAAGCCAGAAGGGTTGCAATATCTCCCTTGAAATAGATATTATTTGGTGGCAGTCACCTGATAAAAAACCTGAGAGTGATTCCTACCAAGGGGTAGAAGAGTGGATGTACCCAGATTTGGGGAACCACTATAATTTCTTATGTCATCTGGTTGCACCTTTTCTTATTGCTCTTGCTAGTTCCTGTGATATTTTGAATAGTTCTCTAGTTTTCCTTCTGCTTAAATATTTATTTGTATCACCTATTTTTGTACTCTGATAAGAAAGTTAAAAACATCCTGAAGTTTTTATAGCACTCTATTCAACCCCCCCCCCATTCTAGAGTAGATTTGAATAACTCCCTCCTTTCATTATTTCTAGTATGGTTCGTCCTGACCACGCAGAAGATAGCTATGGGCAGTCAATTCAAGAGTCTGACTCAGGGTGAGATTAGCGTGGACGATTACATTCATGAGTTCACGATACTGGGTCGTTATGCTAGCTCCACTTTTTCTAACGAGGAGCGCATGACCAATTGGTTCTATGAGGGACTACGTGACTAACTTAGGTTACTACTCTCAGGTCCGATGACGCAGGGATTCCTAGTCCTGGTCAACAAAGCCCGATCTCTAGAAAAGGATATGAAAAGAGTTCGGGGTAAGAACGACTTGTCGGTGAAGAGGTCGGAGTTCAAAGTACCAAGATCACCGAAGTTTGAGTACCGAAAGTGGAACAAGAAGGCAAAGTATTCTTGATCGGCATCTTCATCGGTTACAACTTGTGCATCTTCAGGGAATGGAGGCCAAATTCACTATTACAACTGTGGCAATTAAGGGCATAAAGCCCACAATTGTTGGAGCGGCAAGTTAGAAAAGAAGGCAGGAGCTTCCAATGCTGAAAAGGGGAAGGCGGTGGAGTCAACAGCATCCCATCAAGCTCCAACCCAGCCTAGTGTCTATAACCTTGGCCAGCCGGAGGCCATCAAGCAGGGCGATGTGGTGACAGGTATGCACTAGATTTTAGTTGTAATATATTTGCATGCCCTTTATTTTATACTTTGGTCGTATGACTGTCGTGTTTTAGACTTTGTCGTGGTCATGGACTGTCTGGCTCGAACACTATTTGATACAAGAGCTTCACATTCCTTCCTGTCGGAGGACTTTGTGTCTCGTATCAGAGTGACCTCTTCTATGGCTAAGGATAGATTTGATGTACTACTGCCTAATGGGTGTTCGATGCGCGCAGATAGAGTCTGTTGCGTTAAAGTGCTGATTGGGAGCCAAACTTTTGACTTGGAAGCATCACTACTACCGATAGTAGAGTTTGAGTTAATATTTGGCATGGATTGGCTCTCGGAGCAGTGTGCATTCATCGAATGTAGTTTGAAGACTGTCAAGTTGGGGTCGAATACGAGTCAAGAAACTACTTTTTCAGGTAAGAAGGGGCTGGGTAAGACGATGATGTCTGCCCATCACGTGGTTAAGGATGTTCATGAGGGTGCAGAGTTATTCTTCACTATTTTAGAGGGAAAGAAGCCCAAGCCTATTTTGGCTAGTATTCTAGTGGTGTCGGAATTTGTCAACGTATTCCCATATGATCTCCCCGGAGCTCCACCTCAACATAAGATTGATTTCACCATCGAGTTGGTTCCTAGCGCCAAACAAATGTCACGGTCTCCTTACCGTTTTTACCCAAGGTAAATGGCTGAGTTGAAACCGTAGCTTCAATAATTGATAGAGCAGGGGTATGTGCATCCGAGTACATTACCTTGGAGCGCCCTAGTCCTCTTCATGAAAAAGAAGGACGGAAGTCTGCAGCTTTGTATCGATTATCGAGAACTGAACAAGTTAATAAATAAGAACAAGTACCCAATTCCGAGAATCGACGATTTGTTCGACTAGCTGGTTGGGTTGATGGTGTATTCTAAGATGGATTTAAAGTCTGCTATTATCAACTAAGAATCAGGGAAAGCGATATTCTGAAGATGGCGTTCAGTACACGTTATGGGCATTATGAGTTTACAATCATGCCTTTCGGGCTGACTAATACGCCCTCCGTGTTCATGTACTCTATGAACCGGACATTCAAGGAATATCTGGAAGTGTTCGTGATAATGTTAATTGATGATATCCTCGTATACTCCAAGTCCGAGTTGGATCATGCAGAACATTTACATATTGTTCTGGAGACTTTTAAGAGCAGTCAACTTTATGCCTAGTTCTCGAAGTGTGAGTTCTGGCTTTCTTCGGTTATGTTCCATTATCATATTGTTAGTGGTGAGGGAATCACAGTGGATCCAGTGAAGATTGCTTCTATACGGGAGTGGCCTGTATTATCTTCGGTGGAAGAAGTTTGGAGTTTTCTGGGGCTTGTTGGCTACTACAGGCACTTCTTGGAGAACTTCTCACGGATAACATTACCCTCACCACCATGACAAGGAAAGATCAGATGTTTGTCTTGACGCCGGCGTGCGCGCAAGCTTTTGAAGAATTGAAAAGTCGTCTGACCATGACGCTTGTCCTATGTTCGCAAAGTGGTACAGAAGGCTTTGAGATATACAGCGATGCTTCGGGCAGCAGCTTAGGTTGTGTTCTACTTCAGCATGGGAGTGTAATAGCATACGGCTCATGCTAGTTAAGGGAGCGTGAGAGGAATTATCTGGTACATGACTCGGAGTTGGCAGCCGTGATATTCGCCCTAAAGTTTTGGAGGACATACCTATATGGTGTAATGGTCAATATTTATACCGACCATAAGAGTCTGAAGTATCTACTAGATCAGAAGGACCTAAACATACGACAGTGAAGGTAGATGGAGTAATTTGGGGACTACACCTTCAAGATTCACTACATGCCTGACAAAGGTAATACAGTTGCGGATGCATTAAGTCGCAGAGCTCCTAAGAAGGCCAATTGGTTGTCAATACATGACGAGCATTTAGTTCGAGAATTGGAAGCCTTGGAGATTTCTTGTGTTGATAAGAGGTCTAGTGCTGAAGCTCAGCTGAACTGGATAGAGGTGTAGTATGACCTGGCTGATCAGATATGGTAAGAATTGGAGTTGGGTGACAGCATGAAGCGGTTCATGGCTGAGGCTTTGGATTGTTCAAATGCCCAATTTGCTATCCATGATGGGTTATTGTGGAAGGATAGTCATTTGTGCATCCCAAGTATGGGTAAAATATGGGAGTAATTGATGTGCAAGGCTCATCATACTAAGTACTCGATTCACCTAGGGAGCACAAATATGTACAGAGATATGAAAAACCTATTCTGGTGGTCGGGACTTAAGGACAAATCACTTTTTATGGCAAAGTGTCAAACGTGCTAATGTGCATTACTGAGCTTCGAAGAAAATAAAGCAACTGAACTAGCAATCCAATGAGGCAAGTTTACCTAGTGAACTGTAGCTAGGGGACAAAAAGTGTCGTATTGAAATCTGGGAACTGTTGAATAAACTTACTCACACGAAGACTATTATTTTATCGATGAGAAAACTGGGTTTGAGAAACTAATTGCAACAAAAGGAAGAAGTCTAATGCTAGAAAGAGAACTACCACAATAAATTTGAGAACTATTAGAAGCGATAACAACAAAAGGTTGAAACTATGAAATGGAAGAGCACTCAATCAAGAATCACCTCGGCAAGAGTTAACTAAGAAATGCGATAACAATGAACCTAAACTTAATAGGGTAAAAGTCCATGACCGTGGTGGTTCCTGAAGCTTAAACACGCTTCTCTTGAAGTCATGCCCAACTGAGTTTAGGAATGGCTAACTGACTCTCGTCTGGATCGGAGGCATAAAGCTCGCTTTACGCGGAGAACCCCACTATTAGAATTTACTCCAATCCGGGAGATTTGGACGTCTGCCTCTCTCAAGGGGTGCATACAAATCCCTTTCCTCTTGAGTGCTCACTTCAAACTATCGGCCTCTCGGCTAGCCAAGAATGAAAGCTAAGGTGGAGAGTATATATCAATAATATATCTCCAACCCAAAAGAAATCAAGAGTAATTCAAGGCTAAACCCTAAAAAGAAAAGGTAAAATTAAAGCATCATAACTTAATCTCTCGAACCTCGGATCATCAATATCGAGTACAAGGAGGATTAGTTACTCATGGTGTAGAAAAAGAAAATTTTATTCAGAATTTGAAAACTAACAGCGAGCAGAATTGAAAGAGAAAGACGAGCCATTTTATTTCTTAGTGAAGAGTCAAAAGGAGGGCACACATGTACTATGAAGAAAGCTTCCACACACGCTATAAGTACAATAAAAGAGTAATATTGAAAGGCTACAAGTATTTGCATGAAAACTAAATAACTAAAAAGCTTGAAATGAGGAGGGAGAGAAAAGCTTGAAGCTACAACACTAAATATCAGCACCTCTCCTCCCAAAATCTGGATAACAAACCCTAGAGGATGATCCCGATTTATAGATTTTTTTCTGGCTGGGTCCCGCCCTATGACACGCCTTGGAGGGCATTACAATAAGGCGTGTCTGATTCGGTGCGACATATGGGCCGTTGGAAATAAATTCTGGCGCAGTTGCTGGGTTACACGCCCCTCGAACACGCCGGTGTAGGGCGTGACACCTGGGCGTGTCGGATTCGGCGCGACTTTGGTGCGCTGAAATTAAACTCTACACGGACTTCTCGGTACTTGGCGGGACATGCCTGGCAGACATGCCCATGGAGGGCTTGAAAGTAGGGCGTGTCAGCTGACTTTTGCTGGAGATTGGCTTCGGACAGACGGCTTCATTCCCCTGGGTTACACCCCCTTGGCACATACCCGGGAAGGGTGTGACCAGGGGGCGTATCACAGCAACAATCTGGCAAAAAATAGAAAAATAGAAAGAAACTTGTTAGCGATGAAATTATATACAAAAAGAGGGCAAAATATGAGAATACAAGACATGGTTCGTGTATTAAAACCTAAAAATACCCTAATAGTTTAGGCTACAAGCGTATTATTAAATTCCCCCAAGCTTAAGTTTTTCTTGTCCCAAGCAAATATATTAAAACTAGATTATCATGAAAGTGACTAATCAAAAGTTTTAATTATGCTATCACAAGTACTATGCGAAATTCTATGAAGAGAGAAGGCGAAACGTAAACCTAAAACAATTATTTAAACATGGTTTAATTTTTATAGACATTACTTAACAAAAATAAATCATCCAAAAATTTTTAACCAAATTCTTTAAACAATTAAATAAAGCAACAAAATGAGAAACAGATTGAAATGTTACTTGATTCTAAGAGGAATTTTATACCAAAATTAAACAAAGAGCAATAATCTATATTTAAATTAAAGACTTTACTAATCTATTATTTCTTTTTTACTTAGCTTATAAGATGATCTAGGAGCATGAATTGACAGTCTTAATAGGACTGAAATGTTTGGATTAGGCATAAAAATAGGATTGGAGTTCAAAGATAAACATGAGGGCTTAAAATCATTCTAAACCAAAATAAAGAGCTTCTAAATAGAAAAAGTTTGCTTCTCCCTTTTCGTATTATATTTTTTTTTCAAAGACCATCATAAATTGTCTCTTTATATATATATATATATATTTTCATTTTGAATTGGCCAACCGACAGTAAACATTTCTTCTGAGCATCCTTTTTCAAAAAGATTTCCATAGATTTTAAAATAAACTTATTACAACATGAAATTTGAGAAGCTCAAAATTATAGCGTGAAAAGAAGGGTTGGAAAATTTTGGCTTGGGTGAAAATGAAATGTGGAGCTTTCAATTGAAATTGGAAAAAGGCTCAAAAGAGGTTAACTAGGGGGATAATTTTAGGGTTTGCAAGATGGCCCAAACGAAAACAAAAATGGCCTATATCATTTTCATGCTCCTAAAGTTTTCCTAAAGCATTAGTTTTGAAAAAGTTCAAAAAGTAGGTCCTAAAAATTTAATATAGACTAATGAACTTGGTTTAAAACTTAGGATAATATGAGTCTTAGATCGTTCACATCTACTATGCTAATCAAAAGTTGACTTTGCAAAAATTATCCAAAAAGAAAAGAGGAAAAATAGTGGATGATGAATTTTTTCGAAAGTAAAGAAAATAAATAAAGAAAACCATAAAAAAATGCAAGTTTAAAAAAAACGTTTCACTTTAGCATGCTACCGTGAATTAGAGACACAGCATGGCCAATATTTTACTTGTGAAACATAATTAAAAAGGAGGATTAGAAATTTTATAAATAGCTAAGTGCTTTTTATAAGATTTTGAGAAAAACAAAATAAAAGTAGGGGTAATATTGAAATACCAAAGAGATGTCTAAACTATTGGATTTTTTTTTTGAAAATAAAATTCTCAAAAAGAAGAATATATACTAAAAAAAGGAGGAAGTCCTTAGCAAAAAGAAGGAGGAAGTCCTCCCCCAAGCTTAAATTGGACATTGTCCTCAATGACAAAAGAAGGGGATTGGAGAAGGAGAGAAAGTTAGAATGCAGAACTGAAAGACAGAATTGAAAAACAGGTACTTCCCCGGATTTATGCATTGCGAAAGCCGAGTGATGTCGCTCCCTCAAATGTCTTCTTTAGACTTTGTGATGGAATCAGCAACATTGGAGCAGGCGATCGCAGGAGCTTCAGCGTGTCGATGCAGTCCGGGGCAAAAATTGTTAAAAAAAGAAAACAAAAAAAGATAACTTAGGCTGCCTCCCAAGAGCGCCGTTTGTTTATAAGGGTCATTGAGCTCGACCCAACAATAGAATATTATCCCAGATTTTATTGTCCAGAAATAAAATTGTTTTTAACAAAAAAAATAAATGTTCGAAGTTAGAGTTCGTGTAGCAGATACTTAATAGTGTTAGGTCTGACATAATCATCACCAGAGAAATAAAGTTTAAGACGCTGACCATTCACTTTGAAATTTACCTTATCAGGGTGTGAAATTAAAACAGCACCATAAGGAAAAACTTCTAAAACAGAAAAGGGCCTAGACCAATGAGATTTTAATTTTCCCGGAAATAAACGTAAACGTGAATTATATAAAAGAACCTGGTCGCCCGACTTAATGGTTTTCGGATGCCTTAAGTGTTTATCGTGTAAACGCTTCGTCCGCTCTTTATAAAGTTTGTTATTTTCGTAAGAGTAAGAGTGCCACTCGTCGAGTTCATTTAGTTGAAATTTTATAAGGTCACCGACAGAGTGGGGATCAAAGTTTAAAAATCTTAAGGCCCAAAAAGCGCGGTGTTCGGGTTCTACAGGCAGATGGCACGATTTTCCATAGACTAGCCGATACGGCGTACATCCGAGGGCGGTTTTGTACGCTGTTCGGTATGCCCATAAAGCATCGTCTAGTTTGGCTGACCAGTCTTTCCAAGAAGTTGAAACAGTCTTTTCTAATATTCTTTTTATTTCTCTATTTACTACTTCAACTTGTCCTTTAGTTTAGGGGTGGTTGGCAGTTGAAAGCTTATGTGTAACGTCGTATTTAGTAAGGATTTTTGAAAATTGCGCGTTACAGAAATGGGAACCCCTATCGCTAACGATGGCGCGCGGCGTGCCGAATCTAGAAAATAATTTTTTCGAAAACGTGACTACAACTTGGGAGTCGTTAGTAGGAAGAGCTTAGGCCTCTGCCCATCGTGAAACATAATCAATGACAACTAAATTATACTTGTTTCCGAAGCTAGAAGGAAGGGGGCCAACAAAATCGATTCCCCAGAGGTCGAAACATTCGCACTCAAGGAAATAATTTTGCGGCATTTCATTTTTATTTGAAATATTTCTCGACCGTTGGCAACTATCAAACCTACTTTCAAAGGCTTGTGCGTCTTTAAACAGGCAAGGCCAGTAAAAACCCGCGCAAAGTACCTTGTGAGCGGTGCGAGCAGCTTGATAGTGCCCACCTATCAAACCTTGATGTAAACGTTTTAAAATATCAATTCCGTCTTCATAAGAAACACATCTCCTTATCACTTGATCCGCACAGATTTTGAAAAGATGCGGGTCTTCCGCAAAGTAGTTCTTCAGCTCAGAAAAGAATTTCTTCTTTTGCTGAGAGGAGAACTCTTTTGGGAGCACCCGGGCCACTAAATAGTTGGCGATGTGTGCGAACCAAGGAGAAGTAGATGCGTTATTTGAAAGCAGCTTTTCATCAGGAAAATAATCATTAAAAGATTTTTCATTTAATTGTTCTATAAAGGGATTGTCTAATCTGGAGAGATGGTCGGCGACCAAGTTCTCGGCTCCTCGCTTATCACAGATCTCTAAGTCAAACTCTTGTAGAAGTAAGACCTAGCGAATCAAGCGCGGCTTGGCATCCATTTTGGCAAGAAGATATTTGAGGGCCGAGAAGTCCGTAAAAACTATGATTTTTGAAAGCGTAATGTAAGGACGGAATTTATCAAATGCGAATACAACAGCTAAGAGCTCCTTCTCAGTCATAGTGTAATTTTCTTATGCAGATGTGAGGGTTTTACTAGCATAATAGATGGGCTGGAAGTTTTTAGATATACGTTGACCTAATACGGCTCCCACCGCGAAACTACTTGCATCGCACATTATCTCGAAAGGAAGGTCCCACACCGGAGCTATCATAATCGGTGTGTTAATTAACTTTTCTTTAATTGATTCAAAGGCAGAAATATAAGAGTCATCAAAAATGAATGGAGCGTCTTTTTCTAAGAGATGGGTGAGGGGCTTAGTGATCTTGGAGAAGTCCTTTATAAAATGACGGTAAAAGCCAGCGTGGCCTACGAAACTTCTTATAGCTTTTATGTTTATAGGCGGCGGCAACTTCTCGATAACTTCTATCTTGGCAACGTCTACTTCAATACCTTTAGCAGAAATTTTATGGCCCAAAACTAACCCTTCCCTTCCATGAAATGACATTTTTCCCAATTCAGGGAAAGGTTAGTCTCTTCGCATCGTTCTAAGGCTTTTTCGAGGTTTTCTAAACACCTATCGAAGGAATCACCGAACACGGAGAAATCGTCCATAAATACCTCCATAATGCTTTCTATGTACTTGTCAAAGATAGCGAGCATAAATCGCTGGAATGTAGCTGGCGCATTGCACAATCCAAACGACATTCTTCGGTAGGCGAAGGTGCCGAAGGGACAAGTAAATGTAGTTTTCTCTTGGTCCTCGGGAGAGATGGGGATTTGAAAATACCCCGAGAGGCCATCGAGAAAACAATAAAAGCTATGGCCGGAGAAACGTTCTAAAATCTGGTCGATAAACGGCAAAGGAAAGTGGTCCTTGCGGGTGGCGTTATTCAACTTACGATAATCTATACACATAAGCCAACCAGTCACCGTCCGTGTCGGGATTAATTCATTATTCTCATTACTAACTACTGTTATCCCTCCCTTCTTTGGTACTACCTGAATAGGGCTAACCCACTTTCTATCTGATATTGGGTAGATAATTCCTGCGTATAATAATTTCATAACCTCCCCTTAACTACTTTTTTCATGTTCGGGTTTATACGGCCCTGAGGTTGAATGGAGTTACACGAATTATCTTCCATTAAAATTTTATGAGTACAAAAAGATGGGCTTATGCCCTTGATATCAGAAATTTGCCAGGCAATGGCTCGGCGATGCTTACGTAGAACTAGAAGAAGTTTCTCATGTTGGATATATGAGAGGTACGCCGAAACTATAACAGGCAGCTTGGAGTCTTTTTCTAAAAAGGCGTACTTGAGATGTTCAGGAAGTTCTTTAAGTTCTCGAGTAGGGGGTTCTTCATAAGAGGATTTGGAAATTCTTTATTTTTCAAAAACGATATCTTCGTAAACTTTTTTATAAGGAAAATTAAAAGGTGTGGAGCTGGTGGCCAAGGCGTCTTCTTGCAGCATTTCAGTCGGAAGTGTAGAAGTGGAAGAACAAAAATCAGAAAATTCTTTCTCAAATTCAGAAAGGCAATCAGAAGATTCATCACTTTCTTATAGCGATTCAGTTGGAAGAGAAGAGGAACAAAACAAAGAAAATTCTTTTTCAAACTTGGATAGGCAGTAGGAGGATCCATCACTTAAGGTGTCTACGAAAAAGCAGGAGTCATCATTTTCTAAGGTGTTCTTCATCGAAGGGGTGATAGAAAATGTGACTTCATCGTCGCCTACTCGAAGAAAGAGCTTACCATTGCTTACATCAATGATGGCTCGGGATGTGGCAAGGAAGGGTCGGCTAAGGATCAGGGGAACCTCGACGTCTTCTTCGATGTCCAAAATGACAAAGTCCACCGGGAAGATGAACTTGTCGACTTTTACTAGAATGTCCTCCACTACTCCTAATGGGTACTTGACAGATCTGTCGGCTAGCTGGATACTCATACGTATGGGATTAAGGCTACCAATTCCTAGCTTCTTAAACAACAAGAGGGGCATCAGGTTTATACTCACGCCTAAGTCGGCTAATGCGTGCATGACAAAAAGATCACCGAAGACACACGGGATAGAGAAACTACCCGGATCATTGATCTTCTTCGGCAAACCGTTTGTTAAAATAGCAGAGCACTCGGCCTTTAACGTGAGATGCGAGAGGTTCTCTAACTTTTTCTTGTTGGTCAAGAGGTCCTTAAGATACTTGGCGTATTTCGACATCTGCGAAATCACTTCGTGGAAAGGCAGATTTATGTGGATTTGCTTGAAGATTTCTAAGAAACGAGAGTACTGATCATCTGGACATTGTTTATTAAGTTCTGAGGGGTATGGAGGAGTTGGATTATTTTTGAAAATGGGTGGTGGAGTGAGACTTTTTTCTAAAACGGGGGTGATAACTTCTTCAGCAGAGGGTGGATTTTTTGAAATGGGGGCGGAGCTTGCCTCGGGCTCTGTGCAAACCATTCCAGAACTTTGCTTCCCACTCCGAAGAGTTATAGCTTTTGCTTGCTCTCTTTGGTTGGGCTCAGTATTGGCAGGAAGAGACCCGGCGGGTCGCACAGAAATAATTTTTGCGAGTTGCCCTACTTGATTTTCTAAACTTTTAACGGTCGCGACAAGGGTTCTTATGGTAGCGTCATTTATATTCATATATTTAGCAAACATTTCCTCCAAACATGGAGGTTTTGGAAATTTTTTGGTAGGTGGTGGTGGTGGTGTAGAAAAATCATTTTGTGGTGGAGGACGTATTGCGTTGGAGGGATTACACCATGAAAAGTTCGGATTATTACGTAAAGCAGGATTATAGCTATTCATAAAAGATAAACCAGGAGCAGGATAATTAGGAGCAGAAAAATTATGCATAGTGTTTCTAGAGATATTTTTAACATAATCCAATTGTTCGGAGGGAGGGGGAGTTGCAGATTCCCATACTTGAGGGGCGGATGCAGCAGTTATCTCCAATATCTTTTTGTTTAATATTTCAACTTGTAGAGCGAGCTGGGAGAAATTGTCCACTTCAAAGATACCTGCAGGTTTGTTCGGGCGGGACCTAGGCACATTCCACTGATAAGTGTTCATGGCCATATCCTCAAAAAGATCAAGAGCTGCTTCCGGGGTCTTATGGTTTTAAGTACCACTAGAAGCTGTGTATATTATTTGCATTGTATTTTGATTTAGCCCGTTATACAACATCTGCACTTGTAACCATACAGGCAGCGCGTGATGTGGGCATCGTCTTAATAATTCTTTGAATCTTTCCCAAGTCTCGTATAAGGTTTCAGAGTCGATTTGTCTAAAAGCGGAAATGTCGTTCCTAAGTTTTGTAGTTTTAGCTGGCGGAAAATACTTCGCCAAAAATTTTTCAGTTAATTCATTCCAGGTTGTGATGCTATTTTTAGGTAGAGTATTCAGCCACTGCTTAGCCTTAGTTCTAAGAGAGAAAGAAAATAATCTTAGCCTAATAGCATCATTTGTTACACCATTAATTTTGAAGGTATCACAGATCTCAAGAAAGCTAGCTATATGTGCGTTCGGATCTTCGTCCTGTAGTCCATCATATTGCACATACTGCTGCACCATTTGAATTATGCTAGGCTTTAATTCGGAGTTATTGTTAGCAATAGCAGGGCGAACTATGCTAGATTATGTACCCTCCAGGTTTGGTCTTGCGTAATGGGACATAGTCCTCTGCATGGCTTCCTCTTGGTTGGGTCTTTGCAAGACTTGCTCTGCATTGGGTATTTCCATTCTAAAGGTAGAATGACTCGAAATGCTCAACCGGTACTTGGAGAGTAGGGCCTTGAAATCGTAATCTTATCCGAAGAGTACGCTCAATTTCGTGGTCCAAGACAAAAATAACCGACGGACTTCCCCGGGTCATGCACTGGAAGAAGAAAGAGAGAAGTATTGAGTTTTTTTATTTTTATTTTTTTAAACAAATAGATTTTTTTTAGATTTTTTAGCTCCCAAACTTCCCAAGGACTACCCGATAAAGGGTTCGTAAGGTACTAGACAGGATAGCAGCACTTAAAGGCGCTTTGCCCTTTTTAAGAGAATTTGTTGGTGTAGGAAACTTGTGATGTGTGTTTCTAATAAGAATGGTAATTAATTTTTTTTTAATTTTAATTTGTAAGAAGGAGGATAAAAGTAATAGGTTTGTGTTTTCAATATATCAACAAGAGTTGATTCCCGACAACGGCGCCAAAAACATAATGTGCATTACTGAGCTTCGAAGAAAGTAAAGCAACTGAACTAGCAATCCAATGAGGCAAGTATACCTATCGAACTATAGCTAGGGGACAAAAAGTGTCGTATTGAAATCCGGGAACTGTTGAATAAACTTACTCACACAAAGACTATTATTTTTTCGATGAGAAAACTGGGTTTGAGAAACTAATTGCAACAAAAGGAAGAAGGCTAATGCTAGAAAGAGAACTACCACAATAAATTAGAGAATTATTAGAAGCGATAACAACAAAAGGTTGAAACTATGAAATGGAAGAGCACTCGATCAAGAATCACCTCGGCAAGAGTTAACTAAGAAATGCGATAATAATGAACCTAAACTTAATAGGGTAAAAGTCCTTGACCGTGGAGGTTCTTTAAGCTTAAACACGCTTCTCTCGAAGTCGTGCCCAACTTAATTTAGGAAGGTCCGACTGACTCTCGTCTGGATCGGAGGCCTAAAGCTCGCTTTACGCGGTGAACCCCACTATTAGAATTTACTCCAATTTGGGAGATTTGGACGTCTGCCTCTCTCGAGGGGTGCATACAAATCCCTTTCCTCTTGACTGCTCACTTCAAACTATCGACCTCTCGTCTAGCCAAGAATGAAAGCTAAGGTGGAGAGTATATATCGATAATATATCTCCAACCCAAAAGAAATCCAGAGTAATTCAAGGCTAAACCCTAAAAAGAAAAGGTAAAATTAAAGCATCATAACTTAATCGCTCGAACCTCGGATCATCAAGATCGAGTATAAGGAGGATTAGTTACTCATGGTGTAGAAAAAGAAAATTTTATTCAGAATTTGAAAACTAACAGCGAGCAGAATTGAAAGAGAAAGACGAGCTATTTTATTTCTTAGTGAAGAGTCAAAAGTAGGGCATACATGTACTATGAAGAAAGCTTCCACACACGCTATAAGTACAATAAAAGAGTAATACAGAAAGGCTACAAGTATTTGCATGAAAACTAAATAACTAAAAAGCTTGAAATGAGGAGGGATAGAAAAGCTTGAAGCTACAACACTAAATATCAGCACCTCTCCTCCCAAAATCTGGATGGCAAACCCTAGAGGATGATCCATATTTATAGATTTTTTTCTTGCTGGGTCACGCCCTATGACACGCCCTTAGAGGGCGTGACATTAGGGCGTGTTTGATTTGGTGCGACATATGGGCCGTTGGAAATAAATTCTTGCGCGGTTGCTGGGTTACACGCCCCTCGAACATGCCTGTGGAGGGAGTGACACCTGGTCGTGTCAGATTCGGCGCGACTTTGGTGCGCTGAAATTAAACTCTGCACTGACTTCTCGGGACTTGGTGGGACATGCCTGGCAAACACGCCTGTGGAGGGCGTGACAGTAAGGCGTGTCTGCTTACTTTTGCTGGAGATTGGCTTCAGACCGACGGCTTCATTCCCCTTAGTTACATGCCCTTGGTACATGCCTTGGAAGGGCGTGACCAGGGGGCGTGTCACAGCAACAATCTGGTAAAAACCTTAAAAAAAAGAAAGAAACTTGTTAGCGATGAAATTATGAAATGGAAGAGCACTCAATCAAGAATCACCTCGGCAAGAGTTAACTAAGAAATGCGATAACAATGAACCTAAACTTAATAGGGTAAAAGTCCATGACCGTGGTGGTTCCTGAAGCTTAAACACGCTTCTCTTGAAGTCATGCCCAACTGAGTTTAGGAATGGCTAACTGACTCTCGTCTGGATCGGAGGCATAAAGCTCGCTTTACGCGGAGAACCCCACTATTAGAATTTACTCCAATCCGGGAGATTTGGACGTCTGCCTCTCTCAAGGGGTGCATACAAATCCCTTTCCTCTTGAGTGCTCACTTCAAACTATCGGCCTCTCGGCTAGCCAAGAATGAAAGCTAAGGTGGAGAGTATATATCAATAATATATCTCCAACCCAAAAGAAATCAAGAGTAATTCAAGGCTAAACCCTAAAAAGAAAAGGTAAAATTAAAGCATCATAACTTAATCTCTCGAACCTCGGATCATCAATATCGAGTACAAGGAGGATTAGTTACTCATGGTGTAGAAAAAGAAAATTTTATTCAGAATTTGAAAACTAACAGCGAGCAGAATTGAAAGAGAAAGACGAGCCATTTTATTTCTTAGTGAAGAGTCAAAAGGAGGGCACACATGTACTATGAAGAAAGCTTCCACACACGCTATAAGTACAATAAAAGAGTAATATAGAAAGGCTACAAGTATTTGCATGAAAACTAAATAACTAAAAAGCTTGAAATGAGGAGGGAGAGAAAAGCTTGAAGCTACAACACTAAATATCAGCACCTCTCCTCCCAAAATCTGGATAACAAACCCTAGAGGATGATCCCGATTTATAGATTTTTTTCTGGCTGGGTCCCGCCCTATGACACGCCCTTGGAGGGCATTACAATAAGGCGTGTCTGATTCGGTGCGACATATGGGCCGTTGGAAATAAATTCTGGCGCAGTTGCTGGGTTACACGCCCCTCGAACACGCCGGTGTAGGACGTGACACCTGGGCGTGTCGGATTCGGCGCGACTTTGGTGCGCTGAAATTAAACTCTACACGGACTTCTCGGTACTTGGCGGGACATGCCTGGCAGACATGCCCATGGAGGGCTTGAAAGTAGGGCATGTCAGCTGACTTTTGCTGGAGATTGGCTTCGGACAGACGGCTTCATTCCCCTGGGTTTCACCCCCTTGGCACATACCCAGGAAGGGTGTGACCAGGGGGCGTATCACAGCAACAATCTGGCAAAAAATAGAAAAATAGAAAGAAACTTGTTAGCGATGAAATTATATACAAAAAGAGGGCAAAATATGAGAATACAAGACATGGTTCGTGTATTAAAACCTCAAAATACCCTAATAGTTTAGGCTACAAGCATATTATCACGTGTGCCTTGGTGAAGGCGGAGTGCCAGAAGCACGGAGGATTCTTGAAGTCTTTTCCTATATCGGTGTGGAAGTTCGATGATATATCCATGAACTTTGATCATGGTTTGTCGAGATCGCAAAAGGGAAACAACGCGATCTGGATGGTCGTTGATCGTTTGATGAAAGTCTCGCACTTCATCCCAAATAAGATGGACGATTAAGTTGAGAAACTGATAAAGTTGTATGTAGAAAACATTATACGACGTCACGTTGTGCCCCATAACATCTTAAGTGACCGAGATGGGCACTTCACGTCCAATGACTAAAGGATAGAGCATCAAATGTTGAGGACCAAGCTGAAGTTCACTACAGCCTTTCATCCGTAGATAAATGGTCAAACTAAGAGGGTCAACAGGACGATAGAGGACATGATTTGCATGTGTGCCCTTGATTTCGGTCATAGGTGGGAAGATCACCTGTATATGATTGAATTTGCTTATAATAACAACCACCAAGCTCACATTCAAATGGTGCCCTTCAAGGCCCTGTATGGTAGGAAGTGCCATACTCCATTGTCTTGGTTAGAGACGGGCGAATTAAATCTTTATAAAAGGAAAGAAGTCAAAGATGCGACTTCGATTGTGCGAACAATCCGTGAGCGGTTGTTAGTTGCTCAGGATAGGCAGGCTAAATTTTTTAATGCCAAGCACAGGAAAGTTGAGTTCATCATAGGCGAATGGGTATATTTGAAAATTAAGCCTCTCAAGGGTGTCTCAAGGGTTCGACGCTTGAAAAAGCTGAGTCCGAGATATCTTGGGCCATTTGAGATACTGGATCGTATTGGAGAAGCTGTCTATCGGGTTAAGTTATCAACGGAATTAAGTGGTCTACACGATGTATTCCACATATCGGTGTTGCAGACGGCATTGCAAGAGCCTACGTAAGTGGTTGCTGCAGTTCAATTATCGGTTGATAGTTGGTTGACAACGAGGGTCAAACAAATTCAATTTGAGGATGTAGAAGTCAAAAGACTGTGTAATAAAGAGATAAGGATGGCCAAGTTCCGATGGGACAACTGTAACCAAGAGGAGCTTTCTTGGGAGCGAGAGCAAACCATGAAGTTGAAGTTCCCCAAGTTATTCAATTAAAATATACAATTTAAGGTTGATTTAATTCCTTAGTTTCTTACATAACTTAATTTTGGGACGAAATTCTTTAAGTGGGAGAGATTTGTAATGCCCGAAATTCCATAAGGCAAGAAATTATTCTCTGAGGTTATCTACCGGTGGTAGCTAGTTACTACATGGCAGTAGCTCCAGGCTTAGTGTCGATAGCGTCAAGAGGGTTAAGAGGATTGAGTCGACTCAATGCTGGACTTACCACGTGGCGGAAAGTTGTTACCGTGCGATCGTAGCAGGGGTATTAATCTTGCAGAGCTCTCAGGAAGCTATCGCCCGGTGATAGCGTTACCATTGGCGATAGCTGGGTCAATTTAATTATTTTAGTTCTCGGGATTCTACCGCGCGGCAGTCGCAGCTAGCGCGCGGCTATAACGGCAAGTGTCGTATCGTAACCGTCAACGTCTTTTGCGTGGCATTAGCATCCTATCGCGCAGCGATAGGGAATCCGTAATAGTTGGGCCACGTGTCGGACCGCGATTGATAGGTTTCGGCAGTTGTGCCCGAAATGAGGCATTGAATTAAGGTAATGCACGGTGGTAGCTAGTTACAACGCGGTGGTAGATTTATTTTTAAGCGTGGTTTAACTGTTTCTCTTCATCTTATTTTGGAGTGAGTTTGTGCCCTGGTTTTCTAGATGAGGAGCAGTAGCGCCGGGAGTAGGGTTCTTGCCGTAATTCATGTTTCGGGTCTAAGATTCGCAAGGCGAGTTCTGATTTGCGGAGGCAAGGTCAGAGCAATCGTTTTCAACCGTCCAAATTCCTCCCACGGTACCAAAGAGTATATCGAGGGTAACGATCCTCTTACTTGGACATGTGGAGTCCTTTCTTTTTGAATTAGAGGGTAGACACTCCACGAACAAGTGGATACGGTTCTCCCTATGGGTAGATCTGTGTATCCCCATTGTATTGAATTTATATCCTGAATCGAAGTATAGAATAACCATGTTATGTGAAGCCCATTCAGACGGGTTGGACCAGATTGGTGATGTTTTTATGTTTTTTATGTCGGAGAAGATTCTGTGGTTATCACGTATATTTCAGAATCGTAGGGTGTGTAGATGACTTCGTTGAGAGTACTGGGGGTAAGTCTTCAGGAAAACACCCGTTTAAGGGGAAGAACAGACAATATGTCCCCTACCGCGCGATTGTAGTTCTACCGTTGGCGATAGCTTCTAGTACGCTATTTATTGTTTGTGAAGCCTGTCTCTGGGAGACCTGAGAGCTATAATTTGATTGAGCATGAGCTAAAATTATTCAGCTTTGGTAGCAATGAGTGCTATCCTAGGATCCATACTGGGTTATGGATCATGAGGAAAAGGTAAAGGTGATTGTTGGATCCCTAGTTGGATTTGGGATAAGTTCCCTAATTTAGGTTGAGTTTGACCCACATTGTATAGCCAGGATTAACTCTAGTAGTCTAAGAGTTTAGGCTAGTCTTTGGGTTCAACCTTCATGGACCAGCCAACAGAGGACCTCAGTAGTTTGAAGACTTAGAAGATTCAGAGATCAAAATGATCAGTTCGAAGTTCTTCGAACTTAGCTCAATGATCGTCGATCTCAAATTGACGAACTCAGAGTTATTTCTCTGAGTTGAGCTCGACGATATTCGATCTCACGATAAATAAACCTAAGATTAATAGGGTAAAGGTCCTTGACTGTGGAGGTTCCTAAAGCTTAAACACGCTCCTCTAAAAGTCGTGCCCATTTGAGTTTAGGAAGGTCCTACTGACTCTCGTCTAAATCGGAGGCCTAAAGCTCGCTTTATGCGGTGAACCCCAATATTAGATTTTACTCTAATCCGGGAGATTTGGACGTCTGCCTCTCTCGAGGGGTGCGTACAACTCCCTTTACTCTTGAGTGCTCATTTAAAACTATCGGCCTCTCGGCTAGCCAAGAATGAAAGCAAAGGTGGAGATTATATATCAATGATATATATATCCAACCTAAAATAAATCAGGAGTAATTCAAGGACAAAACCTAAAAAGAATAGGTAAATTCAAAGCATCATAACTTAATCACTCGAACCTCAGATCATCAAGATCGAGTACATGGAGGATTAGTTAATCATAATGGAGTGGAGGAGGGGGGATGAGTAGTAAAGCATTAAGAACACAAAGATAATAAAGGAGAGAAAATAACACTTTTCTATTAATGATAAAGAAAGCTTACAACTTGAAATGAAGGAGATACACTTGTATGGAAATGAAAAGACAAAGCTAGCATTACATTAAACTACTAAATTTAGTACAAAAGCTATTAAAAAAGCTTGAACTAAACTAGGGTTGAGAAAAACTAAAAAGAGAAAGAAAGAGAGAGGGATAAAATATACATCAAAATCTTCACTAAGAAAAGGGGTAGCACCTCCCTACACAATCAAAAAAACTATATGGAATGATGGAGAAGGGCTTAATTTATAAAAAAAACTTAAGGCGGGTGACACGGCCAGCGACACAGCCGTATTGCTGGCCTTTTCCTGTACAGGTTGACCTCAGGCAGTGGTTATAGCAGGAGTGATCATGTCATCGTTGAAAAAGTGGGCTCGCCCATACTGACACGGCCAGCAACACAGCCATATTGGTGGCCGTATTGACAGAAGTGGATGGATTTTGACGCGGAATGCATTTATTGCTGGTAGCAAGCTTCGATGTGATGGCAACATGCCCAGCGATACGGCCGTGTGGGTGGACGTGTACTCCTCTGGATAGTCTTTGGCCTCTATCAACACGGTGGCGATACAGCCGTGTTTGGTGGTCGTGTCCTTCTCTAGAGAGTCTTCAGCTTTCAGTCAACGCGGAGACAACACGGTCGGGTTGACACGGACAACAACACGTGTGGAGACACCGTCGTATCAACTGGCCGTGTTATTCTCCGGATGATATCTGGATTTTTCCTCTGGTGACACGCCATGTTGACATAGCAAGGTTGATACGCCCTATGACACGGCCGTGTTGGTGGTCGTATCAGGTCATTTTTGGCCAAAATTCAAGAAACCTGCAAAACAAAAATAAACATTAGTGGCATAAATAAATATAAAAGGAGGTCAATATATCGGCTTATAAGACATGATTTGCACATTATAAACTAGAAAATATGATAATAGTTTAGACTACAAAACGTATTATCATTGCCTGCAGCTTCAATGAGTGTTCTATTTTTCCTTTCAGCTAACCCATTTTGTTGAGGAGTTCTAGGAGCAGAGAAATAGTGCCTGATACATTCCTTCTCAAAGAATTCTTGCATGGGAAGAGACTCAAACTCAGTACCATGATCACTTCTAGTCAATGCAATTGGAGTAGAGTACTCAATGCTTATGCTCTTAAGAAAATCTGTAAGAACCTTGAAATTATCTCACTTGTCTCTCAAGAAGAACACCCATGTGAACTTTGAGAAGACATCAATAATTACTAAGGTATTGGACTTCCCTCCTAGACTCTATACATCAATGGGTCCAAAAAGATTCATATGGAGTAGGTAAAGTTTCCTAGGTGAATCACTCTAATTAAGAGACTTAAAACTATTTTTAGTTTGATTGACTAACTAACAAGCCCTGCAAATGCTTTCCTTCTTATAAGTGTAAGAAGGTAATCCTCTAACAAGGTTGTCCATAGAAATTTTAGCAATGTTTTTCAGGTTTACATGACCTAATCTCCTTTGCCAAAGATCATTATTATTACTGATTTGGTTAGACAGAAATATTTCAGTCTTAGGTGACTTAAAATAAACTATATAGATATTTCCAACTCTAGTGTCAGTTAAAACTACTTGGTTATCAACTGAATAAATAATATAGGAAGTTTTGTTAAATGATACTAGAAACCTTTCATCACATAACTGACTTATGGATATAAGGTTGTGCTTCAGTCCACTTATATATGCAACCTTCGTTAAGGTGACTGCTCCAATCTTGACCTTTCCATATCCTTCAGTCTGGCCACAGTTGGAATCACCAAATATTACTTAGGTCCTAGCTTTCACTTATAGTTGATTAGGTTGTCCTTGTTTCCAGTCATATGCTTTGAACAACCACTATCCAGATACCACTGTTGCTCTGTGGTGGGATAGTCTTTCACCTGTAATAAATCAGATTAGCTATTCTTGACCCAGGTTACCTTAGGTCCTTGTTGATTTACATAACTAATGTTGGAAATATATGAGTATTCTAGTTGATTCTTGTAACCTAGGGGATGATATCTTCTAGGTGGAATTATCCATTGGTTAAAGGGATTAATGTTTTATCTTTGTTGATTAAAAGTCCTATTAGAATTAAAGTTTCTGTTATTATAAACAGGGGTCGATGAATTCTGGTACGTTCGTCAATCTGAGGTCAACGAACGGGGATGAGTTTGTCGAACTCCACTTAGAGAATGAAAGTATTCATTTTCTGGGCCCCAATTTCGTCGATCTCTGGTCGACGAATCTTACTAGTTTCGTCGATCGTAGTTAAGAGAATAGTTATAGTAAAAGTTTGCGTTCGAAGTTTGTCGACTTGAGTTCGACAAACTGTACACATTTTGTCGATCTGAGTTCGATGAAATCTGTTGATCATAATTCTAGTTAAGATTTTTCTTACTCTTTCTCCTTTTCTTATTCTTGTGTTTAAGTTCTATTTGATTAATATTGTTATCTTCTATGTTCTCTTTACCCTTTTCTGAAACAAATTTTATAGGAGTTGTTAAGATATTCTTCTAAATCAGTGGGGGTTGGCTTGATGAAGCACCTAAGCCCATCTTGCCATTGAGCCTAGCATTTACTGGGCTTGTTATGTTCATTAGCTTGATACTTCTCACATTTAGGGATTCTTTAAGTTGCCTTGCCTCAGCTAATTCAGATTTTAATGATATAAATCTGTTCATTAGCTAAAGTTATTTCATCTTTTAATTTGTTATTTTCAGAAAGCAGGTTTTCTTGTTCAATTAGTCTTTCTCTAAGTTGCTTAATCTCTTTTAAGAATTAATTGATTCAGTACATAAGGACTTGAATTCAGTTCTAAATTCATCTGTATCAAAATCAAAAGAAGACAGTACCTGATCTTCTTCAGATTCAGAGTCTTCATTGTCTGAGTGTTCAGCTTCTGCTTCTGAACAACTGCCCGATGCATTGATGGCCATCAGGCAAATCGCCTTTGCCTTTACTTCCTCTTCATCTTCACTGGAGTTGGAAGATGAAGATTCATCTACAGTTTCACTCCAGGTTTCAGCCACAAAGCCTTTCTACTACCTTTTGTGCTTTGATGAGTTGTAAATATACGCATATTTTTGTATTTTATTTAAGTCATTTTATTATTATTTCATAGTTTTTAGTTTGTTTTGTTTAATAATTTGTTTTTTTTACAAATAATTTCTAACTTAGCTTTATTTTTTGTTTTTCTGGAATTTTCCAGAAAATTTGTGAAATTCTCATAGGACACGCCCGTATCAAAGAGGTCACACCCGTGACAGGGCGTGTTCCTTTGATTTTTCCATCAAAATGGGTTTTCTGCAGAGAAATGGCAAGTCACGCGCGTGGACTGTCTGTCACACCCGTGTCCGCGTTCGACACTCAATGCCGTCGACACTCAACGCCGTCGACACTCAACGCCCAGCCAATACGCCCAGCCAACACGCCCATGACACTCCCGTCACGCCCGTGTCAGTCAACACAGTCAACCCAGTCAAAGATAAGTTGTTGCCGACATCAAAACTACCAGCTAGCTTGACATGCCCCCCTGTCACGCCCGTGATCGACACGTGGACTGCCCCGAAGTCAGCTCTGTCGTCAAATTGCTGGATCAAGTCATGCACAGTATCGACACGCCATCTATCACCCCCGTGACTAGGGCGTATCACACCCGAAAATTTTGTATATAAATAAGAGCCTTTAGAATGCTTTCCTGTTCTTTTTTTGGACCATTTTGCTAAGGGGAGGTGCTGCCTAGATGGACTTCAAGCCCTGTAATGGAATTTTCTCCCCCTCTCTCTTTTATTTTTCTTAGCTTTGTAACCTTTTGTTTTAAGTAATAAAATTTGTAGATTTTCTCCCTTACTTAGTTATGGATTTCATCTATGTGCCCTCTCCTATGCAATCTTATTTATGCTTTGTTTTATTTTTAGTTTTCTTGTCTTTAAAATGTGTGTGTGTGTGTGTGTGTGAGAGAGAGAGAGAATAGGTTTTAGCTTTTGTTATTTTGTTATTTCTTTTTACTTAACTCATTTAGCTTATGATTTTATCCGCATTTCAAGCCGTTACGCTGTCCGTTTTATTTTCGAACTCTGCACATGTTTAGGTTTAGATTTCTCTTTTTAGGTTTGTTTTCATTCTTATAGTTTTATAAAAATGGTTTAAGAAGTGTTATTTTTATTTTCTTTAACTTAGGATATTTAGGATTGTAAAACTTTTAGTCTTTTTTAGTTTTATTTTCACTTATTTAGCTCTTTTATAAAAATATAAGAATGAAAATATAGTTGTTTTAATTTATCGAGCATTTTCATTTTGTGTTTATTTGCAAAACTTTTCGGTCGTTTAATTTTTATTTTGTCTTTTTACGCATTTCTACCGCATTCTAGCAGTAGAAATGTCGTTGTTTTAATTTTTTTAGCATCTTTGTTTTTCTTATTTTTTTGCAAGTGTGTGTGCGTGTATGAGTTAGATTTTATAGCTTTATTTCAATTTATGTAGAGTGTGTGCGTGTGAGCATATATTTCTGCCTACTCGTTAAGAGTTAAATGGAGCATTGTTTTCATTTCCCACCCACTCGTTTGAGTGGGACTTGTCTTTTTATTGCTTTAATTTTTCTCCTACTCACTTGAGTAGGAAACTTTGTGTGCGTGTGTGTTTTCATTTATGTAGATGCGTGTACGCATTTTCATTTATGTAGAGTGCGTGTGTGCATTTTCAATTATGTAGAGTGCATGCGTGTATGAGATAGATTTCCCCCCGCCCACTCATTTGAGCTGGGACTCGCAATTTACTGCTTTCCTTTATAGCTTTCATTTACTGCTTTCCTTTACAGCTTTCCTTTACCGCTTTCTTTTATCGCTTTCTAGCTTAAGTGTCCCCATTCCGATGAGTGGCTAATTGCTCTTAGCCCTCAATATCGAAGAGCATTGGGACAGATAAAATTCCTTTAAATAATTAAAGGTCCTGTTTTCCTATTTAATTAAATTACTTATGGTTTGCCCCGGGATAAAGACGCGTAGCACCGCATATCGATGTATGGGCTCTATTTCTGTTATCCATACACAATGCCGAGATGCCGCACGTATGGAACGATCACCCTTGGGCAAAGAGAGATCCACACTAACCCTTGAGAGAGGAGGCGCGCAACTCTACCGGATTGGGTTCCCCACCCAATAGCGGGGTTCTTAGCGTAATGCGGGCGTTAAGAGTAATCCTTCATCGGTCTAACGATCGGTCGAATAGTCTTTGCGTTCAGGTGAGCGATAGTCCTATAAATAAGTGAGCTCATTCTTATTGAACCTCCACGGCCAAGTCTCCGCCTTAATTAATTTGAAATTTAGGATCTCTTTTTATTAAAAGTTATTTTAGTTCGAATTCTGTTTTGATATTCGTCGCGCTATTTATTCATTGGCTTTCTTGCTTAATTCTTCCTGCATTTTTTATCTGCTTTATTTTTTATGAACTATTTATATTTTTATGTCTGTCATTTTCAATTTATAAACCACTAAATTATTATCGGTAAAATAATAGTTCTTTCAGGGAAAGAGTAGAAATATGTAAACCGGCCCCGAGAACAATACGACCCCTATATTCCGCACCGGAATATCTTGTACTACACGCGATAGGTACACTTGCCTCCCTCTCATTAAAACTCGATCTAAAACCCTTTTTTATATAAAATAAATCCGCGCGCCCCGCCTTTCTTTCTAATACACATAACCACAGCTTTTTCTTTCTTTAATAAACCATAAAAACCCTAACCCGCGGGGCGCCGCGAGGTTTAACCATCATGCTTGTTGGAGGAGGGCATGTTGTAGTGATGTTTCCTTGTTTCTTTTTCTCTTCTTCTCTCCTTATTTTGGTTCTCTGGGCACTCTGAGATGAAGTGTCCAGGCTTCCTGTAACCAAAATAAACAACTTCTTTAGTTGGTATTTTGTCATACCTGGACTTGCCATTTTGCCTTGATGACTTTCTTCTGAAATCTCTCTTGCCCATATTGTAAAATCTCTTGGCTAAGAGACTCAGAATTTCTTCATTGACTGTTGGGGCTTCTATTTCTTCATTTGCTTTGAATGCAATACTTTGCTCCTTTCTGCCTAATGAAGGTGTCTTCTGCTCTACAACCTCTCTGGACTTTATCAAATGTTCATAATACTTGAGCTTTCCAAGTAGAGATTATGTGGAGATCTCATTAAGACTTCTGGCTTCCTTGATAGGCCAGATTCTTGAATTCCATGAGCTGGGGAAGCACATAAGGATTTTTGCATTAACTTCTGTCAGGGTGATGTCTTTATCCAATGTCATTAGCTCATTGATGATTGAGCTCAGTCTATTATACAAGTCACTAATAGACTCTGAATCATCATTTTTGAAGTTCTCATATTGTGAGATGAGATTGGATCTCTTATCCTTTCTCTCATCTGCTGAGCTAGCAACCATCTGGTTAAGGGAATCAAAGATAGCCTTGGCTGATGTGCACTCAACCACCTTTTGGAAATTGTCATCAGACATTGTTTGAACTAGAATATTCATGGCCAATGCATCAGCTATTTTGGACATTTTCTGAGCATCTGTCCACTCAAGTGGTGGAACAACATGTGTGCTGGAATAGCATGTGTGCTGGAACTAGCAGTAGTTGTTGCCACTGGAAATGGTGGTCCTGTCAAAATAGAATTAAAGATATCCTCATCAATATAGTTCATAAACATCTTAATTCTTGACTTCCAGATAACAAACTTATTTATGTTGCAAACTGGAGGTCTGGTTCTTGCATATTCTTTGTTTTGTACCATTATGTGATAACATAAAAACTAGGAAAAGAAAATCAGATCTAGCAAGGATCTTTTGGTTCTAGTGTTAGCTTGTACAACCAAACAAACACTCCTCTGATACCAATTGAAAGATGAAGGTTAGACCTGATTTACTCTAGAGTGGGGGGGGGGGTGAATAGAGTAATTAAAATTTTGGCTATTTTTAATTTTATCAGAGTTGAGAATTGGTGGTCTCTAAGCTTCGAAGAAAATAAAAAGCAACCGAACTAGTAATCCAATGAGTTAAGTATACCTATCGAACTGTAGCTAGGGGACACAAGTGTCGTATTGAAATCCGGGAGCTGTTGAATAAACTTACTCACACGAAGGCTATTATTTTATCGATGGAAAAACAAGGGTTTGAGAAACTAATTGCAATAAAGGAAATAAAGCTATGCTATAAAGAGAACTACTACAGTTAATTAAAGAGCATAAAGTAAGCGATTACAATGAAGGGCTGAAACTATGAAATGGAAATGCAGTCGATACATAATCACCTCGGCTAAAGTCGACTAAGAAATGTAATAAAAACCTAAACTTAATAGGGTAAAGGTCCTTGATCGTGGAGGTTCCTAAAGATTAAACACACTTCTCTCGAAGTCATGCCCAACTTAGTTTAGGAAGGTCCGACCGACTCTCGTCTAAATCGGAGGCCTAAAGCTTGCTTTACGCAGTGAACCCCACTATCGGTTTTTACTCCAATCCGGGAGATTTGGACGTCTGCCTCTCTCGAGGGGGCATACAACTCCATTTACTCTTGAATGCTCACTTCATTCTATCGGCCTCTTGGCTAGCCCAGAATGAAAACAAAGGTGGAGAGTATATATCGATAATATACCTCCAGCCCATGAAAAATCAAGAGTAATTCAAGGCCTAAAACCTAAAAAGAAAAGGTAAATTTAAACATCATAACATAATCGCGCGAACCTCGGATCGTCAAGATCGAGTACAAGGAGGATTAGTTAATCATAATGGAGTGGAGGAGGGGGATGAGTAGTAAAGCATTAAGAATACAATGAAGAAAAGAGCAGTTTTATATTAGTGAAAAAGAGAGCTACACTTGCATGAAAATGAAATTAAAATTGCATGAAATTTAAAACCTATTCTAGCCCTACATTAAGCAACTAAAACAAGTGCATAAATTATAATAAAAGCTAAAACAAACTAAGACCTAAGCTAGGGTTAATAAAGGTTATTCCTTGTATTTTCCTCTGGCTTCTAGATTCCTCTAGAATAAGTGACACACCCTAGGTCACGCCCGGGAGGGCGTGACAAGGAGGCGTGTCAGGTCAATTTTGACCAATTTTAAGAAAAGTTGCAAAAAGAGAGAAAAAAGTTAGGGACAATAAAATTAACATAAGAAAGATAAAAATAAAACTTAAAATATAAGATTTGTACATTATAATCTAGAAAAATACGATAATAGTTAAGACTGCAAAACGTATTATCAAATTCCCCCAAGCTTAAGCTTTGCTTGTTCTCAAGCAAAAATATAAAACTAGATAAACATAAAATATAAGTAATCAGAAAGTTCTAATTATGCTAACACAAGTACCATGCGAAATTCTAAATAGGGAAATGGGGAAACGTAAATCTAAAAAAATTATTTAGGTACGGTTTAACTTTTATTAACTTTACTCAATGAAAATAAATCAACCAAAATTTTAATAAAAATTTTTAAATAGATTTAAGCAAAGCAATGAAAATGAAAAAACGCATTGAATTGTTACTAGATCCAAGCAACGCATTATAATTATATCAATTTAATTAACAAAAATCTAAGTTTAAATCCAAAACAAAAACTGATTTACTTTTCTTTTTTTTCTTAGTTATTAAATAAAATTCAAAAGGCGTGAATCAAAAGGACTTAAATAGGACAGAAACATTTGGTTTAGGAATATGATTAGGAGTGGAATTCAAAGGTAAACGTGAAGGCTTAAAATCACAATAAACCCAAACAAAGAGTTTCAAAAAAAATTCATTTAAAATAAAAAAATATATATATTTTTCTTTCTTTTTCATCTTTTCTCCATTTTTTTTCTTTTTTCAAAACAAAGGCCATAAATATTTTAATTTTCATTTTGAATTGGCCAAACAAAAACAAACATATTTTTTGAACATACTTTTTTTTTCAGAACCTTTCTCCCAAAAATATCACAAAACAACCTATAATAATCTTGGATTAATTTTATGAAACACAAAAAGGCTAGTGTTATTCGATAGGTTGGAAATTTTGGACTTGGTGAAAATGATTTGAATAGAGGAGCTTTCAAATGAATTTCGAAAAAGCTCAAAAGCGACTAACTAGTGGTAAAAATTTTTAGTTTGCAGGAAAGCTCAAAGGAAAACAAAAATGGTCTAAATCATTTTCACGCTTTTAAATTTATTTAAAACAAAGATTTGAAAAATTTCAAAAAGAAAGTCCTAGATATTAAAAGAAGATTGATGAAATTATCTTGAAAATAGAAATAATAAGAGACTTGGATCGTTCACATCTACTATGCTATTCAAAAGTTGACCTTACAAAAATTATCCAAAAAACGAAAAGGAAAATAGTGGATGATGAATTTTTGAGAAAGTAAAGGAAATAAAGAACGAAAAACCATAATAGAAATGCGAGTTTTAGAAAATATTTCACCTTAACATGCTACCGCGAATTAGAAACACAGCATGACCAACATTTTACTTATGAAACATAATTAAAATGGACGATTAGAAATATTTTAATTAACTAAGTTGTTTATAGGAAATTTTGAGTTAAACAAAACAAAAACTAGGGGTACTATTGAGATACCAAAATGTCTAAACTATTAGAGTAAGAACAAAAAAACAAATATATTTTTAATTTTTGAAATATTCTCTTTTTTTTGGATTTTGGAAATATTTCCTTTTTTTTTATTTTAAGATATTCATTTTTGTGGGTTATTTGAAAAAAAGATACACAAAAAGAAAAAATATTTACACTAAGCAAAAAGAAGGAGGAAGTCCTCCCCCAAGCTTAAAATGGATATTGTCATCAATGACAAAAGAAGGGGATTGGAGGAGAGAAAATAAAAGTACAGAATTGAAAGACAGAATTGAAAAATAGGTACTTCCCCGGATTTATTTGTTGTGAAAGCTGAGTGATGTCGCTCCCCAAGGCTTCTTCTTTGGACTTCGTGATGGATTCAACAATGTTGGAGAAGGCGACCGCAGAAGCTACAGCTTGTCGGAGCCGTTCGGGGCAAAAATAGTAAAATAAAGAAAACAAAAAAAGATAACATGGGTTGCCTCCTAAGAGCACCCTTTGTTTAAAGCGTCGTTGAGCTCGACACATCAAAAATAATATTGTCCAAAAATAATGTTGTCCAGAAATAAAATAGTTTTTAACAGAAAATAAAAGTTCAAAGCTAGAGTTCGTGTAGCAGTTACCTAATAATGTTTTGACTGACATCATCATCACCAGAGAAATAAAGTTAAAGACGCTGACCATTCATTTTGAAATTACCCTTATCGGGGTATGAAATTAAAACAGTTTCATACAAGAAAACTTCTAAAACAGAAAAGGGCTCAGACCAATAAGATTTTAATTTGCCCGAAAATAAACGTAATCGAGAATTATAAAGAAGAACCTCGTCGCCCGGCTTAAAGGTTTTAGGGTGCCTTAAGTGCTTATCGTGTAAACGCTTCATCCTCTCTTTATAAAGTTTGTTATTTTCGTAAGCGTAAGAGCGCCACTAGTCGAGTTCATTAAGTTGAAATTTTCTAAGGTCACCGACAGAGTGGGGATCGAAGTTTAAAAATCTTAAGGCCCAAAAAGCATGGTGTTCTAATTCTACGGGTAGATGGCATAATTTTCCATAGACCAGCCGATACGGCGTACATCCGAGGGTGGTTTTGTACGTTGTTCGGTAGGCCCATAAGGCATCATCTAATTTGGCTGACCAGTCTTTCCTAGAAGTTAAATCATTCTTTTCTAATATTATATTTATTTCTCTATTTACTACTTCGACTTGTCCGTTAGTTTGGCGGTGGTAAGCAGTTGAAAGCTTATGTGTAACGCCATATTTGGTAAGGATTTTTGAAAATAGTGCGTTACAGAAATGGGAACCCCTATCGCTAACTACGGCGCGCAGCATACTGAATCTAGAAAATAATTTTTTTAAAAAGGTTACTACTACTCTGGAGTCATTCGTAGGAAGAGCTTGGTCTTCAGCCCATCGTGAAACATAATCAACGACAACTAAAATATACTTGTTTCCGAAGCAAGAAGGAACGGGGCCAACAAAATTGATTCCCAGAGGTCGAAAATTTCGCACTCAAGGAAATAATTTTGCGGCATTTTATTTTTATTTGAAATGTGGCCCGACCGTTGGCAACTATCACACCTACTTACAAAAGCTTACGCGTCTTTAAAGAGGCTAGGCCAGTAAAAACCCGTGCAAAGCACCTTGTGAGCGGTGCGAGCTGCTTAATAGTGCCCACCTATCGGACCTTCATGTAAATGTTTTAAAATATCAACTCCTTCTTCATAAGAAACACATATCCTTATCACTAGATCAGCACATACTCTGAAAAGATGCGGGTCGTCCCAAAAATAGTTCTACAGCTCAAAAAAGAATTTCTTCATTTGCTAAGGGGAGAATTCTTTTGGGATCACCCGGGTCACTAAATAGTTGGCGATGTGTGCGAACCAAGGAGAAGTAGATGTGCTAAGTTAAAGCAGCTTCTCATCAGGAAAATAATCATTAAAAGATTTTTCATTTAATTTTTCTATAAAGGGATTGTCAAATCTTGAGAGTTGGTCGGCGGCTAAATTCTCGGCTCCTCGCTTATCACGGATCTCTAAGTCAAACTCTTGGAGGAGTAAGACCCAGCAAATCAAGCACGGATTGGCATCCGTTTTGTCAAGAAGATATTTGAGGGCCGAGTGGTCCGTAAAAATGATGATTTTTGAAAGCGTAATGTCAGGATGGAATTTATCAAATGCGAATACTACAACGAGGAGATCCTTCTCGGTCATGGTGTAATTTTCCTGTGCAGATGTGAGTGTTTTACTAGCGTAATAGATAGTTGGATGTTTTTAGATATGCATTGACCTAATACGGCTCCCACCGTGAAAATACTCACATCGCACATTATCTCAAATGGAAGGTCCCACACCATAGCTATCATAATCGGTGCGTTAATTAACTTTTCTTTAATCAATTCGAAGGCAGAAAGACAAGAGTCATCAAAAATGAATGGGGCATCTTTTTCTAGAAGATGGGTAAGAGGCTTGGTTATCTTGGAAAAGTCCTTTATGAAGCCCCGGTAGAAACCATCGTGACCTAAGAAACTTCTTAAAGCTTTTATATTCGTAGGTGGGGGAAGCTTCTCGTTAACTTTTATCTTCGCAATATCTACCTCAATACCTCTGGCAGAAATTTTATGACCCAAATCTAACCCTTCCCTCACCATAAAATGGCATTTTTCCCAATTTAGGGCAAGGTTAGTCTCTTCACATCATTCTAAGACTTTTTCGATGTTTTCTAAACATCTATCAAAGGAATCGCCGAACACGGAGAAATCGTCCATAAATAGCTCCATAATGCTTTCTACGTACATGTTAAAGATAACGAGCATACATTGCTGGAATGTCGCTGGTGCATTGCACAATCCAAACGACATTCTTCGGTAGTAGAAGGTGCTGAAGGGACAAGTAAACGTAGTTTTCTCTTGGCCCACGAGAGAGATAAGGATTTGAAAATATCCCAAGAGGCCATCGAGAAAAAAATAAAAGCTATGGACGGATAATCGTTCTAAAATCTGGTCGATAAACAGTAAAGGAAAGTGGTCCTTGTGGGTGGCGTCATTCAGCTTCCTATAATCTATACACATACGCCATCCCATCACCGTCTGTGTGGGATTAATTCGTTATTTTCATTACTAACTACAATTATCCCTCCCTTATTTGGTACTACCTAAATAGGGCTAACCTAGTTACAATCTGATATAGGATAGATAATTCCTGCGTCTAATAATTTCGTAACCTCAAACTTAACTACTTCTTTCATGTTCGGGTTTATACGGCACTGAGGTTGAATGGAGTTACACAAATTATATTCCATTAAAATTTTATGAGTGCAGAAAGATGGGCTTATGCCCTTGATATCAGATATCTTCCAAGTAGTAGCTCAGCAATGTTTACGTAGAACTAAAAGGAGTTTTTCATTTCGTACATCTGTGATGTAGGCTGAAACTATAACTGGCCGCTTGGAGTTCTTTTCTAAGAAGGCGTACTTGAGATGTTCAGGAAGTTCTTTAAGTTCTAGGGTAGGGGGTTCTTCATAAGAGGTTTGAGAAATTCTTTCATTTTCAAATACTATATCTTCGTAGATTTTTTTAGACGGAAAATTAAAAGGGGTGGAGCTGGTGTCCAAGGCAGCTTCTTGCAGCGATTTAGTTGGGAAATTAAAAGAGGAACACAAATCAGAAAATTCTTTTTCAGAATCAGATAAAAGAAAAGAGGATTCTACACTTTCTTCACTTAGGTGTAACAATTCAGTTGGAAGAGAAGAGGGGGAACAAAAAGAAGAATTATTTTTTCAAAATTATAGAGGCAATAGGAAGATTCATCACTCATGACATCTACGAAAAAATAGTAGTCATCATTTTCTAAGGTGTTTTTCATCGAAGGTGTGATAGAGAAATTTACTTTGTCGTCGCCTACTCCAAGGAAGAGCTTACCATTACTTACGTCAATGATAGCTCGGGAGGTGGCAAGGAAGGGTCGGCCAAGGATCAGGGGAACCTCGACGTCTTCTTCGATGTCTAAAATGACAAAGTCCACTGGGAAGATGAACTTGTCGACTTTTACTAGAACATCCTCCACTATTCCTAACGGGTACTTAACGGATTTGTCGGCGAGCAGGATGTTCATGTGTGTGGGGTTGAGGCTACCAATTCCTAACTTTTTAAACAACGAGAGGGGAATCAGGTTAATACTCGCACCTAAGTTGGCTAATGCGTTCTTTACAAAAAGATTACCAAAGACACACGAAATAGATAAACTACCCGGGTCTCTGATTTGTTTCGGCAACCATTTATAAAAATAGCAGAGCACTTGACATTTAACGTGACATGCAAAAGGTTCTCTAACTTTTTCTTATTGGTCAGGAGGTCCTTAAGATACTTGGCGTACTTTGGCATCTGATAATTTGTTTTGTAGCCTAAACTATTATGGTAATTTCTAGTTTTCAATTTACAAATCATGTCTTGTATGCTTATATTTTGGCCCCTTTTTGTATATATTATTGTCACTAACATTTTTCCTTCTTTTTGCAGATTTTTACCATGTTTTGCTGTTACATGCCCCATGGTCACGCCCTCCTAGGGCGTGTACCTAGGGCGTGTAACCTAGTGGAATGAAGCAAATAGTCTGAAGACAGAAGACAGAGATTTCCACCCGACACGCCCCAGACACGGGCGTGTCACATTCAACACGGGTGTGTAAGTAGGGCGTGACACGCATGTCTGCAAAATTCTCCGCTGCCAGCGCATTTCCATCCTTCACCAATAAGTCACGGGCGTGTCCTCCTAGTCACGGGCATGACCTGCAAAGTTCACAGTTTCGGCACCAGCAACAAATTTGACTTGTCTACTGACTGACACAGTCGACACGCCCCAGACACTGGCGTGATATAGGGCGTGTCACCCCAAGTTCCGTGAAAAATAAGCTTTCAGTAGTTGTTTCCTGTCAGAGTTATTACGGAGATTTCGTACCAAACCCGACACGCCCCCGACACGGGCGTGACACGGGTGTGACGCGGCCGAAAAAATTTCTATAAATAGAAACCCATCTCCTTGAGTCCAGCATCCAGATTTAGGAGGAGTAGTGCTGCTACTTTAGTTTTTATGTCTTAAGCTTTTTTCTCTTCCTCCTTATCATTTCAAGTAACTGCGTTTCTTCAGATTTCATGCAAGCCCTTGTAGTATTTTTGTATTTTCTTTTTATAGCATTTATAATCATCGTAGAAGGTGTTCTTATAGTATTTGTGTGCCCTAATTGTGACTCATCTCGATTAAGAAATAAAATAGCTCTTTATTCTCTTTCTCTTCTGCTCGGTGTTAGTTTTCATATTCTTAATATGATTTTCATTTTCTACACCATGAGTAACTAAATCCTCCTTGTACTCGATCTTGATGATCCGAGGTTCGAGTGATTAAGTTATGATGCTTTAATTTTACCTTTTCTTTTAGGGTTTATCTTTGAATTACTCTTGATTTCTTCTGGGTTGGAGATATATCATCAATATATACTCTCCGCCTTAGCTTTCATTCTTGGCTAGCCGAAAGGCCGATGGTTTGAAGTGAGCACTCAAGAGGAAAGGGATTTGTATGCACCCCTCGAGAGAGGCGGCCGTCCAAATCTCCCGGATTGGAGTAAAATCTAATAGAGGGGTTCACCGCGTAAAGAGAGCTTTAGGCCTCCGATTTTGACGAAAGTCAGTCGGACCTTCCTAAACTCAGTTGGGCACGACTTCGAGAGAAGCGTGCTTAAGCTTTAGGAACCTCCGCGGTCAAGAAACTTTTCCCTATTAAGTTTAGGTTTTTATCGCATTTCTTTATTAACTCTAGCCGAGGTGATTCTTGATCGAGTGCATTTACGTCCCATTTTTTCAACCCTTTATCGTAATCGCTTCTAATAGCTCTTTAACTTACTGAAGTAGTTCTCTTTCCAGCTTTAACTGTATTTCCTTTCGTAATTGCAATTTACTTTTTAACCCTCAAGTTTTTTCCTTCGATAAAATAATAGTCTTCATGTGAGTAAGTGTACTCAGCAGTCCCCGGATTTCAATACGACACTTGTGTCCCCTAGCTACAATTTGATAGGTATACTTGCCTAGATGGATTGCTAGTTCGGTTGCTTTTATTTTCTTCACGATTAGTAGACACCAAGTTTTTGGCGCCGTTGCCGGGGAAGCAACTTTTGTTGATATATTGAAAACACGAAACTATTACTTTTATCCTCGTTCTTACAAATTAAAAATTCGAAAAAAATATATTTATCTATATATATATTTATTACGGTTCTTAATAGAAACCCACATCACAAGTTTCCTACACCAACAAATTCTCTCAAAAAGGGCAAAGCGGCTTTAAGTGCCGCTATCTTGTCTAGTACCTTGCAAACCCTTCATCGGGTAGTCCTTGGGAAGTTTGGGAGCTAAAACATCTAAAAATATATATATTTTTAATAATAATAAAAGAAAAGAAAAAAAACAAACAATACTTCTCTCTTTCTTCTTCCAGTGCATGACCCGGGGAAGTCCGTCGGTTATTTTGGACTTGGACCACGAAATTGAGCGAACTCTTCGGAGAAGATTGCAATTTCAAGGCCCTACTCTCCAAATACCGGTTGAACATTCTGATTCATATTCTACCTTAAGAATGGAAATACCCAACCAAGAGGAAGTCGTGCAAAGGACAATATCCCATTATGCAAGACCAAACCTGGAGGGTACAGAATCTAGCATAGTTCGCCCCGCTATTGCTAACAATAACTTCGAACTAAAGCCTAGCATAATTCAAATGGTGTAGCAGTATGTGCAGTATGACGGGCTTCAGGACAAAGATCCGAACGCACATATAGCTAGCTTTCTTGAGAACTGTGACACCTTCAAAATTAATGGTGTCTCAAATGATGCTATTAGGCTAAGATTATTTCCTTTTTCTCTTAGAACTAAGGCTAAGTAGTGGCTGAACACACTACCTAAAAATAGCATCGCAACCTGGAATGAATTAACCGAAAAATTTTTGGCGAAGTATTTTCCGTCGGCTAAAACTTCAAAACTTAGGAACAACATTTCCGCTTTTGGACAAATTGACTCTTAAACCTTATACGAGACTTGGGAAATATTCAAAGAATTATTAAGACGATGCCCACATCACGCGCTGCCTGTATGGTTACAAGTGCAGACGTTCTACAATGGGCTAAATCAAAATACAAAGCAAATAATAGACGCAGCTTCTGGCGGTACTTTAAACCATAAGACCCCGGAAGTAGCTCTTGATCATTTTGAAGACATGGCCATGAACACTTATCAGTGGAATGTGCCTAGGTCCCGCCCGAACAAACCTGCAGGTATCTTTGAAGTGGACAACGTCTCCCAGCTCGCCCTACAAGTTGAAATTTTAAACAAAAAGATAACGGAGATGACTGCTGCCTCCGCCCCTCAGGTATGGGAATCTGCAACTCCCCTCCCCCCGAACAATTGGACTATGTCAACAACATGTCTAGAAACACTCTACATAATTTTTCTGCTCCTACTTATCCTGCTCCTGGTTTTTCTTTTCCGAATAGTTATAATCCTAGTTTACGTAATCACCCGAACTTTTCATGGAGTAATCCCTCCAACGCAATATGTCCGCCACCACAAACTGATTTTTCTACACCTCCACCACAACCTACCCAAAATTTTCCAAAACCTCCAAGTTTGGAGGAAATGTTTGCTAAATACATGAATATAAATGACGCTACAGTAAGAACCCTTGCCGGGACTGTTAAAAGTTTAGAAAATCAAGTAGGACAATTTGCAAAAATTATCTCTGAGCGACCTGCCGGGTCTCTTCTTGCCAATACCGAGCCCAACCCAAGAGAGCAAGCGAAAGCTATGACTCTTCGGAGTGGGAAGCAAATTTCTGGCATGGTTTGCACAGAGCCCGAGGAAAGCTCAACTCCCAATTCAAAAAATCCACCCTCTGCTGAAGAAGTTATCACCCCTGCTTTAGAAAAAGATCTCACTCCACTAACCATCTTTAAAAATAATCCAACCCCACCATACCCTTCTGAACTTAATAAACAACGTCAGGATGATCAGTATTCCCGCTTCCTGGAGATTTTCAAGCAGATCCACATAAATCTGCCTTTTCACGAAGCTATTTCCCAGATGCCGAAATACGCCAAGTATCTGAAGGATCTCCTCACCAACAAGAAGAAGTTAGAGAACCTTTCGCACGTCACGCTAAACGCCGAGTGCTCTGCTGTTTTGACAAATGGTTTGCCGAAAAAGATCAGTGATCCGGGTAGTTTTTCTATTCCGTGTGTCTTCGGTGACCTTTTTGTCAAGCATGCATTAGCTGACTTAGGTGCGAGCATAAATCTGATGCCCCTCTCGTTGTTTAAAAAGCTTGGAATTGGTAGCCTCAATCCCACACGAATGAGTATCCAGCTCGCCGATAGATTCGTTAAGTACCCATTAGGAATAGTGGAGGATGTCTTAGTAAAAGTCAACAAGTTCATCTTCCCAGTGGACTTCGTCATTTTGGACATCGAAGAAGACGTCGAGATTCCCCTGATCCTTGGCCGACCCTTCCTTTCCACCTCCTGAGCCATCATTGACGTAAGCAATGGTAAGCTCTTCCTACGAGTAGGAGACGACGAAGTAACTTTCTCTATCACCCCTTCGATGAAAAACACCCTAGCAAATGATGACTCATGCTTTTTCGTAGATGCCGTAAGTAATGAATCCTCCTACTGCCTCTCCAAATTTAAAAAAGAATTTTATAAATTTTGTTCCTCCTCTTCTCTTCCAACTGAATCAATGCAAGAAAGTGAAGAATCCTCTGCCTGCCTCTCTAAATTTGAGGAAGAATTTTCTGATTTTTGTTTCTCCTCTACTCCTCCGATGGAATCGCTGCAAGGAGTTGTCATGGCCGCTAGCCCCACCCCTTTTTATCCTCCATTTAGAAAAGTCTATGAAGATATAATATTTGAAAAGGAAAGAATTTCAAAAACATCTTATGAAGAACCCCCTACTCTAGAACTTAAAGAACTTACTGAACATCTCAAATATGCTTTCTTAGAAAAAAATTCCAAGTTACCAGTTATCATTTCTGCCTACCTCACGGATGCGCAAGATAATAAACTCCTTTTAGTTCTACGTAAGCATCGCCGAGCTATCGCTTGGCAAATTTCAGATATAGAGGGCATAAGCCCATCCTTCTGCACTCATAAAATTTTTATGGAAGATAATTCGCGTAACTCTATACAACCTCAGCGCCGTATAAACCCAAACATGAAAGAAGTAGTTAAGGGTGAGGTTTTGAAACTCTTAGACGCAGGAATTATCTATCTGATATCAGATAGTAAGTGGGTTAGCCCTGTTCAGGTAGTACCGAAGAAGGGAGGGATAATGATAGTTAGTAATGAAAATAACAAATTAATCCCGACACAGACAGTGACGGGTTGGCGTATGTGTATAGATTATAAAAAATTGAATGACGCCACCCGCAAGGATCACTTTCCCTTGCCTTTCATCGATCAGATTTTAGAACGATTATCCGGCCATAGCTTTTATTGTTTTCTCGATGGCCTCTCGGGGTATTTTCAAATCCCCATTTCTCCCGAGGACCAGGAGAAAACTACGTTTACTTGTCCCTTCGGCACCTTCGCCTATCGAAGAATGCCATTTGGATTGTGCAATGCGCCAGCTACATTCCAGCGATGTATGCTCGCTATATTTTACAAGTACGTAGAAAGCATTATGGAGGTATTTATGGATGACTTTTCCGTGTTCGGTGATGCATTTGATAGTTGTTTAGAAAATCTAGAAAAAGTCTTAGAATGATGCGAAGAAACTAACCTCGCCCTCAATTGGGAAAAATGCCATTTTATGGTGAGGGAAGGGTTAGTTTTGGGTCATAAATTTTTTGCGAAAGGTATTGAAGTAGACGTTGCTAAGATAGAAATTATCGAGAAGCTGCCGCCGCCTACAAATGTAAAAGCTATAAGAAGTTTCCTAGGCCACGCAGGATTTTATCGCCGCTTCATAAAGGACTTCTCGAAGATCACCAAGCCCCTTACCCATCTATTAGAAAAAGACGCCCCATTTATTTTTGATGATCTTTGCCTTGCTGCTTTCAATTTAATAAAAGAAAAATTGATTAACGCACCAATTATGATAGCTCCGGTGTGGGACCTTCCATTTGAGATAATGTGTGATGCAAGTAGTTTCGCGATGGGAGCCGTATTAGGTCAATGCATATCTAAAAACTTCCACCCCATCTATTATGCTAGTAAAACGCTCACATCTGCAAAGGAAAATTACACTACGACCGAGAAAGAACTCCTAGGTGTAGTTTTTGCTTTTGATAAATTCCATCCCTACATTACACTTTCAAAAATCATCGTCTTTACGGACCACTCGGCCCTCAAATATCTTCTTGCCAAAACAGATGCCAAGCCACGCTTGATTCGCTGGGTCTTACTTCTCCAGGAGTTTGACTTAGAGAACCGTGATAAGCGAGCAGCCGAGAACTTGGCCGCCGACCATCTGTCCAGATTAGACAATCCCTTTATAGAAAAATTAAATGAGAAATCTTTTAATGATTATTTTCCTGATGAGAAACTACTTTCAATTAACCCATCTACTTCTCCTTGGTTCGCACACATCGCCAACTAATTAGTGGCTCGGGTGCTCCCAAAAGAGTTCTCCTCTCAGCAAAAGAAGAAATTCTTTTCTGAGCTGAAGAACTATTTTTGGGAAGACCCGCATCTCTTTAGAGTCTGTGCGGATCAAATAATAAGGAGATGTGTATCTTGTGAAGAAAGAACTGATATATTAAAACATTTACATGAAGGACCGACAGGTGGGCACTATCAAGCTGCTCGCACCGCTCACAAAGTGCTAAGCACGGGTTTTTACTGGCCTAGCCTATTTAAGGACGCACAAGCCTTTGTGAGTAGGTGTGATAATTGCTAACGGTCGGGAAACATTTCCAATAAAAATGAAATGCCGCAAAATTATTTCATTGAGTGCAAAGTTTTCGACCTCTGGGGGATCGATTTTGTTGGCCCACTTCCTTCTAGCTTCGGAAATAAATATATTTTAGTTGCCGTTAATTATGTTTCACGATGGGTAGAAGCCCAAGCTCTTCCTACGAATGACTCCCGAGTTATAATTATGTTTTTTAAAAAATTATTTTCTCGATTCGGTACGCCGCGAGCAATCGTTAGTGATAGGCGTTCCCATTTCTGTAACGTGCAATTTTCTAAAATCCTTACTAAATATGGCGTTACGCATAAGATTTCTACAGCCTACCACCCCCAAACTAACAGACAAGTCGAAGTAGTAAATAGAGAAATTAAAAGAATTTTAGAAAAGACTGTTTCAACTTCTAGGAAAGACTGGTCAACCAAACTAGACGATGCTCTATGGGCCTACCGAACAGCATACAAAACTGCCCTCGGATGTACGCTGTATCGGTTGGTCTATGGAAAATCGTGTCATTTACCTGTAGAATTAGAACACCACGCTTTTTGGGCCTTAAAATTTTTAAACTTCGATACCCACTCTGTCGGTGACTTTAGAAAATTTCAACTTAATGAACTCGACGAGTGGCGCTCTTACGCCTATGAAAATAACAAATTTTATAAAGAGCGGACGAAGCATTTTCATGACAAACACTTAAGGCACCCAAAAACCTTTAAGCCGGGGGATCAAGTTCTTTTATACAACTCTCGTTTACGTTTATTTCTGGGCAAGTTAAAATCACGATGGTCTGGGCCCTTTACTGTTTCAGAAGTGTTTCCGTATGGAACTGTTTTGATTTCCCACCCTGATAAGGGTGATTTCAAAGTAAATGGTCAGCGTCTTAAACAATATTTTTGTGGCGATATCAGTTCTAACTGTGTTAACTCAATCCTACATGATTAGATTCTCAAATAGTTTAAAACTTTGTTTTATCATTAGAACATTGCATATTATTCTTTTGGACAGAATATTTTGGGACATCTATTTTTTTTTTATGCGTCGAGCTCAAACGACGCTTTAAACAAAGGGCGCTCTTGGGAGGCAACCCAACTTATTTTTTCTGTTTTCTTTATTTTACACTTTTTTTTATTTCCTCGGACGACTATAATAAGCCAAAGCTTCTGCAATCACTTAACGTTGTTGGATCTATCATAAAATCCGAAGAAGATTTTGCTAGAAGTTCAAAAGCGCAAGTATGTGAGAGAAGCATCAATCAGCATTCGCGACGCATAAATCCAGGGAAGTACCTGTTTTCAATTCTGTACTTTCATTCCTATTTCATTTTCTCTCTCTCTCTCTAACCTCCTTTCTTCATTGAGGACAATGTCCATTTTAAGCTTGGGGATGATTTCCTCCTCCATTTTTGCTATTCGTATATATATTTGTTTTAATAGTTTAAGCAATAGTACCCCTCGCTTTTTGTTTTGTTTTTCCCAAAATCCTATATAAACAACTTAGCTAATTATAATATTTCAAAATCATTTTTTTTAATCATGTTTCACAAGTAAAATGTTGTCCATGCTGTGTTTCTAATTCACGGTAGCATGTTAATATTGAAACGTTTTTTCTAAAAATTTATTTTTTTATGGTTTTCATCCTTTATTTTCTTTACTTTCTCGAAAATTCATCATCCACTATTTTCATTTTCATAATTTTTGTAATATCAATCTCTGATTAGAGTAGTAGATGTGAACGATCCAAGTCGCCTTTTATTTCTATTTTCAAGATAATTTCATAAATCTTTCTTTATTATGCAAGAATTGCTTTTTGAAAATTTTCAAATCTATGCTTTAAATGAATTTAAAAAGCATGAAAATGATTTAGGCCGTTTTTTTTGTTTTCGTTTGAGCCTTCTTGCCAACCTAAAATTCTTTTACTCTTAGTAAGCCACTTTTGAGCCTTTTTTCTACTTTCAATTGATAGCTCCACTTAACATTTCATTTTCACCAAAGCCAACTTTTCCAACCTATCTAATCGCACTACACTTTTTTTTTGAGTTTCAATAAAAATTTTATAATCATGATAGGCTGTTTTGTGATATTCATGAAGAAAATTTTGGAAAAGTATGCTCAAAAGAAGTGTTTGATTTTAAATGGCCAATTTCAAAATGAAAATAAAAATATTATGGCCTTTGTTTTTGAAAAAAAGAAAAAAAGGGAGAAAAGAAAGAAGAAACAAAAATTTTATTTTGTTCATTATAAAATTTTTGAAACTCGTTGTTTTGGTTTAGTGTGATTTTTAAGCCTCCTTATTTATCTTTGAATTCCACTCCTAATCATAATCCTAAACCAAACGTTTCCATCCTATTAAGTCCTTTTGATTCATGCTTTTTATTTTATTTTTTTTAGCTAAGTAAAGAGGAAAAGTAGACTAGCAAGGTTTTGGATTTAAATTTAGATTTTTGTTATTTGATTGATATGGTTATAACTTGCCTCTTGGATCTAGTAACAACTCAATGCGTTTTTTTTCATCTGGTTGATTTACTTAAAAGATTTTTGTTGAAATTTTGGATGATTTATTTTCGCTAGTAAAGCTTATAAATTGTAAACCATGTTTAAGTAATTATTTTAGGTTTACGTTTCACGTTCGCCCTACTTGGAATTTCGCATGATACTTGTGTTGATATAATTAGAATTCACCTGATTGGTCACCTGTTATTTTAGCTAGTTTTTATATCTTTGCTTGGGGACAAGCAAAGCTTAAGCTTGGGGGAATTTGATAGTTTGTTTTGTAACCTAAACTATTATGGTAATTTCTAGTTTGCAATTTACAAATCATGTCTTGTATGCTTATATTTTGGCCCCTTTTTGTATATATTATTGTCACTAACGTTTTTCCTTCTTTTTGCAGATTTTTACCATGTTTTGCTGTTACACGCCCCATGGTCACGCCCTCCTAGGGCGTGTACCTAGGGCGTGTAACCCAGTGGAATGAAGCAAACGGTCCGAAGGCAGAAGACAGAGATTTCCACCCGACACGCCCCCGACATGGGCGTGTCACATTCGACATGGGCGTGTAGGTAGGGCGTGACCCGCATGTCCGCAAAATTCTCCGCCTCCAGCGCATTTCCATCCTTCACCAATAAGTCACGGGCGTGTCCTCCTAGTCACGGGCGTGTACCACGGGCGTGACCTGCAAAGTTCACAGTTTCGGCACCAGCAACAAATTTTACTTGTCTACCGACTGACATAGTCGACACGCCCCAGACACGGGCATGATAGAGGGCGTGTCACCCCAAGTTCCGAGAAAAATAAGCTTTCAGCAGCTGTTTCCTGCCAGAGTTATTGCGGAGATTTCGTACCAAACCCGACACGCCCCCGACACGGGCGTGACACGGGCGTGACACAGCCGAAAAAAATTCTATAAATAGAAACCCATCTCCTTGAGTCCAGCATCCAGATTTAGGAGGAGTAGTGCTGCTACTTTAGTTTTTATGTCTTAAGCTTTTTTCTCTTCCTCCTTCTCATTTCAAGTAACTTCGTTTCTTCAGATTTCATGCAAGCCCTTGTAGTATTTTTGTATTTTCTTTTTATAGCATTCATAATCATCGTAGAAGGTGTTCTTATAGTATCTGTGTACCCTAGTTGTGACTCATCTCCATTAAGAAATAAAATAGCTCGTTATTCTCTTTCTCTTCTACTCGGCGTTAGTTTTCATATTCTTAATATGATTTTCATTTTCTACACCATGAGTAACTTAATCCTCCTTGTACTCGATCTTGATGATCCGAGGTTCGAGTGATTAAGTTATGATGCTTTAATTTTACCTTTTCTTTTAGGGTTTATCTTTGAATTACTCTTGATTTCTTTTGGGTTGGAGATATATCATCGATATATACTCTCTACCTTAGCTTTCATTCTTGGCTAGCCGAAAGGCCGATGGTTTGAAGTGAGCACTCAAGAGGAAAGGGATTTGTATGCACCCCACGAGAGAGGCGGCCGTCCAAATCTCCCGGATTGGAGTAAAATCTAATAGAGGGGTTCACCGCATAAAGCAAGCTTTAGGCCTCTGATTTAGACGAAAGTCGGTCGGACCTTCCTAAACTCCGTTGGGCACGACTTCGAGAGGAGCGTTCTTAAGCTTTAGGAACCTCCCCGGTTAAGAAACTTTTCCGTATTAAGTTTAGGTTTTTATCGCATTTCTTTATTAACTCTAGCCGAGGTGATTATTGATCGAGTGCATGTCCGTCCCATTTTTTCAACCCTTTATCGTAATCGCTTCTAATAGCTCTTTAACATACTGAAGTAGTTCTCTTTCCAGCTTTAACTGTATTTCCTTTCGTAATTGCAATTTACTTTTTAACCCTCAAGTTTTTCCTTCTATAAAATAATAGTCTTCATGTGAGTAAGTGTACTCAGGAATCCCCAGATTTCAATACGACACTTGTGTCCCCTAGCTACAATTCGATAGGTATACTTGCCTAGATGGATTGCTAGTTCGGTTGCTTTTATTTTCTTCACGATTAGTAGACACCAGCATCTGTGAAATCGCTTCATGGAAAGTCAGATTTATGTGGATTTGCTTGAACATTTCTAAGAAACGAGAGTACTGATCATCCTGACGTTGTTTATTAAGTTCGGAAGGGTAAGGCGAATTTGGATTATTTTTTAAGATGGGTGGTGGAGTGAGATCTTTTTCTAAAATGGGGGTGATAACTTCTTCAGCAGAGGGTGGAATTTTTAAAATGGGTGCGGAGCTTTGAATTTTAAAAGCGAGAGCGGAGCTTGCCTTGGGCTCTTCATGAACCATACCGGGAGCTTGCTTCCCACTCCAAAGAGTTATAGCTTTTGCTTGCTCTCTCGGGTTGGGATCGGTATTGGAAGGAAGAGACCCCGCGGGTCGCTCAAAAATAATTTTAGTAAGCTGTCCAACTTGATTTTCTAGACTTTTTACGCTTCCAGTTAAGGTTTTTATCGTAGCGTCATTTGTGGCGATATATTTGGAAAGTAACTCCTCCAAGCTTTGAGGTTTTGGATAATTTTGAAGAGGTGGTGGTGGTTGTGCAGAAAATTCATTTTGTGGTGGCGGGCGCATAGCATTCGTTTGATTACTCCACGAAAAATTCGGATGATTTCTTAAGGCAGGATTATAACTATTAGGAAAATTAAAACCAGGAGGATGAAAATTCGTAGCAGAAAAATTATTAAAATCATTTCTAGGTATATTGTTAACAAAATCTAATTGTTCTGGGGCAGGGGTTGCAGATTCCCATACCTGTGGGGCGGAGGCAGCAGTCATCTCCGTTATCTTTTTGCTTAATATTTCAACTTGTAGAGCGAGCTGGGAGACGTTGTCCACTTCAAAGATACCTGCATGTTGTTTTGGCGGGACCTGGGGACATTACACTGATAAGTGTTCATGGCCATGTCCTCAAAAACCTCAAGAGCTGCTTCCGGAGTCTTATAATTTAAAGTACCGCCAGAAGCTGCATCTATCATTTGCTTTGTTCTTTTATTTAGCCCGTTATAGAACGTTTGCACTTGTAACCATACAGGCAGTGCGTGATGTGGGCATCATCTTAATAATTCTTTAAATCTTTCCCAAGTTTCATATAAGGTTTCCGAGTCTATTTGTCCAAAAGCGGAAATTTCATTCCTAAGTTTTGTAGTTTTAGCTGGCGGAAAATACTTCGCCAAAAATTTTTCAGTTAATTCATTTCAGGTGGTTATGCTATTCTTAGGTAGAGTGTTCAGCCACTACTTAGCTTTAGTTCTTAAAGAGAAGGGGAAGAGTCTTAGCCTGATTGCATCATTTTTGACATCATTTATCTTGTAGGTGTCACAAATTTCAAGAAAGCTTGTTATATGTGCGTTCGGATCTTCATCTTGAAGTCCGTCAAATTACACATACTGCTGCACCATTTGAATTATACTAGGCTTTAATTCGAAGTTGTTATTTTCTATAGCAGGGCAGACTATGCCTGATTCTATTCCATCGAGATTCGGTCGTGCATAATAGGACATAGTCCTTTGCAAGGCTTCATCTACGTTGGGTTCTTCCATTCTTAGAGTAGAGAATGAGTCGGAGTCTTCAACCGGCACTTGGATAGTAGGACCTTGAAATCGCGATCTTCTCCGAAGAGTACGCTCAATTTTGTGGTCCAAGTCCAAAATAACCGACGGACTCCCGCGGGTCATGCACTAAAAGAAGAGAAGAGAAGAAAGAGAAATAAAAATAACTAAAAAGAAAAGTTTGATTAATTTTTTTTTTGAAATAGATTTTTTTAATAGATTAACTCCCAAACTTCTTAAGGACTACCCGGTGAAGGGTTCACAAGGTACTAGACAAGATAGGGGCACTTAAAGCCACTTTGCCATTTTCGAGAGAATTAGGTGGTGTAGAAAAATTGTGATGTTGATTATTATTAAGAGCGGTAATAAAAAAAATTTTGATTTTAAAAATTTTGAAGAAAGAAGATGAGAAAGAGAAGAGATAGAATTAATAGATTCGTGTTTTCAATATATCAACGAAAGTTACTCCCCGGAAACGACACTAAAAACTTGGTGGTTGCTAAGCTTCGAAGAAAATAAAAGCAACCGAACTAGCAATCAAATGAGGCAAGTATACCTATTGAACTGTAGCTAGGGGACACAAGTGTCGTATTGAAATCCGGGAACTGTAGAATAAACTTACTCACACGAAGGCTATTATTTTATCGACAGAAAAACTAGGGTTTTAGAAACTAATTACAATAAGGGAAATAAAATATGCTAGAAAGAGAACTACAGCAGTTAATTAAAAGGCATAAAGTAAGTGATTACAACGAAGGGCTGAAACTATGAAATGGAAATGCACTCGATCAAGAATCACCTTGGCTAAAGTCGGCTATGAAATGCGATAAAAACATAAACTTAATAGGGTAAAGGTCCTTGAACGTGGAGGTTCCTAAAACTTAAACACGCTTCTCTCGATGTCATGCCCAACTGAGTTTAGGAAGGTCCGACCGACTCTCGTATAAATCGGAGGCCTAAAGCTCGCTTTATGCGGAGAACCCCCCTATTGGATTTTAGTCCAATCCGGGAGATTTGGACGTCTGCCTCTCTCGAGGGGTACGCACAACTCCCATTACTCTTGAATGATCACTTCATTCTATCGGCCTCTCGGCTAGCCCAGAATGAAAGCAAAGGTGGAGAGTATATATCGATAATATACCTCCAGCCCATGAAAAATCAAGAGTAATTCAAGGCCTAAAACCTAAAAAGAAAAGGTAAATTAAAACATCATAACTTAATCACTCGAACCTCGGATCATCAAGATCGAGTACAAGGAGGATTAGTTAATCATAATGGAGCGGAGGAGGTGGATGAGTAGTAAAGCATAGTAAGAACACAAGTAATAAAGGAGAGAAAACAACACTTTTATATTAATGAAAAAGGAGAGCTACAACTTAGGAAAGGAAATTACATGTGCATGAAATTAAAATTCTATTCTAGCCCTATAATTAACAACTAAAATAAGAGCAAGGATTGCAATAAAAGCTTAAATAAAAGCTAATCAAAACTAGGGTTAAGAAAAATTACAAAATAAAGAAGAGAGAGAGAGAAGAACATGAAAAAGACCCTGAAACAAAGGGGCAACACCTCAACCTCTCAAGAGAAGCTTGCTAAAATCGAAGGGGGGGGGTCTGAATTTATAAGAAAAGCTTACGGGTTGGTCACGCTCTTCGACAGGCCCTAGGGGGTGTGTCATGGGGTGTGACTTGTACGGGTTTGACCTTGGGCTTTTGATTTTGGCGGGAAGGATGATTGCTTCTGTACGTCGGTTGACACGCCCGGGGCCACGCCCGTGTAGGGTGGCATGATACGCACTTCGCGTCAAAATTATTGGTCGGAAATCCGTCAGTCATCGGAAAAGGAGGGGTCACGCCCTATGTCATGCCTGTGACGAGGGGCGTGATAGTACTGTTGGAGTGCTGAGTCGAAATGGCATTTAATGTGGCAGACGACTTCGGGCAAAGGGCGACACGCCCCGTGTCACGCCCTGGGACACGTCCGGGGAGGGAGTGTCAGTGGGGCATGACAGCCCTTTTTCCTGCTATTTTCTTCTTGCTTCTGGATTCCTTTGGAACAGGTGACACGCCCTAGGTCACGCCTGGGTAGGGCATGACAGGGGGCGTGTCGGGTTAATTTTGACCAATTTTTAGAAAAGCTGCAAAAAGAGAGGAAAAATTTTTGGGCAATAAAATTAACATAAGAAAGATAAAAATAAAGCTTAAAATACAAGATTTGTACATTATAATCTAGAAAAATAAGATAATAGTTAAGACTACAAAATCTATTATCAAGAATAGATGATACCAATAATAATGTAGATGGAAATAACAACAGGTTAAGCTAATTTACGTATCACAGCACAATAAGAACCGAAAGAAAATATACACACACAGACAATAGAAGAATTTTATAGTGGTTCCCCAATCTGTGTACATCCACTCTTCTACCACCATGGTAGGAATCCACTATAAATTTTTTGATCAGGTGACTGCCACCACAAGATCTATTTCTAGGGAGATCTCACAACCCTTTAGGATTTTGATTAGGTGCCCAAAAACCAAGAATAAACTTTTTAAGGGAGTTAATAAACCTTTTATTTAGATGGTGAGAGGAGGTGATGATGTCTTTATTTTCTCTAAAAAGCAGAGAAGACTTGTGGATTCCGTAGTTTTCAAGGCTCCTTCTGAAATGTAGAATTGGTTCAAAAAGATGGAGCCTTGCTCAGGGTGTAGGTCTTCTGCCTTGTCTGAAAAAACTCCTTGAACTTTCTGACTGATTCATAATGTATTGTCCTTGGATGTTCCTAGAGGAGAAGGTTGAAGAATACTCTTGATAGTGATTAATGTTCTTATTCAATCTTCAAAATGTACAAGGAAGAAAACAGAAAGTTTTCTGCACTGGAAGAGAGTTCTTAATGTTCAGTATGTGTTTCTCTGTATTCTTGTGTGATGTATATTCTCTTCTTATTTTTGTCTGAGTGATTGTCGACTGAAAAGAGAAAATCTCTTTTATATTCTGCAGTCAATAATTTCTCCTTTGAAATTTGAATTTCTGGCATTAATTGTTGATTGCCTTGGAGAAAGAAACGGCTGGAATATTGACTTAAATGAGTTTCCCCACTATCCTTAATAAAATAATCAAGTAATTAACCTGATAAAAATAATTGTTAATGCTGCCAATAACGGTTGTATTTAGCAGAATATGAGCATTAATAACTCAGGAATATTACTACTAAATAATATAGAAAGTAAGGGACAGAAGTAAGGAAAACTTCTCATTCTGGCTCAGGAAGGAATTTATAGACCACTTAACGGAATTTGTCGACTGAAGATCCAAGTTCGTCTACCTGAGATTTCTTGTTCATCGACCTGAGCTCTGCGAACTACATACTGAGAATAACTTGCCAATTTGGTGCTCTGAGTTCGTCGAACTGAGAATCTATCTAAAGGAATCGATCATCGACCTAATCGACTTTAGCCGAGGTGATTCTTGGTCGAGTGCCTTTCCACCTCATCGTTCCAACCCTTTATTGTAATCGTTTCTTTATGTTCTCTTTCTTTTTAGTGCAAGTAGTTCTCCTTTGCTTTATTTCCTTTCCTTAGTTGCAATTAGTTTCTCTAAACCCTTGATTTTTCGTCAATAAAATAATAATCTTCGTGTGAGTAAGTGTACTCAACAGTTCCCGGCTTTAAATATTACACTTGTGTCCCCTAGCTATAGTTCGATAGGTATACTTGCCTCATTAGATTGCTAGTTCGGTTGCTTTTATTTCCTTCGATGCTTTGCGACCACCATGTTTTTGGCACCGTTGCTGGGGAGAAACTTTCTTTGATATATCGAAAACATAAACCTATTAATTTTATCATTTCTCTTTCTCATCCTCCTTCTAAGAATTTTAAAATCATTTTTTTGTTTATTATAGCTCTTAATAGAAGCCCACTTCACAATTTTTCTATGCCACCTAATTCTCTCGAAAAGGGCAAAAGAATTTAATTGCCACTATCTTGTCTAGTACCTTGCAAACCCTTCATAGGGTGGACCTTGTGAAGTTCGGGAGTTACGGTATTAAAAAAATCTATTTCAAAAAAAATTTATTAGTTCTCTTTTCTAGTTTTTTTTATTTTTCTTTCTTCTCTTCTCTTCTTCTAGTGTATGACACACGGGAGAAGATCGCGAATTCAAGGTCCTACTATCCAAGTACCGATTGAGAACTCTGAGTCATTTTCTACTTTAAGAATGGAAGAACTTCATATGGAGGAAGCCATGCAAAGGCCTATGTCCTATTATGCACGACCGAATCTCAAGGGAACAGAATCGAGCATAGTTCGCCCTGCTATAGCAAATAATAACTTCGAATAAAAGCCTGACATAATTCAAATGGTGTAGCAGTATGTGCAATTTGACAAACTTCAAGATGAAGATCTGAATGCACATATATAAAACTTTCTTGAAATTTGTGACACCTTCAAGTTAAATGGTGTTACAAATGATGTTATTAGGCTAAGATTATTTTCTATTTCTCTTAGAACAAAGGCTAAGCAGTGGCTGAACACTTTACCTAAAAACAACATCACAACCTGGAATAAAATAACTGAAAAAATTTTGGCGAAGTATTTTTCGCCCGTAGAACTGCAAAACATAGGAACGACATTTCTGCTTTTGGACAAATAGACTCTGAAACCTTATACGAATCCTAGGAATGATTTAAAGAATTATTAAGACGATTCCCACATCACGCGCTGCCTGTATGGTTACAAGTGCAGACGTTTTATAATGGGATAAATAAAAATACAAAGAAAGTGATAGACGCAGCTTCTGGAGGTACTTTAAACCATAAGACCCCAAAAGAAGCTCTTGAACTTTTCGAGGTCATGGCCAAGAACACTTATCAGATGAATGTTCCTAGGTCCCGACCAAACAAACCTGCAGGTATCTTTGAAGTTGACAACGTCTCCCAGCTCGCTTTGCAAGTTGAAATATTAAGAAAAAAAATTACTGAGATGACTGCTGCCTCCGCCCCTCAGGAATGGGAATCTGCAACTCCTGCCCCAGAACAATTAGATTTTTTTAACAATATGCCTAGAAATGCTTTTAATAATTTTTCTGCTTTGAATTTTCATCCTCCTGTTATTAATTTTCCGAATAGTTATAATCCAACTTTAAGAAATCACCCGAATTTTTGGTGGTGTAATCCATCGAAAGCGATGCGCCCACAACCTCAAAATGATTTTACTGTACGACATCCACCTCTTCAAAATTATCCAAAACCTCCAAACTTGGAGGAGTTACTTTCCAAATATATCACCACAAATGACGCTATGATAAGAACCTTAACTAGAAGCGTTAAAAGTCTAGAAAATCAAGTAGGACAACTCGCTAAAATTATTTATGAGCGACCCGCAGTGTCTCTTCCTTCCAATACTGAACCCAACCCAAGAGAACAAGCGAAAGCTATAACTCTTCGGAGTGGGAAGCAAGTTTCCGTTAGGGTTAGTGAAGAGACCGAGGCAAGCTCCGCCCCCGCTTTAAAAAATCAAAGCTCCGCTCTCGTTTTAAAAATTCCACCCTCTGTAGAAGAAGTTATCACTCTACACACTATTTTAGAAAAAGAACTCGCTCCACCTCCTAATTTTAAAAATGATATCGCTCCACCATTCCCTTCCCAACTTAACAAAAATGCCAGGATGATCATTACTCCCGCTTCTTCGAAATGTTCAAGCAAATCCATATTAATCTGCCCTTCCACGAAGCGATCTCCCAGATGTCGAAGTACGGTAAGTACCTTAAGGACCTCCTGACCAACAAGAAGAAGTTAGAAAACCTTTCGCATGTCACGTTAAACGCTGAGTGCTCTGCGGTTTTGACAAACGACTTACCAAAGAAAATCAGTGAACCAGGTAGTTTTTCTATTCCGTGTGTCTTTGGTAATCTTTTTGTCAAGAACGCATAGGCCGACTTAGGAGTATTAATCTAATGCCCTCTCATTATTTAAGAAGTTTGGATTTGGTAGCCTCAACCCCACACGCATGAGTATCCAGCTCGTCGACAGATCTGTTAAGTAAACATTACCGAGCTATTGCCTGGCAAATTTTTGATATCAAAGGCATAAGCCCATCTTTATGCACTCAAAAAAACTTAATGGAAAATAATTTGCGTAACTCCATACAACCTTAGCGCCAAATAAACTTGAACATGAAAGAAGTAGTTAAGGGCGAGGTTATGAAACTTTTAGACGCAGGAATTATCTACCCTATATTTGATAGTAAGTGGATTAGCACAGTCCAGGTAGTGCCGAAGAAGGGAGGGATAATGGTAGTTAGTAATGAGAATAATGAATTAATCCCGACATGGACGGTGATCGGGTGGCGAATATGTATAGATTATCGTAAGTTAATTGACGCTACCCATAGGGATCACTTTCACTTGTCGTTCATCGATCAGATTTTAGAAAAATTATCCAGCCAAAGATTTTTTTGTTTTCTCGATGGCCTCTTGGGGTATTTTCAAATCCCCATCTCCCCCGAGGACCAATAGAAAACTACATTACTTGTCCCTTCGGCACCGTCGCGTACCAAAGAATATCGTTTGGATTGTGCAATGCGCCAGCTACATTCCAGCGATGTATGCTCACTATCTTTGACAAGTACATAGAAAACATTATGGAGGTAGTCATGGATGATTTCTCTATGTTCGGTGATGCTTTTGATAATTGTTTAGAAAACCAAAAAAAGTTTTAGAACAATGCGAAGAGACTAACCTTGCCCTAAATTGGGAAAAATGCCATTTTATGGTGAGGGAAGGGTTAGTTTTTGGTCATAAAATTTCTGCGAGAGGTATTGAAGTAGACATTGCTAAGATAGAAGTTATCGAGAAGCTAACGCCATTTACAAACATCAAAGCTGTTGAAATCGGAAAACCGGTCTCTGTGGAGTTCACCCTTGGGGAAGGGGTGGCCGCGCACCTACTTCACTCCTGCAAGAAAATGACAAAGAAAAGTGAAGAAACAAGGACTAGACCAAGGGCCCGGCGTGGAGGTCCCACCACACACCCGGAAGATCTTAGAGCGCTTCCCCTCCTTAGCCAAATGCCGGGCTAAGGTACCTCAGAAAGCGCTAGTAGGCCGGAGAATTAGTAAGCCCTCCCTTCTGAGGTACCCCTTGGATCCTATTTATAGGAAAAGATGGCCTGCCAATATACAACCTTCACTGTTTTCGAGGACTGCAAGCAGACCAAAAAGGGGCAACATAGTAAAAGTATGCCATGGCCGAGATGCGAGCTGGACCTGAGGGGGCACTCGCTCGGCAGGGGGCCCGACTCGCCTCACCCCGGGCCTAGGCGGGCACGTACTCGGCGGACTGTGCTCGACTATCGCTGAGCTCGGCTTGACTACCGCCGAGCTCGGACTCGGCACGGCGATCGCCGAGCTCGGACTCGGCACGGCGATCGCCGAGCTCCAGCAGAAACTGAGCTCGGCACGGGGATCGTCGAGCTTGGGTCGACTACCGTCGAGCCCTGTTCCCGCACCCGAGCTCGGTCTCGGCATGCCGGGCTTCGTTCGGCCATCGTCGAGCTTGGCTCGACTATTGCCGAGCTCGGGCTCGGCATGCTGGGTCCACATTGGTCTGAGCCGGCCGGTTCAACTCCTGTCGACCACTCGCGGGATACGGGGTTGTACATAATCCCCGCTCTTTGCGAGGTTGGGACAAGCTCGGAAAGAAACATCCAACCCCATAGGATCCGGCGAGTGCGATAGGGGAAAAAAGGAATCTTCTGGTAGGCCCCACAGGTAGCTATATATATGTACCCCTGCGCATCTGGCTGACCTTTGCCCTTCCCCAAATTCTGTCAAGATGCCGCTCCCCAAGGAAGTTTTAGAGCGACTCGTACGTTCCCGCGAGGAGATCGCTGCTCAGGCCGCGGGGCTGACCAACCTTGAGGCCCCTGCTCGTCGTTTTGCCGATTTTGGCTCGGCCAAGCGGGCGAAGCCCTTTCCCCCGGGGGCCGAACCCATTCTGGCCGACTTTACTGCCGCCTTGGGGAACGGGGCCGGTTCCTCCAACCAGCCGGTTCTTGGTTCTTCCACTAAAAATCTCGTGGAACTATCTTCCGACCGGGAGAACAGCGGCGAGGCATCCACCCCTCGGGCCAAAAGTATTCCTGCCAGCTCGCCACGGCAGGATCCCGAGGTCAAGGAGCCGGGCTCGCGAGAACTGGCGTCGCCGAGTCACCTCCCTTCCCGGCAACCTTCCCCTGGATCCCTGGTCGCGGGGAGAGGCGCCGGGATTATCCCTGTTCCCGGCTACCAACTTGCTCCTCAAGAACTGCTGGGGCGTGGCAAGGACCTGCACCACTTCTCTCCTCGTGCCAACCCAGAGGAGCTAGACTCGCGCGGTAAGTTTCCGGCATTGCTCTTCTGTTCCATGGATATTTGCTTTTCTGACCGTCTTTCAATTCTTCACCCAGAATTTCCCGGGCGGACAGAGGACGGCGAGTCCATGGATCGACCTCCTTAATCGCCCCTCCCTTCTTCAAACGCCCTGGACGCCTTCCTGGACTCCGAGGTGGGCAGCCCTGAACGCGCAAGACGGGAGCGGAAGGTTCTCAAGAAGCTGGTGCGCGAGCTCCACGACCTGCGGAAGGACAACAACAGGCTGTAGTGGGAGTGCTCGCGTCTCGCGGACGGTGCTGGAGTCAGCCTGGCATTCGAGGAGGCGTCCTCCCTGGTGTTGATGGATGAAATTGACGAGAACCTGCGGGTGATAAATAGGAACATGGGGCGACTTCGCGAACTTCATGCGCGGTGGCCTGCGGCGGCGGGCCGGTGAGACCGGGGAGAATGAAACGGCTCCTCTGTCAGCCGGCCGGTACTCGCCCTCGCCCTCGCATGGTCCTCGCGCCCTTATTTGTATTTTTTCTTTTGTTTGCTCTGAATGATCTGCTTGTAATAACTTGGAACAACTTTTCAACCACTTTGTATATGTAGATGCTTTTTCAATATTTTGGTGAGTCTTTTCGAATTCCACCTTCGGGGGTCTGGCCGGCTCGCAGGACTTGCGAGGAGAGGGTGGCGAGGTGGCATGGCGAGACCGGATCGATCGGCCGACTCGCCCTCCCTCTCGCCCTTCTTTACCTTCTTCTATAAATAGACCTTCTCACCTACCCCCGAGGCACGCTTTTATTGCTTTCGAATCCTTGCCTCGTCTCTGTCTTCCCGAGCTCGCGATTTTCCTTTCCTCTGCGACCATGGTCAAGACCAACCCTGACGCGGACGGTCGGTCTAAGTGCGCCGAGCACTTCGTTGATCATTGCTTTTTCGAGGGGCACATTACAGAGGAGGAGCTCGTCGAGTTCACGGCGGCGTTTGTCCCCCCGGCTTCCAGGCTCGCAGGCCCGCCGAGCATGAAGCCATCAATTCCTTCCCGGAGGGTGAGCTCGCCTTCCCCATCTCGCACTTCGAGGTGGGACTGCGCCTCCCCCTCTGGCCAGAAATCCGCCAGTTCCTGAAGTACTACGGCGCGGTGCCCGCGCAGCTGAATTCCAACGCCATTGCTATGATGGTGGCGTTCGCCTGCTTCCTCCGCCGGGAGCGAATTGAGTTCAACCTCGCGGTGTTCCGTAAGTTGTTCTCTTACAAGGCTACCCCCGACGGGGTCGTCTACTTCGGCAGGTCCTTCATCAAGGTCCGTGAGCTAGCGAACAAGAATCACAATTGGATGACCTGGCTCGTCTTCATTAAGGGCGAGCTCGGCAACATCCCCTTTCACCCCCTGCAGAAGAGTGAGGACATATATCGTCCTCCTTCCCTCTCTGGTAGCGATGCCGACCTCCACAAGTTTTTTCTTCACAAGGACTTCGAGGTCGCCTTCCTCCGCCGCGGCCTTGATTCGCTTCAGCCCGTTCTCCCCAGCGAAGGTATATCTCGCTCAGCCCTCTCGCGAACTTTATCAAGGTGGATCTCATATAATTTTTCCCTCTCTCTTTTTTTGACTAAGTCTTTCTCTGCAGGGGAACGGGTTCTGCCGGAGCATCCGCCGTTCGCCGACTCGGGGATATTCTCAGATCCTCTGGAGCTGGACCGGGCGGCGGCACTGGCTTGTCGCGAGGAGCAAGCGCGAGGCCAACTCCCCGGCAGGAAGCGCTTGGAGTCCGGGGGGTCAAGCTCGCGCCACGAGCCTTCGCTCCCCAAGAAAAGAGGGCGAAGGTGGTCTCGCGCGGACGGCTGCACCTTCCTCCGTCGCCTACCAAGTTCATGAGCTCGCCGGAGGCTCTGTCCGACGAGCCGCCCTTGAGTCCGTTGAAAGAAGCCTCCTCCCCCCGAAAGGGGAAGAAGAAGAGCGGGCCGTCCTCCGATTCCACGGGGGAGGACACCCTCCGCGAGCCCAGTCTGCCGAAGGATCACCCCAACTTCGGCAAGGGGTGCAAGAGCAAAGATGCGGCTGGCGAGCCCATCTTGAAGTGGGACGAGGGGGCTCACCGAGTTTCCGTTTCTACTCGCGCCCCCTCCTGGGGAGCCCGCCAACCGCCTACCGCCCACGCCTTCGCCTTCGGCTTCGGCCTCTACAGCCGCGACAGCGCCGAATCGTACAAGAAACTTACCCCCAGCCAGCTCGGCTACGAGGGGTTGCAGGCCCACCTGCGGGCCTTCGAGCTCCATCACATGATGGTCCGCCGCGGCTTCCAGCTCAGCAATGCCCTGCTGACTGCCGAGCAGGAGCGCGACCTGGCGAAGGAGAGCGCGGCTGACGCGGAAAGGCGGTTCGGCCTCGCCGATGCTCTACTCGCGAAATCCGCCGGTGGCTTGGTAATCACTGGGTTCCTCTATTTACCTTGCTTAGGATTATTCCTGCGCGTGTTCTGAATTTCTAACCCTACAGGACGCCGAAGCCGCTGACGCGATGCGAGGCGAGGTGGCTCAGTTGCAGGCTCAGCTCGCTGAGCGGGAAGCCCAGCTTGCCGAGCAGAAGATATACTCCCGCGAGCAGGAGGCTGTCGCCGCCTGGCTGGGGGTGGAGGTGGAGGAATTGAAAGAGAAGAACTAGGGGCTCCTGGGAGAGGTCCTCCGCCAAGCCGACGCTCTCCTTCCCCCGGACGCCAGCGAGCTGGCCTTCCCCTTCAAGAGGCCCCGGGTGTTTGGCGAGTCTGATGTCGCGGAGCGGCTGCGAGTCAACTCCATCGAGGCTGCCGAGTGACTCCTACAAGCCATGAGGGGGACGGGGATTTTTGTGGAAGGCTGCGAGGAGGTCACCGTCCGGGAGCACCTGCCAACCCTGTTCCCGCCCAGCCCGCTCAGCGAGATGGAAGATAGCTTCGACTCGCTCTTTGCGGGGGTGGGGGAGAAGGACGATCGGCTTGGTGGCGAGGAGGACCGCCACTCGAGGGGGGAGGGTGAGAGCTAACTTTTGTTTTCTTCTCTCTTTTTTTTTGTATCCTGCCGAGGCGGGCCTTGTACACTTGTAATGATAAATCAAAGACATTTTTCACAATTTTACTATCTTCTTTTTAAGCTTATTTGCGATGTTATACCCGCGCGCTTGGTAGAGCGACCTCGCCCGTAGAATGTCTTGAGTTAGGACCAGCCCCCTGTGGTGCTCGCGGCGAATCCCTAGGACACGTGCTCGCGCCATATCCTACTCGCGCCTCACCTTCCCCCGCCATGTTTCGCCTCAATTTTTCGACAATTCAGACAAGTGAAACATCAGGGCGTGTCTTTCGCCGAGTTAACTGGAGCGAGACTAGGCTCGCTGGAGAGAGCCGCTTTTCTTCCCCTGGGTCTGGGACGGGACCAGGGCTTCCTTAGTAGCGAGCTGGAGAGAGAGGGGGGGGGGTAGGATATTTCGAGCTCGCCGTCTTGACTGGCGAGCTCGCACCCTGGTATTTTCCTCGGGCCAACTCCCAGTCTCAACTCCAGGGTCGTAGCGATGTCCATCGAGACTCGGCCGTGCCAGCTAGGTGGGAGCCTGGCAGGGGTATGACGAGACCTAATCCTAGAGCGAGAAGACTTAGAAACTTTTGCCTCTCCCTGGTGCTACCATCGGGCCAGTCAGCTAGGTGAGAGCCTGAGGGCGGGTGTTGAACATCCTCCGGGCTCAGCCCCAGGGTCATAGCGATGTCCATCGAGACTCGGCCGTGCCAGCTAGGTGGGAGCCTGGCAGGGGAGTGACGAGACCTAACCTTAGAGCGAGAAGACTTAGAAACTTTTGCCTCTCCCGGGTGCTACCACCGGGCCAGTCAGCTAGGTGAGAGCCTGAGGGCGGGTGTTGAACATCCTCCGGGCTCAGCCCCAGGGTCATAGCGATGTCCATCGAGACTCGGCCATGCCAGCTAGGTGGGAGCCTGACAGGGGAGTGAAGAGACCTAACTCCAGAGCGAGAAGACTTAGAAACTTTTGCCTCTCCCGGGTGCTACCACCGGGCCAGTCAGCTAGGTGAGAGCCTGAGGGCGGGTGTTGAACATCCTTCGGGCTCAGCCCCAGGGTCATAGCGATGTCCATCGAGACTCGGCCGTGCCAGCTAGGTGGGAGCCTGGCAGGGGAGTGACGAGACCTAACCCCAGAGCGAGAAGACTTAGAAACTTTTGCCTCTCCCGGGTGCTACCACCGGGCCAGTCAGCTAGGTGAGAGCCTGAGGGCGGGTGTTGAACATCCTCCGGGCTCAGACCCAGGGTCATAGTGATGTCCATCGAGACTCGGCCGTGCCAGCTAGGTGGGAGCCTGGCAGGGGAGTGACGAGACCTAACCCCAGAGCGAGAAGACTTAAAAACTTTTGCCCCTCCCGGGTGCTACCACCGGGCCAGTCAGCTAGGTGAGAGCCTGAGGGCGGGTGTTGAACATCCTCCGGGCTCAGCCCCAGGGTCATAGCGATGTCCATCGAGACTCGGCTGTGCCAGCTAGGTGGGAGCCTTGCAGGGGAGTGACGAGACCTAACCCCAGAGCGAGAAGACTTAGAAACTTTTGCCTCTCCCGGGTGCTACCACCGGGCCAGTCAGCTAGGTGAGAGCCTGAGGGCGGGTGTTGAACATCCTCCGGGCTCAGCCCCAGGGTCATAGCGATGTCCATCGAGACTCGGCCGTGCCAGCTAGGTGGGAGCCTGGTAGGGGAGTGACGAGACCTAACCCCAGAGCGAGAAGACTTAGAAACTTTTGCCTCTCCCAGGTGCTACCACCGGGCCAGTCAGCTAGGTGAGAGCCTGAGGGCGGGTGTTGAACATCCTCCGGGCTCAGCCCCAGGGTCATAGCGATGTCCATCGAGACTCGGCCGTGCCAGCTAGGTGGGAGCCTGGCAGGGGAGTGACGAGACCTAACCCCAGAGCGAGAAGACTAAGAAACTTTTGCCTCTCCCGGGTGCTACCACCGGGCCAGTCAGCTAGGTGAGAGCCTGAGGGCGGGTGTTGAACATCCTCCGGGCTCAGCCCCAGGGTCATAGCGATGTCCATCGAGACTCGGCCGTGCCAGCTAGGTGGGAGCCTGGCAGGGGAGTGACGAGACCTAACCCCAGAGCGAGAAGACTTAGAAACTTTTGCCTCTCCCGGGTGCTACCACCGGGCCAGTCAGCTAGGTGAGAGCCTGAGGGCGGGTGTTGAACATCCTCCGGGCTCAGCCCCAGGGTTATAGCGATGTCCATCGAGACTCGGCCGTGCCAGCTAGGTGGGAGTCTGGCAGGGGAGTGACGAGACCTAACCCCAGAGCGAGAAGACTTAGAAACTTTTGCCTCTCCCGGGTGCTACCACCGGGCCAGTCAGCTAGGTGAGAGCCTGAGGGCGGGTGTTGAACATCCTCCGGGCTCAGCCCCAGGGTCATAGCGATGTCCATCGAGACTCGGCCGTGCCAGCTAGGTTGGAGCCTGGCAGGGGAGTGACGAGACCTAACCCCAGAGCGAGAAGACTTAGAAACTTTTGCCTCTCCCGGGTGCTACCACCGGGCCAGTCAGCTATGTGAGAGCCTGAGGGCGGGTGTTGAACATCCTCCGGGCTCAGCTCCAGGGTCATAGCGATGTCCATCGAGACTCGGCCGTGCCAGCTAGGTGGGAGCCTGGCAGGGGAGTGACGAGACCTAACCCCAGAGCGAGAAGACTAAGAAACTTTTGCCTCTCCCGGGTGCTACCACCGGGCCAGTCAGCTAGGTGAGAGCCTGAGGGCGGGTGTTGAACATCCTCCGGGCTCAGCCCCAGGGTCATAGCGATGTCCATCGAGACTTGGCCGTGCCAGCTAGGTGGGAGCCTGGCAGGGGAGTGACGAGACCTAACCCCAGAGCGAGAAGACTTAGAAACTTTTGCCTCTCCCGGGTGCTACCACCGGGCCAGTCAGATAGGTGAGAGCCTGAGGGCGGGTGTTGAACATCCTCCGGGCTCAGCCCCAGGGTCATAGCGATGTCCATCGAGACTCGGCCGTGCCAGCTAGGTGGGAGCCTGGCAGGGGAGTGACGAGACCTAACCCCAGAGCGAGAAGACTTAGAAACTTTTGCCTCTCCTGGGTGCTACCACCGGGCCAGTCAGCTAGGTGAGAGCCTGAGGGCGGGTGTTGAACATCCTCTGGGCTCAGCCCCAGGGTCATAGCGATGTCCATCGAGACTCGGCCGTGCCAGCTAGGTGGGAGCCTGGCAGGGGAGTGACGAGACCTAATCCCCAGAGCGAGAAGACTTAGAAACTTTTGCCTCTCCCGGGGGCTTAAGCTGCGAACCCCTTTACCCTCACTATTTTGACAGAGCATAAAATACGACAATGAGATTCGTTTTTATTCTTGAGGCCAAGATATTTACAATATTTTCAAGGGTAGAAACGTTTCAGATCGTCGCCACTCCAAGTGTGGCTGAGGGTGTCCCCTCTTACATCTTGGAGGCGATACCCTCCCGATTTCAAGACCTCCTGCACAATGTAGGGGCCCTCCCAATTGGGGTGGAGTTTTCCCACAGCGGCTGATCTCCCTGCCGCGTCCACTTTTTTCAAGACGAGGTCCCCCTCCACGAATTGCTTGACGCGGACGTGTTTGTCGAAATACTTGGCCATCCTCCGCTTGGCCTCTTCCTGCCTGACGACGGACAAGTCGCGTAGTTCTTCCACCATATCAAGGGAGAGTCGGAGCTCCTCCTCATTCTCTGACCTCCATTCTTCCCTTCCGGCTCCTGCCTCGATGACCCGAGGCGTCTGGACCTCGAATTCGATAGGTAGAACGGCCTCGCAGCCGTGAGAGAGTTTGAAAGGTGTCTCCCCTGTGGCCGTACTGGGGGTGGTCCTCAAGGCCCAGAGGACTGATGGAAGCTGTTCCAACCAGCTTCCCCTCAAATTTTCCACTTTCTTCTTTAAGAGGTTCACGATGATTTTGTTGGCCGCTTCCACCTGCCCGTTGCTCCTGGGGTGGTGGACAGAAGCAAACCGAAGGTCAATCCCTAGCTGTTCGCAGGAGCGAATGAACTCCGTGCTGGCGAACTGAGGTCCGTTGTCCGTGACGATAGCCTGTGGCAGCCCATGCCTGCAGATGATCTCTCCCCAGATAAAGTTCCTGACTACCTGAGAGGTTACCTTGGCTAGAGCCTTCACCTCCATCCACTTAGAAAAATAATCGATCATGACCAACAAAAACCTCCTCTGCCCGCTGGCCTGAGGGAAAGGTCCTACGAGGTCCAGCCCCCATATGGCGAAGGGCCATGGTGCCATGATGCTTCTCAACCTCTGAGCCGGCTGGAGCTGGAGCGGGGCATATAGTTGGCACTTATGACATTTTTTTGCGAATTCGGCTGCATCCTGACCGAGGGTGGGCCAGAAGTACCCTTGCCTGACGATTCTTCCTTCCAGGGTCCGACTCCCCGAATGACTTCCACATTCACCGGAATGGACTTCCTCCAAAATTTTGTGCACCTCTCTTTCGGCCACGCAGCGGGCCAACATCCCTGAGAGAGTCTTGCGGTACAACTGTCCCTCACGTAGGAGGTAGTATGCCGCCTTGTGCTTGAGCCCTCTTCGGTCCATTCCCTCCGGGTATTCTCCGGTGGACAAGAAGGTGACGAAGGGATCCATCCATGAGTGGTGCTGTTCTACTTCCATTAGTTCCCCCTCCTCGATGGAAGGTCGGAAGAGGTCCGTAATGGTGCCTCCCATCCGGGGGCCGTGCTTGGCTAGCTGGTCGACTGGCTCGTTTTCCCCTCGCGGCACGTGCTTGATTGAGAAGGTCTGGAAGGTCCCAATGACTCCCCTTACCTTCATCAAATAGAGCTGCAGGGTGGGCTCCCTCGCCTCAAACTCCCCCTTGACCTAGGAAGCCACCACCATGGAGTCGGTGAAGACCTCCACGTCATGCACCCCCAAGTCTCTTGCCAGGCGCAGACCTGCGATTACGGCTTCGTATTCGGCTTGATTGTTGGTGATAGGAAAGTGCACTACCACAGTCTGCTCGATCTTTATCCCTTGGGGGCTTTCCAAGATGACCCCAACCCCTAAAGAATGCTTCCCCGAGGCGCCATCCACCCTGACTTTCCAGGGGAGAGGGCGAGTGAGTCTCTCCTCCGCCACCTCGACCACATACTCTGCCAGGAAGTCAGCCATAACTTAGGCCTTGATTGAGAGGCGGGGGACGAAGGAGATGTCGAACTCGCTCAGTTCCACCGACCATTTGGCCAACCTACCTGAATGCTCTACCCCCTTGAAGATGTTGCGCAGGGGGTGGTCGGTCACTACTCGAATTGAGTGTGCCTGGAAATAGGGCCGAAGCCTCCGGGCTGAGATGATTAAGGCGAAGGCCAGTTTTTCCAGGATGGGGTAACGGAGCTCGGCCCTCTTCAATATCCGACTCACATAATAGACGGGGAGTTGCCTCTTCCCTTCTTCCCGAACCAAAACCGAACTCAAGGCTTCAGCCCCGACCCCTAGATATAGGAATACGTCTTCCCCCTCCTTGGGCCCTTGGAGCAGGGGGGCTTGAGTCAGCTGTTTCTTTAAAGCCTGGAATGCCTCTTCGCACTCCGAGGTCCATTCGAACTTTCGACCCCCTCTCAAGGTTTTGAAAAACGAGGAGCACCTCTCCCCGGCCCGGGAGAGGAATCTACTCAACCCTGCCAACTTCCCTGCCAGTTGCTGTACTTCCTTGGTATTTTGTGGCGACCTCAGTTCCAAGATTGCCCTCACCTTGTCTGGATTAGGTTCTACCCCAGCGGGGGTGAGAAGATGCCCTAGGAACTTTCCCCGGCTTGCCCCGAAGACACACTTCAAGGGGTTCAGCCTCATCTTAAACATGCGGAGAGTGGCGAAAGTTTCTTCCAAGTCCTGGATGTGGGAGTCGACATCCAAGCTCTTGACCATGAGATCATCCACGTACGCTTCGAGATTCCTCCCCTTCTGCTCTCGGAAGACCCTATCCATCATTTTTTGATAGGTGGCCCCCGCATTCTTTAGCCCGAAGGGCATCATTTTGTAACAATAACATCTGTCTCCCGTGATGAACGAGATGTCCTTGACGTCAGGGGGGTGCATCCTGATTTGGTGATAACCTGAAAAAGCATCCAGAAAACTCATTACAGGGAAACCGACGGCTGAGTCAACCAGCGCGTCGATCCGAGGCAAAGGATAACAATCTTTCGGGCATGATTTATTAAGAAGAGAAAAGTCGATACACATCCTCCACCGGCTGTCTCCTTTTTTAACCATTACAACGTTGGAGACCCAGCCGGGGTATTGGATTTCAGATATGAAGCCAGCCTCGAGGAGCTTGGCGACTTCCTCCCTGATTGGCTCGGCGAGCTTGTCCGTGATGGATCTTTTTTTCTGCTGGATGGGGGGAGCCTCCGGGTCCAGGTTGAGGCGATGGCAGGCCACGTCGGGGTCGATCCCTGGCATTTCCGCGGCGCTCCAGGCGAAGATGTCCACGTTCCTCTGGATGCACTCCAGCATCCTGCCTTGAGCTTCCGGGGTCAGGCCTCCGCTGACGCGGACCTTCTCCACCCTGCCTCTAGTGGTGAGGACCTCCATCTCCTCCACCTCTTCCGCTGCCTCCAGACGGGACTGCTCCTCCCATTCCTCGATACCTCCCCTTCCGGGGGCGAGGACCTCTTCTTCAGCCTCCTCGACGGCCATGGCCTCGGCCGACTCCCGAGTCTCTTCCGCGACCTCCTCCCGAGCGCGGCACTCTACCTCCATTTCTTTGTCAGCTTCCTGCTCCTCCTCCTCCAACCTCCGCCCCATCTCCTCGGCCCCCTCCAGCCAAGAGATGGAGTTTACCGCCGAGACGTAGCACTCCCTTGCCTCCTTAGTGTCTCCTCGAACCCGGATCTGGACCCCCTCGACGTTGAGCTTTAGACACTGGTGGAAGGACGAGGGGACGCAGCGGAAGGCGCTGATGAGGGGTCTCCCGAAGATGGCGCTGTAACTGCTAGGAGCGTCCACGATGACGAACTTGCAGTTGCATGACTGCCCCCCTAGAGTGACATGGAGTCCCACCCCTCCCTCGACTTCTTTCCTCTCCCCTGAAAAGCCGAACAGAGGCCCGTCCGAGGCTAACACCCTCCTGGCCTCTACCTTCATCGCATCGAACGCCTTTTTGAAGATGACGTTGACCGAACTCCCATTGTCCACAAGGATTCGGGAGACAGTGAAATCCTCGATGGCTGTCTGGATAACCAGCGCATCGTAGAAGGGGTCCTCGTGGCCCGACAAGTCTTCTCTGGAGAAGGTGATTTTCTCCTCCGGGGGAGGGGATTGGGATGTGGAGCCAATGCTCCTCCGGTACATAGTGTGGAGGCTTGACTTACGGGAGGCCTCGATCCCGGCCCCCCCGTGGATCGCTCCGATCCTTCCTCGGGTGCCCACATCAACCCGGTCTTCACACCGATCCCCCTCCTCCCGAGGCCGGATCTCCTCTATCCGAACTTCCTGATGGTCTTGTTGTTGCTGTTCCCTTCTCCCTCTCATCTCGAGGAACTCTGGACACGTGGATGTGAGGTGCCCTTCTTCCTGATGAAAGTCACAATAGGGCAGGTCCACCCTGACCTCCCTCCTTCTCCTCGGCTGTCCTCTCCTCCTCCCCCTCATGGCAATTGCCATTGCCTCCTCCTGGTCGGGGAGAGGGGGTCTCTGACCCTGCCTACCCCCCTGGGGGTTGTACTTCCCTCGGCCACCCTGGCGGTTATCTCCTCCCTGATAACCTCTTCGTGGTGCCTGGTCTTGCCACTCGGGCCTCCATCCCAAACGGTGGGTCTGCTCCGGATGCACCCACCGGGGTTGCGGCTGCTGCTGCGGCTGTTCCCTTTGCCGAGGTTCAGCCCTCCTCTCCTCCTGAATTCGGCCACCCCTTGGCCTTTCCTCTTCCACGGCCCACTTGGCTAACCTTCGCGCAAACTCTGGATGTGCTGCCTCCATTTCGGCCTCCCTGGCCGCCCTCTCCAGGAGTGCCTCAAAGGACACTGGAGGTGATCTCTTCAGTTCCATTGCGAAGAACCCGGATTGGAGACCCAGGGTGAAGGCCACCATCATGGTGTGCCCTGGCATCTCCTGAACTTGGGACAGTTCCTCTTGGAACCTGTCCAGATAGCTTCCCAGGGTCTCTCCCACCCTCTGCTTGATGCGGAACAAAGACTCCGCCTCCTTCTTCCTCTTCTTAGAAGTGGTGAATCTCAGCATGAAACCCCGTCCCAGATCCTCAAAGCAGTAAATGGACCCGGTCGGGAGCTGGTGGAACCACTCTCTCACCTTTTCTCTGAGGGTGATGGCGAAGAGTCGGCACTTGAAGCCGTCTGACATCTGTCGAATGGAGACCATGTCCTCGAACCACTGGATGTGGTGGACCGGGTCTCCTCTCCCGGAGTAGTAAGTCATCTCCGGCTCGCGAAACCTCTCGGGAATTGGGGCTGAAGAAACGAACTCGCTGAAGGGGCTCCCCCCCTCATCCGGGCGAGACGGGAACTCCCTCCCTGCAGTCTCGCCGAAGTGGTACTCGGCGGCCGAGCCGGGGAACAGAACTCGCCCCTGGAACTCGCGCTCGCCTCTCTCGGCGGGTTCCTTCCCTGGTCGCCTGAGCGGCACGTCGTCGCCGAGTGCGGGAGCGGTGACCGCCGGGACTGCCGGTGTCGCACTCTCAGCTCGCATACCGAGGGCGGTCCTGACGAGCCCGAGGATCTCCTCCCTAAGCTCCGCCGGCACACTCGCCGCTGGGGGTGGGGGGGGTGGCGAGTTGCCCCTGCCTGATCCTTGTCCTTCTCCAGTCATCGAGCCTGCAGAAGGTTTTCTCTGCTAACCACTGTCCACGCTCACCGCACCAAAATGTTGAAACCGGAAAACCGGTCTCTGTGGAGTTCACCCTTGGGGAAGGGGTGGCCGCGCACCTACTTCACTCCTGCAAGAAAATGACAAAGAAAAGAGAAGAAACAAGGACTAGACCAAGGGCCCGGCGTGGAGGTCCGACCACACACACGGAAGATCTTAGAGCGCTTCCCCTCCTTAGCCAAATACCGGGCTAAGGTACCTCAGAAAGCGCTAGTAGGCCGGAGAATTAGTAAGCCCTCCCTTCTGAGGTACCCCTTGGGTCCTATTTATAGGAAAAGATGGCCTGCCAATATACAACCTTCACTGTTTTCGAGGACTGCAAGCAGACCAAAAAGGGGCAACATAGTAAAAGTATGCCATGGCCGAGATGCGAGCTGGACCTGAGGGGGCACTCGCTCGGCAGGGGGCCCGACTCGCCTCGCCCCGGGCCTAGGCGGGCACATACTCGGCGGACTGTGCTCGACTATCGCTGAGCTCGGCTTGACTACCGCCGAGCTCGGACTCGGCACGGCGATCGCCGAGCTCGGACTCGGCACGGCGATCGCCGAGCTCCAGCAGAAACTGAGCTCGGCACGGGGATCGTCGAGCTTGGGTCGACTACAGTCGAGCCCTGTTCCCGCACCCGAGCTTGGTCTCGGCATGCCGAGCTTCGTTCGGCCATCGTCGAGCTTGGCTCGACTATTGCCGAGCTCGGGCTCGGCATGCTGGGTCCACATTGGTCTGAGCCGGCCGGTTCAACTCCTGTCGACCACTCGCGGGATACGGGGTTGTACAAAAGCTATTAGAAGTTTTCTAGGGCATGCTGGATTTTACCATTGTTTAATAAAAGAAAAGTTAATTAATGCACCGATTATGATAGCTCAGGTGTGGGACCTTCCCTTTGAGATAATGTGTAATGCGAGTAGTTTCGCGGTGGGAGTTGTATTAGGTCAACACATATATAAAAACTTCCACCCCATCTATTACGCATGTAAGACACTCACATCTGCACAGGAAAATTACACCATCACCTAGAAAGAGCTCCTAGCTGTAGTATTCTCTTTTGATAAATTCTACACTTATATTACACTTTCAAAAATTATCATTTTTACGGACCAAACGGCCCTGAAATATCTTCTTGCCAAAACGGATACCAAGCCACGCTTGATTCACTGGGTCTTACTCCACCAAGAGTTTGACTTAGAGATCCGTGATAAGCGAGGAGCCGAGAATTTGGCCTACGATCACCTCTCATGCCTAGATAACCCTTATATTGAAAATCTAGATGAAAAGACTTTTAATGATTATTTTCCTGATGAGAAGCTGCTTTCAATTAGCACTTCTCCTTCTCCTTGGTTTGCACACATTGCCGATTATTTAGTGGCTCGTGTGCTTCCAAAAGAGTTATTCTCTCAGCAAAAGAAGAAATTCTTTTCTGAGATGAACTACTTTTGGGTGGACCCGCATCTTTTTAGAGTCTGTGCGAACCAAGTGATAAGGAGATGTGTTTCTTATGTAGAAGGAGTTGATATTTTAAAACACTTACATGAAGGTCCAAATGGTGGGCACTATCAAGCTGCTCGCACCGCTCACAAGGTGCTTTGCGCGGGTTTTTACTAGCCTATCCTATTTACAGACGCGCAAGCCTTTGTGAGTAAGTGTGATAGTTGCCAACGGTCGGGCAACATTTCTAAAAAAAATGAAATGCCGCAAAATTGTTTCCTTGAGTGCGAAATTTACGACCTATGGGGGATCGATTTTGTTGGCCCCTTTCTTCTAGCTTCGGAAATAAGTATATTTTAGTTGCCGTTGATTATGTTTCACGATGGGCAGAAGCCCAGGCTCTTCCTAAGAACGACTCCTGAGTTGTAGTTACCTTTTTGAAAAAATTATTTTACCGATTCGGTATGCCGCGCGTTATCGTTAGTGACAGGGGTTCCCATTTCTGTAACATATAATTTTCTAAAATTCTTATTAAATACGGCATTACACATAAACATTCTACAGAATTCCACCCCCAAACTAACGGACAAGTCGAAGTAGTGAATAGAGAAATTAAAAGAATTTTAGATAAGACTGTTTTGACATCTAGAAAAGACTGGTCAGCCAAATTAGACGATGCTCTATAGGCCTACCGAACAGCGTACAAAACTGCCCTCGGATGTACGTTGTATCGATTGGTTTATGGAAAATCGTGCCATTTACCCGTAGAACTCGAACACCGCACTTTTTGGGCCTTAAGATTTTTAAACTTCGATCCCCGCTCTGTAGGTGACCTTAAAAAATTTCAACTCAACGAACTCGACAAGAGGCGCTCTTACGCATACAAAAATAACAAACTTTATAAAGAGCGGACGAAGCGTTTCACGATAAACACTCAAGGCATCCAAAAACATTTAAGCCGGGCAACGAAGTTCTTCTTTTTAATTCTCATTTATGTTTATTTCCTGGCAAGTTAAAATCGCATTGGTCTGTGCCCTTTACTGTTTTAGAAGTTTTTCATATGGAACTGTTTTGATTTCACACCCTGATAAAAGCAATTTCAAAGTGAAAGGTCAGTGTCTTACATTGTATTTCTGTGGTGATGTCAGTCCTTACTGTGTTAACTCTATCTTCCATGATCTAACTTTTGATTAGTTTGGAACTTTATTTTATTATTATTAAAACTTTGAACAATATCTTTGAACTTTATTTTCAACAATATTTTTGAAAATATTATTATTTTTGCATCGAGCTCAAACGATGCTTTAAACAAAGGGCTCTCTTGGGAGGCAACCCAAGTTATATTTTTTTGTTTTCTTTATTTTACAATTTTTTCACCGAACGGCTCTGACAAGGTGAATCTTCTGCAATTTCCTTCTCCAACATTGCTGAATCCATCACGACGTCTAAAGAAGACATTTCATGAAGATCCAAAAGCACAAACATGGGTGAGCGACATCTCTCATCTTTCGCAGTAAATAAATCCGGGGAAGTACATATTTTTCAATTCTGTACTTTCAATTCTGTAATTTCATTTTCTCTCTCTCTCTCAATCCCCTTTTTTGCCATTGAGGACAATGTCTATTTTAAGCTTGGGGGAGGACTTCCTCCTTCTTTTTGCTATGTGTTATTATTTTTCTTTTTGTGAATATTTTAAAATAAAAATAAAAAAATAGAAAATATTTCAAAATTAAAAAAATTGTTTTTTGTTATTACTTTAATAGTTTAGACGTTTTGCTATTTCAATAGTACCCCTTTTTTTCCTCAAAATCTCATATAAACAACTTAATTAATTATAATATTTCTAATCACCCTTTTTAACTATGTTTCACAAGTAAAATGTTGGTCAGGCTGTGTTTCTTATCCGCGATAGCATGTTAACATAAAATGTTTTTTCTAAAACTCTCATTTCCATTATGGTTTCCCTTCTTTATATTCTTTAATTTCTCAAAAATCCATCATCCACTATTTTCCTTTTTGTTTTTGGATAATTTTTGTAAGGTCAACTTTTGAATAGCGTATTAGATGTGAACGATCCAAGTCACCTATTATTTCTATTTTCAAGATAATTTCATCAATCTTCTTTTATTATCTTGGACTTGCTTTTTGAATATTTTCAAATCTATGTTTTAAATAAATTTAAAAGCATGAATATAATTTAGGCCGTTTTTATTTTCGTTTGAGCTTGCCTGCCAACCTAAAAACTTTCACCACTAGTTAGCCATTTTTGAGAATTTTTCCCAATTCCATTTGATAGCTCCTCTTTTCATATCATTTTCACCAAAGTCAAAATTTCCAACCTATCTAATCACACTAGCCTTTTTGAGTTTCACAAAGAATTTTCTTGATTATGATAGGTTACTTTGTGATATTTTTCGAGAAGTTTTTGAAAAAAGTATGCTCAAAAGAAATGTTACTTTTTGTTTGGCCAATTCAAAATGAAAATAAAAATATTTATGGCCTTTGTTTTGAAAAAAAAGAAGAAAAAAATGGAAAAGAAAAAAAGAAAGAAAAAAATATTTTGTTTAAAACGAAATTTTTTGAAACTCTTTGTTTTGGTTTAGTGTGATTTTAAGCCTCCCTGTTTATCTTTGAATTCCACTCCTAATCATAATCCTAAACAAAACTCTTCGGTCCTATTAAGTCTTTTTGATTCATGCTTTTGAATTTTATTTAATAACTAATAAAAGAAGAGTAGTAAATCAGTATTAGTTTTGGATTACAACTTAGACTTTTGTTATTAAATTTATATAATTATAATGCGTTGCTTGTATCTAGTAACAATTCAATGCATTTTTTCATTTTCGTTGCTTTGCTTAAATCTATTTAAAGAATTTCGTCAAAATTTTGGATGATTTATTTTCGTTAAGTAAAGTTTATAAAAGTTAAACCATACCTAAATAACTATTTTAGATTTGCATTTCACCTTTTCCCTACTTAGAATTTCGCATAGTACTTATGTGGGCATAATTAGAACCTTTTGATTAGTTCTTCTTTTTATGGTTACCTAGTTTTTTATTTTTGCTTGGGGACAAGCAAAGCTTAAGTTTAGGGGAATTTGATAATACGTTTTGTAGCCTAAACTATTATCATATTTTCTAGTTAATAATATGCAAATCATGTCTTATTAGCCTATATATTGACTTCATTTTATATTATTTACGCCACTAATGTTTATTTCTATTTTTCCAGGTTTCCTGAATTTTGGCCAAAAATGACCTGATACAGCCACCAACACGGTTGTGTCATAGGGAGTGTCAACCTTGCTGTGTCAACATGGCGTGTAACCAGAGGAAAAATCCAGAAATTATCTATAGAAGAACACAGCCAGTTAACACGACCGTGTCTCCAGACGTGTTGCTGGACATGTCAACCCGGCCGTGTAGCCATCGTGTTGACTGAAAGGTGAAGACTCTCCAGAGAAGGAAACGACCACCAAATACGACTGTGTCACCTCCGTGTTGCCAGAGGCCGAAGACTCTCCAGAGCAGGACACGGCCACCCTCACGGCCGTGTCGCTGGGCGTGTTGCCATCACATCAAAGCCTGATGCCAGCCATATATGCATTCCACATCAAAGTCCATCAACTGCTATCGACACGACCACCAACACGGCCGTGTCGCTGGCTGTGTCAGCATGGCAAAGCCCAATTTTTCAATGACGCCATGATCACTCCCGCCAGAACCACTTCCCGAACCTGTACAGGTCACGGCCAGCAACACGGCCGTGTCGCTGGCCGTGTCACCCCCCTTAAGTTTTTTTATAAATTGAGCCCTTTTCCATGCATTCCATATAGTTTATGGATTGTATAGGGAGGTGCTTCCCCTTTACTTATTGAAGCTTCTTGTATTTTTTCTCCTTCTCTCTTTCTTTCTCCTTTTAGTTTTTCTTAACCCTAGTTTAGTTCAAGCTTTTGTAATGTCTTTTGTACTTCATTTAGTAGTTTAATGTAATGCTAGCTTAGTCTTTTCATTTCCATGCAGGTGTAGCTCCTTCATTTCAAGTTGTAAGCTTTCTTTATCATTAATAGAAAAGTGTTGTTTTCTCTCCTTTATTATCTTTGTGTTCTTAATGCTTTAGTACTCATCATCCCTCCTCCACTCCATTATGATTAACTAATCCTCCATGTACTCGATCTTGATGATCCGAGGTTTGAGTGATTATATTATGATGCTTTGAATTTACCTTTTCTTTTTAGGCTTTGGCCTTGAATTACTCTTTATTTTTTTGGGTTGGAGATATATCAAAGATATATATTCTCCACCATTTCTTTCATTCTGGGCTTGCCCAGAGGCCGATAGTTTAAAGTGAGCAATCAAGAGTAAATGGAGTTGTATGCACCCCTCGAGAGAGGCAGACGTCCAAATCTTCCGGATTGGAGTAAAATCCAATAGTGGGGTTCACCGCGTAAAGCGAGCTTTAGGCCTCCGATTTAGACGAGAGCCGGTCGGACCTTCCTAAACTCAATTGGACACGACTTCGAGAGGAGCGTGTTCAAGCTTTAGGAACCTCCACGGTCAATGACCTTTACCCTATTAAGCTTAGGTTTATTTATCGTGTTTTTAATTGACATTAGCCATGGTGATTCTTGATCGTGTGCATTTCAACCTCATCGTTCCAACCCTTTATCGTAATCGTTTCTTTTATGCTCTCTTTCTTTTTAGTGCAAGTAGTTCTCTTTTGATTTATTTCCTTTCCTTAGTTGCAATTAGTTTCTATAAACCCTAGATTTTCCGTTGATAAAAAATTATTCTTCGTGTGAGTAAGTGTACTCAACAATTCCCGTATTTAAATACGACACTTATGTCCCCTAGCTAAAGTTTTATAGGTATACTTGCCTCATTGGATTGCTAGTTCGGTTGCTTTTATTTTCTTCGAAGCTTAGCGACCACCAGGCACATTAATTGTAGATGCTCACCTGCTCCTTTCCTTTTGGGCAGAGGCTGTGAGCAAAACAAACTATGTCCTGAATAGAAGTTTTATACACAAGCTCAAGGGCAAGACCCCCTATAAACTACTCAAAGGGAATAACCTAAAGTAGATTATTTTAGAGTTTTTGGTTGCGTCTGTTACATTCATAACAACAACAAGAAATATAATAGAAAGTTTGAAGCTATGTATGAAGTTGGAATTTTTCTTGGATATTCCCAAGTAAGCAAGGCTTATAGGGCATATAATAAATCAACCATGAAAATTAAAGAGTAAATGTATATTTCATTTGATGAGACTAATATGTTTTACAAGGAGAAGATAGCTTCTAGCAGTGAAACTTTGCAGGTACCTAAATTGTGTGAGATGTTGGACGAGTTGACCCTCACCAATGAGGCTGTTAAACTTCCTTCTCCACATATTACTAAAGAAAGTGAAGATGAAGATAATGAGTTCAATGAAGAGACAACAACAACTAACTTAACACCACAAGAGGAATTATCTCCCCATGTTATTGATCAACCATCTCCTCCTACTGAGACAGTCATACTTAGAGATCACCCTGTATCTCAAGTGATTGGAGACTTATCAGTGGGTGTGCAGACAAGGCATCAAATCCACCAGAAGCCTTCTTCATATGTCAAACTGAGCCCCAATCCATTAAAGATGCTGAGCAAGATTAACACAGGATCATTGCAATGCAAGAGGAGCTTAACCAGTTTGAGAGGTGTAGAGTTTGGGATTTATTTCCAAGACCCAAAGACTACCCAGTCATTAGAACTAAATTGGTATTTGGAAACAAACTAGATGCTCAAGGTACTATAATAAGGAACAAAGCCAGACTAGTTGCTCAAGGATACAAATAAGAGGAAGGCATAGACTATGACCAAATATTTGCACCTGTTGTAAGGCTTGAAGTAATCAAGATATTCTTAGCCTATGTTGCATACAAAAGGTTCATAGTTTTTCAAATGGATATACAGAGTGCATTTCTAAATGGTGAACTCAAAGAAGAGGTTTATATGGAACAATAACCAGGTTTTATCTCTTCAACTCATCCCTCTTATGTTTTCAAATTGCATAAGGCTCTCTATGGTCTAAAGCAAGCTCAAAGATCTTGGTATGAAACCTTAGCTAGCTTTCTCTTAGAGCATAAATTTTCTAGAGGCATAGTAGATAGGACTTTATTTACTAAGCATCATCATGATAAAATCTTGTTAGTACAAATATATATAAAGGACATTATATTTGGTTCTACTGATTCCAAACTATGTAAAAGGTTCTCTGACCTTATGCATTCAAAATTTGAAATGAGTAGCATGGGTGAGATCTCCTACTTCCTTAGTCTCCAAGTGAAGCAGTCCCCTGATAGCATCTTCATATCCCAATCCAAGTATGCTAAAGAGCTGATAAAAATCTTTGGGATGGCAGATTCTTCAGCAAAGAAAACACCCATGGATACAAATGTTGTGGTTGATTCTGATGAATATGGGAAACCTGTAGATCAGAAATTGTATAGGGCTATTGTTGGGTCCCTTTTATATCTCACAGTAAGTAGGCCAGATATTATGTTTGCTACCTGTCTTTGTGCAAGGTTCCAGGTGAACCCTAAAGAATCTCACCATATTTTCTTAAAGAAGATTTTAAGATATATAAAGAGTTCCCCTAATTTAGGACTCTGGTATCCAACAGAGTCAGAATTTGAGTTAACTGGATACTCTGATGCTGACTTTTCTGGATGTAGAGTGGACAAGAAGAGCACATTAGGAACATGCCAGTTCCTTGGTGCTATACTTGTCTCCTAGTTTTGCAAAAAGCAAACATCTGTGTCTACATCAATAGCTGAAGTTAAGTACATAGCAGCTGGCAGTTGCTGTTCACAGATGCTGTGGATTAAAAATCAACTCCTAGACTATCGTTTCAACTTGAATAATTAAACTATACATTTTGATAATACAAGTTAAATTTCTATTGCACAAAATCCAGTGCATCATAGTAGAACTAAGCATATAGAAATAAGGCATCATTTCATTAGATAGTGTGTGGACAAAAAGAAAATTAATCTTGTCTTCATCTACACTGATTTGAAAAAAGAAGATATCTTCACCAAACCCTTGGATGAGACGAACCATCTGTTCTTTCTAAATCAGCTTGTTATGATCAATAAAGAAGCATTAATTTAATTTCTGTCTGTGGTCGAAGAATTTGCCACAGTTCATCGACCAGAGATTGACGAACTTAGAAAAGTTCTTGAGATAATGTGTCGACCTGAGATTGACAAACTCTTTGTGTGATTCATTCTCGTCGACCGAAGATCGATGATCTGGCTTCAAAAATTTTTTGTCAACCTGAGAATGACGAAAAGTTTTCTCTTCTTCATACTGAGATCGACAAACTCTTTTGTCAATAAAATATTTCGTCGACCTCAGATCAAAGAATTTTTTTTATTTCGCAGGACGGAGTTTGTCACTTCATATTCTGAAAAACCTTATATTTAGGTTTTCTTCGAGCTCAATCCCGCGCTTTCTGTTTCCCTTGCACTTGGTCTCTCTGTTTCTTTTGTAGGTTATCATGGCATTTCCGACGAGCACATTTGTAGCGATGAAGTTCGATACTGGATTTGACATAGACTTTGGGTCATTCTAGCACTCAGATCAAATCTTCTTAGAAATTATGAAATTTTTTGAAGAACAACATTTGAAGAACCTTATGACAACAAGGATAAAGATTGCTGCAACAGAAATTCGAGAATGGGTTTTCACCTCCTCCACAATAGATGTCGATACTATGATAGGAACAATATCGGGTAACATAGTTTCTCTTACCCCCGTCGTTTTATCTGAAATATTTGGATTAGTGAATGGAGAAGAAGATTTGGAAATAAATAGTACTGAATATGATAAAATGCTGATTAAGATGGGTCGTACTTGAGAAAACCCTAATAAGCTGCCGAAGAAACATTTGTCTGCTGATTATAAATTTTTAGCTGATGTAGTGGGTACGGTACTGGTGGGTAAGCTTACTGCCCATAATTATATCACTAGGCAACAATTTCTAGTGATGTGTATAGTTATGAATAGGAAACTAGTAGTCTAGGCAAAGATATTGTTTGATCTGATAAAGAAGAAGATGATGCGTAAGATCACGGTAGTGAACCGGTCGCACAAGTAATATAAAATGGGCGAGTTTTCCAAAGTATCAATCTCTCAAGAAACATAATAAGGTGGAGTTAATTTCGAGGAGGACTTGAGATTGAAGTCCTTAAGTCGGCGTTAACTAAGGGAGGTTTTGATGGTTGCGATAAAAGAAAGTAAAACTCTAACAACTGCTCCTATGCAATGCCGCTATGCGATGTTTCGCTAGGCGGGATGGAAGACTTGTCGGGACTCTATGCACCAAATCGCGAGCAGATAGGTAGAGAGGATGGTTGAAATCCTACTATGTAGACCGCTATGCACTGCTTCACGAAGAACACCACTAGCAATTGCTAGTGCGACACAAAACACATCCACACCACAAAAGCACACCTCAAATAGATAAGCAGCAATACTAAATCGCATAGAAATGATTAACTAAACATGCTAGCAGTCAAAATACACTTCATCAATACAAAGAAATCTACTATGTTATCAATACAAGAGGAGGTGAGTGTGCGAAATCGACTGGCTCCGAAGTCTTATTGAGGATTCACAGAAGGAATCACCGGGTTATCAATCCGCATCAGAGCTCGGTCTCAACTGAGTCCGGGGTAGAGAAGGGCTATCACCACCTTCCAATGGCCCGTCTTCTTCGTACCACAACCTGGTGGAGAATGGCGCAAACTGCTCCAAGCTTGGTGAAAGCTAGGTCGAGATCTTCCTGAAGCTCGTGGATGAAGGAGGAGGCCGAGAGGATGTTATGGCTTTGATTTGGCGGTGAAAGCTTGCCTGGAGCCCCACCCTATGGTGGAGTATGAAGGGAAATGGCGGAACCCTTCGTCGGAGATGAAAAACGGCGGAAGATCGATCGATCCGAAATTAGGGCGGGACCTGCTATATTTATAGAAAGCAGAATTGAAGAATGCGCACAATCACGGGCTCACGACTAGTGGTCGTGCGCACTATGGCCAATGATCGTGCGTATTGGCATGGCAGAATAAAGGGAAGAAATGGGGTAACGCGCACGAGCGATGGCGCACGACCAGTGGTCGTGCGCACTATGTCCAATGGTCATGCGATTACCCCAGATAGAACTCCAGGAAAAGGGGAATCAATGCACACGATCAGTGGCGCATGACCGGTGGTTGTGCGCACTATGTCCAGTGGTCGTGCGATTATCCTAGGTAGTACTTGGAAAAACGGAGAATAGTGAGCACGATCAGGGGCGCATGACCAGTGGTTGTGGGCATTAGATCCGATGATCATGCGCAGTATACCAGTTTCCAAAAAGTCCCAGAACACGCACTCGGCTGCACCAACACTGATATGTGTAGACATTCAAGACAATCACAAAAAAGGAGTACAAACAACAAAAGCACAAAAATACAAGACCACGGGCCTAAATGTGTGCTTCCTATGGAAATAAAGATAAGATGAAAAATTTACGTTAATGAACTAAAAGTGAAGTGCAAGCAAAGAAAAACAAGTCCAGATGAGTCCGAAAATAGGTATATATAATGGACTCATGATACCCCCAGACTTAACTATTTGTGCGTCCCGAGCAAACAAAATCTAAGCAGATAGTGAAAGTTACTAACTAACAAAGATATTGAAAAACAGAGTACCATGCAAAGTCGCATGCTCGCGTGAGTAAAAATACAATAGAGAAAATTGATAAGTATGCAGAATAGTTTATATTTTACCCAATGCGTATCAAAATTTTATTACTACTCAAAAGTAGAATCACAGTGAATCATCCGGTAACGCGTATGAAGAAAGTTGGCAGGCCACTAAGGTGAGCATTGCCAAAGATCAGGGCTCAGGATCACCTCCAAAGGAATCCACCAATGTCGGGGATCATAAGCTTGCCTGTTCACACTCTCTCCACGGCACTAGTTCGACTCAAGCGCGAATCCGTAGGACTTTAGAATAAGAGTTGACGATTGGGTTACAGTGAGGCAAACAATGATAAACATGAAGGCTATGCACCTAACCAAAATGAGATAGCCTAAAACAAATGAATCCAACCGCTAACCACAATATAATCAGGTACACCACACCCCTAGACTTAACTTTTAACATATGGGTGTCTGCATCGCCTACTCCAAATACAATCACATCTCCAAAAATATTTTCAATCAAACTTTTTCTTTTCATTTTTTTCTTTACAAGTATTCTTCTATTTTTTCAACTTTTTATTTCCACAGTCTCAGCAAATATAACTTAGGAGCACTTCCACATATTCACATATAATATCACCACATCACATCCCAACATGAAAATGTAAAACAATAAAATCCGACTTGGGTGTGCGACTAGGATAGGATTTGAGGCTTTGGTGAAATCATGGTGGAGCTAACTCAAAAAGAAGGGGTAGGCACAACGGGGCTAGCGTGGATAAGACATTTGTAGTGGTACAAACCTCAATCGGGCCAAAATGTGGGCCTACATTATGCTCACGCTAGACTAACCAAACACCAATGCTTCGAGAGTAGCTTGGGGCAAGTTTTTAGCCATCGAGAAAGATGATCCTTCCACCCAACTCGAGCAAAACGAGTCTAGTGACAGCTATACACATCCCTACACTACCGTTTGATTCACACCAGATTCACAAATTTTTTGAGTAGAATAAAAAGTATTTACGCAAATAAAAAAAAATAAAACTATAAGCATTCAGAATAATTAAATCTACTTTAATTTCTACACGAGACGAGAGCAATTGACTAGGAGCACAATAAGGTATACATTTTACTCTTTCTCACAATCCTAAGCCAGCACCATAATTTTCCCAAATCTAACTAAGAAATGAGTATAACTCGCGGCATGCTAACAGCTATGCACGCCCTCATGTGGGTGCAGTGGTGTGCAATGCAGTGAACTATACAAAATAAAACTATAAAAGCTTCTAGTATGCACATGAAATGTACACGTGCAAAAGGTAACAAAACTGGCTCTCCCCCAGACTTAAACTAAACTACACAACATATGATAGAGAAATTAAAATCATAAAGAGCTAAGGGACGAGGTTACCCAATGCTCAGCTAGTGAGCATACCATAAGATGCGTGAAATGTAGAAGCAGGCCTGCCATATGAAGAATCACAACCCCGCCAATGTGTAGTTTCCATGAATACCTGCAGGGGTGAGCTCCGCAAAAACGAAAGAAAAATATGCAAAAAGAAATACTAAAACTAAAAAGATACATTAAAAATAAAATGCCGAAAATATAAGATAACTACTGGGGTTACTGTCATCCCAGCATGACTTATTAAATTCTGTACAGTTCTTGCTAATGGGTCTATGAAAAGAAAATTGCACAGGTAACTGGCCTAATATCCGTTGCGGTAACGGGTACCGATATGGAGCTATAGCAGTTACACCTCTGCCCAAATAATCATACCTACTCCTCACAGGTAGAGGAAATAGGAAGTAAATAAGGAGGAGGCCTGGTCCTCACTCATCTAACCACAAAACAAATCATTGTCAAGCAAGGTTTCGTCCACCACAAGTTTGTTGGGCGTGAAGGTGACGGCAGGGGCTTCCACTATGAAGGAGGTAGGAACCTCCTCACACACGAGGATGCACTCGTCGATAGCCTGAGCACAAGGCTTAACGTCAACCCTACTTACTCGTGGAGATTCAACCTGCAAAGTCTCAGATAAAGAAGGGGGGTCAAGAAATAAAAGAAACGAAGAATATAAAGAAACAATCGGGGGAGTTATCCCAGTTTCTCTCCCCAAAGGCTGAGGTAGAAAAATATCATCGGCATTGTCCACAATGCTACAAGGCTCGGCAGGATCCATAGAGGCCTCCACAAAGACTTGGACTTCCTCCTTTGGTATCGAGGTAGAATCCTCGACACCAGGAAGGTTGTCCTCCTCCATGGGAGTGGAAACAATCCATGTATCACAAGCCTCAACTTATGTTGTATTGTCAAAAATGTCGTCAGAGACGACTGTAGTAGAATGCACAAAAGGCGGAGGAACTTTTCTTCGATAAAAGTCAAGCGCAGGTTCCTAAAAAAGAATCAGCTCCACGCTTGGAGATGTATGCATAGGAGAGATGGGCTCAACCATGTCGAAGCCAAGATCAACCACACATCTGGTGGTTATGTCCGCATCATTCCCTTCAAAAAATTAAGGTGATAGGGTCACGTAACCAGACGATGAAGGTGTGCCACCAAGGGTAGTAGTCGGGATGATTCGGATGTCCGGCTCATCATCCTCTTCCATTGCACGGAGGTACTCGGCAAAATCCTTCAGGACATGATCTGTTCTACGACAATACAAACACTTTCTCCCAGTACTCTGCGGTCCCTGTGGGGCCGGAGAGGAATAAGAGAACGGTGTATGTGGCGAGGGAGAATGGCCATAAGCTCGGTGCATAGTGTTTGAAGGGTTGTACGAATACAACATCTCATGCATTGTACGCTGAGGCTTATACTCAATATCTCTCATAGGGCATTCATGACTAGCATGGGAGGACATTCCACACCAATGATATTGAGCATATGAATATCCCCGCATGGTGTCGAAATAACAGATTCAAAATAAATTGTGCAAATTACTAAATCCAATAATATATTACTATAGTTGCCTAAACAAAAAATAAAAAGGCAAGCTAAAAAAAAATAGAACAAAACAAATGCAATTTTCAAAGGAAAAGGAAAGAAATCTCACATCCCCCTCTCCAGAAACTCACAAGATTGTGTTCCCCGGCAATGACGCCATAAACTTGATGTGTAAGATCACGACAGTGAACCGGTTGCACAAGTAATATAAAATGGGCGAGTTTTCCCAAGTATCGATCTCTCAAGGAACACAATAAGGTGGAGTTAATTTCAAGGAGGACTTGAGATTGAATTCCTTAAGTCGACATTAACTACGGGGGGTTTTGATGGTTGCGATAAAAGAAAGTAAAACTTTAACAACTACTCCTATGAAACACTGCTATGCGATGCTTCGCCAGGCGGGATGGAAGACTAGTCGGGCTGCTATGCACCGAATCGCTAGTCGGATGGGCGAGTAGGCTAGCGGATGAGGTGGAGAGGACGATAGAAATCCTACTATGCATGATGCTATGCACTGCTTCGCGAAGCACGCTACTAGCAATTGCTAGTGCGACACAAAACAAATCCACACCACAAAAGCACACATCAAATAGATAAGCAGGAATACTAAATCACATAGACATGATTAACTAAACATGCTAACAGTCAAAATACACTTCATCAATACAAATAAATCTACTATACTATCAATACAAGAGGAGGTGTGTGTGCAAAATCAATCGGCTCCGAACTCTTATTGAGGTTTCACGGAAGGAATCACCGGGTTGTCAATCCGCATCCAAGATCGGTCCTCAACTGCGTATGGGGTAGAGAAGGGCTGTCACCACCTTCCAATGGCCCATCTTCTTCATGTCACAACCTGGTGGAGAATGGCACAAAATGCTCCAAGCCTGGTGAAAGCTAGGTCGAGATCTTCATAATGCTCGTGGATGAAGGAGGAGGCCGAGAGGATGCTCCGGCTTTGATTTGGCGGTGAAAGCTTGCCCGGAGCCCATCCCTACGGTGGAGGATGAAGGGAAATGGTGGAACCCTTCGTCGGAGACGATAAACGGCGGAAGAAATCGATCGATCTGGAATTAGGGAGGGACCTGCTATATTTATAGAAAGCAGAATTGAACAATGCGCACAATCACGGGCGCACGACCAGTGGTCGTGCGCACTGTGGCTAGTGATTGTGCGTATTGGTATGGCAGAATAATGAGAAGAACTGGGGTAACGCGCAAGAGCGATGGCGCACGACCAGTGGTTGTGCGCACTATGTCCAATTGTCATGCGATTACCCCAGAATGAACTCAAGGAAAAGAGGAATCAATGCACACTATCAGTGGCGCACAACCGGTGGTCATGCGCACTATGTTTAGTGGTCGTGCGATTATCCCAGGCAAGAATTGGAAAAATGGAGAATATTGCGCACGATCACCGGCGTACGACCAGTGGTCGTGCACATTAGATCCGGTGATTGTGTGCAGTATACCTGTTTCAAAAAGTCCTAGAACATGCATACGGCCCTTGCACCAACACTGATATGTGTAGACATTCCAGACAATCACAAAAAAGGAGTGCAAACAACAAATGAACAAAAATACAGAACCACGGGCCTAAAAGTGCACTTCCTTTGGAAATAAAGATAAGATGAAAATTATATGATAATGAACTAAAAGTGAAGTGCAAGCAAAGGAAAACAAGCCCAGATGAGTTTGCAAATAGGTATATAAAATGGACTCATCAGAAGAACACCAAGAAAGAGGTGTGCTTTGGAAGGATTCTTGGAATCTTCCCTCAAGCAAAGGCTAATGAATCCCTAGTCTCCCAGACTATATTCATCAATTACTTGAAAAAGCCCACATGTGTCTAATTTGGCAGGTGGGAGAAGAAAATCCCAAAGCCATCAAAGGCTTCTTTCTCTTCCAGGGCATCTGAGGATACAAGAGCTGTATGAGCTGCTCCCCCACCCCTTGAAGATGTCCCCTCCATAGGGATTCCATCCCATCCACCTTTATCTCAACAACCAACACCTCCTCAAGTTCAAACACCTTCAACAACTCTCCAACAAACATCCATATCTCAAGCCCATAAACCAACACCTCTTGCTTCCCCAGTCCATCATCCTTCACCAGTTCAATCACCTGAACACCAACCAACACCACCCCAATCTCCAGTTCATGCAACTCCACCTCACACTTTAAGGCATGTCACTCCACCTCAATCCCCTCTTCCTCAATATCTAGATGACATCCCCCTCCACAATATCTCATCCATACCTTCTTTTCATCTACTATCATCCCCTATAAATTCCCCATCATCCTATGATGAGCTCATGACAGACATCAATCCTTCTGTATTAACTCAGACACCCTCTGAGTTCATGCAAATGGATTCCCCTTCCATTCCCTCTCTTCTACAAATCATCACTCCTCCACTTAAACAACTAATAATAGAGGACATTAAACCTCTTGTAGAATCCGTCTCAACCCTCTCTACTCTTCTGTCTAATGCCCCTACTGTTCCTTCTTCTAGGGGCCTGGCTTCAGAACCCTTTGAAGCTAGGCAGGGGGAGATATCCTGTGAAGAAGCTCCACTGTCTCCTCCAGTAGCAGCAGCATCAGAAGCAACAAAAATTTTGCAGAGTGTTGAGTTCCCAGCAATAGATGTACAGATGATTATAGAGGCTGAATCAATTGATTTTGATATATTGAGTGCAAATGAGAAAGTTGCTCCCCCAAAGATTGTGACTTTTTGTGATTGTTTTATTAATCCTACAGTAGATTTGTTTATTTTTTTGAAACCTTTTTTCTATGCATATACAAATTATCTTCCAGCAGTTTGCTCAGAGCCATCTTTTGCTATAGTTTGTTATACTACACTAATAAGTCCTGAAGTTGTTAATCAACTGAAGGAAAGTTTTGCTATTAAAATAATTGTGGAACCATCAGGCCCAAATTATATTATGTATGATAGCCCAATCCCTAACTTGAATGATTTGATTGCTCATGATGTGGCACAAGAACTTAGACTTATTCAGAATGATCCTGATTTGAATTAATTTTTATTGGCTGACAAAGATGTAGAAGATTATTAGATGGTCACTAAGAATATTTCACCACCTGAAGATGCTGAATCTCAAGCACTTCCTCAAGCTGAAAAACAAATCTCAGAGTAAACCTTAAAGGAGAGATGCAATGTATGACAATCCTCAAAGATCTTCTGATGATGACATTGATGATGAAGATTCTGATATATCTGATGATCCTAAGGCCAGAAAGATGGTTGTTAAGAAGAGAAAAGTTGTTCTAAAGGCTGCTCCTAAGCCAAATCCCACCAATGATACTCCATACTATATCTTGCAAAAGATTACTCCATACCCAGGGATGCCATAGTGGATATGGCTATCTAAAAATGAGCAAAAAGAAAGAAAGAAGAGAAGGAGGTACATGTCTCCTCCTAAGCAATTTAGGAAAGACCCTCCTCCTCTTCCTCCTCCTCCTCCATCCTCTGGGGCCTCTGGAAATGTATCTCAAAGATCTGCACCACTCACTAAAACCTATCAGACACATTCCAAGCGAGGTAGTCAACAACAGTCATCTCAAATCAAACCTCCTCTATCTACGTATAAGAGAAGTACTACAGACTCCTTTGATTATTAACAGAAGGTCTCAAGTCCTAAAAGGCCAGCATCTCCTCTAATAACATGTGTAGATCCAGAGCAGGAGTTAACAGCTAAAATGGCAAGATTTTAGGAGATGATAGCACTTTCTCAAATCAACAAAGCAAAAGCTTAAGGAAAGGATCCCTCTCAATATTCAACTATGTTATTATATAGGAAGGAAGAACTAAAGCGGTATGCCAAAGCTATCAAATTTTTAGATGTTGATGATTATATGAGCCTACATCCAGAAGCTGTAGTTCCAAGAGCCACATCTGTCAATATAATTGGTGTATCAGATATGACCATGACAAAGAAACAAGCTGCTGATCCTAATAGAGAAATCATTTTCAGACAGCCTTCTGAGAAGCATGAGAAAGAAAAGCCTAAGCAGAACAAGTGATTTTGTTTATGTTTTATTCTAATTTTTTGAGTTCTATGTGTCTAATCATGAAGAACTTATTTGTAAATATCTGCTTAATGCTTTATTTCTGTCAGATATATGTGTTTATGCTTTATAATTGTTTCTTTTATTTTGTATTAGTGACCTCACCCAAATAGTGGGAGATTGTTAGATCCCTAGTTGGATTTTGGCTAGGTTAACAAAATTAGGTTGAGTTTGACCCATATTGTATAGCCAGGGTCAAGTCTAGTAGTCTTAGATTTTAGGCTAGTCTTTGGGCTCAACCTTCATGGACCAGCCAGCAGAGGACCTCAGTAGATTCAAGACTTATAAGATTCAGAGATCAAAATTCTCAATTCGAAGTTCTTCGAAGTTAGCTCGACGATCGTCAATCTCAGATCGACTAACTCAGAATTATTTCAATAAGTTGAGCTTGACGATATTCGAGCTCAAGTCGACGATCGATTCCTACAGAGAGATTCTCAGCTCGACAAACTCAGAGCATAGAATTGGCAAGTTATTCTTAGTATGCAGTTTGCAGAGCTCAGGTCGACAAACAGGAATTTTCAGGTCGACAAACTTGGATCTCCAGTCGACGAATTCCGTTCAGAGGTCGACGAATTCTCTCCCGATCTAGAATGAGATGTTTTACATACTTCTGTCCCTTAATTTCTATATTATTTAGTAGTAATATTCCTGAGTAATTATTGCTCATTTTCTCCTGAATATATCCATTATTGACAGCATATTTCCTTCGACATTATTATTGGTATCATAAATTCTCTACTCTGATAAAATTAAAAATAGCCAAAATTTTAATTTCTCTATTCACCCCCCCCCCCTCTAGAGTAAATCAAGTCTACCCCCATCTTTCAAGGATGTTGTCCCGCACCAGGCCTGCGAACCAGACGATATGAGCATGAGATATGGCTGAACTGTATCGTCCACTATGCTATTCGAGTTGGAGTGGTCACGTGTACATCACATGACTTGTCGTAGCCCTGGGGCATTGTCTCTGGCCTTAGACCTTGTAAGACAAACAGCTCAAATGTTGACGACCATCAAAGAATGGTGGTGCGACCCTTGTGGTCTTATGCACCCAGAGTGTGCCTGAGAGGATGGGGCGTTGGGCATTTGTGCCAACGTCTGTGGTGAATTATGCTTAAGTTACACGTTCTTATTTCCCTATTATAGTTATACTAATGCCTATATGGAAGGAGCACTAACACCCCGGGTGAAAGGTGGGGTCGTTATAATTTGGTCATCTTTTGCTGAACATTGCTTTTGCTTGCCACCGTGCAGTGGGTTATTGCGTGCAGGTGCTGATGTACTATGCGGGAAGTAGCGGGTTGAAGCCCAGAAATGATGTGCTGGCCCTCGATGACCAAAGCAAACTCTTGTGTTATTTTATCATTCATGTATGGCCGACCTGCATGCCGAAGTATGTAACACACTTTAATTCAAGTTGAACGTTGTAAGGCCACAAGGGAAAGACCTTATTTGTGTATTTGATTTACATTCCTAGTTGTGTAAGTGGACATTCTCCTTTTTGTTGGGTTCTATTTATAACCTTTAATTACATCCACTGGAATGCACTCTGTGGTAGGATGTGGAATATTGGAAAATGGATTCAATATAGTAACTCCTTGGTTTGTCCGTAGTATATGGCGTCAGGCCCCGGCCGGACCTTCTTTTATATGCTATGTGACAAATGGGGGGTGTTGCAGCCTCCTCCATAAAAACTCCCATGGGGTCAAGTATGACGATAGACAAAGATGAGGTAGGGAAACCTGTTGATGAAACTTTGTATAAAGGGATAATTGGCTCCCTTCTATATCTAACTAAGAGTAGGTCAGACATCATGTATGCTACATTTGTTTTTGCTAGATATCAGGCTTGCCCTCAAAAATCTCACTACTCTACTGCAAAGAGAATTTTTAGGTATCTCAAGGGCACACCAGATCTTTGCCAATGGTACCCTAGAAATGGGGCGTCTAAACTAACAGGCTATTAAAATACAGATTTTATAAGATACAAATAGGACAGGAAGAGCACTTCTGGAACCTGTTAGTTCTTGGAAGGAAGACTTGTGTCTTGGAGAAGCAAGAATAAATTAAGTGTTGCAATCTCAACTACAAAGTCAGAGTACATCTCAAAATGTAGCAGCTGTGCTTAGTTGCTGTGGATCCAGCATCAGATCCATGATTGTAACCTCCAAGTAAGTAGAAGTCCCTTATATTGGGATTCTATTAGTACCATCTCAAATACTAGGAATCCTGCCTCATACAGCAGGACAAAGCATATTTAGATAAGATATCATTTCATTAGAGAGCATGTGGAATGTGAAGATATCAACCTTGAGTTTGTCCCTACAGATAAGAAAGTGGCTGACATCTTCACTAAGCCACTAGATGAAGAAAAGTTCAATACCTTAAAGTTTGAGTTGGGTATGTTGAACCTTGTATAGCTTCAGTTGCTCCTCATATTGTTGTAGGTTATACTATTTCTTATAGGTGGAATTATTCTTCAATGGAATGAAGATTATTCAAGTGGTATACCTTCAGTGGTATTATGATCAAGTACTATCTAGGCTAGTTTAGACTAGAATGTCTACCAGGAAGTATGATAGAGGATGCTTCAGTTGAGGGGGAGAAAATCCAGGTCTTGCAGAGGTTGATTCAAACGGTATCCTGTAGGAAAGGAGCAGCATACCTACAGTACTCTTAAGTAGTTCAACTCCTGCAAGAGTTGCTTTTTTGTACTCAAAAAGGGAGATCAGATAATCAGAGACTCCCTGATTATTTACAGAAGTCAAAAAGGGGGAGAGAAGGATACTAATGAGAAGGAGAGAAGGATATAAGTGGTATCAGGATTGTTCAAGGCCGGATATCAACAATTAAGGGAAAATAAGTGTGATGATGTTCACCCTGCAGGCTAGGAAAGTGTTGTAACTAAACTTGTTCTCTAGTTATAAGTTCTCCAAGTTATTTTTTATTGCTACATATGTTAGTGTATATCATTGACTCAGGATTTTGATTGGGGGTTTTTACATCTTCAAATAGGGGGAGATTGTTGGGTCCATTGCCCATAATATACTAGACCTGAAGAAGATTTGAATAAGTCAAACATGTCAATGATATATATAGTGTTGTATTTAATGTATGTTCAAGTTCATGCGTACAGGTTAGTCCTTAAAACATTAATAGGACAGGTATTCCAAGTGATGTGAAAGGTGGTCAGAAAGTAAAGATGTGGAGAAGATGAAAATCGCCTGAGTCCACAGGCGTTGAGTGAAGCTAGTTCACTTAATGCAAGATGCCTTAAAATGCTGAGTTAGTTATGGACAATCAAATCCATGCATTCTGCAAAGCAATTCTACGGCCAAGTCCACATGCATTGAGTGATGATAGTTAACTCAATGCCATCGTCTATTATAGCCAAATCTGTCAAAGTCTATGTATTGGCGGGCTGAATATTTGATAAAGTCCTAAAGCATCGAGTGAACACAGCTCACTCAACACCAAAGCAGAAGGCATCGTATAATAATAAAGCATAAGATGACAGAAGATGACCAAGTATAAAATCGTTTAGTGACAAATCTTCATTCAACGCCCTCAATGCCAGATAGCAAAAGAGTTGAGTCTTGCTGATGTAGTCAAATAATAAGAAGAAGACAAAAATCGACTAACTTTAGAAGCGTTGAGTGGAGCCAGTTCACTCAACGCACAATAAAGAAGATAGGCAAAAGCAGAAAGCATTGTGTGAGGCCAGCTTACTCAACGCCTTCAGACCGGTGAAGAAATGACTAAGTGTAAAATCATTGAGCGATGCCATTTTACTCAACACACTCAACACCTATGACGCAAAATGATTTAGATAGTTGAGTAAGGGTTTTGGGGTTGAGTGAAGCTTGTTCACTCCACGCACTCAACTCCTATAGTGAATTTGAGAAAGTGGCTATATCCATAAATTGACGACATCAGCCAAAGTCGAAAAGTCACCAGAGTTAAAATTAAGTGCGGGAAAGCTACAGAATATGAAAAATACTGTCGGAGGTCTACTGTACATCTTCTTCCATTAAAAAAAGCTACAACTATCAAACTGCAAGTGGTCCCCATTACTTATTAGAGCCGTTAATTGGCAGAAGATAAAAGGGACATGTTCTTATGGAAGAACTTAACTTTTAGGGCTTTGTTTCAAAACGAAAAAGAGCGGATGGACTTCATCTTCATCACCATTATTACCGGGGAAAAAGATTGAAGTCGATCAGCTGAACTAAAAGTTCAGTCCAGTTAGCTGTAGCATTTTCTTCTGCTACAGCAAGTTCAGAAACACTTCTGATAAAGAAAGACAGGTGAGCCTTCTGTCTTCTACAGGTTCAGGTTAGCTCTTTAAACAACTCAAGACCTAGCAGATCTTCAGTCTCCTATAGCAAGTTCAAAAACAATTTTCTGAGATACTTTTAATAGAGGCAGCCATTTATTGAAGAACATTTTTCTGCTGCTGTGAAGATAGTTAGAGCTGAGATAACTCAACTCTAGTAGCAGACATAGAGAAATCTCACTATGTCAAATTAACTAAAACCATTATACTTCTATAAGATCCTCTTGGATCAGAGCTGTAGGGCTTTTGAGCTTGAGGTAGGGAAGTTCTACTTGAGATGTCGGAGAGTTATACTCTGTGAGAGTAGGATATAGTTTGGATCTGAGGTAGGGCTCTTGAGGCTGAGGTAGTTGAGTCATTCTCTCTGAGTTGTAGGGTACTGGTGCATGAGTTGTACGATCCTTTGGATCTGAGGTAGGGCCTTTGTGTCTGAGCTGTAGGAGAGTAATTCTCTCTCAGGTAGGATCCTTTGTGGATTTGAGATAGGGTTGTCCTCCCAACCTGAGTGGTAGGGCCTTTGGCCCGAGGTAGGTGATTAGTTGATCACTGACTTATAGGGCATAATGCCTGAGTTTTAAGTCTTGAAGGAGACTGAGAGATCCTGAGGGATTTATGGTTTAAGCTTTTGGAGCTGAGTTTTGGAGAAGTGCCTTGTCTATCTAAATGTTAGAATGGTGGGAGGAGAGTGGATGTGACCTTAATCTGGGAACCACAATATATTTTATGTGTGCTTCTTGTGTTGTTTCATGATGGCAGGTTGTGTGTTTCTTGAAAGCAAAAAACTACTAACACTATAAAAACTTGAAGAAGAAATTAAAAGAAAGTCACAAGAGAATAAGAAACCAATTCACCCCCCTAGGTTTTTAGCTACATTGAAAAAAGAAGACTTTCACTATACATCTTTGTAGAGATAGGGTTGTATGCAACACTAGACCAATGCACTTCACTATAAATCCTTGCCTGAATATCACCAACAGCTGGAATATAATATCTGTCGCGGTACTTCAAAGTACCCAATTCATCAATCGAAAAGTCTGGTAATTCACCTTTTTCAGTACTACTACGAATATGTTCCAAATCGGGATCGTCCTTTTGATGTAGCCATATAAGCATAATCAATAAAGGATCTTCCACTTCCAGGCTAATCCCAATAGTTATTTCCATAAAAAGAACTCCTCCACCATGGATTGCACAAAAAGGTTAAGATTTACTCGGTCTATTGATGGTAAAAACTCGCTGTGCCCCACGGGTGGATTTATTTTAGTTTGTGGTTTATTTAGTTTGAAGGACGGGGCGCGCGGATTTTATTTGATATAAAAAAGGGTTGAAACCGAGTTTTAACGAAAGGAGGCAAGTGCACCTATCGCGTGTAGTACAGGATATTCTGGTGGGGAATATCGGGGTCATATTGTTCTCGGGGATGGGTTGACTATTTCTACTCTTTCCCGATAGGGACTATTATTTTACCGATAATATTTTTTGTGTGATTATTTAATTATCTAAGACGGATATATATATAAAATGCAGAAAATAAAAGCAGAAAAAGGAACTGAAAAAGCCAATGAAGAAATAGCGCATCAAAACTGAATCGATTTGAACTAAAATATCTTTAATAATTAGAGATTCTAAATTTCAAATTAATTAAAGCGAGACTTGGTCGTGGAGGCTCCAAAAGAATGAGCTCACCTATCTCTAGGACTATCGCTCACCTGAACATTAAGACAATTCGACTGAACTCTCGTCCGACGAAGGATTCCTCTTAATGCACGCATTACGCTAAGAACCCTGCAATTGGGTGGAGAACCAAATCTGGGAGAATTACGCTTCTCCTCTGTCGAGGTTATGCACATAATTCTCTTTACCCAAGGGTGATCGGCCCATACGCATAGCCTCTCGGCTAGCTAGCGTATGGACAACAGAAATAAAGCCCACACATCGATATGCGGTCCTATGCGTCGTATACCCGGGGCAAACCTTAATTGCTTTAACTAACGAGAAAAAGAAGACCTTTGATTATTTAAAATGATTTTATCTGTCCCAATGCTAATCGATACTGAGGGCTAAGATCGATTTTCTACTCATCGGAATGTGGACGGATTATGAAAAGAAAATGCATAATTGAAATGCAAGTACTACTCAAATGAGTAGGCGGGAAATGAAAGCAGTAAAGAAAGCAGTAAAGATAGAATAAAGTTACAAGTACTACTCAAACAAGTAGGCAGGAAATAAAAGCAATAAAGAAAATGATAAAGTTCGAGTTCTACTCAAACAAGTAGGCGGGAAATGAAAGCAATAAAATGACAAGTCCGACTCAAACGAGTAGGCGGGAAATTACGAGTTCTACTCAAACGAGTAGGCGAGAAATTGAAAGTGGTAAATACTATCTCATACACGCAGGCACTCTACTTGAAAGAATGAAAACGATAAAAATCTAACTCATACACTCACGCACACATACGAAAGAGGAAAACCAAAGTGACCGAAAAACTAAAACGATTATAAATCTACCACTAGAATTTGATAAAAACTCATAAAAAGAGAAAATAAAAATAAAAGGAGCAAAAGGATTTCAAAATAAAAGTTAAAATTAAAGGGTTGCAAAAATTTAAACAAGTAGATTTTCATTCTTATATTTTTATAAAAGAGCTTAAAAAGTGGAAGAAAAGTTAAAAAGAACAAAAAGTTTTATGAACTAAAGTCAAAACTAAATAAAGAAAAAGATAAACAAAACCACTTTAAAATCATTTTTATAAATTCATAAGAATGAACATAAAGAGCACACAAATTATAAGTCTAAACAAAGCTAGGTAACAAAACAACAAAAACTCAAAACCATAAATCTATATTCATACACACACACACACACATAGAAAAATAAAGAAAAACAAAAGACAAAAAAGATCGCTGAATGTGGGTCACATAGATGCGATTCCTAACAACGTAAGGATTAAAAGCTACAAATTTTATTAAAATGAAAAGTTGATTACAAAGTTAAAACAAACATAAAAGTGAGGACGAGAAAATATCCTTACAAAGCATGAAAAGCACTTAAGCAGCCCTCCTAACAGCAAAATGGTCCAAAAAGGTGAACCCTCGGACATTACAAGAAAAATTAATATTTATAGACAAAAAAAGGAGGTGACACGCCCTGGCCACGGGGGTAATAGGGGGGCCTGTCATGTATGGCATGCTGAATAAGTCAAAACTTTGGTGACTAGTCGATTTCTAGAAGCTTCTTGAACGAGATAGGTGTTGGTCACGGGCATGACACGGATGTCATGGGTGTGTCAGCAAGGTATGCATAGTGGAGGTGTTTAGCTGGGTTCGACGAAGGTCAAACTGGGTTAAACGAACGTCGATCGTGATTGATATGGGAGTGTCAGATTTGTCACAGGCATTACATGCAAAGCTTCCAGTGTTGAGGCATCTAGCGTCGAATGGTTGCAGGCTTCATTTCGTCGAGCGTAATTTTGTAGAATTTCGTCGAGCGCTGCTCGATGAATCGTCGAGTGCTGAGCTGGGCTGGAAGAACATCAATCAAGATTTACATGGGCGTGTTAATTGGGACACGGGCGTGACATGCAAAGCGTCGAGTTGGGATCGTCGAACTGAATGTATTAAGCATCGAGTGGTGTGACACGGGGCATATCGAGTTTAAACACGGGCGTGTAAGATTTGACATGGGCGTGTCTGGAACATTTCTTTGCAGACATTACTTTTCCACTGGACAAAGTTCCATGCCCCGGTCACGGGCGTGATAAATTTTATACGGGCATTACTTTGAAATTTTGACACTTTTCTAAAAAAATCTCGAAAAATAAAAAGAAGCTAAGTTAAAAGATATATACAAAAAAGAAACAATTTATTGAACAAAAAAATTTAAAAACAACAAAAAATAAACTAAAACTAAATAAATAAACTATGTAAAAATATTAATATTTACAACTTATCAAATACCTCCATACTTAAGCTTTTGCTATTCTAGAGCAAAAGTTGGTGAGGAACTTATATCGAATTAAAAGATATCGTAAATTTAGCAACCGCTTAATTTAATTAAAAGAGAGATCTAAATAACCATCCGGGGTATAAGAGTTAAGTCCTAAATTATGACAAAAAATTAAATAGAGGAAGAGTTTCAACTAAAAACTTCTCAATATAATCAAATAGAAAGCAAAAATTTTATTTTCTAGGTTAACAAAAATAGAATGGAATCATACGAACTTTAGCTGGTAAGAATTTAAAGGAAATAATGTAATCTAAAAATTATGCTCTAAAAAAGATTTTAAATTAATTCTAGAATTATTGAAGATGGCTAAGGGGGATGATGTGGTTAATGAAGAGGTTTTTGGTTTTAGAGGTGAGGTATATATTTTCTTCACACCTCTAATAATTTTTTTTATTGTTAAGGAAATGAAATATTGTTTTCCTAACATAATTTTTTTTAATCAACTTTATATTAACGCAATGTATATTTATAGGAGTAATGAATATATCCTCTTACTCCGTAACATATAATCTTTTAAAATATTGGATGCCTAGGATTACGGAAATAAATCTTATTCTCATTGACAAAGGTATTTTTAAGGATAAAAGGGGATTAAATCATGCCAAGTAAGATATGAAAAAAAATGGGAGATGGGTTTTTTTCAGAAAACAAGGTTTTAATAGAAAATTTTTGAGAGCAACATTGATATATTGAACGTTCCTATATTTCGAAAAAAAAAAGGAGTAAACATTATTTAAGTCTAAGGTTGTTATGTTTTAACAAAATACACGCGCAATTATATAGAAAAAGTAGAAGTAGTGCTGAAAATAAGTCCCTTATCTAAATAAAAATAATAAAAAATAAGAAATGCTTTAAAATTTAACCCCAGATATTGAAATATATAAATCTCCAATTAATAAATGAATAGTAAACAAAGAATTAATAAAATTCTCTTATAAATAAACTCACAACAAGATTTTTGGAGAGCGAAAAGGGTTAAGAATGGGATATTCGATTTATTTATTTCATAATAAACAAAACATTTTTTTAGGATTTTGGGGTTATTATCTTTTTTTGTATTTTAATTTATTATCTTTTTTTTGGATTTTTTTTTTAATTTTTGGGTTTTCTAAATTTTTTTGATGTTTTAACATTTTTATCAATTTATTTACAAGAAAGGGGAGAGAAAGAGATATTATTTACAAAGAAGAGAGGGGGGAAAGAGAAAGATTATTTACAAAAAAGATTTACAAAGTAAAAACAAAATATTTTTTTGGAATTTTGGTTTTATAATTTTTTTTAAAAAAATTGCTTTATGAATTTTTTTGGGTTTTTGATGATAAAATAAACAAAAATTTTGGACTTTTAAATTTTTTTATTTTTATTTTTATTTTTAATGAGTGCAGAATATAGAAATACAATAAAGAAAACTAAAAAAACACCTCCATACATAAATCTAACATTGTCTCTAATGTTGCAATATAAATATGCATAACGATATGAAATAAAATGTAGGTATATATAAAAAAAGGACAAAAGGGAGGAAACATCTCTAAAACATGTTGGGGGAGGCCCGTTTAGAAATCCTGCAAAAGTTAAAGTAAAATAGCAAAAATAAAAGATAAACATGGGCTGTCTCACAAAAGCGCTTTGGTTATAGTCTTGTAGTTTGACTATTTAGGCAGAGTTATATTTTGACGCGGAGTTATATTTTGAGGCGGAGTTATATTTTAAGGAGGGGTATGGGAGTTAGGATATAATTTTATAGGCAGCTATATATAAATTTATTTATTTTTATTTTGAAATAGTAATAAGAAAAGTTTTTATTATTTTATTATTTTTTTGAAATAGAAAAGAAAAGGAAAAGAAGGCAATTGGCCTAATATTTTTAAAATAGATATAAATATTTATATACACTATATAATAATAATTAATTTTTATTTTATTTTTTGATTTTTGAAATAGAAATAAAAAATAAGATATTTGGAAGAAATAATTATTTTTGATTTTTTTTGGTTTTTAAGAAAAGGAAACTTCCCTGTAACTTTTTTTAAGAAGTTTTAAAGTTTTTCAGTTTTTAAAGTTTTTTTTTAGAATTTTTTTAGTCTTTTAGTTTTTTAGATCTTTAGTTTTTTAGTTTTTTTAGTGCTTATTTTTAAAAAAAAATTTAAGAAACGACGCCATTTCATTTTTTTATAGATAAATATATATATGAAATAATAAAAAAGAAAGGTAAAAGAAATAGGCTCCAGAAATTCAAAATAGCAAATCAGAAAATCACCTACAACGGCGCCAAAAAATTGATATTTAATACTCGCGGCGCCTCGCGGGTGGATTTATTTTAGTTTGTGGTTTATTTAGTTTAAAAGACAGGGCGCGTGGATTTTATTTGATATAAAAAGGTTTGAAACCGAGTTTTAATGAAAGGAGGCAAGTGCACCTATCGTGTGTAGTTCCTTATATTACGGTTGGGAATATCGGGGTCGTATTGTTCTCGGGGACAGGTTGACTATTTCTACTCTTACCATGAAGGGACTATTATTTAACCGATAATATTTTTTCGTTTGATTATTTAATTATCTAAGGCGGATATATATAAAAAATACAGAAAATAAAAGAAGAAAAAGGAACTAAAAAAGCCGATGAAGAAATAGCACATCGGAACTGAATCGATTTGAACTTAAATAACGTTTAATAATTAGAGATCCTAAATTTAAAATTAATTAAAGGGCGACTTGGCTGTGGAGTCTCTAAAAGAATGAGCTCACCTATCTCTAGGACTATGGCTCTGCTGAACATTTGAAAGTGAGGGTAAGATCTACCATTACTCTAGAGGGGGGGGGGGTGAATAGAGTATTTTAAAATAATTTTGCAAATTAAAACTTATTGGCAGTGGAAGACTTAATTTATTTATATGTGTATAGTGCTTGAAGTAAAATAAAGTAAAGTAAAGCAAGAAGGCTAAATAATAGCACACAATAAATGAAACACATGCAATCAAAAGACACAAGGAGCTATAGTAGTTCCCCAATCAACCTGGGTACATAAACTATTCTACTACCCTAGGTAGGAATCCACTGTAGGATTAGTTGATCAGGTGTCCTGGGCACCAAAGCGCTTTTGATAAGGTGCTAAAAAACCAAACCAGACTTTTTGATCAGGTGTCTTGCCACCACTGAGTTTTGACAAGGTCTCAAAAACCAAACACAAAACTTTTGAAGGGAGTTTTGAGTAACCCTTTTACAGAAAAAGAAAAGAAAAGGAGATGAAGTTGCTATTCTCTATTCAACAGTCAAAGAGAAGACTAGTGGATTGATGTTGTCAAAGCTCCCCTTGAGATTTGTAGTTGTTTAGGAGAAGAATCTTTGTACAGGGTGATATGCCTTCAGAAGATGAGATCTCCAGCAAATGATGATTTCAGCAAAGGCTGAAATATGTTGTGTCTGGAGTCTTGATTGATGAAGCCTTGAAAAACTTGAATTAGAGACGAGATACAATAATCCTTTAGTTCTTGTGTGTGTCTCACAGATCTCAGATCTTGTTCTTAGTTTTCTCTTATTATTGTTATCTGTCTCTATTGTCTGAAATGATATATTGAAATCCAATCTTCTAGATAGCTGTTGGTCAGTCATAAATGACTTCCTTAATTGATAACTGTCTCTGGAGGAAAGTCCTAAGAAACATTCCCTTTTAGTCTCCTTGAAACTTGCTCCAGATTGATTGAAACGGCTACAAAATCCTTGACATTAAATGCTGGATATGAAGAAATTTGAATTCCATATCTGACTGAAATTGAAATCCTGACATCGTCGATCTCTCAAAAAAATCGTCGATCTGAGCTCGACTATCGTCGACCTGAGCTCAGAGACTGGATTTTAACTTAAGACAAAAACGTCGACCTAAGCTTGACTATCGTCGAACTGTGCTCAGAGATCTGGATTTTAATTTGAGACAGAAACGTAGATCTGAGCTCGGAGATCATCGAACCGAGTTCGACCACTCGTTGAACAGAGCTCGACGATAATTTCCTTAGTCTACTACACTTGTAATCTGAACTATGAGGTCTTGGGGGCAGCTTTCAAACTTAAGTACTAAGCCTTAGACATATTCTAGTTGACCTTTAAATCTATACAATGAGGTCAAGACACAATCCTATGAACATAGTGATCCTTACCCAAATCAGTAATAGGGTGTTCCAACAATATCCCCCTATTTAGGTTAGGATTACTATTTACAAGATTTAGGAATTTAAATGCAGATAAGCAGAAATAAATGCAACATTGCAGAAGATTAAATAACAGCATTGCAGAAGCATATGAATAATCATACAGATTGTTCAGAGAGAGATATATATAGTTAAGTTTTACTTTATCAGTCCTTTTCCATGCCATTTTTGAAAAGGATTTCCCTGTTGGGGTTATTGGCTTCTATCTTAGATATTCTGTCATCAGCAGCACCAAGGGTAGTTTAAGATTTGGCTTTAGGGACAACTGCCTCTGGGTGTAATTCCATATATCTTTCTGGATCAAAGAATTTTCTGGAAGAGTATCTCTCAAGTTCTTTCTTTCTCTGTTCAGACAATGTAGAAATGTTGGAAGTATCTTTTCCTTATTCTCTGGCTTTCCTTATCTTATCTTATGTAGCTAACTCCTTCATTCTTGCTGTCCAAGAGACTGGGTTGTTCTCTGGATCTACATAAGGTATAGGAGGTTCATATCTGTTAATAGTGTCAGAAGGAGGAGCTCTTGAGGGAACATTTTCTTTGAGCTTATAAGGGAATGGACTAGAAGTTGAATCAGTTGGGCCTTGTCCTTCCCTTTGATAAGGATGCTGTCTGGACTGTCCTCTTGAATAAACTCTATAACCTCTTTGATTTCCTCTGTATTGACCTCTTCTTGACTGGTAGCCTCTTTGCTGATGTCCTCTGGATTGAGATCTTTCTTGAACCTGAGAGGAACTTTGAGATGTAGTATGAGAGGTTTAAGGAGCTGAACTACCACCAGATCCTGTACCTGGAGAAGGAGGAGGAGGAGGAGGATTAAAATGAGATGTTCCTTGGTCATATTTCCTTCTCTTCCTCATAGCCTTAAACTGGTTCTTAGAAAACTGCATCCAGTGTTAAGTAATAGGACAATCATGCAATATCATTATCATTAGTGGCTTTCTCTGCAGGAACTTTCTTCATTGCTTTGCTTCTGGCTTTCCTCTTCCTTGCAATGGTTGCAGAGGAATCATCAGAATCAGTCCTGTATTCATCACTTTCAGAACTTTAGGGATTGTCATACAGATCATCAATCCTCTTTATATATTCCTGTGTAGCTTTAGATGGAACAGCAGGAACAGGAGCTGAAATAGTAGCAGGGGTAGGAATAGAAATAGTAGCAGGAGCAGGAATACTGATAGCATGAGCAGAAGTAGAAACAAGAATAGCAACAGCAGCAGAAACAACAATATCCAAAACAGCAGGCTCTGAAACAATAACTGGTACAACAGGCTCAACTATATAAGCAGGCTCTGAAACACTAGCCTTTGTGATTATCACATGATTATCATCAATAATTGTAGCAGCAGGAACTTCCACAGCCTTGATTGAATCAATATATGATTGAATCAAGCTGGGATCACAAATTGAAACAGGCTCAATGGCCTTAGTAAGATCTTTAGCATCTTGGGCTGGAAGATATCTGTCATATAGAGCATCAAAATCTAAAAGCAGTAACCTGAAGTCAACTGTACTAAAAGAAGGAACTGGAGCTGGGGCATGAAGATCTGTCACTTCTTCTAAACTTTGCATGAAGTCTGAATCTTCAACAGGCAGTATGACTACTTCATTAGGCATCTCCCCCTGTCTTGATTTAGTATAGACTGGATCAAGGCACCCCATAGAAGGGACGACCTGAGTAAGATGGGAAGAAGAAAGCCTGGTAGATAAATCATTAATTTATTTGAGAAGTGGAGCCAAGGAGGTTTCCAACAAGAGTGTTAGCCTGGGAGCTAACATCTCATATAATTTATCTGCAAGGGAAGGAATATCTACTTGCTCAAGGGATGCTTGAGTAGAGGTAGAGGAAAATGTTGCAGAAGTTGATGATGTTGGTGGAGCTGCAGAAGTGTGTGTAGTTGATGCTGATGGATGGGGTATGGATGGTTCAGATATAGGGATGGTGGTGATGGATGTAACTGGGATGGTAATGGATGGAGTGACTGTGGTTATGGATGGGGTGAATGAGGGCTGAGCTAAGATATCCTGAAGTAGTTGTTGGAAAGAGGTAGAAGAGGATGGAAGCCCTTGAGGAGATGAATGAGAATCATCCATATAGGAATCATCTATGAGGTTGAATGATGGAAAATGGATGGATGAGTCAAGATCAAGAGGGTGATAGAAATGTAGAGGATGAAATTATTCTAGAAAAGTGGGTGGTGGAGGTGTAGAGATTGTTGGTGATGAAATTGAGATGGGTGAAGAAATTGTGATGGGGGATGAAATTGAGATGGTGGATGTAGGGGTGGTTGAGGAAACATGAGGTGGAGATTGAAGAGATGAGGAGGAGGAAGCAGGCAATTCTTCTAAGGGGGCAGTTGCCTGAGAGGAAGAGACTGAAATAGTCCTTGTGCCTGAAGTGGTGCTAGCTGCAGGACACCTACTGGGTTTGGCAATGTGCCTATCCCATTTTCCAAAGAGAGCACAGGAGAGTCTCTTGGAAGCATTTATATGCATACCATTTGACACAAGCAGTTGGGGGCATCTGTTGTTTAAAAACAAGCCTACTATCCTCCAAAAGTTAACAAAGTTTTTGTAAATTTTTTTCTTGATTAAATCAAAAAAGATTTCTCCCCAGTTAAGATGTTTCTTATCAACTATAGAAGCCATTAAACAAAACTGATACCTAGAGATTGTATCATGAGCTAAATGTTTTGCTAAAAGGACTTTCCCACTACATCAGTAAAAAACCTGTACTCTACTGAAAGGTTTTTCTTAAGAAGTTTATTAGGTTTTGCTGCATTATGTCCCATTCTATCAGCAACTTTCCATGAGTCCCAAGTTCTGGGAAAGCACATTAGGATCTTATCATTGAGTTAAGTCAGTGAGATCTCCTTGTCAAAAGTTTTCAATTCACTGACAATCAGACTGAGTCTATTATACATATCAGCTACTGACTCAGTTTCTCACTTCTTGAAGTTCTCATACTGAGTTGTGAGACGAGATCTTCTGTCTTTTATCTCATTAGTAGATCCTAACACAAGATCAGATAGCTTGTCCAAGATTTCCTTTGCTGAGTTCCATTCAGCCACTTTTTGAAATATATCATCAGATATTATCTGAGCCAATATATTCATTGTCTTTGTATCAGCAACTTTCCACTTCTTGATGTCTACATCTATTCCTGAAGGGGGCGGAATAACACTTGTACTTGTGGTTTCTGGAGGTCTTGGACACACTGTCAAAACAGAATTTAAGATATCCTCATTAATAGAATTCATGTATAATCTAATCCTTGCCTTCCAAAGTGCAAACTTAGAAAGTTTGCACACTGGAGGTCTGGTGCTTGCATAGTCTTTGTTCTGTGCCATGGATTTATATGGAAATAAATATAATAGAAATAACAACCCTTTATTAAAGATTGATCTTATCAGAGATCTTTTGGTTCAGGTGTTAGCCTGTAAAAACAACCAACCTAGTGAAGATTTAGTTGTTGAATAACCAACCTTCCTCTGATTCCAATTGAAAGTGAGGGTAAGATCTACCTTTACACTAGAGGGGGGGGGGGGTGAATAGACTATTTTAAAATAATTTTGCAAATTAAAACTAATTGGCAGTGGAAGACTTAATTTATTTATATGTGTATAGTGCTTGCAGTAAAATAAAGTGAAGTAAAGCAAGAATGCTAAATCACAGCACACAACAAATAAAACACAGGCAACCAGAAGACACAAGGAGCTATAGTGGTTCCCCAATCAACCTGGGTACATCCACTCTTCTACCACCCTAGGTAGGAATCCATTGTAGGAATTGTTGATCAGGTGTCCTGGGCACCAATGAGCTTTTGATAAGGTGCTCAAAAACCAAACCAGAATTTTTGATTAGGTGTCTTGCCACCACTGAGTTTTGACAAGGTCTCAGAAACCAAACACAAAACTTTTGAAGGGAGTTTTGAGTAACCCTTTTACAGCAAAAGAAAAGAAAAGGAGATGAAGTTGTTCTTCTCTGTTCAACAGTCAAAGAGAAGACTAGTGGATTGATGTTGTCAAAGTTCCCCCTGAGATTTGTAGTTGTTCAGGAGAAGAAGCTCTGCACAGGGTGATATGCCTTTAGAAGATGAGATCTCCAGCAAATGATGATTTCAGCAAAGGCTGAAATATGTTGTGTCTTGAGTCTTGATTGATGAAGCCTTGAAAAACTTGAATCAGAGATGAGATACTGTAATCCTGTAGTTCTTGTGTGTATCTCATAGATCTCAGAACTTGTTCTTAGTTTTCTCTTATTATTATTCTCTGTCTCTATTGTCTGAAATGATATATTGAAATCCAATCTTCTAGATAGCCGTTGGTCAGTCATAAATGACTTCCTTAATTGATAACTGTCTCTGGAGGAAAGTCCTAAGAAACAATCCCTTTTAGTCTCCTTGAAACTTGCTCTAGATTAATTGAAACGGCTACAAAATCCTTGACATTAAATGCTGGATATGAAGAAATTTGAATTCCATATCTGACTGAATTTGAAATGTTGAAATCGTCGATCTCTCAACAAAATCGTCGATCTGAGCTCGACTATCGTCGAACTGAGCTAAGAGATCTGGATTTTAACTTGAGACAGAAACGTCGATCTGAGCTCAGAGATCGTTGAACCGAGTTCGACGACTCGTTGAACTGAGCTCGACGATAATTGCCTTAGTCTTCTGCACTTGTAATCTGAACTAGGAGGTCTTGGGGGAAGCTTTCAAACCAAAGTACTAAGCCTTAGACCTATTCTAGTTGACCTTTAAATCTATACAATGAGGTCAAGACACAATCCTATGAACATAGTGATCCTTACCAAAATAAGTAATAAGGTGTTCCAACAACATTAACACTATTCGGCCGAACTCTCGTTCGACGAAGGATTCCTCTTAATTCCCACATTTTGCTAAGAACCCTGCTATTGGGTGGGGAACCCAATCAAGGGGAATTACGCTTCTCCTCTCTCGAGGTTATGCATGTAATTCTCTTTACCCAAGGGTGATCGGTCCATACGCACGACCTCTCGGCTAGCTTGCGTATGGACAACAGAAATAGAGCCCACACATCGATATGTGGTCCTACGCGTCGTATATCTGGGGCAAACCTTAGTGCTTTAACTAATGAGAAAAAGAAGACCTTGAATTATTTAAAACAATTTTATCTGTCCCAATGCTCATCGATACTGAGAGCTAAGAGAGATTTGCCACTCATCGGAATGGGACGGCTTATGAAAAGAAAAAGCATAATTAAAATGCAAGTCCTACTCAGATGAGTAGGCGGGAAATGAAAACAGTAAAGGAAGCAGTAAAGAAAGCAGAAAAATTGCATGTCAAACTCAAACGAGTAGGCTGAAAATGAAAGCAGTAAAGAAAGCGATAAGGTGCGAGTCCTACTCAAATGAGTAGGCGGGAAATGAAAGCGATAAAATGACAAGTCCTACTCACACGAGTAGGCGGGAAATTGCGAGTCTTACTCAAACGAGTAGGCCAGAAATTGAAAGCAGTAAATACTATCTCATACATGCACGCACTCTACTTCAAAGAATGAAAACGATAAATATCTAACTCATACACTCACGCACACATACAAAAAAAAAGAAAAACCAAAGTGATCGAAAAATTAAAATGATTATAAATCTTCTACTAGAACTGTAAAAAAACACATAAAAAGAGAAAATAAAAATAAAAGGAGCAAAAAGTTTTCAAAATAAAAGTTAGAATTAAAGGGTTGCAAAAATTTAAACAAGTACATTTTCATTCTTATAATTTTATAAAAGAGCTTAAAAAGTGGAAGAAAAGTTAAAAGAAACAAAAAGATTTACGAACTAAAAAAACCTAAGTAAAGAAAAAGATAAACAAAACAACTTTAAAATCATTTTTATAAATTCATAAGAATGAACATAAAGAGCACAAAAATCCTAAGTATTTACAAAGCTAGGTAATAAAACAACTAGAACTCAAAAGCATAAATCTATACTCATACACACACACACACACATATAGAAAAATAAAGAAAAACAAAAGACAAATAAGATTGCTGAAGGTGGGGCAAATAGATGCGATTCATAACAACGTAAGGAGGAAAAAGCTACCAATTTTATTAATATGAAAAGTTGATTATAAAGTTAAAACAAACATAAAAGTTAGGGGGAGAAAATCTCCTTACAATGCATGAAAAGCACTTAAGCAGCCCTCCTTATAGCTAAATGGTCCAGAAAGCTGAACCCTCGGACCTTAAAGAAAATTTTCATTAATATACAAAAATGGAGGTGACACGACCGTGTCACGGGCGTGACAGGGGGGAGGGCGTGTAAGATCTGGCATGCTGAAGAAGTCAAAATTTTGGTGACTTGTCAATTTCTGCAAGCTTTTAGATTGGGACACGCATTGGTCACGGGCGTGATAGGGATTCCACGAGCGTGACAGGGATGTCACTGGCGTGTCAGCAAGGTATGCCTGGTGGAGGTGTTGAGCTAGGTTTGACGAAGGTCGAACTTGGTTCACCAAATGTCAATCGGGATTGACACGGGCTTGTAAAGTTTTTCATGGGCGTGACATGCAAAGCGTCGAGTGTTGAGGCATCGAGCATCGAATGGTTGCTGGCTTCATTTCATTGAGCGCAATTTGGTAGAATTTAATCGAGCACTGCTCGACGAATCATCGAGCGCTGAGCTGGGCTGGACTAACGTCGATCGGGATTGAAATGGGCATGTAAATTTGTACACGAGGGTGACATGCAAAGCGTCGAGCTGGGATCGTCGAACTGAATGAATCGAGCATCGAGTTGCGCGACACGGGGCTTGTCGAGTCTAAACATTGGCATGCCAGATTTGACACGGGCTTGTCTGGATCATTTCTTTGCAGGCCTTACTTTTCCACTGGAATCAAAGTTACACGCCCAGGTAACGAGCGTGACAAATTTGACACGGGCATGTACTTTGAAATTTTGACAATTTTCTGAAAAATTTCAGAAAAATAAAAAGAAGCTAAGTTAGAAGATATATAAAAAAAATAAATAATTTATTGAACAAAAATAACTAAGAACAAAAAAAAAACTAAAACTACATAAATAAACTATGTAAAAATACGAATATTTGCATCTTATCATCTTCCTACTAAGGTGTCGGCTACCACGTTAGCTTTGCCTGAATGATAAATGATATCGTCCTTATAATCTAAAACATACTCTAACTTTCTACGCTAACAAAAATTCATCTCCTTCTTAGTGAAGACGTACTTCAAACTCTTGTGGTCAACATAAATCTTGCACAATGGACCATACAACAAATGTCTCCACAGCTTCAAGGCATAATTTACTGCTGCAAACTCCAAATCATGCATAGGATAATTATTTTCATGAACCTTCAATTGTCTCGAACTATACAAAACCACTATTCCTTGTTGCATCAAGACACATCCAAGCCCGACGTGCGATGCATCGACATAAATAGTATACTCCACTCCTTCGGTAGGTAATGTCAACACTGGAGCAGTGCACAAGATCTTTTTCAATTCCTAAAAGGATCCTTCACACTCATCGATCCACACAAACGTAACATTCTTCTTCATAAGTTTAGTAAAAGGTGCAGACAATAAAGAAAATCCCTCCACAAACCTTCTACAATAGCCTGCCAACACAAAGAAGCTTCTTATCTCATTAGGCGTGGCAGGTCTTTTCAAATCCATCACAGCAGCTATCTTTTCTAGGTTAACAGAAATTCCATATTTATTCACAACATGACCCAAAAAGGATACTTGAGGAAGCAAGAACTCGCATTTACTTAACTTCGCATACAACTTATGCTCTCTTAAAGTAGAAAACTAAACGCAAGTGTTGGGCATGCTCCTCAGTATTCCGGGAATATACCAGAACATCGTCGATGAAAACAACTACAAAATGATCTAAGAAATCTTTAAACTTTCTATTCATCATGTCCATGAAAGCAGATGGTGCATTAGTCAGTCAAAAGGACATCACCAAGAACTCAAAATGACCATGCCGGAAGCGAAATGCAGTCTGCGGAACATCCAACTCTCGAATTCTCAACTTATGGTAACCTGAACGAAGATAATTCTTTGAGAACACTGTACCACCATGCAACTGATCAAACAAATCATCTATCTGTAGTAAGGGATAACTGATCTTGATGGTTACCTATTCACCTCCCTATAATAAGTGCACAGCCTCAAAGAACCATCCTTCTTTTTCGCAAACATGATGAGAGCACCCTAAGGTGAAAAACTTGGCCTAATAAATCCATATTGCAACAATTCATCTAGCTGGGTACGCAACTCCTCCAGCTCATGAGGGGCCATACGGTACGGTTCCTTAGCAATAGGGAGAGTACCTGGCTCAAGATCAATAACAAATACGACATCCCTCTCTGGCGGAAGACTAAGAAGACTAATTAGGAAAATATCAAGGAACTCTTGCACCACAAAAATATCCTCGATGTGCGGTAAACTACTAATAGTTAACAAAATAGAAACCAAATAAGCAAAACAATCGTAATTTAAGCGTTTCCAAGCACATACCGTAAAAATAATCGGGGAATCCTGGCGCGAATAACCATACACACTCATGGGGTGGCCATTGTCCATCTTGAAGTCCAAACAATTCACCTTGCATTGGATAACAACATCATATCTGTACAACCAGTCCATGCCCACAATCAAATCGAAATCCTCCAGGTCAAGTGCCTTCAAATCAACAAATGCTAGGAAATCACCTAAAAGGATAGGAGAACTTTGGATACCCTGGTCCGACACTTCTGAGTCACCAGAGGGAAACATAATGCGAAATGAATCACCGACTTGATTGAATGTTAGACGATGACGTTCTATAAAAGTTCTGGCCACAAACTAGTGGGTAGCACCCAAATCAAAAAGTGCACGCGCCCAACGGTTCTTTACCTTAAACTTCCCTATAAATTCGTATACGTAACTAACCAAACAACATCGAAACTAAAGCTGAAATCTAAGGACTAGTTTAGAATCTAACCAGCGATCATATGGGTGGAAGTCTGGCCTTCTTCCATTTCCACCACATTCAACTTGCCCTTCCCTTTATCCAAATGTTGTGGCGGCGGCGGCAAGGCATGAAGTAGAACTGGTTGCAGCGTGGACTGAGATCACGGGCACTTAGACTTCAAATGCCCTTTCTCCCACACTATAAACAGACCTTATCCTTTGTCCAATAATGGGCAATGTCATGCCCCTTCTGCTAATACAAAGCACAGACCTGATCTCCTTTGGATGTGCTCTAAATTGTAAGCACCTGCTGCTGCTTTTTCAGCTTCCAATCACTTGAAACACTTCTCTAAGGGATGGCCTAGTTGTAAGCACCTGCTGCTGTTGTTTCTTAATTCCTTTCTTCGAAGCTGGGACAGATGCCCGCGAGCTTCCACTATCATCAGACTTTCTCTTATCCTTCCTCATCAGGGCACCTCGATTTATGGCAGTATATATTACCTCTACTTATAAGGAAGCTTCCATAACTTTTGCATAATTCTCAGATCTATATGCGCTATCCAATTATTATATGTCATTGCAAAGTCCTCCAGGAATCGATTTAACAAACCTGCCTCAGAGGCTACTAAATCTAGAGCAAACCGGATCAACTTACTGAATTCTATCTCATACTCAATAAACATGAGATGTATTAGTTTCAGGTGTAGAATATTAATTATTAGACGGCCTTACTCGATCGATTGCAAAAATATCTTTAGCAACATCCCTTTAAAAGATTCCCACGATATCATTTTACGAGGCTCTTTTTCTCTCGAATCCACTAGCTCTTAGCATGGCCCTTCAACTTGTACTCGGCGATCATTTACTTTTGGGCTGCAGAAATTCCCGAATAAAAAAACATCTCCTCAATGGCAATGATCCAATCATCTAAAGCCATGGAAACGACTCTCCCTTCATATTAAGTAGGTCCTAATCAATGGAAGTGCGAAATAATATTCATCTCCGGTTGCAATAGAACTGGAGGCGCAAGAGGACAGGAGGAACAGGTACTGTCTGTCCCACTGTGGGGGCGCACACCAGGCTGCGTCCCAAAGGAGGCAGTCAACAAAGCCCAAATTTTCCATTGCATAGCAACAATCTGCCTTAACAAAGCCTCATTTCTCTATCATAGCCCTTCAAACACGGCCTCACTTTGCACACCTGAAGACTTACCCTTAGACTGGGGAGTTGACCTCGTCTCACCACACTTAGGCGGTGTTCCTAATAATACAACAAACAACTCATCAAAACCTAGCTTAACGCTAGAACTACTCAACATTGTTCTGACCATACATGTATAGATACATAATTTTGCTGCTACCTTACACTGGGATTTTCAAAAGGGATGCTATGCTTTAACTTAGGATAATACATCATCACCCTACTTACTCATGTTCATATAATATGAATGTATGAATTCTTATAAGTTAAGGATCAGCTTAACAGTAACTAAATCATCATATAAAAGTGTCCATACAAATTTATATGATGAGGATGTTATGCAGTGCAATGCAATGGTGGTTTATGTTTCACCCATGCAACTCATGAACTATGTTTTGCTATGTCAACATAGTCCTTCAGTTCCCACATTTTGAGCAGGTAGCCAACCTACCAGGCATCAACCGTCATTACAAAACAGTGATAATAAAGCGAGCTTCTCTACTATTAGAAGGGTATCCACACTACCAGTCCTAGGCCTCTGTACGGCTTAATGCTAAGAACACAGCAGTGATCCTCTACGTACAATGACTAAGAAGGGGTCTCGGGTAGATGTGCACAAAGAGCCCAGCATAACTGGCCTTTCATCGTGGCATACAAGGAGCCTTTGGGAGTGTATCACCAAAGGAACAAGCCCAAACATCCACAGGCATAGAAGGATCCCCAGGAATGAGCACCGTGGACCAAGCCCAACCGCCAATGTTTTATCTGCAACCACTCGTCGATGTGACAACTGGCGAGCCTGCAGACTTGCCACACTATCCTTAACCCAAGATTATGACACCACGTGTCATCACATACACAACATGCAATTATACTTATCCATGCCATCAAACATCCAAGGGATCCAACTGAGTCCCTTATTATCATACTAATCCCATGCTAAAAAACACGCAAGGGCTCTACACTGTGTCACTTATCATCATACCAAACCCGTGCTCAAAAGCTTGTAAGGGCTCCACACCTAGTCCCTTATCATCATACCTAACCCGTGCTTAAAAGCATACGAGAGCTCCACACTGAGTCCCTTCAAAACAACTTACCCATGCTAGAAGCACGCAAGGTTCTGTCATAACCTAAGATATCAAATCCTTTTGATTGTCATACAACCCTCACCGCTACCCGTAGGGAGTTTACACAACTCTAAGCTAGGGACTTATTCCAATCATACTTTCAATTCATAAGATCAATAAGCTCATAGCATGACCATGGGCGTAATATTCATCTATCCACATTTCTAAGTTTAGTATGTGCACGTACATCAAATCATTTATCTTTCAACACATCTTATTTCCGGAAACAATCAACGTAACATATATGTTTTAAGATAATTAATAATTGTGTACAAATACATACTACAAGTTCATTCATTATTTATAGTTCATCACTTTCTATCGATTGCGTATATCGTACAAGCGCACCAATTACTCTTCCAATACATATCAACCATCATAGTATTATTGTATGTACTTTCATTGGATTGCATAGATAAATCATTTGTACATCCAAGGTCCATCAAAACACATACAAAATGCATTAGCTCATCACGATTTCCTCAACTAGATTCTTCCAATGCAAGATGTCTTCCAAGGTTACGACTTCCTACCAAGTCCAAGATTCAAACACTAGGCTAGCACATCAACTACTTAAGCATAAAATATGTCTTGGACTTATATTAATTCAACACGGCAGCTTTCGTCGCACTTTGCAGGATCCAAAGTGCTCACTAGAAAACATGCAAACATCCATTGAAAGGTATTTCCGATGGTTATAACTTTCTTCTTCAGCCCAAGACCTAGAAGTGCTCGAATCATTTCTTAAATCGAGTATGAAGGCTGCTACATATAGAAATCAGATTTCTGCATGCATCTTAAAGTTGAACAAATGGCATCAGTTCGCCTTTTTCCTCTAGCCATTTATTCAAAGATACATTGATAATACATTTTGTAGTCTAAACTATTAGGGTATTTTTATGTTATTAATACACAAATCATGTCTTGTAAGCTTATATATTGACCTCCTTTTATATATATTATTGCCACTAATGTTTTCTTCTATTTCTTTAAGTTTTCACAGCTTTCATCCAAAATAACCTGACACGCCCCCCTGACACGCCCTCCTTGGGCGTGTTACCAGGCGTGTAACCTGATCCCAAGAAAGATTGATGTAAGACACCAAATCCCGAGAAAAACACCTGACACGCCCCTCATACACACCCTCCCTAGGTGTGTCTATGGGCTTATCAAACTAACCCAAAGCCTGCTGCCGCATTTAAATATTTTCCATTAGTGCATGTCAACAGTACAGACACACACCTCTACACGGGAGTGGCCCTGAGGCGTGTTCCACATTTTTCGACGACTGACGAATTTCTGACCAATGATTGAGACTTGACGTGCCTTACACGCCCATCCTACAAGGGCGTGGCCTAGGGCGTGTCCACCGACGTACAGAAGCAATCATCATTCCCGCTAGAATCAAGGGCCCGAGGTCAACTCCGTGCATGTGACTCCCCCCTAACACGCCCTCTCTTGATGTGATAGAGGGCATGACCAACCCGAGAGAATTTCTTTATATTCAGGCCTCCCCATTGTGTCTAGAAGTAGTTTTGGGTTGAGAGAGGAGGTGCTGCCCTTTTGTTTCTTAGTGTTTTTCATGTTATCTCTCTCTCATTTTATGTCTTTCTTATCCCTAACTTAGTGTAATATTTTGTTATAGTTTTTGTAATTGCTTAAGTTGTTAAATGTAATGCTAGTTTAGGTTTTCATTTCTAGGCATGTGTAATCCTTTATTTTCAAGTTGTAGTTCTCTTCTATCTTTTAAAAAAAGTGCTCTTTTACCTTGTGTTCTTAATGTTCTTCTACTCATCTCTCCTCCTCCACTTCTCTATGATTAACTAATCCTCCTTGTGCTCGATCTTGATGATCCGAGGTTCGAGTTGATTAAGTTATGAAGCTTTAAATTTACTTTTTCTTTTTAGGGTTTAGGCCTTCGATTTAATCTTGATTATTTATGTTTGGAGTTATATCATCGATATATAATTTCCATCTTTGTTTTCACTCTTATCTAGCCGAGAGGCTCGTAATTTGAAGTGAACAATCAAGAGTAAAGAGAGTTATACACCCCTCAAGAGAGGCAGACGTTAAATCTCCTGGATTGGAGTGAAATCCAATAGTGGGGTTCACCACGTAAAGAGAACTTTTGGTCTCCGATTTGGACGCGAGTTCATTCAGACCTTCATAAACTCAGTTGGGCCCGACTTCGAGAGAAGCGTGTTCAAGCTTTGGGTACCTCAATGGTCAAGGTCCTTTACCCTATTATGTTAGGGTTTATTATCACATTTTTATCAACTTTTGCCAAGGTGATTCTCGTTCGAGTACTTTTCTATTTCAATGTTTTAACCCCTTTGTGTATTTGTTTTAATAGCTCTTAATTTAACTGCAAGTTGTTCTCTTTTTTGCGCAATATTTCTTTTCTTAATCGTAATTAGCTTTCTCTTAAACCCTAAAACATTACTTCGATAAGATAATAGTTTTCGTGTTAGTAAGATTACTCAACGGTTCCCGGATTTTAATACGAAACTTGTGTCCCCTAGCTACAGTTCGATAGGTATACTTGCCTAGTTGGATTGCTAGTTCGACTCTCTTTTCTCTAGCATGAAAAGCGATCACCAAGTTTTTGGCGCCGTTGTCGGGGAGCAACTTTTGTTCATAATTTGAAAACACAAACCTATTACTTTTATCATTTCTCTTTCTCATACTCTTTCTAAAAAATTTAAAAATTAAAAAATATTAACGCTCTTAATAGAAATCCACTTCACAATTTTTCTACACCACCTAACTCTCTCGAAAATGGAAATGTAGCTTAAATACCACTATCTTGTCTAGTACCTTGCGAACCCTTTTATTGGGTAGCCCTTGGGAAGTTCAGGAGGTAAAAAATTACAAAAAAAATCTATTTAAAAAAAATATTAGTAGTTCTCTTTTTCTAGTTTATTTTCTCTTTCTTCATCTTCTCTTCTAATATTGCATGACCCGCGGAAATCCGTTGGTAAATTTTGACTTGGACCACAAAATTGAGCATACTCTTCGGAGAAGATCGTGATTACAAGGTCGTACTCTCCAAATACCGGTTGAGGATTCCGAGTCATTTTCTACTTTAAGAATGGAAGAACCCATCGTAGAGGAAGCCCTGCATAAGCCTATGTCCTATTATGCACGGCCGAATCTAGAGGCTAAAAAATCAAGCATCGTGTGCCCTGCTATAGCTAATAATAATTTTGAACTTAATCCTAGCATAATTCAAATGGTGCAGCAGTATGTTCAATATGACAAACTTCAAGATGAAGATCCGAACGCGCATATAACAAGCTTTCTTAAGATTTATGACACCTTCAAGATCAATGGTGTTACAAATGATGCTATTAGGCTAAGAATCTTCCCATTCTCCCTTAGAACTAAAGCTAAATTGTGGTTGATGACTTTTCCAAGAGGGAGCATCACCACTTCGGATCAACTAACCGAAAAATTTATGATGAAGTATTTTCCGCCGCTAAATCTACAAAACATAGGAACGATATTTCTGCCTTTTTTTCAAATAGATTCTGAATCTCTTTATGAAACCTGGGAAAGATTTAAAGAACTCTTAAGATTCTGCCCTCAACACTCGCTACATGCATTATAACAAGTGTCGACGTTTTATAATGGGTTAAATAAAAATACAAAGCAAATGATAGACGCAGCTTCTGGTGGTACTTAAACCATAAAACCTCGGAAGCAGCTCTTGAGCTTTTCGAGGACATGACCATGAACACATATCAGTGGAATGTGCCTAGGTCTCACCCAAACAAACCTGCAGGTATATTTGAAGTAGATAATGTCTACTTGCTAGCTCTGCAAGTGGAAGTATTAAGCAAAAAGATAACGGAGATGATTGCTGCCTTCGCCCCTCAGGTATGGTAATCTGCAACTCCTGCTCCCGAACAATTATATTAAGTTAAAAATATGCTTAGGAATGCTTTTCATAATTTTTTTGCTGCAAATTTTTTTGCGTCGGGATTTGCTTTTATGAATATTTATAATTCCGCTCTACAGAACCACCCAAATTTTTCGTGGAGTAACCCTTCGAACGTGATGCGCCCGACACCATAAAATGATTTTTCAGCACTGCCACCAGCTCTTCAAAAATATCCAAAACCTCCAAGCTTGGAGGAGTTACTTTCTAAATATATAACCACAAATGATGCTACAATAAGAAACTTAACCGAAAGCATTAAAAATCTAGAAAATCAAGTAGGACAATGATGAGTCCAAATGTTATACTGATTTTTGGACTCATCTGGGCCAGTTTTATCATCTTAGTACTGCACTTGAGAGCTATAATCGCTTATATTTGTTTATCTACCTATTTCATGATTAAGTGCACTTTTAGGCCATTCTCTATGTGCTATAGATGTTTTTGTGTTCTCGTTTGTTTTTCTTGTTCTCTCGCTGTGTCTGAGGATGTGGTGTGCACGTTGAGTTGCCTTTCTGCTTCGTCTACTGTTGCATGAGTCGTGTGCGTGCAGGAGACCCTGACGATACAAGAACACTGCGCACGATCACTGGACTAAGTACACACGACCACCGGTCGTGCGCCTTTGATCGTGCACATTACATTCTCCTTTTCCTTAGTCCGCCTCGACGTTCGCACGATAATTGGACCTATTGCGCATGACCATTAGTATTGTGCTGGTGATCGTGCGCTCTGTCCTCTCCGTTTCCTTGTTCTGCCTGGGTAATCAAACGAGCACGGGCCATATCGCACACGACCATCGGTCATGCGCCACTGCTCGTGCGCATTCACCCTAAGTTTCTACATTTCTGTCTTCGCTAATCACACGATCAGTGGATTTAATGTGCACAACCACCGGTCGTGCGCAACTGATCGTGCACGTATTTGCTGATGTTTCGGTTCAAGTTGCAGGTTTAATTGGAAATTACGCATGATCATCGACCGACAGTGCGCACGACCACTGGTCGTGCGCCACTGATCATGCGCTATGTTTGTTCTGCCTCCGTATTTAAGAGCCTGTTCTATGATTTAGGTCAACACTTGTTATTTATGTGATCAGTGATTGAGAGGGAAGTGCCGTTCTACTACTCCAGCCACCTCCACCTTCATCCCTTCCATCAGGAGTCTGTAGCCGTTGATTCGGAAGCTTTCCAAACCTTCCGGCGAAGCTCCCGGCCATTTACAACCTCAACTCAAAGCTTTCCACTAGAGTTGGAGAAGAAGATGACCTAGAGAACAGACTCAAAGGACCTCGAGTTGACAGATCGTCGGTACCGGAAGCCTCCTCGGACTCAGCCCGAAAGCGTATTGACAACTCGTTATTCCGGCCAAGACTTACGGTGGACCTTCACCCTCTAGTTGTTTACTCCTCTTCCCTTTCTTTCGTTGTATGGAATAACTTGATATTGTAATGAACTACATTCCTTACTCTATATCTAAATGGATGTTGTAGTTTTCAGTTGCTTTTGAGTTGTGTGTATTGAATGCGTCTCGCCCACTCCACATCCACTTCATACCCTTTTCACCCGATTGCACTCCGCACAAGAACACTTCCATCCATTAGCTTTCCGTCCACTCGCCCAATCGAAGTTCGGCATCACGGCCAATACACTCACCTCACTTTGCGAAGCGGTGGCTTCGACCATAATAATCTTAGTTGGTTTATTCGATCATGACACCACACTCTCATAAGCCTTTTTTTATCTTTTCTTCGTATAACCCTCATACCAATATTTTCTAAACGTCACCGCTCTATGCTAATTGCATTCGTCAAGATACTGACACTCGGGGATTTATTCCCAAAATTTATTACTTGTGCGACTGGTCCGCTTGTCGATTTAAACGCATCATGTTTTTGGCGCCGTTGCCGGAGAATACAACTATAGAGCGCTTCAGCATGACTGAAAATATTGTTATAAGAGTTAGTGTTTTTGACTGCTATTTCCTTGTGTAATTTGCCGTAGTGAATGCAGGGTCGAGCCATAAGATATCTTTTATCCTATGACCCAGAGATCGAACGTACTATCCTTACACGAAGATGCGCCGCAGCCATCCCTTTAGCCCCAATGGGGACCAGCTGAATTTCGATGCCTGCAACCGAGTTTGAGGGATACCTCCTGGGGACTGAAATGGCGACGAAAATGAAGTGAACCCTCCCCAGGTCCGCACCATGAAGGATTACACTACACCTACCGTCAGGAGCATATACCCCGATTTCAGACCTGCTATCACCAACCAACAGTTCGAGATTAAATAAGCTATCCTGAACATGATTCAGAACAACACTCAGTTCTCAAAAATGGCCACTATAGACGCCCATCTTCACCTGGCGAAATTCTCTGAAATTTGCGCCACGTTCCGCTAAGCTAGAATCCCGGATGAAATAGTCAAGCTCCGCCTCTTCATTTTTCACTAAGGGACAAAGCCAAGATGTGGCTTCACTCTCTTCAACCTGGAACAGCCACCACCTGGGAGGCTTTGACCATAAAATTCCTAGCTAAGTTCCATCCGGTAGATCAGATCGTGAGCATGAGGCAACCAATAACAAACTTCCGGCAAGCCGATTAAGAAAGCTTAGCCAAAGTGTGGGAGCGTTTCAATGAGCTATTGAGCAAGTGCCCTAATCATGGATTCCAAACTTGGAACCTCGTTGAAAGCTTCTACTTCGCTATTAAACCCCACCACCGAGCCATGATCAATGCTGCCTCAGGAGGAACAATCATGAAACTTGATCCAGATGATGCATTGAGAATCTTACAAGACACCGCCACCCACAACGCTAATTGGACCGCTGGAAGAAACACCCCACGAAGCACAAGCGAATTATTCGCCATGGATATCCCCAAGCCCGTCATCGCCTCCCCAGTGATGGCAATCTAATGCCAAGGTTGCATAAGCACCAACCACCACAGCTTTAAATGTCTAGGAGTCGAGGTACCAGACGAATCTTATTTTCTAAATGAGTCCATTAATTTTGTAGCAAATCAAAACAGGGGAGTACTATACGAAAACACATAAAACCCGGGGGTGAGAAACCAATCAAATTTTTCTTGGAATCCAAACACATCTTGACAAAGATTGCAACCGGGCAGCATCTAAATGATGCGTACGCCTCAAGAAACCAACCGCGATCGCCTCAACCAATTTACTCCCAAGGGCCCCCTGCCGTTAAAAATAGTTCTCTGGAAGAGATGTTCGAGAAATTCGTTGAAATTTCCCAAACCAACATGACAAATCAGGCCACCTCGATGCGCAAACTGGAGGCACAATTGGGTCAATTGTCCCAAGTGGTCTTCGAGCGCACCCAAGGCACCTTACCTAGTAACACCAAAAATAACTCCCATGAACAAGGTAAAAGCTTTGGGGAGGGAAATTTGGGAAAAATCAACGAACTCGTCATTAGTTGTAAAATAAACAACTTTGAAACCCCACATTATGCAACTCCGGGGCATCCTGAAACATCCTCACCTTGCAAGATGTTGCAAAGATGCACCTACAAGTTGACACTGAAAACTGGAAGTCACTTATCTTAGCGAATGAAAATTTGGTTGACACCGAGGGAGGTATACGGGAAGTCGAAATCGAGTTCAACGAAAAAAGTATAAGTACTAACTTCCAGGTTTTGGGACCAAGGGAAATAACTCTATTCCTAAATTAGGAGTCCGATTCCTGACAGCCAGCGGTGCATCTCTCGACTTTGCTAAAGGACGCATCACTTGGCCGGCCGAAGATTAAACCCCCGATAACACATCCATGCATCCCTCTCCCACTCAAAATAATAATTTTCTGAGTGTTACAGATACCAAGATAGATTTAGGACTCCTAGCATTGGAAGAAGCACATCCAGAAGAGAAGACAAGGAAAGGACTCCCCTAGGAGATAGATGAGAATCAAAATCTATTTGTCAAAGAGAAGACCGAGTGTGCCATAAGCCACAGCTGCCTTTCTACCTCCCGCCAACTCTATTTTTGAGCATGGCAAACCGAGTTTTAACCGGGAGAAATCCCTAGACATTTATTTGTATAACAATGCTGATAACTCTGTTAAGTGATCTTTGGCTTGGGCAGATCCGGTCGCTGTCATGATGCCGGACAGGATGCCGCCAACCGCAAAAATAAGAAAACCCACAGACTACAACCATTGGAAGTCTCCCACGGTGGAGAAGCTGAAAGCAGCAAAGCGTTTACGTGATGAGTGATATGCTTCCTTCCGGCATGAGGAAGCGTACAATTGGAGTAAGGGGAAATCCCCTTCCCCCGATGCAAAAAAGACAATCTGCCATCCCTCGCACCCCATCGGAGAGACTTACCACAAATCCGCTTATAGCTGATTGGAATACTATCATTCCACTTACCCTCCTCTATCTATTTTCTCGTTGCGTATGGAACTTTGGTTCGCTCTATTTTATTTCTTTCTTTTCAAACTGCAAAGAACTCTCTATTTAATCTACTCATACATGTATTTAGTCCACCTTAAGGATGGTAAACAAAAGTGGCTTCTGGGAGATAACCCATGTTAGACCATTTGGTCCAATGCTGTGTTTTGAGCTCTCTTTTCTTATATATATATATATATATATATATATATATATATATATGTGTGTGTGTGTGCATCTTTTGATTTGCGTACGTATTTAAATCGCAGGTACAATAATTTTTTAGGTGCGGCAACTTGTCCGCACTTGGATATCTCATCGCACGACCGGTATGCTCAATTTTGAGCATAGGAACTTCTTCCCCGAGATCTTTATTTTCATTCGCATGTTTTACTTCTTCGTATTGTCATATTGTAGTCTGGGGTTGGAGTCGCCTGTGATCACTACACAACACATCTTATTGCATATTGGTCTGTACTTATTTATTTTGTGCTCACTTCTGCACACACTAAATCACCCACATGAGTGTGCACTTAACCATACGTGAGGCTCAATTCAAATGCATTAATTTTGTTTCAACTCTAAAAAAGGTAGTGCTAGCTTAGGATTTTGGGATCTAGTAGTTCGAAACTCATGCTGTGTTCCTAATCGAGTACTCATGATTTGCATAGAAATCGTCTAGGATTACTTTTTCTTCATGCTCGTAGATTTTAATTAATTCTACAAAAGTAAATTCTATTTGTGTTACTTAAAATTGTTGAATTTGGAGTAATAAAACGGTAGTGTAGGGATGAGTGTAGCCGCCACTAGACTCTTATTGCTTGAGTAGGGGGGAAGGATCATCTTTCTCGGTGACTGAGAACTTGCCCCAAGCTACTCTCGAAGCATTGGTGCCCGGCTAGTCGAGTGTGAGCATGAGGTAGGCCTTCATTTTGTCCAGTTTGAGCTTTGTTGTACCTAGTCCTAGCAGCTGACCCTCACAAGCCAAATTTGCGCCTACCCTCCTTTTGTTTCAGCTCCACCTAGATTCACCAAAGCCTAAAAGCCAACCCTTTTATCGCAACCACAACTTTGAGCTTGACCGATTTCAAAAATTTGATGTGTTGTGATATTTGGGATTCGTGTGATGTGGAGATGAAGTCTTGAATTGTTAATTGTTAGATATGGGGTTGCTGAATGAAAAGAAAAAAAAAATAAAATTAAAAAGAAAACGATGAATAAAATGAAAAAGAGAAAATCTCAAAGTATTACAAGGAGAATTACAATCCCCATCTTGTGTGTAGTTTTCAGTCGGAATAGGTCGTGTACACACCCGGTTTTTAAGCCAAGTCTGGGGGTGTGTCACACATGCATTTCTTTATGGCTGTTTGGGTTTAGCTCTTGTTCGCTCGCTTTGGTTGCGTGTAGCCTTCATGTTTATCATTGACTACCACACCATAGCCTTAGCCCCATTCAAACCCCACAAGTCCTGCTGATTCACATTTGAGTCTACTTAGCATCGTGGAGAGAGTCTGAAAGGGCAAGCTTATGGTTTCCGACATTGATGGATTTCTTTGGAGTTGATCACAAGCCTCGGTCTTGGGCAATGCTCACCTTAGTGACCTATCTACTTTCTCCATACACATGACCGAACGATTCTCAAGAATTCCAATTTTAAGTAGACACAATATTTATTTACCTCTGTCAAATAATTTAAGCTCCAAAGTATAATTAAAAAGTTTTTTGTTCTATTTTCTAGGCACATGATGTATTTGATTTCTCGTTCTACTTTATTTTGAAGTTTCTATGCCAGCTAGCTATTTTTACAGTCTACGGAGTAATGATTTGCGCGGGATGCACAAATGGGTAAGTCTGGGGGTGAGATGAGTCCAAATATTATACTTATTTTGGACTCATCTGGGCCAGTTTTATCGTCTTAGCACTGCACTTGAGAGCTATAATCGCTTATATTCGTTTATCTGCCTATTTCATGATTAAGTGCACTTTTAAACCGTTCTCTGTGTGCTTTAGATGTTTTTGTGTTCTCGTTTGTTTTTCTTGTTCTCTCGCTGTATCTTGAGGATGTGGTGTGCACATTGAGTGACCTTTCTACCTTGTCTGCTGGTGCATGGGTTGTGTGCGTGCTTCCTAACCGCTCGGGAGACCCCGACGATACAGGAACACTGCGCACGATCACTGGACTAAGTGCGCACGACCACCGGTCATTCTCCACTGATCTTGCGCATTACATTCTCCTTTTCCCCAGTCTGCCTCGACATTCGCATGATCATTGGACCTATTACGCACGACCATTGGTCATGCACTAGTGATCGTGCTCTCTGTCCTCTCCATTTCCTTGTTCTGCCCGGGTAATTGCACGAGCATTGGACATATCGCGCACGACCACCGGTCGTGGGCCACTGCTCGTGCGCGTTCACCCCAAGTTTCTGCATTTTTGTCTTTGCTAATCGCACGATCAGTGGATGCAGTGTGCACAACCACCGGTCGTGTGCCACTGATCGTACGCATATTTGCTGATGTTTCTATTCAAGTTGCAGGTTTAATTGGAAATTACGCACGATCATCGACCGACAGTGCGCACGACCACTGGTCGTGCGCCACTTATCGTGCGCTATGTTTGTTCTGCCTCCATATTTAAGGACCTACTCCGCAATTTAGGTCCACGCGCGTCATTTCTACAATCGGATAGTGAGCGGGAAGTGTCGTTCTACTACTCCAGCCACCTCCACCTTCATCCCTTCCATCAGGAGTCCGTAGCCGTTGATTTCAAAGCTTTCCAAACCATCCAGCGAAGCTCCCGACAATTGATAACCTCAACTCAAAGCTTTCCCCGGAGTTGGAGAAGAAGATGACCTAGAGAACGGACTCAAAGGTACTTGAGATGAAAGCTCGTCGGTACCGGAATCCTCCTCGGACTAAGCCTGGAAGCGGATTGACAACTCGTGTAACACCCCTATCCGTCACATAGCATATAGCAGTAGGTCCGGCCGGGGCCCGACGCCATATACTACGGACAGACCGGTTGGTTACGCGTTGAAACCACACAACCAATCAGAGCGTCCTACACAACACCTAGCGGAAGCAGTTTAATTAAGTTGCAAAAGATAAGAACCCAGCCACAGAGCATGAATGCCCACTACAACCCAGGAATGAGTACATACACAAAGAGTTCACGGCCTTAAGGCCTTACAAAAATGTTCGCTTAACAAAATAGCGTCTTTCATACATCGGCACGCAGGCCGGCCATACATGAATATGAAAAAGCTAATAACTACGCCTTCGAGGGCTGGCGCTGCAACTTGGGCTTTAGCCCGCTATTTGCCACTTGGCTCCGCAACAGCACCTGTAGAAACAACCCACCCAAGAGGTGGCAATACAAAAGGGCAACGGTCAGCAAGAGCTGACCAAATTATAACGACCCCATCCCGTTTCTCGGGACGGCGGTGCTCCTTCCCTGCATATAAAACTATCATAGCAATTCTATAGAGTATTCTATTCGCCACAAGTGTCGGCACGCACGACCGCACACTCCGTGCTCTCAGGGCACTAATCGGTGAACCCGGTCCGGACCCAGTCCGACACCGCGATTCCACCACCATCCCTCGGATGGCAACACACGTGAGCATTTAGCCCTTTCAGCCGAAGCCTAGGCCCGTTTCCAGCCCCCCGGGAAGTCCCATGTACTTTAGGTCGCTTCTACCGAGACCACTTGGAATGGGTAGAGTTCCACCCGCCCGTTGCTCACTTCACCACGGCCATTTAGCCATCGGTGCGGGCCAAGTTTCTCCTCATTCCCACAAACGATCAAAACACGCACATAACCCCGTTATGTACCGATTTGCCCTCCAAGGCAACATCGTGGCGGCAATGCGATTCCGCCCAAGCTTTCCGGGTGCGCCTCGAGGTTAACCCCCAAGGATCCCTGTATGCAATCTACCGCGTAGAAATTTCGGAAAACTAAAATCACCGGCGCGGAGTCTTCTCCGGCCATGCAATGCAAACATCACCGATCCGGGCTAAACCCGAATAGGCTTCACACACAATGCCTACGCCCGTACTCCGATTCCGGGCTCTAACAAAGGGGACTTTACATATCTACCCGAAGGGATTCCGCGCCTCAACGCTCACTCGCGAGAGGGGGATTTCCCTATGCATAGAAAGAAGGGCGACTACACATGCCCTATGAAGAGGATCGTTACCCTCGAAGATTTCCGCGGCGCCATCGAAAACTATGCGGTTGGAAAGCACCGCAACGGCGTCATCTCCGCGGATCTGGACTCGGATCACGATTCGGGGCTCCGGAGCTCCTCCGGCGGCCGAATCTTGGGCTCCTCCTTCCTCTTGCTCTCCCTTCTCTCTAAACACTTAGAGAGAGAGTGGACCAAAGAAAATGAGGATATAAAACCCTAATCCCGGCTAATAACCCCCCAGGAGCAGCCCCCACCGTTGGATCCAGATCCAAGGGAACGAACGGCCGAGATTAGATCCAAAATCCCAAAAACTGGGCCGAACACGGCTTGACACACGGCCGTGTGTCTGGCCGTGTAGCTCATTCGCCGATCGACACGGGTCCTGACACGGCCGTGTGCCACGGTCGTGTTACCTGGAGCTTCAGGACGATCGTCGGGCTTCCAGAACACGGCTTCGAACACGGCTGTGTTCGAGGCCGTGTGCCCCACACACGGCTTGAGACACGGCCGTGTGTCTCAGGCCGTGTACCTCTCTGACTCGAGACAGCACAAAACACAATAAATCCCTGAACACGGGTAGGCATACGGCCGTGTGCCTGGCCGTGTGCCCCTGTTCAGATCTCCAAAAGAGCCGTTTGATCGCCCCGCGATCATCTCCGAGGTTGGGGTCTTACAACTCCCTCCCCCTTAAGAGAATTTCGTCCCGAAATTAAGAACAGAGACTACACAAAAGAATAAACAAATCGAGTACCTGAGGGGAACAACTCGGGGTACTCCTCGCGCATTGTCTGCTCTCGCTCCCAAGAGAGCTCCTCGCGCCCGCAGTTATCCCAACGGACCTTCACCATTCTAATTTCCTTGTTCCGAAGCCGCTTGACTTCGAAATCCTCAATAGATATGGGCTTGACTTTCATTGTCAACCCTTCCTCAACCGGTACTTGATCAGCCGCGATCACCTGCGAAGTTTCTTGCACCGCCTTCCGCAACACTGAAATGTGGAACACATCATGTAATCCACTCAACTCCACTGATAGCTTCAAACGGTATGCCGCTTCGCCGACTCGCTCCAGGACCTCAAACGGCCCAAGGTATCTCGGACTCAACTTTTTCAAGCGTCGAATCCGTGAGACACCCTTGAACGGCTTGATCTTCAAGTACACCCAATCGCCTACCGCGAACTCCACGTTCCGGTGCTTGGCATTGTAGTACTTCGGAAAGCTGTACTGATGGGCAGACCGAGAGGGTCAATAGAATGATGGAGGACATGCTACGCATGTGTGTCCTGGACTTCGGTAAGCTTTGGGAAGACCATCTTTATTTGGTGGAGTTCGCGTACAACAACAGCTACCAAGCAAGCATACAAATGGCGCCCTTCGAGGCCCTGTATGGTAGGAAGTGTCGCACGCCGTTATCGTGGCTTGAAGCGGGTGAGGCAAGGTTGTACAAGAAGCAGGAGGTGGAGAGTGCTACCTCGTTAGTGCGAATCATTCGGGAGCGCTTGTTAATCGCTCAGGACCGGCAGGCGAAGTACTACAATGCCAAGCACCGGAACGTGGAGTTCGCGGTAGGCGATTGGGTGTACTTGAAGATCAAGCCGTTCAAGGGTGTCTCACGGATTCGACGCTTGAAAAAGTTGAGTCCGAGATACCTTGGGCCGTTTGAGGTCCTGGAGCGAGTCGGCGAAGCGGCATACCGTTTGAAGCTATCAGTGGAGTTGAGTGGATTACATGATGTGTTCCACATTTCTTTGTTGCGGAAAGCGGTGCAAGAGCCTTCGCAGGTGATCGCGGCTGATCAAGTACCGGTTGAGGAAGGGTTGACAACGAAAGTCAAGCCCATATCTATTGAGGATTTCGAAGTCAAGCGGCTTCGAACAAGGAAATCAGAATGGTGAAGGTCCGTTGGGATAACTGCGGGCGCGAGGAGCTCTCTTGGGAGCGAGAGCAGACAATGCGCGAGGAGTACCCCGAGTTGTTCCCCTCAGGTACTCGATTTGTTTATTCTTTTGTGTAGTCTCTGTTCTTAATTTCGGGACGAAATTCCCTTAAGGGGGAGGGAGTTGTAAGACCCCAACCTCGGAGATGATCGCGGGGCGATCAAACGGCTCTTTTGGAGATCTGAACAGGGGAACACGGCCAGGCACACGGCCGTGTGCCTACCCGTGTTCAGGGATTTATTGTGTTTTGTGATGTCTCGAGTCAGAGAGGTACACGGCCTGAGACACACGGCCGTGTCTCAAGCCGTGTGTGGGGCACACGGACTCGAACACAGCCGTGTTCGAAGCCGTGTTCTGGAAGCCCGACGATCGTCCTGAAGCTCCAGGTAACATGGCCCGTGGCACACGGCCGTGTCAGGACCCGTGTCGATCGGCGAATGAGCTACACGGCCAGACACACGGCCGTGTGTCAAGCCGTGTTCGGCCCAGTTTTTGGGATTTTGGATCTAATCTCGGCCGTTCGTTCCCTTGGATCTGGATCCAACGGTGGGGGCTGCTCCTGGGGGGTTATTAGCCGGGATTAGGGTTTTATATCCTCATTTTCTTTGGTCCACTCTCTCTCTAAGTGTTTAGAGAGAAGGGAGAGCAAGAGGAAGGAGGAGCCGAAGATTCGGCCGCCGGAGGAGCTCCGGAGCCCCGAATCGCGATCCGAGTCCAGATCCGCGGAGGTGACGCCGTTGCGGTGCTTTCCAACCGCATAGTTTTCGATGGCGCCGCGGAAATCTTCGAGGGTAACGATCCTCTTCATAGGGCATGTGTAGTCGCCCTTCTTTCTATGCATAGGGAAATCCCCCTCTCGCGAGTGAGCGTTGAGGCGCGGAATCCCTTCGGGTAGATATGTTAAGTCCCCGTTGTTAGAGCCCGGAATCGGAGTACGGGCGTAGGCATTGTGTGTGAAGCCTATTCGGGTTTAGCCCGGATCGGTGATGTTTGCATTGCATGGCCGGAGAAGACTCCGCGCCGGTGATTTTAGTTTTCCGAAATTTCTACGCGGTAGATTGCATACAGGGATCCTTGGGGGTTAACCTCGAGGCGCACCCGGAAAGCTTGGGCTGAATCGCATTGCCGCCACGATGTTGCCTTGGAGGGCAAATCGGTACATAACGGGGTTATGTGCGTGTTTTGATCGTTTGTGGGAATGAGGAGAAACTTGGCCCGCACCGATGGCTAAATGGTCGTGGTGAAGTGAGCAACGGGTGGGTGGAACTCTACCCATTCCAAGTGGTCTCGGTAGAAGCGACCTAAAGTACATGGGACTTCCCGGGGGCTGGAAACGGCCTAGGCTTCGGCTGAAAGGGCTAAATGCTCACGTGTGTTGCCATCCGAGGGATGGTGGTGGAATCGCGGTGTCGGACTGGGTCCGGACCGGGTTCACCGATTAGTGCCCTGAGAGCACGGAGTGTGCGGCCGTGCGTGCCGACACTTGTGGCGAATAGAATACTCTATAGAATTGCTATGATAGTTTTATATGCAGGGAAGGAGCACCGCCGTCCCGAGAAACGGGACGGGGTCGTTATAATTTGGTCAGCTCTTGCTGACCGTTGCCCTTTTGTATTGCCACCTCTTGGGTGGGTTGTTTCTACAGGTGCTGTTGCGGAGCCAAGCGGCAAATAGCTGGCTAAAGCCCAAGTTGCAGCGCCAGCCCTCGAAGGCGTAGTTATTAGCTTTTTCATATTCATGTATGGCCGGCCTGCGTGCCGATGTATGAAAGACGCTATTTTGTTAAGCGAACATTTTTGTAAGGCCTTAAGGTCGTGAACTCTTTGTGTATGTACTCATTCCTGGGTTGTAGTGGACATTCATGCTCTGTGGCTGGGTTCTTATCTTTTGCAACTTAATTAAACTGCTTCGGCTAGGTGTTGTGTAGGACGCTCTGATTGGTTGTGTGGTTTCAACGCGTAACCAACCGGTCTGTCCGTAGTATATGGCGTCGGGCCCCGGCCGGACCTACTGCTATATGCTATGTGACGGATAGGGGTGTTACAAATTGGTATCAGACTTCTGGTTTCGGTCAAGCTTAAATGAATTCGTGGACGAATTCACTTTAAGGGGTGGTGAGCACATTGTGTGCGTCATCGTTATAATATGAAAAGAACCCATGAATGTCCACTTAGGAATGAAAATACACATGATTGAGGAACCTGCGTGTTCCTATAATTGCTGTTTGCAATAATTTTTGGGTCGCTTATCGGTGTTTTGCACGATGTTAGGTGACCAGAAGTGGCGCTGGGCCGTCTGAACGGCCAGGTTCTGAGGCGAGCAGTGCGCCAAGCGATGCGCTTGCAACACCTTTGTCTGCTGAGACCATTAGGTTGGTGGCAGAAGCGGTCATGGCAATGATAAATGCACAGCCTGCAAGGCAGGTGCAGCAGCCTGCTCCTGCTGTGGAGCAAGTACCGGTTCAGACGGCAGAGCGAAGGAGGGTTGAGCAAGTAGTGTTGGAGCCAGAGTTGCCTAGGAGAGCAACTGAAAGACAACTGAAGCACGTCATGGGCTTTCACCCACCAGTGTTCACGGGGGCAGAAACCCCGACCCAAGCAGAGGATTGGCTCTCAAGGGTCAACAGGGTGATGACTGCGACGCAAACTGAAGAGTGGCACAAGACCACTATAGCGACGTTCCTTTTGGATGGGGACGCAAGACTGTGGTGGGAGGGCCTAGAGCTGCATCAGTTGAGGGGAAGGCCATTGGCCGAAGTCCCGATGGAGGAGTAGGCGAGACTATTTATGGCTCGATACCTCCCCTCGGCGCAGAGGATCGCGCTAGAGAGCGAATTCCAGAAGTTGGTGCAGGGTGATAGCACCGTTGATGAATACCTCCACGAGTTTACTCGGCTGGGGAGATATGCCGGCGCTACCTTCGCAGACGAGGAGCGCAAGACGAGCCGCTTTTATGAAGGGCTAAGGGATGATTTGAGGTTGCTGCTGTCGGGGCCCAAGACGCGGGGTTTCATGACCCTGGTCAGTTCGGCCCGGTCCTTGGAGAAGGATATGAGAAACGTGCAAGCAAAGAAAGAAAGGGAATCCGGTGGCAAGAAATCAGAGTTCAAGGCGCCGACTACATCGAAGTCGGGCTACCGTAGATTCTTCAAGAAGGCTAAGACATCGGGTCCAGCTTCTTCTGCAGGTGCCTCGGGGGCAACTACCCATCGGACCCCGGGCGCTTGCTTCACGTGTGGAAAGCCGGGGCACTTTGCCCGTGACTGCTGGAGTGGACGCGCAAAGTCCGAAAGGAAGCAAGGAGCCACCTACGAGGAAAAGGGCAAAGCGGTGGAGTCGACCGCGTCCCACTATGCTCCGACTCAGCCTAGAGTCTACAACTTGGGCCAGCAGGAGGCCATCAAGCAAGCGGATGTGGTGACAGGTATGAGTTAATTTATGCAAGTTGACTTGAGAATACTATTACCTATTGCTTGTTAAGCTAATGTCTTTTGCTTAGGCTTTGTGTTGATTAGCGATAGTCCGGCACGAGCACTATTCGACACTGGTGCTTCGCATTCTTTCTTGTCCGAACAGTTTATATCGCGCATCGGAGTTCCTTCTTCGATGGCAAAGGACAAGCTAGATGTGTTGCTACCAAACGGGTGCTCTATGCGTGCGGACAGAGTGTGCGCCGTGAAGGTTCACATTGGGAGCCAAGAGTTCGACTTGCTAGCGTCATTGCTGCCGCTAGTAGAGTTCGATGTTATCTTTGGAATGGATTGGCTGTCAGAGCAGAAGGCTTGGATCGATTGCGACCGTAAGGAGGTCAAGCTGGATGTAGGGCGGGAGACTACTTTCGAGGGGCTTAAGGGGTTGAGCAAGACATTAATGTCTGCTCTTCAGGTGGTGAAGGCGGTTCGTGCTGGTGCAGAGCTGTTCTTTGCGATAGTGGGGGCTGTGGAGCCAAAGTCCCCGTTGGATAGCATCCCCGTGGTTTGCGAATACCCCGATGTGTTCCCGGATAGCCTTCCTGGAGCCCCACCGCAGCGAGAGATTGATTTTACGATCGAGCTCGTGCCAGGTGCCAAACCCGTGTCACATGCTCCTTATAGATTGGCGCCAAAGGAGATGGCGGAGTTGAAGGTTCAGTTGGAGGAACTGATGGAGCAAGGTTATGTGCGTCCAAGTTCGTCGCCTTGGAGCGCACCGGTCCTCTTCGTTAAAAAGAAGGACGGTAGTATGCGGCTGTGCATCGACTACAGGGAATTGAACAAGTTGACGGAAAAGAACAAGTACCCGATCCCGAGGATTGATGATCTCTTTGATCAGTTAGTCGGATCATCTGTATACTCCAAGTTGGACTTGAAGTCGGGGTACTATCAGCTGAGGATCAGGGAATGTGATATCCCAAAGACGGCGTTCAGTACGAGGTATGGGCATTTCGAGTTCACGGTCATGCCGTTTGGACTGACGAATGTGCCATCGGTGTTTATGGATCTGATGAACAGGACATTCAGAGATTTCCTGGATCGCTTCGTGATCGTCTTTATTGACGATATTTTGGTGTACTCGCAGTGCGAAGAAGACCACTTCAAGCATTTGCATTTGGTGTTGGAGACTTTGAGGAGGAATGAGCTTTACGCAAAGTTCTCCAAGTGCGAGTTCTGGCTACCTTCGGTAGCGTTCCTGGGTCATATAGTGAGTGGGGAAGGTATAGCGGTGGATCCGGCGAAGATAGTTGCGATACGGGAGTGGCCTGTGTTGTTGTCGGTAGCGGAAGTCCGTAGTTTCCTTGGGCTTGCCGGCTATTACAGGCGCTTCGTGGAGAACTTCTCGCGGATAGCGTTACCTCTCACAAAGTTGACCAGGAAGGATCAGAGATTCTTATGGACGCAAGAGTGCGTGCAGGCTTTCGAGGAGCTGAAGGGGCGGTTGACCACGGCGCCAGTGCTTAGTTCGCCGAGTGGGACCGAGGGCTTTGAGGTGTATAGCGACGCTTCGGGTAGCGGTTTGGGCTGCGTGTTGTTACAGCATGGTAGCGTGATAACGTATGGATCGCGTCAGCTAAAGGTGCATGAAAGAAATTATCCGGTGCACGACTTGGAGTTGGCGGCCGTGATATTTGCACTCAAGTTGTGGAGACACTACCTATACGAAGTAAGGGTCGATATATACACCGATCACAAGAGCCTAAAATACTTGTTGGATCAAAAGGATCTCAATATGAGGCAGAGGAGGTGGATGGAGTTCCTGGGGGACTACACCTTCAAGATAAGTTATGTACCCGGGAAGGGCAACGCAGTTGCGGATGCACTGAGCCGCAGGGCTCCCGCCCGAGCCAACTGGTTGTCGGTGCATGATGAGCGGCTAGTGCGGGAGTTGGAGGAGCTTGAGATCTGTTGCGTTGACAAGCAGACGAGCGCCAAAGCAATGTTAAACTTGACAGAGGTGCAGTATGACCTGGCTGACCGGGTTCGGCAGGCGTTGGAGTTGGATAATTCCATGAAGGAGCTTTTGGAGGCCGCTACGGATGGGTCAAATTCCCAGTTCTCGGTGGAGGATGGTTTGTTAAGGAAGGATCATCGTTTGTGCGTCCCAAGTGGGGGTAACCTCCGGGCGGAGTTGATGTACGAGGCTCATCATACCAAGTACTCAATCCACCCAGGGAGCACGAAGATGTATCGTGATCTCAAGAAGTTGTTTTGGTGGCCGGGGCTTAAGAAAGATGTGGCGTTGTACGTGGCTAAATGCCAAACATGCGCCTTGGTGAAGGCGGAGTGCCAAAAGCCGGGAGGATTTCTGAAGTCCTTGCCTATACCGGAGTGGAAATTCGACGATATATCTATGGACTTTGTGCACGGGTTGCCAAGGTCGCAGAAGGGGAACGACGCCATCTGGGTGATCGTAGATCGGCTAACCAAGGTGTCGCATTTCATTCCGCATAGGAAGGATGACCCAGTCAAGAAATTGGCAAAGTTGTACGTTGACAATATTGTTAGGCTGCATGGTGTGCCTCGTAGCATTGTGAGTGATCGCGATGGGCGGTTCACGTCATATGATTGGAGGTTGGTGCAGCAGATGTTGGGAACAAAGTTAAAGTTCAGTACAGCTTTCCATCCGCAGACTGATGGGCAGACCGAGAGGGTCAATAGAACGATGGAGGACATGCTACGCATGTGTGTCCTGGACTTCGGTAAGCTTTGGGAAGACCATCTTTATTTGGTGGAGTTCGCGTACAACAACAGCTACCAAGCGAGCATACAAATGGCGCCCTTCGAGGCCCTGTATGGTAGGAAGTGTCGCACGCCGTTATCGTGGCTTGAAGCGGGTGAGGCAAGGTTGTACAAGAAGCAAGAGGTGGAGAGTGCTACCTCGTTAGTGCGAATCATTCGGGAGCGCTTGTTAATCGCTCAGGACCGGCAGGCGAAGTACTACAATGCCAAGCACCGGAACGTGGAGTTCGCGGTAGGCGATTGGGTGTACTTGAAGATCAAGCCGTTCAAGGGTGTCTCACGGATTCGACGCTTGAAAAAGTTGAGTCCGAGATACCTTGGGCCGTTTGAGGTCCTGGAGCGAGTCGGCGAAGCGGCATACCGTTTGAAGCTATCAGTGGAGTTGAGTGGATTACATGATGTGTTCCACATTTCTGTGTTGCGGAAGGCGGTGCAAGAGCCTTCGCAGGTGATCGCGGCTGATCAAGTACCGGTTGAGGAAGGGTTGACAACGAAAGTCAAGCCCATATCTATTGAGGATTTCGAAGTCAAGCGGCTTCGGAACAAGGAAATCAGAATGGTGAAGGTCCGTTGGGATAACTGCGGGCGCGAGGAGCTCTCTTGGGAGCGAGAGCAGACAATGCGCGAGGAGTACCCCGAGTTGTTCCCCTCAGGTACTCGATTTGTTTATTCTTTTGTGTAGTCTCTGTTCTTAATTTCGGGACGAAATTCTCTTAAGGGGGAGGGAGTTGTAAGACCCCAACCTCGGAGATGATCGCGGGGCGATCAAACGGCTCTTTTGGAGATCTGAACAGGGGCACACGGCCAGGCACACGGCCGTGTGCCTACCTGTGTTCAGGGATTTATTGTGTTTTGTGCTGTCTCGAGTCAGAGAGGTACACGGCCTGAGACACACGGCCGTGTCTCAAGCCGTGTGTGGGGCACACGGCCTCGAACACAGCCGTGTTCGAAGCCGTGTTCTGGAAGCCCGACGATCGTCCTGAAGCTCCAGGTAACACGGCCCGTGGCACACGGCCGTGTCAGGACCCGTGTCGATCGGCGAATGAGCTACACGGCCAGACACACGGCCGTGTGTCAAGCCGTGTTCGGCCCAGTTTTTGGGATTTTGGATCTAATCTCGGCCGTTCGTTCCCTTGGATCTGGATCCAACGGTGGGGGCTGCTCCTGGGGGGTTATTAGCCGGGATTAGGGTTTTATATCCTCATTTTCTTTGGTCCACTCTCTCTCTAAGTGTTTAGAGAGAAAGGAGAGCAAGAGGAAGGAGGAGCCCAAGATTCGGCCGCCGGAGGAGCTCCGGAGCCCCGAATCGCGATCCGAGTCCAGATCCGCGGAGGTGACGCCGTTGCGGTGCTTTCCAACCGCATAGTTTTCGATGGCGCCGCGGAAATCTTCGAGGGTAACGATCCTCTTCATAGGGCATGTGTAGTCGCCCTTCTTTCTATGCATAGGGAAATCCCCCTCTCGCGAGTGAGCGTTGAGGCGCGGAATCCCTTCGGGTAGATATGTAAAGTCCCCGTTGTTAGAGCCCGGAATCGGAGTACGGGCGTAGGCATTGTGTGTGAAGCCTATTCGGGTTTAGCCCGGATCGGTGATGTTTGCATTGCATGGCCGGAGAAGACTCCGCGCCGGTGATTTTAGTTTTCCAAAATTTCTACGCGGTAGATTGCATACAGGGATCCTTGGGGGATAACCTCGAGGCGCACCCGGAAAGCTTGGGTGGAATCGCATTGCCGCCACGATGTTGCCTTGGAGGGCAAATCGGTACATAACGGGGTTATGTGCGTGTTTTGATCGTTTGTGGGAAGGAGCAGAAACTTGGCCCGCACCGATGGCTAAATGGCCGTGGTGAAGTGAGCAACGGGCGGGTGGAACTCTACCCATTCCAAGTGGTCTCGGTAGAAGCGACCTAAAGTACATGGGACTTCCCGGGGGGCTGGAAACGGGCCTAGGCTTCGGCTGAAAGGGCTAAATGCTCACGTGTGTTGCCATCCGAGGGATGGTGGTGGAATCGCGGTGTCGGACTGGGTCCGGACCGGGTTCACCGATTAGTGCCCTGAGAGCACGGAGTGTGCGGCCGTGCGTGCCGACACTTGTGGCGAATAGAATACTCTATAGAATTGCTATGATAGTTTTATATGCAGGGAAGGAGCACCGCCGTCCCGAGAAACGGGACGGGGTCGTTATAATTTGGTCAGCTCTTGCTGACCGTTGCCCTTTTGTATTGCCACCTCTTGGGTGGGTTGTTTCTACAGGTGCTGTTGCGGAGCCAAGCGGCAAATAGCGGGCTAAATCCCAAGTTGCAGCGCCAGCCCTCGAAGGCGTAGTTATATGCTTTTTCATATTCACGTATGGCCGGCCTGCGTGCCGATGTATGAAAGACGCTATTTTGTTAAGCGAACATTTTTGTAAGGCCTTAAGGTCGTGAACTCTTTGTGTATGTACTCATTCCTGGGTTGTAGTGGACATTCATGCTCTGTGGCTGGGTTCTTATCTTTTGCAACTTAATTAAACTGCTTCCGCTAGGTGTTGTGTAGGACGCTCTGATTGGTTGTGTGGTTTCAACGCGTAACCAACCGGTCTGTTCGTAGTATATGGCGTCGGGCCCCGGCCGGACCTACTGCTATATGCTATGTGACGGATAGGGGTGTTACAACTCGCTATTCTGGCCAAGACCTGCGGTGGACCTTCACCCTCTAGTGGTTTGCTCCTCTTCCCTTTCTTTTGTTGTATGGAATAACTTGATATTGTAATGAAGTACATTCCTTACTCTATATCTAAATGGATGTTATAGTTTTCAGTTGCTTTTGAGTTGTGTGTTGTGAATGCGTCTCACCCACTCCACATCCACTTCATACCCTTTTCACCTGATTGCACTCCGCACAAGAACACTTCAATCCATTAGTTTTCCATCAACTTGCCCAACCGAAGTTCGGCATCGCGGCCAATACACTCATCTAACTTTGCGAATCGGTGCCTTCGACCCGCATAGTCTTAGTTGGTTTATTCGATCACGATACTACACTATCACAAGCCTTTTTTATCTTTTCTTCGTATAACCCTCATAACAATATTTTCCGAACTATCAGCGCTCTATGCTAATTGCATTACTCAAGCGACCGACACTCGGAGATTTATTCCCAAACTTTATTACTTGTGCGACCGGTGCGCTTGCCAATTTACACGCATCAGACAACTCGGAAAAATTATATCTCAGCGACCTGCCGGGTCTCTTCCGTCCAATACCGAACAAAACACGAGAGAGCAAGAAAAAGTTACAACTCTTCAGAGTGGGAAGCAAGTTTCTGGTATGGTTAGCTAAAAGCCTGAGGCAAGCTCCGCACCCATTTTGAATATTCCACCACCTGCTGAAAAAGAAGTTATCACTCCGCTCATTACTTTATAAAAAGATCTCACTACACCGCCTATTTTTAAAAATGATCCAACTCCACCATACCCTTTCCAATTGAACAAAAAATGTCTAGATGATCAGTATAACCGCTTATTAGAAATGTTTAAGCAAATCCACATAAATCTGCATTTCCATGAAGCAATCTCCCTGATGCCAAAGTATGCTAAGTATCTTAAGGACCTTCTTACTAATAAGAAGAAGTTAGAGAACTATAACATGTCACGCTAAACGTCGAGTGCTCTGCTATCTTAATAAACAGTTTAATAATGAAGATCAGTGATTCGGGTAGATTTTTTATTCCATGTGTCTTTAGTGATGTTTTTGTCAAACAAGCATTGGCCGACTTTGGTGCAAGTATCAACCTGATGCCCCTCTTATTATATAAGAAGTTAGGAATTGGTAGTCTCAACCCCACATGCATTAGTATTCATCTCGCTGATAGATCAGTTAAGTACCCATTAGGAATAGTGGAGGATGTTCTAGTCAAAGTCGACAAATTCATCTTCCCGATTGATATCGTCATATTAGACATCGATGAAGACGTCGAGGTTCTCCTGATCCTTGGCCGACCCTTCCTTGCCACCTCCCGAGCTATCATATATCTAAGCAATGATAAGCTCTTCCTACGAATAGGCGACGATGAAATGACCTTCTCTATCACCCTTTCGATGAAAAATACCCTGGAGAATGACGACTCCTGTTTCTTCTTAGATACCTTCAGTGATGAATCTTTCTACAGCATTTCTGACGATGAATTTTCTGATTTTTTTCTTCCTCAACTCTTCCTACTGAAAGTCTACTAGAAACCCCCATGGCCATTGATTTACCCTCTTCAATTTTTTCGTATTAGTTAAATGTCTATGAAGATATTATTTTTGAAAAAGAAAGAACTTCCAAAACATCTTATGAAGAACCTCCTACCCTAAAATAAAAAGAACTACCTGAACATCTCAAGTATGCTTTCCTAGAAAAAAATTCCAAACTTCCACTGATAGTTTCGGCCTACTTATCTGAAGTACAAAATGACAAAGTCCTTCTAGTATTACGTAAACATCGCCGAGCTATTGTTGCCAGATATCTTTTATCAAGGGCATAAGCCCATCTTTCTGCACCCACAAAATCTTAATGGAAGATAATTCATGTAACTCCATCCAACCTCAGCGCCGTATAAATCTGAACATGAAAGAAGTTGTAACGGGAGAGGATAAGAAGCTGTTAGACACAGGAATTATCTATCCTATATCTGATAGTAAGTGGGTTAGTCCTGTTCAGGTAGTGCCAAAAAAGGGAGGGATAATCATAATTGTGAATGAAAATAATGATTTAATCCTGACACGAATAGTGATGGGGAGGCGAATGTATATTGACTATCGTAAGTTAAATGATGCGACCCGCAAGGACCACATCCCTTTCTTCACCGATCAAATCATAGAGCGATTATCCGGCCTTAGATTTTACTATTTTTTCGATGGTCTCTCAGGGTATATTCAAATCCCCATCTCCCCCGAGGACAAGGAGAAAACTATGTTTACTTGTCCCTTCGGCGCATTCACTTACCGAAGAATGCCATTTAGATTATTCAATACGCCAGCTACATTCCAGTGATATATGCTCACTATCTTTGACAAGTACGTAGAAAGCATAATAGAGGTATTTATTGATGATTTCTCCGTGTTGGGTGATGCCTTTTGTTGGTACCCTAGTTTTGATTTGAGTTCAGTCTTCTCTTTTAGTCTCTTGACCCAAGATTTATCTATGGTCAAAGGTTAGTTGTTTAGTTAGTTTGCTCTAGATTTAGAGTTGTCACTTTTCCAGATGAAAATTTGGTTAAGTTGTTTTTTGTTCGACTATGGTCGAACGCCGCTCGACTATCGTCTATCGACTGGTCGATGATCGTCTATCAGTTGCTCGACGTTTGTCTGTCAGCAGATCGTCTATCTCTGAGTTAGTTCAACTCTTGGTAGCTCGACGTTCTGTGAAATCTGCCTCGCCGATCGTCGAACCCCGCTCGACTTTTTCTGACCAGACAGATTTCTTGATAGTTCAACTATCTCCTTGGATAGTTCAACTATTTGATAGTTCGACTATCTGTTTGATAGGTCGACTATCTGTGTTGCTTGATAGTTCGACTATCTGCTTGGATAGTTCAACTATCTGATAGTTCGACTATCTGTTTGATAGGTCGACTATCTATTTTATCTGATAGTTGAACTATCTGTTGATAGGTCGACTATCTATATTGTTTGATAGCTCAACTATCTGTTTGATAGGTCGACTATCTGTGTTATTTGATAGTTCGACTATCTGCTTGGATAGTTCAACTATCTGATAGTTCGACTATCTGTTTGATAGGTCGACTATCTGTTTTCTTTGATAGTTCGACTATCTGTTTGATAGGTTGACTATCTGTTTTCTTTGATAGTTCGACTATCTGTTTGATAGGTCGACTATCTGTTCTCTTTGATAGTTTGACTATCTGTTTGATAGGTCGACTATCTGCTTTGCCTTGGTAGTTCGACTATCTGTCTTGATAGGTCGACTATCTGATAGCTCGACTATCTGTCCTGATAGTTCGACTATCTGCTGTGGTAGTTCGAATATCTGCTTGGGTAGTTCGACTATCTGTATCATTCGACTATCTGTCTGATAGGTCGACGATCACTGTGCTTTGGTCGACGATCTCCGAGGGTCGTTCGACGTTTTGCTGTGTGTCTTTAGTAATTTTGTCCTCTTCTATTCTATGATTTATTTCATATTTATTTGGCATATTATTTCTGTAAATTTGTGATATTATTTCCATGCAATCTCTACTCCATTCCTTATACATGAGCCAATCTTTATCTGACAAAGTGTTTTGTCTTATTAGTTGAAATGCATTTTCTGCTTTATCTGGCAGGCTGTCCTTTATAGCCGTTAGACTCAGAAAGTCTTCTCTGGCTGTAAAGAGTTCTTTCTGATGTGACCTTTTTCCTGCACCCTTCTTATTTGATTGGTTATGCAGCTTCTTATAAAGCTTTATCCTCTTATAGTAAGTCTGTCTGCAGGATTTGTTTTTGCTTTATGCTTTTTGCAGCCCAGATTGCTGATGCCAGAAGAAGGCAAAGATACAAACTCAAATTAGAGCCGTTGCAAAGGCTCATATAAAAAGAGCTTCTTTTGAAAGAAGAAAATACGAAGATACACAAGAAGTTTACACTCAGCAGCATAGAAAAAGAGAGAAAGCAAGAAATTTCTACAGCTCTCAGAAATTCACATTCAACTGAGAAGATCTAAGCTTCTTCTGCATTCTTCTTCATCCTGAGTTCATCAAGCTTACAGGAAGACTTTCACTCAGAGGCCTTTAGAAGAATAAGAAGAAGAAAGGAAGCTGTTTGAAGAAGAACATTCAGAATCCTCTTCAAGCTTCTCCTTCAGAACCTCAAGACAATTCTTTGTCTTAGTTCAGAAGAGTTCCTGCACCCTGAAGCAAGACTCTTTCCTGGATATTCTCTAAGCCAGGGGGAGCCTTAATTCTTTTGAGCTATCTAGCTCTGTGTAATCCACAAGCTTCTCTAATCTGTTTAACAATAGAGAAGAAGCCTTAACTCTCTCAACCTCCTGTACAAAGGGTTATTACTCCCTTCAAAAGTGAACCATTGGTGGAAGGGCACCTGATCAAAAACCTGTATTGGATTTTGAGCTCCTGATCAAAAGTTCAATGGGTCTACTTGATCTACCTGAAGCAGATCAGTTGGTGGCAGAGCACCTGAACAAAAACCTGTAGTGGATTCCTACCAGGGTGGTAGAAGAGTGGACGTACCTATTTAGAGGGAACTACTATAAATTCCTTGTGTCATCTGTGTTGCTCATTTAATTTATTGCACTGTAGCTGTGAATAGAAATAACTAGGATTGCTAGTTGTTATGTTAGGACCCAAGCTTAACTGTAATTATAGTTAGCTCTCTCTTGTGCACTACACTTCCTGTTTGGCTCTAGGGTTTCAATATCTATAAACTTATTCCGCAATTAACTTTAAGGGAGTTGAGTAGGGTATCATAATTTTTGAATACTCTATTCACCCCCCCCCCCCTCTAGAGTTGTATCTACCCTCACTTTCAATTGGTATCAGAGGGAGGTTGCGGGTTCGAAACCCCGGGGTCGTTTCCGGGCGGGATTGTTGGGGCTGCGGTCTGGAATCGCCCCCGCACTGCTGTGCTATGCGGTAATGGCTTAACTGGCTGCCCCGTGGATCCGCCCGAGGACCTTTGATATAAAGATTAGTGGCGCCGTCCTCCATCAGTCCGGGCTTTTGGTGCGAGTGGTTGCGCTAAGTCCTCTCAATTGGTATTAGAGGGAGGTTGACTGACTGTACAGGCTAACACCTGAGTCACATGATCCTGATAGATACCAAGCTTATAGAAATTCCCTTCATGACCCAGTCCAAGGATTACTCTAGCACCAGACCTTTATCATGCAACTTAGCTAAGTTTAGCATTTGGAAGGCAAGGATTAAGCTATATATGAACTCTATTGATGAGAGTATTTTTGCTTCTATTTTGACAGGACCACCAAGAGCACCTGCTGCAGCTACTGCTTCATCATCAACTGATATGAGTACAGTGCCTCCTCCAGATTACAACGATGAATACAAAAAGGCAAAGATAGCAGATGCCAAAGCAATGAATATTCTGGCTTAGACAATGTCTGATGAAGTATTCCAGAAAGTTGCTGACTGTCCCTCAGCAAAAGCAATGTGGGATACACTGAACCAGATTGTAGCTGGTTCAGCTGATGAAAGGAAGGACAGAAGGTCCAATCTTATCTCCCAGTATGAAAACTTCAAGAAAACTGATACTGAATTAGTTGAAGCTATGTACACTCGGCTCAGCTCAATCATCAATGAGCTGAGGACTCTTGACAAGGATATATCATTGACAGAGGTCAATGATAAGATTCTTATGTGCTTCCCTAGCACATGGGATCTGAGGATCTGGCCTATCAAGGAGGCCAGAAGCACGACAAAAATCTCAACAGAAGCCCTTCTCGGCAAGCTCAAGTTCTTTGAGCAAGTGCTGAAGTCCAGGGAAGCTGAGGCTGAAACAAAGACTCCAACTCCAACATGAAAAGAGCAATCTCTTGCTCTCAAAGCTGCTGAAGCTTCTGAAGGAAGCCAATCCAAGGAGGAACTAATGGCATTATTTGCAAAGAGGTTTCTCAAGATGGGAAGAAAAGACTTCAGAAAGAAATCTTCACAATATGAAGATAAACCAAGGTATGATCGTTCTCCTGCTAAAGAAATAATTTGCTATGGTTGCAGAAAGCCTGGACACATTCTACCAGAGTGTCCAGAGGAAAAGAATAAAGAGAAAAGGAAGGAAAAAAGAACAGCACAGGAATCATTCCAAGCCCTCCTCCTACAAGAACAAAAAGAAGAAGAGAGGTTTCGTTGCTGAAACCTGGAGCGATTCTGATGAGGAATCTTCCTCCTCAAACTCCAGTGAGGATGAGGAAGAAAAGAAAGCAAAGGAAGTTTGCCTGATGGCAATTGATGCCTGCAACAATCACTCAGCTGCAGAGAGTTCAGATTCTGATGAAGAAATGCAAACAGAAGATGAGGTATTGTCCTCTTACGATTTTACATCTGCTGAATTTAAATCAGATTTTAAATCTTTGTGTTTAGATTTAATTAGTTCTGAAAAGGAAATTAAGGACCTTAGAAATAAACTTGCTAAATCTGAATTTATCTCTAATGAAAACATTAGGTTAACAGCAGAACTCACTAATTCTAGTGAAGAAATAAAATTCCTTAAGAATGAATTAGCTAAGTCAAAAAGGTTAGAAGAGGTTCTGAATGGTAGAAGCCTTAAGTTGCTTGAAATAACCAGCATGTCTAACACTAGGTCAGGCAATAACAAATTAGGCTTAGGAGCTTCATCTAGTGAACCCCCAATTATTCCTAAAAATCATCTTTCAACTCCAGTGAACTTTATTTCAGCTAGTGGAATAAAGAACACTGAGTAAGTTAATCAGGTTAATAAAGCTTTAAATAAAGCTAAGAGAGAAAAGAGGAAGCAAAAGCTTAAGGAAATACAAAAAGCGTCGAACGCTGCTCGACGATTGCAGGCTCAGTGGTCGAACGAAGCTCGACGATCTGAGCATCCATCGTCGAACGCTGATCGATGTTTTCAATATGAATTTCAAAACTTCAACTAGAACTTTAGAAACCCGAATGTTAATAGAAACCCTAGGTTCATTGACCCATCATCTGCATGGAGTATCCCACCTAGGAGATCTTACCCATTAGGTTATCATCCTCAACCTGCTTTTTCATTTATTTCTAGTTTTTCTTATGTGAAAAACAAGGGACCCAAGGTTACCTGGGTCCACAATGTTTAATTGATTTATTTGCAGGTCAAGACCTATCCTATCACTCAAAATAAGTGGTATTTGGATAGTGGCTGCTCAAAGCACATGATAGGAAATAAGGAAAATCTGTCAAGGTTCAAGGCCAAGCTTGGACCAAAGGTGATCTTTGGAGATTCAAGCTGTGGTCAAACTGAAGGCTATGGCAGGATTACAATTGGAGCTGTAACATTCAAGAGAGTTGCTTATGTAACTGGACTGAAGCATAATCTCATTTCAGTAAGTCAGTTATGTGATGCTGGATACCAGGTATCATTTTCTAACTCTCTTTGTAATATTACTTTAAATAATAATGTTGTGTTAGTAGGTATTAGACAAGGTAATATTTATTTAGTAGATTTTAATTCAACCCATTCTGAAATCTGCTTATTTAATGAAGTAAAAAAAAAACAATACCTTATGGCATAAAAGGCTAAGCCATGTTAACCTCAAGAACATATCTAGGTTATCTAAACACAACCGTTAGAGGTTTACCTTCTTGCCCCTATAAGAAAGAGAGCCTATGCAAGGCTTGTCAATTAGGCAAGCAAACCAAGAATTCATTTAAATCAGTAAATAAAAGTGATTCTCCTAGAATCCTGTATTTATTACATTTGGACCTTTTTGGACCAATAAATGTACAGAGTCTAGGAGGGAAGTATTACACTTTAGTAATTGTAGATGACTTCTCTAGGATCACTTGGGTGTTCTTTTTGAGAACTTAGGCTGATAACTTCAAAGCCCTTACAGATTTTCTATTATGTGTGCAGACTGAGTACTCTACTCATGTGGTATTGATCAGAAGTGATCATGGTACTGAGTTTGACTCTCTTCTCATGCAAGAATTCTGTGAGAGAGAAGGTATCAAACATAGCTTCTCAGCTCCTAGAACTACCCAACAAAATGGGGTAGTGGAAAGGAAAAACAGAACCCTGATTGAAGCTACAGGAACATTATTGGCAGATGCAAACATGCCTCTCTCCTATTGGGCAGAAGCTGTTAGCATAGCTAATTATGTGCTGAACAGAAGTCTTATACACAAGCTTAAGTGTAAAACTCCTTATGAGTTGCTTAAAGGAAAGAAACCTAAAATAAATTATTTTAGAGTATTTGGTTGTGTAGTTTATATTCATAACAATAATAAAGAATACCTTAGAAAATTTGAAGCAAAAGCTTCAATGGGAATTTTTCTTGGATATTCCCAAGTAAGTAAAGCTTATAGGGTATTTAATAAATCATCTTCTAAAATTAAAGAGTCTGTTCATGTGTCTTTTGATGAATCCCAGATGTTTTACAAGGAGAAGGAAACTTCCCCTTCCTCAAGTTCATTGCAGGTACAAGAATCTAGTAAAGATGTCAATAAAGAGATTCTCCATCTATCAACTCTTCATATCACTGAATCAGACAGTGATGAAGACTTAGCAGAAGCTGCTATTGTTCCACCAATAGTAGATCAAGTTCCTCCTGAGGAATTAATCCCAACTATTGCTGAAGATCACATCCCACCTGCTGATGTTGTCACACTTAGAGATCATCTTACATCTCAAGTGATAGGAGATATATCAGCTGGTGTTCAAACAAGACATCAATTAAGATAGGATATGATGCATGCTTGTTTCCTTTCACAGATTGAGCCCCTCACCATTAAAGATGCTGAGCTAGATCCCCACTGGATCATTCCTATGCAAGAGGAACTCAATCAGTTTGAAAGATGTAGAGTATGGACTTTGGTTCCAAGAACTAAAGGCCAACTGATCATAGGCACCAAGTGGGTGTTTAGAAACAAGTTGGATGCAAATGGAATCATTGTAAGGAACAAAGCTAGGCTTGTATCTCAGGGCTACAGACAGGAGGAAAGTATAGATTATGACCAAACCTTTGCTCCTGTTGCAAGGCTAGAGGCAATAAGGATCTTCTTAGCCTATGCAGCCTATATGAAGTTTAAGGTTTTTCAGATGGATGTCAAAAGTGCCTTTCAAAATGGTGAGCTAAAGGAAATGGTATTTGTTAAACAACCACCTGGGTTTGTTTCTTCAACTCAGCCCTCACATGTTTTCAAGTTGCAAAAAGATCTTTATGGACTCAAACAAGCACCCAGAGCCTGGTATGAGACTCTAGCTAGTTTTCTGTTAGAGCACAACTTTGTTAGGGGAGTAGTTGATAGAACCCTTTTCATCAAGCACCACAAGGACACAATCCTGTTAGTTCAAGTGTATGTGGATGACATTATTTTTGGTTCCACTGATCCCAAACTGTGCAAAAAGTTTCCTGACTTGAGGCCTTCTAAGTTTGAGATGAGTAGTGTGGGTGAGCTGTCTTACTTTCTTGGTCTCCAAGTAAAGCAAGATGCTGATGGCATCTTCATCTCCCAATCCAAATATGCGAAAAAATTGGTAAAGAAGTTTGGGATGGTTGATGCTTCAGCAATGTATACACCTATGGCTACTAATGTAGTTATAGATTCTGATGATCAGGGAAAGCCTGTTGATCAAAAGAATTATAGGGCCATTGTTGGTTCCCTATTGTATTTAACTACAAGTAGGCCAGATATAATGTTTGCTACATGCCTTTGTGCTAGATTCCAGGTCAACCCCAAGGAATCTCATTTGATTCTTCTCAAGAGAATCTTGAGATACCTGAAGGGATGTCCAAATCTAGGACTTTGGTACCCAGCAGAATCAGAATTTGAGTTATTTGGATACTCTGATTCTGACTATACTGGTTGTCGAGTTGACAGGAAAAGTACCTCAGGAACTTGTCAGTTCCTGGGAGAGAGATTGGTCTCTTGGTTCTGTAAGAAGCAGGCTTCTGTCTCAACTTCAACTACAGAGGCTGAATATATAGCAGCTGCTAATTGTTGTTCACAGATCCTGTGGATTCAAAACCAACTTTTGGATTATGGGTACACACACAAGAACACAAAAATCATGTGTGATAGTACCAGTGCTATCTCCATTGCACAAAATCCTGTGCACCACTCTATAACCAAGCACATTGAGATTAGACACCATTTCCTGAGAGATTGTGTGGAAAAGAACAAGATCAGCCTTGAGTTCATATCCACTGACCTTCAGAGAGGTGATATATTCACCAAGCCCTTAGATGAACAGAAGCATCTGTTCTTTTTGGTTCAACTAGGCATGATTAATGGAAGAGACTAAGTGTGACATCTGCCTTGTTGAAACTTGTTTGAAGATCGTCGAACGACGTTCGAAGATAGTCGATCGGATCAAGCCTATCATCGACCTATGGTTGATGATAGCTTATCTGCTTGAAGATCGTCGACCGGCGTTCGAAGATAGTCGAACTGGTCAAGCCTATCGTCGATCTATGGTTGACGACAGCTTGCTGTTTGTGAAGAAAGAAATAGTCGAACGATTGATCGACTACTCTGCTTCAGGAACGATCGTCGAACGACCGTTCGACCATCATCTCCAGTATCTTTTAAATAGATCGATGATCGCTGGTTTAATATAAAACCGATGGTCGATCTAGGTTAAGAGATCATTCCTTTTATCGTCGACGGAGAGCGTCTTTTCGCATTCCGTCTTTCTGCTTGCTCCCTGTCTTGCGATTTCTGCCATTTCGTCTTCGTCGTCTCTCTCTCGCCTTCTCCAGCCTCTTCGATGGCGATTGCTCCAGCCTGCTTGTCCGTAGTGAAGTTCGATGCAGGCTTCAGTGTGGATTTCGATTCTTTCAGTTGCTGCGAATCTGCTATTGTGGAAATTCTCAACCTGTACAAAGATCAAGGATTGGAAAGGGTCATGTCAATAAGAATAAAGATAAGCATTCCCGAGATTAAAGAATGGGCATTCACTTCGCCTTCCAATGACGATTCTATGACCGGAACAATTGGCGGAGAAGAGGTAGTTTTGACACCCTCCATTCTAACTGAAATTTTTGGATTGTTAAATGGGGAAGAAGATTATGAGCTAGATACCCCTGAGTTTGGGAGGATGATTACTGAATTGGGACATGCCGACGGCATTCCCTCTAAGCTGCTTAAGGTGAATTTTCCATTTAAGATTAAGTTCCATGCTGAACTCGTCGGAAAAGTGCTACTAGGAAAGCACTCTACCCATGATAATATTACCATGCAGTAGTTTGCACTGATGTGTGCAATTGTGAATAAGAAGCAGATTAATTGGGCAGGAGTTCTGTTTGATTTGATCAGGAAAAAGAATAGCAAGAAAGAAGTCACCCTGGGTAGGGTGGTTTGGATTTTTCTAAAGGAGAAATATCCCCATCTGTTGGTCTCAGTCTCTACTTCAATAAATGCCAGCAAAAAGATGGACCCAACGCTGTTTATCAAGTGGAAAAGAAGTTTTCTGAAGTCCCCTCCTACAGGGGCAGCTCCAGCTGCATCTGAGAGCACCAGGACTGCTTCAGTTGCTCCCCTCCTTCAAGAAGCAGGCTCAACCATTCTCTCCGCTCCATCTTCTTCATCTGCATTACCGTCTACTTCAGTTGAAGTTCCATCAACTTCAATTGAAGTACGACCTTCTGCCTCTCATCTTCCTGATTCATCCACAATTCTCCATGCATCACCTCATGCATCTCCTCTCCCTTCTCATCTTGCTAGGATATCTCATCCTAGTTTTGATTTGTTGGTTTCTGCGATATCTCCTCAGTCACCAATTCCTCCTTCAGATCATATTGATCATCCTGCTTCCACCCATCACTCTCCTTCTCATCAGGAAACTGCCTTTCCTGATGATCTTCCATCTTCTGCTATTCATCCATCCATTGTGTTTCCCCCACCTTCATTTGAAATCACCCCAGCATTCATCTCTAGCATCCTAGAGTTAATTACCCCTTCAATCAAAATCATGATTTAAGAGGCAATTGCTCCCCTTGCATCCTCCATCTCTTCTTTGACTTCTGCCATCCAAGCTCTCTCAAAATCTGCTGAGCCCTCTTCATCTAGGGGCCTGGTTTCAGTTTCTACTGAAATCAGGCAGGGGGAGATGCATTATGAAGATGCCTCTGAGCTGCCCTTGGCCTCCCCTCCAGCAGATCATCCTGCAGTTACAGAGAAAGAGATAGAAGAATCAGCTCCTCCTACATTGTCTGAAAAAGATATTTCTGATGCTGTAATGAAATCTAAGTTTATTGTCAAAGTATGCCTAGAAGAATGCTCCACTCCCCTGGTTGCCCTCTACCTAGAACGAGTCATTACTTCCTTCCTAGATGAATTATGAGAGTTAGGACATTCAAAGGAAAATTCTGAAGGTATCCCTTTTACTCATTTTTTAGACTTGATAACTAACATGCTAGTATGGGAATACCTAGAAGGAATGATACGATATCATTTAGCAAATTTTTATTCATAATACTACATATATAATGGAAGAAGTATTAGATGTCCAAGAGCTTGATCACCAACTAGCTCCAGAAGTTCAAACTGAACCAGAACCAATTGTTCAAGATTCTGAGCTAGCAGTGCAAGAAGAACTGGTCCCTATGACAGTTGCTGATGAAAAAGAAAAGGCTTCAGAAATTCAAATTGAAAAGTCTACTGTCTGGGATGACACTCCTGGATTAGATTTAGATACTCTTCTGGCACAGGATGCCATGGAAGAAGAGTTAGAAAGAGCTGCCGTTAAAGAGAAGGAAAGAGCTGTGCAAGAGGCGATTGATCCGTATGATCTTCCTCCTTATTCAAATTCTGAGGATGAGATTGATTCTGATGAATCTGATGAGTCCAAGAAAAAGAGATCTGCTAAGGAGAAAAGGAAAGCTGTGGCTCCTCCTCCTCCAAATCCGTATAATGATGTCCCCTACTATATCTTGAAAGGTATTGATCCTAAATCTAAAGAATTCCAGCACTGGATGGCATTTTCTAAGAATCAACAGAAATTAAGGAAGAAGTCTAAGAGGTATGACAGTCTTGCCCCAAGATGGACTCCTAGAGGTCCTCCTCCTCCACCTCCCAGTGCAGGAGCCTCTGGAAACCTATCTACAAATCCTTCTGCTCAGTCTGACAGGTTTAACCCATCCCAGTCATCTTAAAGGAAAAGTTCTCAAGGATATCAAGGCAGAACGCAATCTGGCTATCAAAGACATGATGCTGATGTAAAGGAACAAGTGAAGGTGGTGGTTTATCAAAGACCAACTTTTCTCCTCCTCCTTCCAAAGAACTCAAGAGCACATCCTCTCCAAAGCCAGATCATGCAGTTAAAGATGTTTCAAAAGGTAAAAGAATTATTTTCTCTGAAAAATCTAGCAAGAAACTTGCTGAGTTTGCTCCTCCTTCTTATCTAGTTATTCAGGATAAAGAGCCAGCTGAAAGTCTGCTAGATATGTATATTAAATTTAAAGCTGTGAAACCTGTTGATACAACCTCTAAAAATGTGTATGAAAGCCCAGAGCTTGATCCTGATTTAAGGATGGCTCGATTTCTTGAGCTTGTTGGTTCAGCCCAAATTAAGAAAGCCAAAGCTGAAGGTAAAGACACTGCAGGATTAACCACTTTGTCCAAATTCAGAATGAAGGAGCTTGATAAATTCCAGGTTAGACCTGAGGTATTTGACCCTTCAAAATACATGGAAAAGCATCCTGAAGCAGTTGTCCCAAGGGCATCAGAATCTAAAATCATTGGAGAGCAAGACCTAAAGCTGTCAAGGAAAGAAGCCCTAGATCCTTCTAGGAAGATTACTTTTATTCCTAGTTCTTCTGAACCTAAACCTAATTCTGAAGATTCTTAAAATTTCATTGATTGACTGTTATTTACTTATCTGTTTGATTGATGTTATCTACTTAGTTATTTCCCTTCATGCACTTTATTTATTTTCAGTAATTAGTTTTGTGTTTAGTTGTTGAGAGACTTAACTCAAATAGGGGGAGATTGTTGGTACCCTAGTTTTGATTTGAGTTCAGTCTTCTCTTTTAGTCTCTTGACCCAAGATTTATCTATGGTCAAAGGTTAGTTGTTTAGTTAGTTTGCTCTAGTTTTAAAGTTGTCACTTTTCTAGATGAAAATTTGGTTAAGTTGTTTTTTGTTTGACTATGGTCGAACGCTGCTCGACTATCGTCTATCGACTGGTCGACGATCGTCTATTAGTTGTTCGACGTTTGTCTATCAACAGATCGTCTATCTCTGAGTTAGATCAACTCTTGGTAGCTCGACGTTCTGTGAAATCTGCCTCGCCGATCGTCGAACTCCGCTCGACTTTTTCTGACCAGACAGATTTCTTGATAGTTCAACTATCTGCTTGGATAGTTCAACTATTTGATAGTTCGACTATCTGTTTGATAGGTCGACTATCTGTGTTGCTTGATAGTTCGACTATCTGCTTGGATAGTTCAACTATCCGATAGTTCGACTATCTGTTTGATAGGTCGACTATCTATTTTCTCTGATAGTTCGACTATCTGTTGATAGGTCGACTATCTGTTTTGTTTGATAGCTCGACTATCTATTTGATAGGTCGACTATCTGTGTTATTTGATAGTTCGACTATATGCTTGGATAGTTCAACTATCTGATAGTTCGACTATCTGTTTGATAGGTCGACTATCTATTTTCTTTGATAGTTTGACTATCTGTTTGATAGGTCGACTATCTGTTTTCTTTGATAGTTCGACTATCTGTTTGATAGGTCGACTATCTGTTCTCTTTGATAGTTTGACTATCTGTTTGATAGGTCGACTATCTGCTTTGCCTTGGTAGTTCGACTATCTGTCTTGATAGGTCGACTATTTGATAGCTCGACTATCTGTCCTGATAGTTCGACTATCTGCTGTGGTAGTTCGACTATCTGATTGGGTAGTTCGACTATCTGTATCGTTCGACTATCTGTCTGATAGGTCGACGATCTCTGTGCTTCGGTCGACAATCTCCGAGGGTCGTTCGACGTTTTGCTGTGTGTCTTTAGTAACTTTGTCCTCTTTTATTCTATGAATTATTTCATATTTATTTGGCATATAATTTCTGTAAATTTGTGATATTATTTCCATGCAATCTCAGCTCCATTCCTTATACATGAGCCAATCTTTATCTGACAAAGTGTTTTGTCTTATTAGTTGAAATGCATTTTCTGCTTTATCTGCCAGGCTGTCCTTTATAGCCGTTAGACTTAGAAAGTCTTCTCTGGCTGTAATGAGTTCTTTCTGATGTGACCTTTTTCCTGCACCCTTCTTATCTGATTGGTTATGCAGCTTCTTAGAAAGCTTTATCCTCTTATAGTAAGTCTGTCTGCAGGATTTGTTTTTGCTTTATGCTTTTTGCAGCACAGATTGCTGATGCCAGAAGAAGACAAAGATTCAAACTCAAATTAGAGCTGTTGCAAAGGCTCATATAAAAAGATCTTCTTTTGAAAGAAGAAAATACGAAGATACACAAGAAGTTTACACTCAGCAGCATAGAAAAAGAGAGAAAGCAAGAAAGTTCTACAGCTCTCAGAAATTCACATTCAACTGAGAAGATATAAGCTTCTTCTGCATTCTTCTTCATCCTTAGTTCATCCTGCTTACAGGAAGACTTTCACTCAGAGGCCTTTAGAAGAAGAAGAAGAAGAAAGGAAGCTGTTTGAAGAAGAACATTCAGAATCCTCTTCAAGCTTCTCCTTCAGAACCTCAAGACAATTCTTTGTCTTAGTTCAGAAGAGTTCCTGCACCCTGAAGCAAGACTCTTTCCTAGATATTCTCTAAGCCAGGGGGAGCCTTGATTCTTTTGAGCTATCTAGCTCTGTGCAATCCACTAGCTTCTCTAATCTGTTTAACAATAGAGAAGAAGCCTTAACTCTCTCAACCTCCTGTACAAAGGGTTATTACTCCCTTCAAAAGTGAACCATTGGTGGCAGGGCACCTGATCAAAAACCTGTGTTGGATATTGAGCTCCTGATCAAAAGCTCAAAGGGACTACTTGATCTACCTGAAGCAGATCAGTTGGTGGCAGGGCACCTGAACAAAAACCTGTAGTGGATTCCTACCAGGGTGGTAGAAGAGTGGACGTACCTATTTAGACGGAACCACTATAAATTCCTTGTGTCGTTTGTGTTGCTCATTTAATTTATTGCACTGTGGCTGTGAATAGAAATAACTAGGATTGCTAGTTGCTGTGTTAGGACCCAAGCTTAACTGTAATTACAGTTAGCTCTCTCTTGTGCACTACACTTCCTGTTAGGCTCTAGGGTTTCAATATCTATAAACTTATTCCGCAATTAACTCTAAGGGAGTTGAGTAGGGTATCATAATTTTTGAATACTCTATTCACCCCCACTCTAGAGTTGTATCTACCCTCACTTTCACCTTTTATAGTTGTTTAGAAAACCTCGAAAAAGTCTTAGAAAGATGCGATGAAAGTAACCTTGCCCTAAATTGGGAAAATGCGATTTTATGGTGAGGGAAGTGTTAGTTTTGGGTCATAAGATTTCCGCGAGAGGTATTGAAGTAGGCATAGGTAAGATAGAAGTTATTGAGAAGCTTCCGCCGCCTACGAATGTCAAAGCTATAAGAAATTTCTTAGGACACGCTGGTTTCTACCGTCGCTTCATAAAAGACTTTTCCAAAATCACAAAACAGCTTACTCAGTAGTTCTTAGAAAAAGACGCCCCATTTATTTTTGATGCCCTTTGTCTGTCTGCCTTTGAATTAATAAAAGATAAATTAATTAACGCCCCCATTATGATAGCTCCGGTGTGGGACCTTCCCTTTGAAATTATGTGCGATGTGAGTAGTTTTGCGGTGGGAGTCGTACTAGGACATTGAATATATAAAAACTTCCACCCCATCTATTATGCAAGTAAAACACTTACATCGGCACAAGAGAATTACACCACCACCGGGAAGGAGCTCCTTGCTGTAGTTTTTTCTTTTGAAAAATTTTGTCCTCATATTACACTTTCAAAAATTATAGTTTTTACGGACCACTCGGCTCTCAAGTATCTTCTTGCTAAGACATATGCCAAGCCGTGCCTTATTTGCTGTGAAAGTGAGGGTAAGATCTATCTTCACTCTAAAGGGGGGGGGGGAATAGAGTATTTTAAAATAATTTACAATTATAAACTGTAAAGCAGTAGAAGACTTAATTTATGTATATGTGTAATGTGCTTGCAGTGAAATAAAAACTAAAGCAAGAAATAAGAAATCACACAGCACACAGCAAAGTCAAACACACAGCAACCAGATAACACAAGGATCTATAGTGGTTCCCCAACAACCTGGGTACATCCACTCTTCTACCACCCTAGGTAGGAATCCACTGCAGGAATAGTTGATCGGGTGTCCTGGGCACCAATGAGCTTTTGAAAAGGTGCTCGAAAACCAGATCTAGATTTTTTGATAAGGTGTCTTGCCACCACTGAGTTTTGACAAGGTCTCAGAAACCAGTTTCAGAACTTTTGAAAGGAGTTTTGATAAACCCTTTTACAGGAGGGAAAGGAAAAAGAAAGTAGTTTGAAGATGTTCTTCTCTATCAACAATCTGAGAGAAGACAAGTGGAAGATGTTGCTAAAGCTCCCCCTGAGATCTCTAAGGGTTCAGGAACGTGAGCTTTGCTAGGGTGATAGGTCTTTAGTTGCTTCAGATCTCCAGCAAAAGATGATTTAAGCAGATGCTGAAATGTGTGATGTCTGGAGTCCTTGATGTTGAAGATTTTTAACACTTGAGGATTTGGAGGAGTAGAATAGCAGATGATCTCCTCCATAGAAAAGTTCCCTGTGTTCTTGAAGATTTTGACTCAGTAAATCTGTATATTCCAGAAGATGAGTTCTTGATCAGAGTATATTTTTATCTCTCTTCTGTAACTCTTTTTCTCAATCTAATAATCCTGTATATCTCTTGTCTATCTTCTTGTATTGATCTGTTATCTCTTATTCAAAAACATATTCTATAGGAGTATTTCAGATTATGACTTAGATGGTCGTTTCTCAGTCATAAATGAGTTCCATAATTGACAACTGTCTCTGGGGAAAGTCCTAAGTAACATTCCTTATAGCCTTCCTTGAAACTTGCTCCAGATTGCTTGAAACGGCTACAAAATCCTTTGCAATAAATGCAGGAAATAAATCTGAATGAATTCCATAACTGTTCTTGAATTTGAATTCTGAAAGCGTCAACCTCTCAGAAAAATCGTCGACTAGAGCTCAGCTATCGTCGACCTGAGCTCAGAGATTGGATTTATACTAGAGACAGAAACATCGACCTGAGCTCTACGATCGTCGACCTGAGCTCAGCGACTTAGAAAACAACTAGAGACAAAGCCTCGATCTGAGCTCGAAGATCGTCGACCTGAGTTCGAAGCCTTATGGAACTGAGCTCAGAGATCGTCGACCTTAGTTCGATGTTTCGTCGACCTGAGCTCGACGAGAATTGTCTTTGTCTCACCACTGAATCCTGATCTTTGAATGGTCTTGGGGGCAGCTTCAAACCTAAGTTCTAACCCTTAGACACATTATAATTTGACCTTTTCAACTATACAACTAGGTCAAACCAAATTCCTAAAAACATAGTGATCCTTGCCCAAAATAGTAATAGGGTGTTCCAACAATCTCCCCCTATTTGGGTTAGTATTACTATTTACAAGACAAAATAGGAAATAAATAAGCATACAGACAAAGCAAAAGCTAAACCAACAATGACATATCAGCATTGCAGATCACAGATAGAATATCAGTATATATATTCAGAGATAGATGTTTATTCAGCTTACAAAAATCATTTCTTCTCATTTCCCTTTTTAAACAGTATTTCCCTATTAGGATTGAGGGCTTCTCACTTTGATCTTCTGTCATCATCTGCACTTAAGGAGTTTTGGGATCTAGGCCTTGGAACTACAGCCTCAGGATGTAGCTTCATATAATCTTCTGGATCAAAGAATTTTCTTGAAGAATATCTCTCTAATTCTGTCTTTCTTTGATCTCATAAGGTTTTAATGTTGGAAATGTCTTTGCCTTGCTCTTTGGCTTTTTTCATTTGATCTAGTGCATCAAGCTTTTTCATTCTGGCAGTCCATGACAATGGGTTGTTTTCAGGATCTTCAAATGGGACTGAAGGTTCATATCTATTGATTGATTCTGAATCAGGAGTCCTGGTGACAACTGTATCTCTAAGCTTGTAAGGGAAAGGACCTTGAGTAGAATCAATAGGACCTTGTCCTTCCCTTTGTTATCTTGAGTAAGTTCTGTGCTCTCTTTGATTTCCCATGTACTGACCTCTTCTAGAATGATAGCCTCTTTGATATTGTCCTCTAGGTTGATATCTTTGTGAAGATTGAGAGGAACTGTGCTTTGAAGAAGATGAATGAAAAGCTAAGCCTCCACCAAATCCTGAGTCTGGAGGAAGAGGAGGAGGAGGAAACTGAGAAGATCCTTTCTCTTTTCTGTCAAGCTTTCTTCTTTTCTTCATAGCCTTTAGCTGATTCTTAGAGTATTTCATCCAAGGCTCTGTTATCTGACACTTATGCAAAATGTAATATGGTATTTCATTGACATCTTTGGCTTTAGCAGGAGGGACTCTGATCATTGCTTTGCTTCTTGCTTTCCTTTTCTTGGCAATGGTGCTAGCAGAATCATCAGAGTCAGTGTTGAATTTGTCACTATCTGAGCTCTGGGGTCTGTCATAGAGATCATCAATCCTTTTTATGTACTCCTCTTGTTGTTTGGACTTGTCAGAAGCATCACAACAACATCAGTAGATAATATATCAATATTAGTAGATTCAGCAACTTCAGCAGTAGCAGCATCAACACAAGCAGAAACTTCCTCAGCCTTAAGAGAACTGATATAAGAGATAATCAGGCTGGGATCACAGACAGCAATAGGCACAATGGCCTTAGTAAGGTCTTCAACTCCCTTGAGTTGGTAAGAAGCTTCTGTGAAGAAAATCAAATTCAGACAACAGTGACCTGAGGTCCACTGTGAGTACTGGTACTGGAGCTGGAGTAGAAATCTCTCGCAGTAGCAATTCCTCAGGAGCAGCAGGCACTACCTAAGCTTCATAGGGCATCTCCCCCTGCCTTGATTCAGTGATAACTGGATCAAGTCACCCCATAGAAGGGATTGCCTGAGGAGAAGAGTGAGAGGATAGCCTGTCAGATAACTCCTTTATTGATTTCAGGAGTGGAGCCATGGAGTACTCCAGCAGGTTTACTAGCTTGGGGGGCCAGTATCCTATATAGCTTATCTGCCAAAGCTGATAGATCCACTTGCTCAAGCGTGACTTGAGTAGAGGTGGAGGATGGAATGATTTGGACTGGTGATGGATGGACTGCGGGATATTGTATTGTGGATGGTTGGATGGTTGGTTGAGAGATTGGGATGGTGGAGATAGATAGTATGGGTGTGGAGATGGATGGTGTGAAGGATGGTTGGGTAAGAATATAATATATGAGTTGTTGATATGAAGATGTAGAGGGAAGCTCAGCAGGTGAGGAAGGGGAAGCATTCATGAAGGAATCTTCCAAAATGTTGAAGGATGGAATGTCAAGAGGTGGATAGTAGTGGAGTGGATGGAATTGCTCTGAGGTGGCTGGATGTGAAATTGGTGATGAACTGGTAATGGGGAAGGAGATGGATGGGGAGATGGTTGATGTGGAGGTGGAGGTAGAAACAGTAGGAGGTGGATAAGGAGGAGAAGAGGTGGAGGCAGGCAATTCCTCAATGAGGCCAGGGGCCTGAGGGGAAGAGACTGTAATAGTCCTTGTGCCTGAAGCAGTTGTAGTCCTAGTTGGCTTGATTATCTGCCTGTCCCATTTCCCAAACAGGGCACGGGTTAGCCTTTTTGATGCATTGATGTGCATCCCATTTGATACTAGTAGTGCAGGGTACCTGGAGTGCAGGAATACCCCTAAGATCCTCCCAAAGTTCACAAAACTTTTGTTTATTTTCTTCTTTATCAAATCAAAGAAAATTTTTCCCCAGTTCAAGTGTTTCTTATCCACTAGGGCTCCCTTCAAACAGAACTGATACCTGGATATGGTATCATGTGCTGCGTGCTTTGCCAGTAGCACTTTCCCCACAACATCAGCAAGAAATATAAATTTAATAGATAAGTTCTTTTTCAATAATTTGTTAGTGTTTTCTGCAGAGTGACCCATTCTGTCTAACATTGAAGCAAATTCCTCTCCCGAAAGTTCAACAGAATCATCTCCAGTACTCAAATGAAATACCTCAGTCAGGAGAGTAGGTGATAATTATACCTGAGTCCCGCTGATAGTACCAACATGGGTATTCTGATCCAGATTATGTGTTATAAATACCCATTCCTTAATCTCATCTGCGGCTATCTTCATCCTGGTGGACATTATATGCACTAACTATTGTTCTCGGAAGAGTTCCAGAATGTCTTTGAATACCTGATCGTTGTCGTCAAACGAATCCATATCTATATCAAATCCTGTATCAAATTTCATCTTGGTAAGAGCGGCAACATTCACGGTCATTGTATACCTGCAAAAAGTAACAAACACAACCAAGTGCAGTAGAGTTTGGAGGGAAAGAAAAAGTTTGCAAAGAGTATGAAAGCGCAAATGAAGAACGACGGCAAAAGAATGATTTTATATTAGGGTTTGACGTCGGAAAGGAAAGACCGTTGAACTCCGTTCGACGATCTGAGCTTCTAAAGGAATCTGAAGAGTCTTCAATAACGTTGATCTCCATTCGACGATACTGGAGAACGTCGATCTCCGATCGACCAGAAGAAGATTGCCTAGAGCTATCTGGAAAACAGTGAACTCTGGTCGACATTATTGGAAAGCGTCAATCTCCGTTCGACGCTTTTTGGGAAAAATGTCGAGCGTAGTTCAGAGACAAAAAAAACTACAGACTAGAAAATACAAGTTTTTAGCCCAGTCTTGGTCTGTTTTTAGAGTTTTAAAATCTTGGTATTTATTTAAAACTTTCTCCATATAAAATTCCTAACTGATTTAGGAAGAAGGTATGTTTCATTTCATCCAAAGGTTTGGTGAAAATATCTCCCCTTTGCAAATCAGTTGGGATATATTGAATTTCAATTTTATTTTTCTCAACATTATCTCTTAAGAAGTGATGCCTAATCTCTATATGTTTTGTCCTACTATGGAAGACTGGATTTTGTGTTATAGAAATAGCACTGGTGTTATCACAAAAATTTTTTGACCCTTCTAAGTTGTAGCCATAGTCTAGGAGCTGGTTTTGAATCCACAAAATCTGTGAGCAACAATTGCCTGCTGCCATGTATTCAACTTCAGCAGTTGAAGTGGACACAGATGTCTGTTTCTTACAGAACCAAGAGACAAGTCTATCACCAAGGAACTGACAAGTTCCACTGGTGCTTTTCCTGTCTACTCTACATCCAGCTTAATCAGCATCTGAAAATCCAGTTAATTCAAATCCTGAGTCTTTTGTATACTCGAGGCCTAGATTTGGACAACTTTTTACATACCTAAGAATCCTCTTAACTAATGTTAGGTGTGACTCTCTAGGGCTTACTTGGAATCTAGCATAAATATATATAGCAAACATTATATCAGGTCTACTAGCTATAAGGTACAATAGAGAGCCAATCATTTCTCTATATGTTGTCTGATCAACATGTTCTCCCTGTTCATCCGCATCTAATACAGCATTGGTAGGCATAGGGATTTTCATACAAGATGCATTTGACATACCAAATTTCTTAACCAGTTCTTTTGCATACTTGGTTTGAGAAATGAATATGCCTTCAGCATGTTGTTTGACTTGCAATCCTAGAAAGAAAGAAAGCACACCCATGCTACTCATTTCAAATTTAGAGTGCATCAGATTGGAAAACTTTTTGCACAAATTTGAATCAGTAGAACTTAAGATAATATCATCTATATATATTTATACTAGTAGGGTATGGGACTTATAGGTTCTAATAAAAAGAGTTTGGTTTACTCTACCCCTTATAAAATCATTTTTCAGAAGAAAGAAAGCTACGGTCTCATACCATGCTCTAAGAACTTGCTTGAGGCCATATAATGCTTTATGTAATTTGAAAACATGGTCAGGATAAGTTGAAGAGATAAAACCTGGAGGTTGTCTAACATAGACTTCCTCTTTGATGTCTCCATTGAGAAATGCACTCTTCACATCCATTTGGTAGACCTTGAAACCTTTGTGAGGTGCATAAGCTAGGAATATTCTTGTGGCCTCTAACCTTGCAACTGGTGCAAAGGTCTGGTCATAGTCTATTCCTTGTTCTTGAGAATATCCTTGAGCAACTAGGCTTGCCTTGTTCCTTACAATAACTCCTTTATCATCCAACTTATTTCTGAACAACCACTTTGTTCCAACAATTGAGTGATCCTTAGGCCTTGGCACTAGTTCCCAAACTTTATTCCTCTCAAATTGATGTAGTTCCTCTTGCATAGCAATGATCTAGTGTGGATCTTTTTCTGCATCTTGAATGGATTGAGGTTCAACTTGAGATAGAAAGCAAGTATGCATCAGGTTCTGGTTGACCTGATTTCTGGTTTGCACACCAGCTGAGATGTCTCCAATCACTTGGGAGATTGGGTGATCTCTTGTTGTTACTAAATCAACAGGGGGTGTTGATTGTTCACCAACCTGTGTTGTTGTTTCCTCTTGTGGAACAACAACTGGCTCTTCAAGATGGTTTTCTCCAAGATGTTGAACACCAAGATATTGAGTATCCTCTTCATCTTCACTAATTTCTTCTCTCTGCTGGATAGGTGGATGTGTTGAATCCTTTTATACAATATGTAACCTGTCCAAATTTTCTGAAATAGAGTGTACCTGGAATGGTTCTATGGTAGAACTATACTTCTCCTTATAAAACATATTAGTCTCATCAAAAGATACATGAACAGATTTTTCAATTTTAAGAGATGATTTGTTATACACCCTATAAGATTTACTGATCATGGAGTATCCCTGAAACACTCCTTCATCAGCTTTAGCTTGGAATTTTGCTAAATATTTCTTGTCATTATTGTGAATATAACAAATACAACCAAAAAGTTTGAAATAGTCTACTTTAGGTTCTTCCCTTTGAGCAATTCATAAGGAGTCTTGCCCTTCAGTTTATGTATTAGACTCCTGTTCAACACATAGTTGGAGGTGTTCACTACCTCAGCCCAAAATGATAGAGGTAGGTGAGCATCTTTCAATAATGTAGTAGCAGATTCAATTAGGGTTCTATTCTTCCTTTCAGCTACCCCATTTTGTTGAGCAGTTCTAGGATCTGAGAAAGTATGCTTGATCCCTTCACTTTGACAGAACTCTTGCATAAGAAGAGAATCAAACTCTGACCCATGATCACTTCTGATCAGGGTAATGTGAGTATTGAAATCAATCTGTATACATTTGAGAAACTCTGTCACACACTTAAAGTTATCAGACTTCTTGCTCAGAAAGAATACCCAAGTGAATCTAGAGAAGTCATCTACAATCACTAAGGTGTAAGATTTCCCTCCTAAGCTTTGTACTGTAATGGGTCCAAAAAGATCCATGTGTAACAGATACAAAATCCTAAGTGAATCACTCTTATTAAGTGACTTAAAACTGTTTTTAGTTTGCTTGCCTAATTGACAAGCCCTACAGAGTCCTTCCTTCTTTTAGGGGCCAGAAGGTAGTCCTCTAACAAGGTTGTCCTTGGACAGCCTAGCAATGGTTCTAAGGTTTAAGTGTCCTAGTCTCTTATGCCATAAATCATTTGGTTTGTAGACTGAATTAAATAAGTAGATATCTATATTGGTTGAAAGGAAATCTATAAGATAAATGTTACCTTTCCTTTTACCTGTTAACACTGTTGTGTTATCTCTGACTTGATTTTGCATAAGGATTTGTTTAATGTCACTTGATATACTTCATCACAGAGTTGACTGATGATGATTAGGTTGTGCTTCAGTCCTTCCACATAAGCAACCTTCTTGAATGTGACTTAGCCAATCTAAATTGCACCATATCCATTTGTTTGACCAAAGTTTGAATCACAAAAAATCACTTTGGGTCCAAGTTTGGTTCTGAATGATGTTAGGTTCTCCTTGCTCCCTGTCATGTGCTTTGAGCACCCACTATCCAGATACCATTGTTGGTTTATTACTGGATAGGTCTTCACCTGCACATACACAGCTTATATGTTTTTGACCCAGATTACCTTGGGTGTAGGTTGATAACCTTTAAACTCAGAAATAAAAGACATCTCTGGCTGACTCTTATATCCTTCAGGATGGTATCTCCTATGAGGCACTATCCATTCAGTATAAGGGTTGAAGCTTTGGGACGAGGGACTTCTAGGATTGATTTTAGATTTACCTCTGAAAGAATGTTCAAAGCTCTGAGCTCCATTCGACGATCGTTGAGCTGAGTTCGACGATCATGGGTCAGATCATCGAGCTCCGTTCAAAGATTGACTATACCATAGTTCAGAGTTCAGAAGTCATCGATCTGAGTTCAACGATCCAGCCTGAGATCGCCGAGCTCTGTTCGACGATCGTCGACCTCTGTTCGACGTTTTCTGTTGAACTTTGTTTTCCTTAGGTAAATCAGGATTCTTCCTAGCAACCTCTACAACACCCTTTCCTTTATCAGAAATAAATTTAATTGGGGTTGTTAATACTATAGGTTGGCTGGATGAAGCACCCAAGCCAAGTGTACTGTTGAATCTTGATTTCACTATGCTTGTGATGTCCATCAGTCTGATGCTTCTCCCATGAAGGGATTCTTCAAACTTCTTTGCCTGGGATAACTCATTTTTCAGTGAAGCTATCTCCTCCCTACAGCATTCTAACTCCTCATAGAGTTTGAGGTTGTCTGATTTTAAGGTGCTATGTTCAGACAATTAATTTCTGAGAGAGATAATCTCCTTCTCAGACTTTAACAGGTCTAAACAGCGTGCCTTAAATTCAGATCTAAAGTCCTCAGAATCAAAGTCAAAGGAGTCTATTACCTGGTCTTCTTCAGTTTGAGTTTCAGATTCGGACTCTGACTCTTGTTCTGCATCAAAATTTTGTTGGGAGGCATTGATAGCCATCATGCAGAATTCCTTTTCTTCAGCATCATCTTCATCATCACTTGATCTTGATGAAGCTTCTGATTCCTCTTAAGTATTACTCCAGCTTTCACCTACAAACCCATTCCTTGTATGTTTATTTTTGTTGGAGGAGGATTTGTTGTTGTTGTTTCCCCTGGAGTCCTTGTCTTTTCTCCTATCTTTCCTGTCCTTCTTGTCCTTATTCTAATTTTCTGGACAGTCAGGCACAATATGGCCTGGTTTCCTGCATCCAAAAAAGATTATTTCTTTATTATTTGACTTGTCATACCTTTGCTTCTCATGCCCTCTGGATGACCTCTTTCTGAAATCTTTCCAGGACATCTTGTAGAATCTTTTAGCCAGTAAGCTCATTAGTTCTTCATTTCCTATGGCCTTATCTTCAGGCAGATCTTCTATAGCTTTGAATGCTATTGTCTTCTCCTTCCTGATAGCTGGAGAAGCAACCTTTTGTTCTTCCTCTCTATTCTTGATGAGCAGCTCATAAGATTTGAGCTTCCCCAAAAGAGCCTCTGTGGTGATCTCACTTATGCTTCTGGCATCCTTAATTGGTAAGATCCTTGAGTCCCAAGTGCTAGGGAAGCACATTAGCATCTTGTCATTTAATTCAGTTTGAGAGATCTCTTTGTCCAGTGTTTTTAATTCACTGACTATTAGGCTGAGCCTGTTGTACATGTCAGCCACTAATTCAGTTTCTCCCTTCTTGAAGTTCTCATATTGGCTTATGAGATGGGTTCTCCTGTCTTTCCTTTCATCAGCAGATCCTGAGACAATTTCAGATAACTTGTCCCATATCTCTTTTGCTGAACTGCATTCAGACACCTTTTGGAATATCTCATCAGACATAGTATGAACAAGGATATTCATAGCCTTTGCATCTACAACTTTCCATTTCTTTATTTCTACATCTATTCCTGAAAGAGGTGGAACAACACTTGTACTTGTAATTACTGGGGGTCTTGGACAAACTGTCAAAACAGAATTAAAAATGTCCTCATCAATAGAATTCATGTAAAGTCTAATCCTTGCCTTCCAAAGTGCAAACTTGGAAAGGTTGCACACTGAAGGTTTGGTGCTAGCATAGTCTTTGTCTTGTGCCATGGTTTTGTATGAAAATAAATTTAATATAAAAAGTAATAACCTCTATAGAAGATTTATCTCATCAAGGATCTTTTGGTTCAGGTGTTAGCCTGTTCAACCAATCTGTTGAAGATTCAGTTGTTGAGTAATAAACCTCCCTTGATACCAATTGAAAGTGAGGGTAAGATTTATCTTCACTCTAGAGGGAGGGGGGTGAATAGAGTTTTTGAAAATAATTTACAATTAAAAACTTTAAAGCAGTAGAAGACTTAATTTATGTATATATGTATGGTGCTTGTAGTGAAATAAAAACTAAAGCAAGAAATAAGAAATCACACAACACACAGCAAAGTCAAACACACCGCAACCAGATGACACAAGGATCTATAGTGGTTCCCAGACAACCTGGAAACATCCACTCTTCTACCACCCTAGGTAGGAATCCACTGCAGGAATAGTTGATCAAGTGTCCTTGGCACCAAAGATCTATTGATAAGGTGCTGAAAAACCAGACCTAGATTTTTTGATAAGGTGTCTTGCCACCACTGAGTTTTGACAAGGTCTCAGAAACCTGTTTCAGAACTTTTGAAGGAAGTTTTGATAAACCCTGTTACAGGAGGGAAAGGAAAAAGAAAGTAGTTTTAAGATGTTCTTCTCTGTCAACAATCTGAGAGAAGACAAGTGGAAGATGTTTTTAAAGCAACCCCTGAAATCTGTAAGGGTTCAGGAAGGTGAGCTTTGCTAGGGTGATAAGTCTTCAGTTGCTTAAGATCTCCAGCAAAAGATGATTTCAGCAGATGCTGAAATGTGTGATGTCTGGAGTCCTTGATGTTGAACTTTTTTAACACTTGAGGATTTGGAGGAGTACAATAGCAGATGATATCCTCCACAAAAAAGTTCCTTATGTTTTTGAAGATTTTGACTCAGTGAATCTGTATATTCCAGAAGATGAGTTCTTGATCAGAGTATTTTTTGATCTCTCTTCTGTAACTCTTTTTCTCAATCTAATAATCCTGTATATCTCTTGTCTATCTTATTGTCTTGATCTGTTATCTCTTATTCAAAAACATATTCTGTAGGAGTATATCAGATTCTGACTTAGATGGTCGTTACTCAGTCATAAATTACTTCCATAATTGACAACTCTCTCTGGGGAAAGTCCTAAGTAACATTCCTTATAGCCTTCCTTGAAACTTGCTCCAGATTTCTTGAAACGGCTACAAAATCCTTTGCAATAAATTCAGGAAATAAATCTGAATGAATTCCATATCTGTTCTTGAATTTGAATTCTGAAAGCGTCGACCTCTCAGAAAAATCGTCGACCTGAGCTCAGCTATCGTCGACCTGAGCTCAGAGATTGGATTTATACTACAGACAGAAAACGTCGACCTGAGCTCTACGATCATCGACCTGAGCTCAGCGACTTGGAAAACAACTAGAGACAAAGCGTCGATCTGAGCTCGAAGATCGTCGACCTGAGTTTGATGCCTTATGGAACTGAGCTCAGAGATCGTCGACCTGAGTTCGGCGTTTCGTCGACCTGAGCTCGACGAGAATTGTCTTTGTCTCAGCACTGAATCCTGATCTTTGAATGGTCTTGGGGGCAGCTTCAAACCTAAGTTCTAACCCTTAGACTCATTCTAATTTGACCTTTTCAACTATACAACTAGGTCAAACCAAATTCCTAAAAACATAGTGATCCTTGCCCAAATTAGTAATAGGGTGTTCCAACATGCTGGGTCTTACTCCTCCAGGAGTTTGACTAGGAAATTCGTGATAAGCGAGGAGCCGATAATTTGGACGTTGAGCATCTCTCATGATTATATAATCCGTATATAGAAAATTTAGATGAAAAATCTTTTAATGATTATTTTCAGAATGAGAAGCTGCTTTCAATTAACACTTCTCCTTCTCTTGGTTTGCACACAGCCAATTATTTAGTGGCTCGGGTGCTCCCAAAAGAGTTTTCCTCTCAGGAAAAGAAGAAATTTTTTTGTGAGTTGAAGAACTATTTTTGGGAGGACCCGCATCTTTTTCGAGTTTGTGCGAACCTGGTGATAAGGATATGTGTCTCTCTTGAAGAAGGATTATATATTTTAAAACACTTACACGAAGGACCGACTGGTGGTCACTATCAAGCTGCTCGCACCGCTCACAAAGTGCTTTGCGTGGGTTTTTATTGCCCTAGCCTGTTTAAAGACGGGCAATCCTTTGTTACTACGTGTGATAGTTGCCAACGGTCGGGAAATATTTCCAATAAAAATGAAATGCTGCAAAATTATTCCCTCGAGAGCAAAGTTTTCGACCTCTGGGGAATTTAATTTGTTGGCCCTCTTCCTTCTAGCTTCAGAAACAAAAACATTTTAGTTGTCGTCGATTTTGTTTCACATTGGGCTGAAGCCCAAGCTCTTCCTACTAATGATGCCCGAGTCGTAATTACATTTTTGAAAAAATTATTTTCTCCATTCGGTATGCCACGAGCCATCGTTAGTGATAGGGGTTCACACTTTTGTAACACGCAGTTTTCAAAAATTCTTATTAAATACGGCGTTAAACATAAGCTTTCAACTGCCTACCACCCCCAAACTAATGGACAAGTCAAAGAAGTGAACTGAGAGAAAAATAGAATATTAGAAAGACTATTTCAACTTTTAGAAAAGACTGGTCAACCAAATTAGACGATGCTCTATAGGCCTTCTGAACAGCGTACAAAACTGCCATAGGATGTATGCCATTTCGGCTTGTTTATGGAGAATCGTGCCATTTACCCATAGAATTAGAACACTGCGCTTTTTTGGCCTTGCGATTTTTAAATTTCGATCCCCACTCTGTCGGCAATTTTGGAAATTTTCAACTTAACGAACTCAATGAGTGGCGCTCTTACGCATACGAGAATAACAAATTTTATAAAGAGCAGATGAAACCATTTCACGACACGCACCTAAGGCACCCAAAAACCATCAAGTCGGGCGACCAAGTTCTTCTTTATAATTCTCATTTACATTTATTTCCTGGAAAGTTAAAGTCTCGTTGGTCTGGGCCGTTTTCTGTTAAACAAGTTTTTTGTACGACACTGTTTTAATTTCACACCCTAAAAAGGGCGATTTCAAAGTAAATGGTCAGCATCTTAAACTGTATTTCTGTTGTGATGTCAGTCTGAACTGTATTAATGTTATTCTACATGATTTGAATTTTGGATAATTTAAGACTTTTATTTGTTAAAAAATTCAAATATTATTTTGGATATTATTATTATTTTGGACAATAATATTTTGGACAATATTTTTTTTGATACGTCAAGCTCAATCGACGTTTTAAACAAAGGGCGCTCTTAGGAGGCAACCCAAGTTATTTTTATGTTTTCTTTATTTTACACCTTTTGCCCCGGACGGCTCCGACAAGCAGAAGCTTCTGTAATCGCCTGCTCCAATGCTGTTGAATCCATCATGAAGTCCAATGAAGACATTTCATGAAGTTCCATAGCACTAGCATGGGGGAGCGGCATTAATCATCATTCACGGCGCATAAATTCGGAGAAGTACCTGTTTTCAATTTTGTATATTTTTTTCTGTTTTAAATTTTCTCTCTCCTTCCCCTCTTTTCTCCATTGAGAACAATGTCCATTTAAGCTTGGGGAGGATTTCCTCTTTCCCTTTTCTTTATTTTTGTTTCCCTGTAAAAATAAATCAAAAAATCAAAAAAATATCTTGTGCTTTCTCCTTTTTCATCTTAAAGAAAAATCTAAAAAAAAAAGATAATATCTTTAAAAATTAAAAAAAGAGAATATTTTAAAAAAATATTATATTATGCTAATTTTGGTATTTCAATTGTACCCCTTGTTTTTGATTTGTTTTTCTCAAAATTCCTTTGAACAACTTTGCTAATTATAATATTTCTAATCGTTCTTTTTAATTATATTTCACAAGTAAAATGTTGGTCATGCTGTGTTTCTAATTCACGGTAGCATATTAACGTGAAACGTTTTTCTAAAAGTCGTATTTTTATTATGGTTTTCGTTCTTTATCTTCTTTACTTTCAAAAAAAATATTTCATCCACTAATTTTTCTTTTCATTTTTGAATAATTTTTGTAATGTCAACTTTTGATTAGCGTAGTTGATGTAAACAATCCAAGTCACCTATTATTTTTATTTTCATGATAATTTCATTAATCTTCTTTTATTATCTAGGAATTGTTTTTTGAAAATTTTCAAAACTATGCTTTAGATAAATTTAGAAACATGAAAATGATTTAGGTCGTTTTTTGTTTTCGTTTGAGCCTTCTTGCCAACCTAAACTTTTTTACCCCTAGTTAGCCACTTTTGAGCCTTTTTCCAATTTTATTTGGTAGCTCCACTTATCATTTCATTTTCACTAAAGCTAAAATTTTCCAACCTATCTAATCACACTAACCTTTTTGAGTTTAATTAAAAAAATTTCATGATTATGATAGAGTTTTTGGTGATATATTTGGAGAAGTTTTTGAAAAAGTATGCACAAAATAAGTGTTTACCTTTGTTTGGCCAATTTCGAAATGAAAAGAAAAATTAATTATGACCTTTCTTTTGAAAAGAAAAAAAATGGAAAAGAAAAAGAAAGAATTATTATTTATTTATAAATTTTTTGAAACACTTTGTTTTTGTTTAGTGTGTTTTTTAAAGCCTCCTTATTTATCTTTGAATTCCACTCCTAATAATAATCCTAAACCAAACATTTCGGTCCTAATAAGTCCTAATGTGTTTTTGAATTTTATTTATTAGCTAAGTAAAGAAGAAAAGTAAATCAGTATTAGTTTTGAATTTAAATTTAGATTTTTGTTATTTAATTGATATAGTCATAATGTGTTGCTTGCATCTAGTAACGACTCTATGCGTTTTTTCATTTCGTTGTCTTTCTTAAATTTATTTAAAGAATTTTGTTAAAATTTTGGATGATTTATTTTCGTTAGTAAAGTTTATAGTGTTAAACCAAGTTTAAGTAATTATTTTAGGTTTATGTTTCACCTTCTCCTACTTAGAATTTCGTATAGTACTTGTGTAAGCATAATTAGAACTTTTTGATTAGCCACTTTTTATGTTAGCTAGTTTTTATATCTTTTCTTGGGGACAAGCAAAGCTTAAGCTTGGGGGAATTTGATTATATGTTTTGTAGTCTAAACTATTAGGTAATTTTTAGGTTTTTAATACACAAATCATGAGTTGTAAGCTTATATGTTGATGTCCTTTTGTATATATTATTGCCACTAATGTTTTCTTCTTTTTTTGCAGGTTTTCACAGTTTTCAGCCAAAATGACCTGACACGGCCCCCTAACAAACCCTCTAGGCATGTCACCAAGCGTGTAACCTGATCCCGAGGAAGATTGTTATCAGAGACACAATCCCGAGAAAAAAACCTGACACGCTCCTCTTTCACACACTCCCTGGGCATGTCTATCGGCATTTCCCCCTCATCCCGAAGCCTGCTGTCATATTTAAAGATTTTTCGTTGCTGCATGTCAACAGTATTGACACGCCCCTCTACACGGGCGTGGCCCAGGGGCGTGCTCAACCTTTTTTGATGACTGACGGATTTTCGACCAATGATTGAGACTTGATGTGGCTTACACACATCTCCTACACGGGCATGGCCCAGGGCGTGCCCACCGATGTATAGAAGCAATCATCATTCCTGCCAGAATCCAGAGCCCGAGGTCAACTCCGTACATGTCACGCCCCCCTGACACGCCCTCCTTGGGCGTGACAGAGGGCGTGACCAACCCGTGAGAATTTCTATTAATTCAGGCCTCCCCCTTGTGTCCAAAAGTTGTTTTGGGTTGAGAGGGTAGGTGTTGCCCTTTTGTTTCTTAGTGTTTATCATGCTCTCTCTCTCTTTCTCATTTTATGTCTTTCTTATCCCATGCTTAGTGTAATCTTTTGTTATATTTTTTGTAATTGCTTTAGTTGCTAAATATAATGCTAGTTTAGGTTTTCATTTCCATGCAAGTTTATTCCTTTATTTTCAAGTTGTAGTTCTCTTTTAGCTTTAATAAAAAGTGTTTTTTAATTAATGTTCTTAATGTTCTTGTACTCATATCTCCTCCTCCACTTCTCTATAATTAACTAATCCTCCTTGTAGTCGATCTTGATGATCCGAGGTTCGAGTTTATTAAGTTATGATGCTTTAAATTTACATTTTCTTTTTTAGGGTTTAGGCCTTCGATTTACTCCTAATTATTCCTGTTTGGAGTTATATAATCGATATATAATTTCCATCTTTGTTTTCACTTTTAGCTAGCCGAGAGGCTCTTAGTTTGAAGTGAACACTAAAGAGTAAAGAGAGTTACATGCACCCCTCGAGATAGGAAGACGTTAAATCTCCTGGATTGGAGTGAAATCCAATAGTGGGGTTCACCGCGTAAAGAGAACTTTAGGTCTCCGATTTGAACGAGAGTTCGGTCAGACCTTCCTAAACTCAGTTGCGCCCGACATCGAGATAAACATGTTCAAGCTTTGGGAACCTCTACGGTCAAGGTCCATTAACCTATTAAATTAGGGTTTATTATCGCATTTTTAATCAACTTTTGCCGAGGTGATTTTTGATTGAGTACTTTTCTATTTCATCGTTTCAACCCCTTTGTGTAATCATTTTAATAGCTCTGATTTAACTACAATTAGTTCTCTTTTTAGCGTAATATTTCTTTTCTTAATCACAATTAGCTTTCTCTTAAACCCTCAAACATTCCTTCGATAAGATAATAGTTTTCGTGTGAGTAAGATTACTCAACGGTTCCCAGATTTTAATACGACACTTGTGTCCCCTAACTAGAGTTCGATAGGAATACTTGCCTAGTTGGATTTATAGTTCGGCTCTCTTTTCTCTAGCACGAAAAGCGATCACCAACATCCAACTCTTATTCCTCCCTTATTCACCCACAATAGACCTCCATTCTTCAAAAAATCAATTCTTTCGTCCTCATAATGAAGAGAGGAATGGTTGAAGACAACAAAACTCTAGGACAAAGGTCCTAGCATGGTCTCTATCTAGGAAATCTTCATCACCCACCAAAGTCAAGCTCTCTTGAGCGGACATCTCTACTATAATATATCTAAAGATCAAGAACCAAGGGAGAGGGTAGGTAGCTAACTTCATTTTGGTCCATAGATCTCAATCATCTTCTTGGCGGTATGACGACGTTTTATACTCTTCAAATCACCCTCCGGGAGACAAGGAACAATGAGAGAAAATACTTCAGGGTTCTTTTAGGATGGATCTACACCGGCTCTTCAGTCTTTCTTCATAGAAATCCACCACCGGTAACCTCTTTGTCCTCATCGAGCTCAGCACCGAAAGAACGACTCGACAAGGAAGACTTTGGCTAGGGTTTTTTTGTATTCCTTTTTATAAGGAAGCATTAATGTTTTGGTTACTTCGTCACGTTTCGTTTTATCATTGGACCGCCCATTATTAAATAAATTAAGTCTTGTTGAAAAGACTGGTCATAAGGATTCACTCGGCACATAACTAGAACCCGGTTTGCCCGTAAGTATTAATCAGCAAACACAGCTTGGGACAAAATTCTTCTAAGTCAAATTCGTCTTATTCGTCGATTATCACTCGACGAATTTGTCGAGTTTCCTAGACGATATCTGACAAATCGTAGGAATCCTATGTGTCATCTCGACGAATCGGCTAAACATTTTCATGAATCCTTCAAAATTCCATTGGACAAAAATCCTCTAAGTAAATGTTTCATATACGTCTAGTATCACTTGATGCATGCCCACCAGTCGACGCACTCAACGCTCGTTTAGAGGAGTCATGAACACTCGACTCTTGCCCACAAATTGATGCACTCCACGCACATCGAGAGGCATCGTGAACACTCGACACCAGACCACCAGTCAACGCACTCGACGCTCGTCGAGAGGCATCATGGACACTCGACACCTGCCCACCAGTCATGTACTCGACGCTCATTGAGAGGCATCATTAACACTCGACGCTTGATAACCATTCAACGCTCTCGACGCTCGTCGAGAGGAATCTTGAACACTTGACGCCTTCCCGCTAGTTGACGCACTCGATGTCTGTCGAGAGGCGCTTTGAACACTCCACGCTTACCAACCAGTACACCCCGAGCCTTAGTCAACTCTCACGATTAAAAAAACGTGTGAGGGGTCTAGCATGAATCAGGACGTTACAAATCCTATAAACAAAATAAAAGTTTCCGTCCCCGAAATCAGGCTAAGTTTGTGGGGGAAAACAAAGTATGAAGAATACAAGGAATGTGTTTAAGTTTACCTTGGGGAAACAACGCTGGGTAGCACTTTCGCATCAAGTCCACAAGCACCCAAGTATACTCCTCTTTCCCATGATTAGACCATTGGACCTTCACCAAATGAAAACTCATTCGCTACATGCTTCTTGTCTTGGTGTCCACTATCCGCACCGACTCTAGTAGAATAGACCTATCATTTGCCACTATTCCATTTGTGGCGAGGACATGCTAATCAGGAAGTAGTAGTGCTTTCTGAAGCGATGACACATGGATTACGTCATGCAATTTTTCTAGCTCAGGTGGTAGCTCCAGTCGATAGGCTAAAGGGCTAATTCTTTCAACTATAATATAAGGCACCACATATCTTTAGCAAAGTTTCTTTCTACTGTGCACACGTGACACTCCATTCATTGGCTTGATCTTCAATAACAACTTTTAATCCACTTAGAACTCCACAAGCTAGTGCTTCGCATTATTGTATAATGCTTGCTAACTCTGAGCCTCTAGCATGCAGTCTCGTTCCAATCTAACCATATCATCAGTGTAATCAATACATTACACTCCCAAAGTATTTGGGTATTCATCCTGCACCCAAAATAATGGACTTTTACACCTCCTTCCATAAAGTGCTTCGTAGGTCTCCATTCAAATGCTTGCTTGATGAATATTATTGTATGAAAACTCCACTAGCGACAAAAGTCTTTCTCATAGCTCGCCCCTATCCAACACACATAATCTCAACAAATCTTCCATGGATTTTATGCTCCTCTTGGACTGGTCGTCCATCTAAGGAGGAAAAGTCATACTAAAGGTAAGGCGGGAGCCCATATATGCTTGAACTGCCCACCATTCCTAGGAAGTGAAGCGACCATCACGGCTAGAGAAAATTGTCTTGGGCACCGCAAGGTACCGCACAAACTGCACCACAAAGAGATGCACCAAAACATTAACATGCGACTCCTTCTTCATTGGAATGAACCTGGCATCCGTCTTCAAGCGATCCACAATAACCCAAATTGAATCATTCCCAAAGCGCGAGCGAGCCAACCCGTGGAAAAAATCCATGGATATATCCTCGAACTTCCACTCGGGGATGGGCAATGACTGCAATAATCCTCTCGGGCACTTATACTCCACCTTCACCCTTTGAAAAGACTCACAGTGCGTACATAATACTTAACAACTCTCTTTATTACTAGAAAGAACAAGGTCTTCTGAAATTCATTATACATCTTGGCAATCCCTAGGTACATTGAATATTTATATTCCACCGCCCTTGGAATTATAGAGCCTGCCACGAAAAAGAATTAAGCCTTCCTTCAGAGTATACTCTTAAGCAGATCCACTCTCAATTCCCTTAAAATTCGAGGCCAGAGTTGATTCCTTCCCTTGCTCTGCCTGAATCCTTTCACGGATGTCACATACTATACTCAAGGCAGCTAAGTATTTTGTATACGTATCGGAATGATCCTTATGCACCAGCATAATCTCCATCTCCTTAAGCACTCGAGCAAATTCCATAGCCACCATATGAGATTTAGGGATCGATGCTGGTACCTTTATGCTTAATGCATCTGCTATTCTAAATATCACAGCAAGTAGCAAGAACAATAAGAGAAAGAGCAACCAGACGATGCAAGAAATTATAGTAGTTCCCCAAATTTGGGTACATCCACTCTTCTACATCCGTGGTAGGAATCACTCTCAGGTTTTTGATCAGGTGATTGCCACCAAGAAATATCTATTTTTAGGGAGATATTACAACCCTTCTGGCTTTTGATCAGGTAAGAGAAAACCACTTGAAGTCTTTTGATCAGGATACCTCACAACCAGGAATTATTTTTGAAGGGAGTAAGAACCCTGTATACAGAAGGGGGAAAGAAAGAGTTGAGTTGTCTTCTCTTTTCTCAAGCAAATGAGAGAAGACTTGAGAGTGATCCTGATGGAGTCAAGGCTTGTCTTGATGATCTAGATTGGATCAGGAATCCAAAGACATTTATAGGGTGTAGGTCTTGAATTCCAGAAAGCTGAGACTGATTGAAGATGAATGTCTCTACAGGCTTCCTGGATGAACACTTGTATGAAGAACTAAAAACTGCTCTTTTTTTTGCTGTCTTGTGTTCTCTAACAAAATCTGTCTATGTCTCTTTCTGCAAAAAAAAATTCTATCCTTTTTATTCTCTTAGTACCTTTTTTTTTTTAATAATTTCAAACTGAATTTAAAATGGCACACATTGATTGACTGCAGGAATCATGGGAACTCGTGTAATGGCTATAAGAGAATTAACTCATTTCCCTAACAGTCCCAAGAATGGCTGTATAATGACTCTGTGAATACCAGTAATTAATGCTTGCCAAGGAACGACTATATTCATGGAATATATGCATTAATCACTCCGAGTCATATAATAAATATAATAATCAGTCAATAAGGAAAACAATAATGGCAGGGAATAAAATGTTTATCTGGTTGTAATCGTCGGTCTGGTCCTGAGATCGTCGAACTAAAACATCCTCTTTCGTCTAGTTGTGCCCTGTGATCATTGACCTAAAAAATCTGCCTTCCAAACTGGGCTTCAAGATCGTCAAACTTAGATGGTTGATCATCGATCTCTATCTTGAAAGTAGATCAGAGATCGTCAAACTAAATTCAGCAATCGTCGATCTCAGCACTTATAGATTTAACTTTGAGATTGTCGAACACAGAACGAAGATCGTCGAACTCTCTTAAGAGATTATCGAATGACTTTTCTACCTCGTTCAGTCTCTGCTGTCTTCTATGTCTCTGAAGTCTTGGTCTTGTCTCACTGAGTTGTTGACCTAATTTATACGTAAGACACTAGACTAGACCCTGGCTATACAATGTGTGTCTGACTTAGCCTAGATTAGTGAACCTAGCATAAATCCAAACTAGGTATCCAACACACCATCGCTTCGTCAACTTCAAATCCTTCTGAGTATGAACATATTTAAAATTCTTATGATCAGAGAAAATCATGCAATAAACTCCGTAGAGATAGTTCCTCCAAATCCTTAGGACATAGACCACTGTCCCCAATTCTAAATCATGCACTGGATAATTAATCTCATGCTTCTTCTACTATCTTGAAGCGTAAGCAATCACATGCCCATGATGCATCAACACAACTCCCATACCTTGAGAGGACGTATCAATGTAAACTTGAAATCCTTCGTTCACGGATGGAAGGGCTTGAATTGGTGTGAAGGTGTGTCGATCCTTTAGCTCTTGTAATGAAGCCTCACACTTAGGTGTCCACTCATATAGCACACCTTTCTTTATCTGGGCATTAAGAGGAAGGGCGATCTTTGAAAATCCCTCCACAAACTTGCGATAATAACCTGCGTGTCAAAGAAAACTTCGCACGTCAGTCGCCAACCTCAAAGGAGACCACTCCTTCATAGCATGCATGTTGGCCGGATCCACTGCTAATCCTACTCCACTTACAACATGTTCTAAGAAAGCAACTTTTCGGAGCCAAAACTCACATTTACTGAACTTAGCAATCAAGTAATACTCATTTTGTTTCTTCAAGACCAAGGCCATGTGCTCAACATGCTCCTCTTCTTACTTTTAGTAGACCAAGATGTCATCAATAAATATGATGAAAAAAACATCCAGATATTGTTCAAACACCATATTCATCAAACTCATGAATGCATAAGGGTCGTTCTTGGGCCCAAACGACATCATTGTGAACACGTATAAGCCGCATCTCGAGCTAAACACTTTTTTCAAAATATCTTCCTCTTGTATCCTCAACTGATAGTACCCCGAGCAAAAATCCTATTTGGAAAACCCATGCGCTCCCACAAAATGATAGAATAGCTCATCGATCCGGGGAAAAAGATAGGTGTTTGATACTAAGAATCGCAAAGGTGGAGAAGAGGGGTTAAAGAGAAGAGAAGGTGGATGTGGTGGAAGTTGATAATATTTTCCAATTCTATATCCGATAAAGGCAAGCATACCTTATCGTTTATAGTATAAGATACTAATGATTAATATCAAGGTCGTATTTCCTTGGGGCGTAATGATTACTTCTAGTTCGAGGAGATCGCTCCTATTTTATCAAATGATTTTTCTATTAATTTACTTAACTAAAAAAAGAACTAAATTACTAAGCTAAAAAGAAAACTAAATTACTTGCAGAATAAAAAAGGGTTAGAGCTAATGAAAAAGGGGAGTACTCAATCTTTAATCACTTTGAAATAAAAAAATCATAATGAAATAACAAACTAATTCTAAATAAAGTAAAACACCTTGACCGTGGAGGTTCCCAAAGCATGTACACGCTTCTCTCAAAGTTGTGCCCACCTGAGTTTAGGAAGGTCCGACCGAACTCTCATCCAAATAGAAGACCTAAAGATCTCCTTAAGTGGTTAACCACGGTATTGGATTTCACTCCAATCCAGGAGATTTAACGTTTTTTCTCTCTCGAGGGGTGAGTGCAACTCTCTTCACTCTTGGGTGATCGATTCAATCTACGAGCCTCTCCACTAACTAAGAATGAAAACCCAAATGGAAACTACATACCAGCAATATAGTCCCACTAAATAAAAACCAAGAGTAAATCAAAGGTAATTACTTTAAGAAGAAAAAGAAAGCTAAACCATCATAACTTAATTAACTCATTCTCAGATCATTGCAATCTGGTACAAATCAGGATTAGTTAATCATGGTAATGGGGAAAAAGAGGGGTAGATAATAAAGGTGCATTAAGAACAAAATGAAGAGATAGAGAGAAAGCAAACTAAAATTTATTAAAAACAAAAGTGATTATAACTACCAAATGGACATTACAAGTGCATAAAAAGAAAGTTAACTACTTATATTACACTAATAAAAAGAGGTTACAAGTAAAGTACAGTGTATGAAAAGTAAAACTACAAATGGAGGGAGAGAGAGAGCTAAAACATAAGATAAAAACACCAAAAACACAAAGAATTAAACTAGCATCACCTCCCTCTCCCCAAAACTTTATTTGGATTGCTTGGAATGGCCTGATATTAAAAGGCAAAAATCTGTCTGGGTCACGCCCCCTGTCTTGCCCGGGGAGGGTGTATCAAGTACGGGGGTGACCTTTGGCACTAGATTCTAGCAAGAATGATGATTGCTTCTGTACAATGGTGGACACAACCTGGGGCATGCCCGTATAAGCGGGGCGTGTAAGGCACGTCACGTCAAAATCAATGGTCAGAAATCCATCAGTCGTCAAAAAAGGTGTTACACGCCTAAGGGCCATACCCGTGTTGGGGGCGTGACACGTACGAAGTGGCGTACAATAACGAAAAAGCTTTAATTATGGCAGCAGGCTTCGGGATCGGGTGACACGCCTAGAGATACACCCAGGGAAGGCGTGTCAGGGGGGTGTGTTAGGTGTTTTCTCTCGGAATTTGGATTATATAATCAAATTTCCTCGAGATCGGGCTACACACCCTATGACATGACCTGGGAGGGCGTGTCAGGGGGGCGTGTAAGGTCATTTTTGCTGAATGCTGTGAAAACCTGCAAAAAGCGAAGAAAATATTAGTTATATTATTTACATAAAAGGAAACTATAAGGAACCTAAAAATACAAACAGAAAGTGATTTAAAATGAAAATAAATATATTTTTACCCTAATAAATTAAGCTAAAATATGCATCATAAGTGTTTCGCATTGTCAATCGGTTGAGCTCTCGATAATCTATGCATAATCGTAATGATTCATCCTTCTTCTTAATAAACAGAGAAGGTGTTCCCCCAGGTGATGAGCTGGGACGAAAAAACATGATTCCACCAACTCTTGCAACTATAACATAAACCCTGCCTATCCTTTGGAGCCATCCTATACGGGGTTTGAGAGATGGGCTTGGCACCTGGTATTAGTTTGATCTGAAAGTACACTTCTTTATGTGGGGGTAATCTAGGTAACTTTTCGGGGAAAATCTTAAAAAAAACCTGCACTACTAGTATATCTTTCATATTCGGTTCCATCTCTCTTAGTTAAAAACATATCATATACTCCTCATCCCCTTTCTTAAAGGCCTTAAGGGCCTGAATTGAAGACAACATTATTCGGGGTACAAGTTTAATACCTTGAAAGATTATCTCAAAATCTCTGTGCCTTAGGGTGATTTGCTTTGCTGCCCAATCAATCCTTGATTTGTGCCAATCCAGCCATGCCATGCCCAGAATAAGGTCAAATTCTGGCATCCCCAACACTACGTAGGGGATTCAAAAAGTTTTCCTCCATTATACACCTCCAAGTCGCACATGGCGGATGAAGTCATCTCGGAGCCGTCTGGAAGGCGTACTCACTGAGTGACACCGGTGAAGTATTGCACAACATTTTTATCTTTCACAAAGTCCACCGAGATAAATGAGTGACTGGTGCTAGATTTAAATATGGTGACGGCTAGTCTCCCACTAACACTCACGATGCTAAAATATCAAGTTATATAACCTCAAAGCTAGATTCCAAGTAAAAACTTAGGCAAGCTGAGGACGAATGCTTATAACATATTAATTGACTACGAAATACGTACATTAACATCCTGAGGATTTTGCTCTTGAGTCATTGTTGCGCACTAGGGTTCAAAGAAAATAAACGCAACCAAACTAGCAACCCGATGAGGCAAGTATACTTATCGAATTATAGCAAGGGGACACAAGTGTCGTATTGAAATTCGGGAACTGTTGACTATGCTTACTCACACGAACGCTATTATCTTATCGACGGAAAAACTAGGGTTTAGAGAAAAACTAATTGCAAGCAAGGAAGTAAAGCTATACTAGAAAGAGAACTACCGCAATTAAGTAAAGCTATTAGGCAAAGACTTATGCTAGAAAGGAAACTACTGCAGTTAATTAAAGAGCACAAGATAGGTGATTACTACGAAGGGTAGAAAATATGAAATGGAAATGCACTCAATCAAGATTCACCTCGGCTAAAGACGATTAAGAAAATGCGATAAAAATCTGAACTTAATAGGAGAAAGGTCCTTGACCGTGGAGGTTCCTAAAGCTTGAACAAGCTTCTCTCGAAGTCGTGCCCAACTGAGTTTAGGAAGGTCCGACCGACTCTCGTCTAAATCGAAGGCCTAAAACTCGCTTTATGCGGTGAACCCCACTATTGGATTTTACTCCAATCCGGGAGATTTGGACGTCTGCCTCTCTCGAGGGGTGCGTACAACTCCCTTTACTCTTTAATGCTCACTTCATTCTTTCGGCCTCTCGGCTAGCCCAGAATGAAAGCTAAGGCGGAGAGTATATATCGATAATATACCTCCAACCCGTGATTAATCAAGAGTAATTCAAGGCCCTAACCTAAAAAGAAAAGATCAATTAAAACATCATAACTTAATCGCTCTAATCTCGGATCATCAAGATCGAGTACAAGGAGGATTAGTTAATCATAATGGAGTGGAGGAGGGGGATGAGTAGTAAAGCATAAAAAGAACACAAGCTAAACAAATAACACTTCTATTAATAAAAAGGGGCAAGTTACACTATTGAAATTAAAATTATAAGTGCATGAAATTGAAATCCTATTCTAGCCCTACAAGTAGCACTAAGCAAGAGCAATATTACAATAAAAGCTAAAACAAACTAAGATTAAACTAGGGTTAAACAAAAATTACAAAGAGAGAGAGAGACAGAGAGAGAAAGCATAAAAAAAACTCAAGAACCAAAGGGGTAGCACCTCCCCTTCTCAACCAAAGCTTGCTGGAATGGAGAGGGGGGTCTCAATTTATAGAATTTTTTCTCGGGTTGGTCACACCTTCCGACACGCCCTAGGGGGGGCGTGTCAGGGGGCGTGACAGTACTATGTTGACCTCGGGCTCTGGATTCTGGCGGGAGGGATGATTGCTTCGGTACGTCGGTGGTCACGCCCTAGGTCACGCCCGTGTAGGGGGGGGGGGGTGGGCGTGACAGGCACGTCATGTCCAAATCATTGGTCGGAAATCCGTCAGTCGTCGAAAAGTTGATGTCACGCCCCAGGTCACGCCCGTGACGGGTGGGGGGGGGGGGGGGGGGGGCGTGACAGTACTGTTTTCGTGCTGTGGAGAAACGGCACTTAATGCGGCGGCAGGCTTTGCGGCAGAGGGCGACACGCCCATCGTCATGCCTGGTGGCACGCCCAGGGAGGGCGTGTCAGGGGGGCGTGACAACTGTTTTGACCATTTTCCTGTCCCGACCAGCAGGAGTCCTGGGGATCGGGTGACACGCCCTAGCTCACACCCAGGGAGGGCGTGACAGGGGGGCGTGTCAGGTCATTTTGGCCAAATTTCCTGAAAACCTGCAAAAGGACAAGAAAATGTTAGTGGCAATAAAATTTACATAAAAAGGATAAAAATAAACTAATAATAGACATGATTTGTACACTATAAAATAGAAAATACGATAATAGTTTAGGCTACAAAACGTATTATCAAATTCCCCCAAGCTTAAGCTTTGCTTGTCCCCAAGCAAAAATATAAAAACTAGATATTTATAAAAAGGACTAATCAAAAAGTTCTAATTATGCCTACACAAGTACTATGCGAAATTTTAGTAGGGAGAAGGTGAAATGTAAGTCTAAAACAATTATTTAGGTATGGTAAAACTTTTATAAACTTTACTTAATAAAAACAAATCATCCAAAATTTTAACGAGATTTTTTTAAATAGACTTAAGCAATGCAACGAAAATGAAAAACATGCATTGAGTTGTTACTAGATCCAAGCAACGCATTATAATTATATCAATTTAATTAACAATAATCTAGGTTTAAATCCAAAACTAAAACTGATTTACTGTTTTTCTTTTCTTAGTTGTTAAATAAAAATCAAAAAGCGTGAATCAAAAGAACTTAAATAGGACAGAAACGTTTGGTTTAGGAAAATTATTAGGAGTGGAAATCAAAGATAAACGTGAAAGTTTAAAAACACACTAAACCAAAGCAAAGAGTTTCAAAAACTTTCATAAAAATATATACACATTTTTTCTTTTTCTTCTTTTTTTTTCATTTTTTTTTTCATTTTTTCAAAACAAAGGCCATAAATATTTCTATTTTCCTTTTTGAGTTGGCCAAACAAAAATAAACATCACTTTCGAACATACTTTTTTTTTCGAAAACCTTTCTCCCACAAAAATCACAAAATACCCTATCAAAATCGTCAAAATAATTTATGAAACTCAAAAAGGCTAGTGTGATTCGATAGGTTGGAAATTTTGGCTTTGGTGAAACTGAAATGAAGGGAGGAGCTATCAAATGAAATCGGAAAAGGGCTCAAAAACAGCTAACTAGTGGTAAAAGTTTTTTAAGTTGGCAGGAAAGCTCAAACGAAAACAAAAACAGCCTAAATCATTTTCACGCTTTTGAATTTATTTAAAACAAAGGTTTGAAAATTTTCAAAAAGCGAGCCCTAGATAATAAAAGAAGATTGATGAAATTAACTTGAAAATAGAAATAATAGGTGACTTGGATCGTTCACATCTACTACGTTATTCAAAAGTTGACTTTACAAAAATTATTCAAAAACGAAAAAGAAAATAGTGGATGATGAATTTTTGAGAAAGTAAAGGAAATAAAAAAAACAAAAAACCATAATAGAAATGCGAGTTTTAGAAAAAATATTTCACCTTAACATGCTACCGTGAATTAGAAACACAGCATGACCAACATTTTACTTGTGAAACATAATTAAAAAGGACGATTAGAAATATTATAATTAACTAAGTTGTTTATAGGAGATTTTGAGTAAAACAAAAACAAAAACTAGGGGTACTATTGAAATACCAAAATGTCTAAACTATTCAAAAACACATATATTTATTTTGTTTTTAATTTTTGAGAAATATTCTCCTTTTTTTTTGGATTTTGGAAATTTTTCTCTCTTTTTTTGGAATTTTAAGATATTCATTTTTTTTATTTTGGAAATATTTAAAATATATACAAAAAGAAAAATATTTACACTAAGCAAAAATGAAGGAGGAAGTCCTCCCCCAAGCTTAAAACAGACATTGCCCTCAATGGCTAAAGAAGGGGATTGGAGAAGGAGAGAAAAATAAAGTACAGAATTGAAAGACAGAATTGAAATACAGGTACTTCCCCGGATTTATTTGCTGCGAAAGCTGAGTAATGCCGCTCCTCCGAATGTCTTCTTTGGAATTTGTGATGGATTCAGCAATGTTGGAGCAGGCGATCGCAGAAGCTTCAGCTTGTCGGAGCCGTCCGAGGCAAAAATTGTAAAATAAAGAAAACAAAAAAAGATAACTTGGGTTGCCTTCCAAGAGCGCCCTTTGGTTAAAGCGTCGTTGAGCTCGACGCATCAAAAAAATAATTTTGTCCAAAAATATTGTTGTCCAGAAATAAAATTGTTTTTTTAACAAAGTTAGAGTTCAAAGTTAGAGTTCGTGAAGCAGAAACTTAATAATGTTTGGACTGACATCATCATCACTAGAGAAATACAGTTTAAGACGCTGACCATTCACTTTGAAATTACCCTTATCAGGGTGAGAAATTAAAACAGTTCCATAAGAAAATACTTCTAAAACAGAAAACGGGCCAGACCAGCAAGATTTTAATTTGCCAGGAAATAAATGTAAACGAGAATTATATAAAAGGACTTGGTCGCCCGGCTTAAAGTTTTTAGGGTGCCTTAAGTGTTTATCGTGTAAACGCTTCGTCCGCTCTTTATAAAGTTTATTATTTTCATAAGCATAAGAGCGCCACTCATCGAGTTCATTTAGTTGACATTTTCGAAGGTCACCGACTGAGTGGGGATCGAAGTTTAAAAATTTTAAGGCCCAAAAGGCGCGGTGTTCTAACTCTACGGGAAGATGACACGATTTTCCATAGACCATCCGATACGGCGTACATCTGAGGGCGATTTTGTACGCTGTTCGGTAGGCCCATAAGGCATCGTCAAGTTTGGCTGACCAGTCTTTTCTAGAAGTTGAAACAGTCTTTTCTAAAATTCTTTTTATTTCTCTATTAACTACTTTGACTTGTCCGTTAGTTTGGGGGTGGTAGGCAGTGGAAAGCATATGCATAACGCCGTATTTGGTAAGGATTTTTGAAAATTGTGCGTTACAGAAATGGGAACCCCTATCGCTAACGATTGCGCGAGGCGTACCGAATCTAGAAAATAATTTTTTTAAAAACGTGACTACTACTCGGGAGTCGTTCGTAGGAAGAGCTTGGGCCTTAGCCCATCGTGAAACATAATCAACAGCAACTAAAATATATTTGTTTCCGAAGCTAGAAGGAAGGGGGCCAACAAAATCAATTCCCCAGAGGTCGAAAATTTCGCACTCTAAGAAATAATTTTGCGGCATTTCATTTTTATTAGAAATATTGCCCGACCGTTGGCAACTATCACACCTACTCACAAAGGCTTGCGCGTCTTTAAATAGGCTAGGCCATTAAAAACCCGCGCAAAGCACCTTGTGAGCGGTGCGAGCAGCTTGATAGTGCCCACCTGTCGGACCTTCATGCAAATGTTTTAGAATATCAATTCCTTCATCAAAAGAAACACATCTCCTTATCACTTGATCCGCACAAATTTTGAAAAGATGCGGGTCTTCCCAAAAGTAGTTCTTCAGCTCAGAAAAGAATTTCTTCTTTTGCTGAGAGGAGAACTCTTTTGGGAGCACCCGGGCCACTAGATAGTTGGCGATGTGCGCGAACCAAGGAGAAGTAGATGTATTAACTAAAAGCAGCTTCTCATCAGAAAAATAGTCATTAAAAGATTTTTCATTTAATTTTTCTATAAAGGGGTTATCTAATCTTGATAGATGGTCGGCGGCCAAGTTCTCGGCTCCTCGCTTATCACGGATCTCTAAGTCAAACTCCTGGAGGAGTAAGACCCAGCGAATCAAGCGAGGCTTGGCATCCGTTTTGGCAAGAAGGTACTTGAGGTCCGATTGGTCTGTAAAAACAATGATTTTTGAAAGTGTAATGTAAGGGCAGAATTTATCAAACGCAAATACTACATCTAAGAGCTTCTTCTCGGTTGTGGTGTAATTTTCTTGTGCAGATGTGAGGGTTTTACTAGCATAATAGATGGGGTGGAAGTTTTTAGATATGCGTTGACCTAATACGGCCCCCACCGCAAAACTACTCGCATCGCACATAATCTCGAAAGGAAGGTCCCACACCGGGGCTATCATAATCGGTGCGTTAATTAACTTTTCTTTAATTGATTCAATGACAGAAATACAAGAGTCATCAAAAATGAATGGAGCGTCTTTTTCTAAGAGATGGGTGAGGGGCTTTGTGATCTTGGAGAAGTCCTTTATAAAACGACGATAAAAACCAGCGTGGGCTAGGAAACTTCTTATAGCTTTTATGTTTGTAGGCGGCGGCAACTTCTCAATAACTTCTATCTTGGCAACGTCTACCTCAATACCTTTAGCAGAAATTTTAAGACCCAAAACTAACCCTTCCCTCGCCATAAAATGGCATTTTTCCCAATTTAGGGCAAGGTTAGTTTCTTCGCATCGTTCTAAGACTTTTTCGAGGTTTTCTAAACATCTATCGAAGGAATCGCCGAACACGTAGAAATCGTCCATGAATACCTCCATAATGCTTTCTACGTACATGTCAAATATTGCGAGCATACATCGCTGGAATGTAGCTGGCGCATTGCATAATCCAAACGGCATTCTTCGGTACGCGAAGGTGCCGAAGGGATAAGTAAACGTAGTTTTCTCTTGGTCCTCGGGAGAGATGGGTATTTGAAAGTACCCCGAGAGGCCATCGAGAAAACAATAAAAGCTATGGTCGGAGAGACGTTCTAAAATCTGGTCGATAAACGGTAAAGGAAAGTGGTCCTTGCGGGTGGCGTCATTTAACTTATGGTAATCTATGCACATACGCCAACCCGTCACCATCAGTGTCGGGATTAATTCATTATTCTCATTACTAACTACGGTTATCCCTCCCTTCTTTGGAACTACCTGAACGGGGCTAACTCACTTACTGTCCGAAATAGGGTAGATAATTCCTGCGTCTAATAGTTTCATAACCTCGCCCTTAACTACTTCTTTCATGTTCGGGTTTATACGGTGCTGAGGTTGGATAGAGTTACGCGAATTATCTTCCATTAAAATTTTATGGGTATAGAAAGATGGGCTTATGCCCTTGATATCAGAAATTTGCCAAGCAATAGCCCGGCGATGCTTACGTAGAATTACAAGAAGTTTATCGTTTTACGTATCCATGAGGTAGGCCGAAACGATAACTGGTAACTTGGAATCTTTTTCTAAGAAAGCATACTTAAGGTGTTCGGGAAGTTCTTTAAGTTCTAGGGTAGGGGGTTCTTCATAAGAGGATTTTGAGATTCTTTCTTTTTCAAAAATAATAACTTCATAAACTTTTTTATAAGGAACGTAATAAGGGGTGGGGCTAGCAGCCAAGACGGCTTCTTGTAGCGATTCAGTGGGAAGAAAGGAGGAAGAACAAAAATCAGAAAATTCTTTTTCAAACTCAAAAAGACAATAAGAAGATTCATCACTTCCTTGCAGTGATTCCATTGTATGAGAAGAGGAGCAAAAAGTAGAAAATTCTTTTTCAAAGTCGTAGAGGCAGTAGGAAGAATCATCACTCACGGCGTCTACAAAAAAGCATGAGTCATCATTTGCTAAGGTGTTCTTCATCGAAGGGGTGATAGAAAATGTGACTTCGTCATCGCCTACTCAAAGAAAGAGCTTACCATTGCTTACGACAATGATGGCTCGGGAGGTGGCAAGGAAGGGTTGGCCAAGGATCAGGGGAACCTCGACGTCTTCTTCGATGTCCAAAATGACAAAGTCCACCGGGAAGATGAACTTGTCGACTTTCACTAGAACGTCCTGCACTATTCCTAATGGGTACTTGACGGATCTATCGGCTAGCTGGATACTCATACGCGTGGGGTTAAGGCTACCAATCCCTAACTTTTTGAACAACGAAAAAGGCATCAGGTTTATACTCGCGCCTAAGTCGGCTAACGCGTGTTTAACAAAAAGATCACCGAAGACACACGGGATAGAGAAACTACCCGGGTCACTGATTTTCTTCGGCAAACCATTTGTTAAAACGGCAGAGCACTCAGCGTTTAGCGTGACGTGCGAAAGATTCTCTAACTTCTTCTTGTTTGTGGGAGGTCTTTAAGATATTTGGCGTATTTCGGCATCTGCGAAATTGCCTCGTGGAAGGGAAGATTAATGTGGATTTGTTTGAAGATTTCTAAGAAGCGGGAGTACGGATCATCTTGACGTTGTCTATTAAGTTCAGAGGGGTATGGAGGAGTTGAATTATTTTTGAAGATGTGTGGTGGAGTGAGATTATTTTCTAAAGCGGGGGTGATTACTTCTTCAGCAGAGGGTGGAAGCGGAGCGGAGCTTTGATTTTTAAAAGCGGGAGCGGAGCTTTGATTTTTAAAAACGGGAGCGGAGCTTTGATTTTTAGAAACGGGAGCAGAGCTTTGATTTTTAAAAGTGGGAGCGGAGCTTTGATTTTTAAAAGCGGGAGCGGAGCTTGCCTCGGGCTCTTCACTTACCATACAGGAGACTTGCTTCCCACTCCGAAGAGTTATAGCTTTCGCTTGCTCTCTCGGGTTGGGTTCGGTATTGGAAGGAAGAGACCATGCAGGTCGCTCAGAATTTATTTTTGCGAGCTGTCCTTCCTGATTTTCTAGACTTTTTACGCTTCCGGTTAAAGTTCTTATGGTAGCGTCATTTGTGGTGATATATTTGGAAAGTAATTCCTCCAAGATTGGAGGTTTTGGGTAATTTTGAAGAGGTGGTGGTGGTGGTGGTGCAGAAAAATCATTTTGCGTGGGTGGGCGCATCGCATTCGATGGATTACTCCATGAAAAGTTCGGGTGATTTCTTAAAGCGGGGTTATAACTATTCGGAAAATTAAAACCAGGCGGATGAAAATTCGCAGCAGAATAATTATTAAAAGCAGTTTTAGGCATATTATTAACATAATCTAAATGTTCTGGAGTAGGGGTTGCAGATTCCCATACCTGAGGGGCGGAGGCAGCAGTCATCTCCGTTATCTTTTTGCTTAGGATTTCTACTTGCAGAGCGAGCTGGGAGACATTGTCCACTTCATAGATACCTGCAGGCTTGTTCGGGCGGGACCTAGGCACATTCCACTGATAAGTGTTCATGTCCATGTCCTAAAAAAGCTCAAGAGTGGCTTCCGGGGTCTTATGATTTAAAGTACCGCCAGAAGATGCGTCTATCATTTGCTTCGTGCTTTGATTTAGGCCGTTATAAAACGTCTGCACTTGTAACCATACAGGCAGCGCGTGATGTGGGCATCATCTTAATAATTCTTTAAATCTCTCCCAGGTTTCATATAGGGTTTCAGAGTCTATTTGTCCGAAGGCAGAGATGTCGTTCCTAAGTTTTGCAGTTTTAGCTGGCAGAAAATACTTCGCCAAAAATATTTCAGTTAATTCATTCCAAGTGGTTATGCTATTTTTCGGAAGTGTGTTCAGCCACTGCTTAGCTTTAGTTCTTAGAGAGAAGGGAAAGAGTCTCAGCCTGATCGCATCATTTGTGACACCATTTATCTTGAAGGTGTCACAAATTTCAAAAAAGCTAGCTATATGTGCGTTCGGATCTTCATCTTGAAGTCCGTCAAATTGCACATATTGCTGCACCATTTGAATTATGCTAGGCTTTAATTCGAAGTTATTATTTGTTATAGTAGGGCGGACTATACTTGATTCTATTCCCTTGAGGTTCGGTCGTGCATAATAGGACATAGTCCTTTGCACGGCCTCATCTACGTTGGGTTCTTCCATTCTTAAAGTAGCAAATGATTCGGAGTCCTCAACCGGCACTTGGATAGTAGGACCTTGAAATCGCGATCTTCTCCGAAGAGAACGCTCAATTTCGTGGTCCAAGTCCAAAATGACCGACGGACTCCCGCGGGTCATGCACTAAAAGAACAGAAAAGAAGAAGAGGAAGAGGAAAAGGATAAACTAGAAAAAGACTAGATTTTTTTTTCTTTTTGAAATAGATTTTTTTTATAGATTAACTCCCGAACTTCCCAAGGACTACCCCGTGAAGGGTTCGCAAGGTACTAGACAAGACAGTGGCGCTTAAAGCCCTTTGCCCTTTTCGAGAGAATTAGGTGGCGTAGAAAAATTGTGAGGTTGGATACTATTAAGAGCGGTGATAATTTTTTTTTTTGATTTTTAAAATTTTAAAGAAAGAGGATGAGAAAGAGAAGAGATAAAATTAATAGGTTCGTGTTTTCAAAATATCAACGGAAGTTGGTTCCCCGGCAACGGCGCCAAAAACTTGTTGCGCGCTAGGGTTCAAAGAAAATAAACGCAACCGAACTAGCAACCCGATGAGGCAAGTATACCTATCGAATTGTAGCAAGGGGACACAAATTTTGTATTGAAATCCAGGAACTGTTGGCTATGCTTACTCACACGAACGCTATTATCTTATCGACGGGAAAACTAGGGTTTAGAGAAAAACTAATTGCAAGGAAGGAAGTAAAGCTATACTAGAAAGAGAACTACCGCAATTAAGTAAAGCTATTAGGCAAAGACCTATGCTAGAAAGGAAACTACTGCAGTTAATTAAAGAGCACAAGATAGGTGATTACTACGAAGGGTAGAAAATATGAAATGGAAATGCACTCAATCAAGATTCACCTCGGCTAAAGACGATTAAGAAAATGCGATAAAAATCTGAACTTAATAGGATAAAGGTCCTTGACCGTGGAGGTTCCTAAAGCTTGAACACGCTTCTCTTGAAGTCGTGCCCAACTGAGTTTAGGAAGGTCCGACCGACTCTCGTCTAAATCGGAGGCCTAAAACTCGCTTTACGCGGTGAACCCCACTATTGGATTTTACTCCAATCCGGGAGATTTGGACATCTGCCTCTCTCTTGGGGTGCGTACAACTCCCTTTACTCTTGAATGCTCACTTCATTCTTTCGGCCTCTCAGCTAGCCCAGAATGAAAGCTAAGGAGAAGAGTATATATCGATAATATACCTCAAACCCGTGATTAATCAAGAGTAATTCAAGGCCCTAACCTAAAAAGAAAAGATAATTTTAAACATCATAACTTAATCGCTCTATCCTCGGATCATCAAGATCGAGTACAAGGAGGATTAGTTAATCATAATGGTGTGGAGGAGGGGGGATGAGTAGTAAAGCATAAAAAGAACACAAGCTAAACAAATAACACTTCTATTAATAAAAAGGGGCAAGTTACACTATTGAAATTAAAATTACAAGTACATGAAATTGAAATCCTATTCTAGCCCTACAAGTAGCACTAAGCAAGAGCAATATTACAATAAAAGCTAAAACAAACTAAGATTAAACTAGGGTTAAACAAAAATAACAAAGAGAGAGAGAGAGAGAGAGAGAGAGAGAAAGCATAAAAAAAAAATCAAGAACCAAAGGGGCAGCACCTCCCCTTCTCAACCAAAGCTTGCTGAAATGGAGAGGGGGGGTCTCAATTTATAGAATTTTTTCTCGGGTTGGTCACGCCCTCCGACACGCCCTAGGGGGGGCATGTCAGGGGGCGTGACAGTACTATGTTGACCTCGGCTGGATTCTGGCGGGAGGGATGATTGCTTCGGTACGTCGGTGGTCACGCCCTAGGTCACGCCCGTGTAGGGGGGGCGTGACAGGCACGTCATGTCCAAATCATTGGTCGGAAATCCGTCAATCGTCGAAAAGTTGATGTCACGCCCCAGGTCATGCCCGTGACGGGGGGGCGTGACAGTACTGTTTTTGTGCTGTGGAGAAACGACACTTAATGCGGCGGCAGGCTTTGTGGCAGAGGGTGACACGCCCATCGTCACGCCTGGTGACACGCCCAGGGAGGGCGTGTCAGGGGGGCGTGACAGCGGTTTTGACCATTTTCCTATCCCGACCAGCAGGAGTCCTGGGGATCGGGTGACACGCTCTAGGTCACACCCAGGGAGGGCGTGACAGGGGGGCGTGTCAGGTCATTTTGGGCAAATTTCCTGAAAACCTGCAAAAGGACAAGAAAATGTTAGTGGCAATAAAATTAACATAAAAAGGATAAAAATAAACTAATTATAGACATGATTTGTACACTATAAAATAGAAAATACGATAATAGTTTAGGCTACAAAACGTATTATCAGTCATATCCAGAGAAAAAATCTAATCTCTAGTTGGCCCAAGATTTCTTCCTCGTAGTCTTCTTACTCGACTATAAACTTCCCCTCGTCCTCGCTGAGCTGTCGAAAGAACAACAGGGGGGAACATCTCCACCTAGCTGCAGGCAATAACGCCGAATGTGGCCGGACTGATTACACTGGAATCAAACTTGCCTAAATTGCCTAATGGGTTGTTGATACCATTGAAACTGATAAGGTGGAGGCAACGCTGCCCGTGTGGTCGGGTGCTTCATCCTAAAGTTCTGACGTAAGTGACTACCCCCTCTTTGATTTCTTCCCCCAACTCTTATATTTTGATTCTTTCTAAAGCTGGATCATGCTTCCATCACACCCTCAGCGGGTCTCTTACAACTACCCTGGAACCCAAGTTAGTCCACCTCTAATATTTTTGACATATCTATTATCTATTCCAGGCTCGAGTACGCTATAAACAAAAGTGCTTGCCCTAGGGGATCTCACAAGTCTTTGTAGAACCGTTTCGCGTACCCGTAATCATCCCAATTATAGGAGTCTCAAACCTTGTGAGATGCTAAACTCCCGCTTATATTCTTCCACTGACTTGGATCCTTGTTTAAACTGCAGGAACATTTCTTAAAGCTCGTCATGAGACGTGCAAGGAATGAAAGGCTCTAAGAAGGCATCAAAAATGTGTTCCAACTAATGTCGGTACATACACGTCCTTTAAATGTTGAGCCCATGAGGGACTTCCACCACCTTTTTGCTTGTGATTCTAAGACACATATAGCTAAAGTAACAACGATATTGGCTAGACATCTATTTCCGGCCATCAATTCTTGCACAACATCTTGCCACTCCTCATTACGAAAAGCAGAATTTGTCCCATGGTAAGCATGTGGGGAGAGGGCTCGGAAGATACTCAACAAGTTAGAACCCGGGGCCTGCTGCTGCATCGAGGCCTATTGAGATCTGAATGCGTCTAAGATTGTCGTGAGGGTTTGTCCCAGTTTCGACTACTAAAATTGAGTAGGGATGGAATTGGCAAGAGTGCCCACTACAGGCTCTGTACGTGCCGGGATGAACGTATAAAGGTATAAAGCCAATGTCAGGTTGGCTAATCGTAGGGTAACAGGTGGACATGCTTAATGTGAATTACACATGGGCACACTACTGCTTTCGCTATGTCAGTTTGACCTCAAACTGGCTAATCGAGCGGGGGTGGCACCATTGTTCAATGACTTTATTTGTTCAGGATCGTTGCAAGCTGATACCATTTATATTCCCCCCTCCCGGAACACAACACACGACGAAAGGGGATCTTATGCCCAGAACAGCCGCCTTGAGGTAGCGTCAACACAAGGGTTGACCGTTACTATATGACGCCTATTATGCCAGCTCTCACAAATATCATCCATGCCAACCCAACATAAAAAATATACAGAAATCAAATCCACACTAGTACAAGTCCAAAAGAAAAGAGGCAGGTAGTTATATAGCTCCTGAATACATCAGAGTTAAGTGCCCCAAGGGCTATAACATTTAGTCTCTCAATAATCTCACATCAAAAACTGAAGATAGCAAGGGTGTCATTGTATCAGGCCCTGTCACCCTGGCCTAGCTTCCCTCCTACACAACCTGCTACTACTACTACTACTCTATCCACTGGGTGTCCTCCTAAAATGTTAATCATAACAACTATTAGTCATAAGGACTAAGTGGCTATCTCATCCTATCACCTCGACAGCCCTTAGGCACCGGGCAGGAGAAAGAAGAAGGGTACAATATATGTATATAAATTGTAAGTACAAGCAGGTGGTATATCTCTATTATCATAAGAGTAACAGTAACAGTATACAACAAATCATAACAACATTATACATAAAAAGTACTGTAAGAGTAAGATCTGTTAATGTAAGACACCTTTTTTTATACCACCTGGGTCCTATGCCCAGAATCGCCATTTGCGGTAACACCGACACTTGGGAAGGTCGCCACTAAAAAACACTGATCCTACCGGCCTTTAGGATCACCAATGAGAAAGAAGCTTATATATAGTTCAAATAAAACCAATTCAACAATCATATATAATATGAAATATAAGAAATCAAAATAAGTCCGCATGATATTACAAGTACTAAAATAGAACAGTTCAAGGAACTATAAACGGGCTCTAGCCCAGTACATCAAATCCTCATTACAAACACTCACCGAAGATAAGTAAACTAATCACTCACGGAATCAATAGCGTGTGCTCCTATGCTAGACTGGCCCACCTCCATGAGTATCGTACTCCGCTAGTGCTGTATCCCCTGCTGCTGCTCCCTGTCTCCCATCCGTAGTCCCTGAAATGTTATGGTCGTCGACCGTTAGTAAAAAAGACTAAGTCATATCATCCCCCACCTCTCCCTCATGGATCGTAGGAACCGAGCGAGGAGAGGGAAAGGGAAGCTATGAAGTTAGAGAGTACAAAGTAGGTTGGTGGTGGTGGAACTACTCTAGTAGTTATTTATAATAGATATAGAATTAATGAAGAGAAGTACAAACTAGCAGTTTTATGATAACAAGCAGTAATGGTAGAAAGTAAAGCAAAGAAGTCAGTATATAAAAGGTAAACTAAGAAACAAGTAACGCTAACTTATATGAATGCCCATACAAACTTATAATTTAAGGGGTCTTTTGCAAGGCTCACATCGTATAAAAAGTCCCATACCGATTTATATGATGGGGTGTAAGGTTTATATGCTAGTATGAGTATAATGTTATGTTATGCCATGATTCATGCAAGTGCAACACACACACACACGACTCTATGCACATAGACCTTTAGTTCAACCCATTTGGGCAGCTAGCTTCACTCCCAGGAATCTCTATAGTGGCAAATTGAGACAGTGGGTCGGGCCCCCCAATCCAAGGCGGGTATCTATACAAACAGGCCTAGCCCTTACGTACGCCTCTAGAAGGACACAACAAAGAGTCACCATATACTAATGCAGGCCATATACACCAGACTCCCTTTGGCTAAGTGTCAACCACACCCGCCGAGTCAGCGTATCGATGTCGGTGTGAACGACCATCCGATACCGAAGACACACCACCTTTTTCTCATGTATCCAAGAACTTCTGAGCCATAGGCTCCCCGGACTAACCCATCCGTTATAATTACCATTGAGCCTACCGCTCAGATAACCGTACAAACTAACCTCCCGAGTCAACGGGGTGTGTTAAGGTGAACCACTAGTTATACTAATTTCTCTTTAACATTTATTATTTATTAAGGTTTAGGTTAGCCCTGGATTGCCCCGGCATACCCGGTGAAGGGTTCTCAAAGGGCACTAGGAACTATGATGGTAGCTAAATCCCATCATTCCCTTTCGCAAGGCACTTACTATTATTGGTTATTAACCAATTACCGATCCCTTATTTATTTACTGGAACTAACCCTAGTGTATTTTGACCCTCTCTCTCTCCACAGGAAGAACGATCTTTCGTCGATCCTGAGCACATCTTAACACTAGTCAACCCAACACTCTCCACATCATGACTACTAATGAAGCTCTCCTTTTCACCTTACCAAGCCAGCAAACTATTAATCCCAACTTACTATGATTATCCCACATGTTATCGCAATTCTGCAGTTTACTATATGAAGACCAACCTAAGCTATATGATGTACATGATAGAAGGTATTCCAAATTTTACTTCCAAAATCCCTGAGATAATTATTGTGGGTCTATTATGATATATTAGATTAAATACAGAAACTTATAATTTTCATAATTAATTTTGTATTTATTAAATTTTCCAAAAGGTTAGGCCATGGGTAATTTTGAACATGACGTACAAGATTTCCTTAAGTTATGATGACTCAAAAATTATGACCACTATATGATAGAATAATATTAGTGAATACCAAATTTAATAGATTTTCATGAATGTATTATCCTCTAAATAATTAATCCATAATAAATCTAATAATTAAGGGTAAAGAAGGAGGTACTAAAATTTATCATCAAAAAATTATGGAAAAATTACTGAATCTTAAGGGTGACCAGAATGGATTTTTGACCAAAGATTATAATTTATAAGGCTCATTTGTTACCAAAATAAAATCAATTAATTTTACTTAGAAACAAACACCTTGTGAAGCAACCCCTGTAAGAAGACTTCAAAAAATTCCACAAAAATTTACAGAGCTTTATAATGTCATAAAAGATCCTCTGACAAAAATTTCATGAGTTTCCATTAAGAGGTTAATTCATAAGAAATTCCTTAATCAAATTGATGGGTTGTGAATGAAGTACTACAATTATTGACCTAAAATTCATACTAAATTTCTGGAGCTTTGTTATGGTCTTAAAACATGACTGCCTAAATCTCATGTAATTTCAAGGTTAGAAAGTCTTATATATAAATTCTTCAAGAAAACCCATGATAGTGCACTTTATAATGAAACCTACTTGTAAACTAATCCCAACAACATGTAGAATATTCCAGAGATTAATATTAATATAAAAATGATTCCTACCATCATCACATGGATGTCCAAGGTCCTAGGACCCCTAAATTATTCTGTAAGGTGTAAGGGCCTAATTATGCATAACGTTATTTAAGTGGGGTGCAAGAGTCCAACTACCACCTACAACATCCTTAGGGTATTACTCCACTCTAGAAACCCGTTGGGTAAACCCTAAGTCCAAACAAAGACTAAACATCCCATGTCCTTCACAAACCCTAAAAAGCTCAATCTAAGGCTTGAACTAGGGCACTAGGGCTCAACTACCCAAACCCCCTCAGAACTCTAATAGAGGGTGACCCTACTGACCTTGGGACTCTGGCTAGAGCCCCAACCCCTTTGGGTGAGAATTGGCCCCTCCATGCCCCAAGAATCCTAAACCCAAATCTCACCCATAGGGTCTAAAATTTACTCACATCAAAACCCAATCAAATCATACTCAAATGGTTTGAGATTTTAACCAATGACCTATAATGACCCCTAAGACGATCCACTAAAGTTTTGGAGGTGGACGAGGTCATTAATCCCCTCAATTAATCTTTGCTAGGATTATAAAGTTTGTACCAAAACTATAGAAAAGTTTTCTCCAAAAATTCTCATTTTTGGATATGTCCTAGGTATAGATATGATTGACTCCTTGCCCAAATATAGGGTCATTTGGCATGTGGTTAGGTGGGGGCTCTCATTTTAATCTATGACTAGCCCTATGTATAGACTGCACTATTTTGGGTGCTGAGGTCTGACCTGAACTCCAAATTGGTTCAAATTAATTTTAAAAACCCTAGACTCATAGAGCTACAAGTTTCATGTTGACCACATTTTCTGAAATGGATTCTAAGTATTTTTAATTTAAATTCTAATATAACTGATATTATGTGACAAATTATACATATAATACAATTAATAAAATTTTATCTTCACAGATCTTGAAGCTGATCGAGCGGCTGCTAACCTTCTTACTCCTTCAGCCAATGACCATAGCTAGACTTGGAGCAAGTTCCAGCAGCTACCGCCGGCCACCTTCCTGGACGGCCACTGTTTGGTACATTGAAAAATGTGTACAAGATTTGGAGAAGACTCATCTTAGTCAATGATATGCATCAATTTGTATTTAATAGATGTTTGAGTTACATTGTGCATGTTTAAGCATTTGAAGAATTTTTTTTAAGTACAAGTGTCGACACTTGTGAAGAAGTTGTGTCGACACCCAGAAGCTGTGTCGACACTTATGAAGACTTGTGTCGACACTCTGAAGTTGTGTCGACACTTATGAAGGTATTGTGTCCACACTCAAGTTGTGTCGACTCTTATGAAGAAGTGGTGTGGACATTCATGCTAATTTGACATTTTTGAAGAAGCTGTGTCGACACTCAAAATTGTGTCGACACTTGAGCCAGAAGTTATGTCGACACTAGATGTAATTGTGTCGACACACAGGACTTGTGTCGACACACACTCAATATCGTCTGGATACTTTCAACACTGTCAACATTCATTCAATGCCATCTCTCGACAACAGCTTTGTCGAAACCAGAAGCAGTTGTGTCGACACACAGGACTTGTGTTGACACTTACTCAACGCCATCTACCAGCAACAGCTGTTTCGACACCATAAGCATTTGTGTCGATACACATGACTTGTGTCGACACATTCAACAGAAGATGTGTCGAGAAGCAGAAGTATGTCTATGTCGACACTTGGAGTATTGTGTCGACACCATGAAGATTTGTGTCGACACTTGGCCAATATGTGTCGACACATATGAAGCGGCCTGGTGAGTGGTTTTTACTAAGATGGAATGACTCTGATGACTCTGCTGACATGTCTGGTGACTTGATAGCTGTCATATCCAACCAGTCTGACACCTCTTTAGACCTATCAGTAGTTTGTTAGATACCGGATTAGCCGGTAACTATGAAGCAAACTCTAAATAAGAGACAGATTGGAAACTACAAAAAAAACGAAAGAAAGGAATTCTGTGAAGAGAAACAGATTCAGATTTGTTCTACAAGAAAGATTCAGATTCCAATCTGAATTTAAGGAAGAAGCTGACTGAAGATCAACTTCAACAGTAAGAAGATCCACCTTATTTTGTTCAATCAAGAAGCTTTGTGAAGCTAAGTCAGGTTGGATCAGAAGAATCAGTTAAGTGAAGAACTTATCAAGAAGGCTTCACCAATAGAGGAATCTAGCTGGTGAATTTGTTTATTTCTTATTACATTCAATTTCTTGTAAGATCTATTATCGGATCTGAGTTGTAATCCTGAAATTATAGAGGCTTAGGTAGGGCTGTTAGCCTGATGTGTAGGACTTGTGGAAAGTCTGAGTTTTAGCCTAATTATAAAGGCTGAGGTAGGGCTGAGGCCTGAGGTAGGATTCTTGGGAACAATCTGAGGTAGTACTTGTTAAGTCTGAGCTATAGGAACCATTTTGGTTCTGAGTTTGTAAGATTTGGGGATCTGAGCCTGTAGAAGGAAGTTAGGCTGAATCCAGTTATCTACTAGATAGGCGGAGGGGTAAAGTGGATGTACCCATATCTTTGGGAACCACTATAGATCTAGTGTTTGTTATGATGTGTTTATATTCTGCAATTTTTATTAATTTGTGTTGGATGATTATCTAACTGTTTCCCTAAAAAGGACTTTAAAAGATTAGAACCTATTCACCCCCCCCCTCTAGGTGTTTAGGCTCTTGAAACAAAGTCTTTCATGTGGTATTAGAGGGAGGTTACTCAAAGATTGACTTAACAGTCAGAGTTATTCTCCAAGGCAAATAACAGATATCAAGAATGGGTTCAAATGAAAATCAAAAGGAATTTGGATCTATGAAATTACCTATATGCAGGAAAGATTCCTTTAACATTTGGAAGGAAAGGGTCAGGTTGTTTATGGAAGCATCTGATCCAAGAATTTATATCACAGTACAGGAAGGCCCCTTCATTCCAATGAAGGTATCAGTTTTTGATGCAAATATTCAAACTCTAAAGAGCTATTCTAAAATGACTAAGGATGAAATCGTCCTAGCAACACTAGACAAAAGAGCACAGAACATTATGGTAAGTGCTATAGATGATGCCACTTTTCAGAATCTGGTGCATTGTAAAACCTCCAAAGAAAAGTGGGACACATTGATTATCTATATGGAGGCACAGAAGAAGTCAGAGAGGACAGGAAGTCTATGCTGAACCAGGAGTATGAGAGCTTTAGACAAGCTAAATCTAACAGCATAGCTGAATGCTATAAGAAGTTCTTTAGAATAGTAAATGAGCTGATGACCTATGGAAGGGTCTTCAGCACTTATGAACTAAATGATAAGTTTCTTACGTCTCTAATAAAGGATTGGGACACTAAGATATGTGACATCAGAGAAGTGGACAGGCTGGCTGATACACCTCCACCTACACTTTTTGAAAAGGTTCAATCATATGAAATGCAGCTTACTGCTAGAAAAGAAGAGGAGAAGGGCAATAGATCTGAGTTTAAGGAAAATTCAGTGGCCTTTAAAGCTGAAGGCTCAAGAAAGGATAGGAGAAAATCTCCTTCTCCACCCAGAAGGAGTGCTGAGGCAGAAGAAGTAATTTCTTACAATAACACATCAGACAGTCATACTTCTGATGAGTATTTTTCTGCCTTTACATGGCAATTCCAAAGGTTTATAAAGAAAAAGAAGTGGAGAACCAGTCCATCATCTTCATCCTTTTCCAAGGATGAGTACTATAGAAAAAAAGAAGACACCCAAGGAGGACAGGTATTCCTCTAAACCTTATAAACAATCTAATACTAAGATTGTGTTATTGCTGCAACAGGACTGGACATGTCATAGCTGACTGTCCTGACAAAAGAAAGGACTCAAAGGACAAGAAGAAGCAGTAGGTCAAAGGTAAGAAGGAGAAGTCTCTAGTTTCTCAGAAGGAGAAGAGTTGGATAGACTCTTCATCTTCAGAATCTGGAGAAGAAGAAGAAGAAGCATATATTGGGATATTCTCAATAGAAGTGGAGTCTATGGAAATAGAATTGCTACAGATGCTAGACTCCATAAATGGAGTTGAAGACCATTGTTGTAGAGGGCTGATGGCTCAATATGAAGATGATCAGTGCCAGGATTAGCCTGGACCAAGTAAGGTAAACTATTCTCCCTTAGTTTCAGATTACTTTACTGTATCAGAATCAGAAGCATCCGCTTCAATAGAAGTGGATGGATCTTAGTCTGAAGGGGATGTACAATAACTCGTTGATGAGTTTGGTGGGTTGTTGCAAGCTCTAAAGAAGAGCAAGTTTCTTGTTAAAGTTCAGGCTAAAGAGATTAAGTCTCTTAAGCTGGCTGTAGAAGATTCAGATAAGATGTTGGATCTAAAACTGAATGAGGTAGCCAAATTGAAGAACATTACAGTTATTCAAATGGGCACAATATCTTTCAAAGAGAATCATATCAAGAAACTGGAGGCAAAACTTCAGCAAGAGAGAGAGATATTGGCTAAATTATCCAAGCCCAAATCTGGTCTAGGCTTTAAGGGAAGAACTAGGGCTTTCAATTCAAATAGAAAAGGTAAGAGCCCAGTTCAGCCTCTAGTTACCGAACCCCCTATTTTCTTTCGGAAGGTGGTGAATCCTACTAATAGGTATGATCATGACACAACACATGGTCACTGTGAGCATAGAAATAACATGGGCAAGGGTGCAAATGCTTACAGACCACACTATAGGCATGCCCATCAGGTTCAAGAAGATTTCTTGAAGAGTGATGCTCCAGCACCAAATCTCAACAAGACTGCTAGCAACAAAGAAGTAAAGTCTTTACCTAAGAAAAGGTATAATAGGTTTGAGTGTTGGTGTTGTGGCAAGGTGGGGCACTTTGCCATGGATTGCTGGTTTAACACTAGTATTAAAACCATGAGTATTTTTTATGTTAGAATAGTTGTAGGATTTCAAACTAATAAGGACCTAGGACCCACTAGCAAGTTAAGTTCTAAGGGTAAGTAATTCTTCATATGTTGTAGGGGAATCCAAGTGACCATACCCCTATATGGTACTTGGATACTGGCTGTTCTAGACATATGACAGGAATAAGGAGAATGTTGAGGGACTATATGCCTATAGAGAATGGACCCAAAGTTATCTTTGGTGGATAAGAAAATTGTATCATCAAAGTATTTGGTAACATTACTAGTGATTCAATTACTGTCACTATAGTGGCTTATGTGAAGGGTTTAAAACAAAACCTAATTAGCATAAGTCCACTTAGTGATCTAGGTTATGTCATTTCTTTTCTCAAAGGGGAGTGCTAGATAAGAAGGTCAAGTTATCAAGAGATCATTTTGACTGGATAAAGGAAAGGAAATTTGTATTGCCTTAACCTAGATTGTGAGTTTAACAACTCACCAATTTGTCTGGTTGCATGAGAGAAAGCTTCTCTATGTGTAAATGGCACAAGAGACTAGATCATCTGAACTATAAGTCTATAGGGTTGCTGTTCAGCATAAGATTAGTGAGGAATGGTTCTCAAATTAAGTGCATCAAAGAGGGTGTGTGTTCAGCTTGCCAAAAAGGCAAGCAGACTAAGTCCCCTTTCCAAGCATTTGACATCAAAGATTAAATGAGATGTTTATATCTCATTCATATGGATTTGTTTGGTCCTATGCCAATTCACAGTCTTGGTAGGAAAGTATACACACTTGTTGTTGTGGATGACTATTCTAGATATACAAGAGTTTTCTTCTTGAGGTAGAAATCTGAAACCCCATCTATTTTTCAGACATTTCTTAGACGAATACAAAATGAATACAACAGTTCAGTGGTCAAAATCAGAAGTGACCATGGAACTGAATTTCAGTCTGAATGTATGACAAGATTCTGTGAAGAACTTGGGATTCATCATGAATTCTCACAACCTAGAACTCCTCAGCAAAATTGTGTTGCTGAAAGAAAGAATAGGACTGTAATTAAGGCTAGTAGAACTCTACTAAATGATACAACTCTCCCAGAATACTTCTGGGCTGAGGAAGTTAATACTTTATGTCATGTGCTCAAAAGAGCCTCCATCAACAAGAAACACAGGATGACTCCCTACCAGATTTTGAAAGGATGAAAACCAAGCATATCTTACTTCCGAATCTTGTGTAGCAAGTGTTTTGTACTAGTCAATGGTAAGTACTACCAAACTAAGGTTGCCGCCAAATACCTAGATGGGATATTTGTTGGGACAGAAACCATAGTGAAGCATACAGGATCTACAACATGACTACCCAAGTTGTAGAAGAATCTGTGCATGTTGTATTTGATGAGTCAAAATTTATTAACAATGGATTGTCTAGTTCTTCTGTTAGCTCTACAGGTTTAACAGATAGGCTGGACAAGCTGACCATCAATGAAGATGTTCCTGCTAGTTGGATGAAAATAAAGAGGCCAGTTATCCAGGGGGAGAACAAGTCTCTCTGGATGAAGAAGACAATGTGGAGCATCAAGTTAAGGAACTGGAGAAGACCATAATGCTGATAGATTTCCTCCTGCAAGGAGACACCTGAAGGATCATCCAGTTCACCAAATCATTGGTTATGTAAGTTAAGGTGTTCTAACAAAGAGTAGGAGCATGAACACAGTTCTATGTTCTAGCTTCCTGTCTCAAATAGAACCCAGAATGATTGAAGAAGCAATGCAAGACACTAACTGGATTGATGCAATACAAGAAGAGCTCAGTCAGTTCAAAAGGTGTAAAGTCTGGGAGCTGGTGCCAAAACCTAAGGATCACAACATAATAGGAACTAAATGGATCTACAGGAACAAGCTTGATGAGAATGACACAGTAGTTAAGAATAAGGCTAGATTGGTAGCAAAAGGCTACAAACAAGAGGAAGGTATTGATTTTGATCAAACCTTTGCTCCAGTGGCAAGGCTGGAGGCTATAAGGCTGTTCTTAGCCTATGCTGCCTATCAAGGGTTCAAGGTATACCAGATGGATATAAAATCAGCATTTCTGAATTGTAATTTAAAAGAAGAAGTCTATGTTGAACAACCCTCAGGTTTTGTAGACTCTCACTTTCCTGATTATGTATATAGGCTTAGGAAAGCTCTATATGGATTGAAACAAGCTCCAAGGGCTTGGTATGAAACCTTGTCTGCCTTCCTTATTGAGAATAAATTCTCTAGAGGAAAGATAGACAAAACTCTATTCTATAGGGAATCAAAAGGCAAGATAATACTAGTCCAGATATATGTGGATGACATTATCTTTGGTTCTACTGAGAACAACCTTTATAGGAAGTTTGCCAAACTTATGCAAGAGAAGTTTGAGATGAGCAGTTTGGGTGAGCTGAAGTTCTTCTTGGGACTTCAAGTTAGACTGACTGAGAATGGATTGTCCATTTCCCAGTCTAAGTTCACCAAGGAGTTAATTAAGAAATATGGTTTGGACTCAGCTTCTATCATGAAAACTTTAATGAGAACAAGTATGCTTATAGACAAAGATGAGGCGGGGAAACCTGTTGATTAGTCTTTATATAGAGGGATAATTGGCTCTCTACTCTATTTGACTGCAAGTAGACCTGACATCATGTATTCAACCTGTGTCTGTGCTAGGTATAAAGCATGCACTAAGGAATCTCATTATACTACAGTTAAGAGAATTCTGATATATCTTAAGAATACACCTAATATAGGCCTTTGGTATCCTAAGAATAGAGATTTCCTACTAACTGGTTTCTCAGATGCAGACTTTACCTGATGCAAAGAGGACAGGAAGAGTACCACAGGAACTTATTAATTCCTTTGTGGGAGGATGGTGTCATGGAGCAGCAGGAAGCAAACGAGTGTAGCTATATCAAAAGTTGAATCACAGTATATAGCTGCAGGTAGATGATGTGCACAATTGATGTGGATAAAGCATCAACTAGAAGATTATGACATCCAGGTAAGTAAAATTCCTTTATTTAATGATTCTATAAGTGTTATTTCTATTGCTAAGAATCCTGTATCACATAGTTGGACCAAGCATATAGAAATTAAGTTTCATTTCATCAGAGAACATGTAGAGAAGGAAAATATTAGCCTAGAATTTGTGAAAACTGACAATCAAATAGCTGATATTTTTACAAAACCTCTGGATGAAACTAAATTCAATTATTTTAAATTTGAATTTGGAATGTTGAACCTAGAATAGGTTAGCATAAGAATCCCTAAGGAGAATATGTTAGCATCAAATTTCTATGAAAACTTGTCTTAGTACAATGTTTGTGTCGACACAAACAAGCTGTGTCGACACACTTAATATATTGTGTCGACTTAGTAAAAGGAAGTGTCGACCCAGAAACAGTATTTGTGTCGACAGGAGAATTTTTGTCGACACAACAATGTCGATATCTTATGTCGAGTGGATTCTTGTGTCGACACAAGTCTGTCAAGACTTAAGTAGTAAGTGTCGACACAGACACAAGTGTGTCGACACAAACACAAGTTTGTCGACACATAAATGTGTCGACTTAAGACAAGTTGCCGACTCTGACATCAGTATGTCGGCACATAGTCGTGTCGACTTAAAACACGTATTGTCGAGACTTAGGTCATTTCTGTCGACACATAAGAAAACTTGTCGACACTGGCACGTCTATTGACCTGCCCTTACACTTATACTATAAATAGGTGAAACCAAAATCTGGTCGACTACACTTTTAGTATTCTTGACTTTCCTCCTTCTGTCGACAAAGCTTTTCTTTTCTCTTCTCTTCTCTTCCAACTCTTACATCAATGGCGCCTCGTCAAGAAGACAAAGTCAATGAAGGTTATGAAGTGGTTCGTGAAGGGATCACAACAGCTTCAGATGAAATTCAAGGTGTTATTGCCCTAATTTCAGAAAATGGATTGGAGTACTTGGTTTCTGAACCAACAAAGATATGGAAAAAAGAAGTTCTGGAGTTTTATTCAACCACTATAGTGGATTCTGCAGGCAAGAAAATTAAAGGGACTGTTCAAAATTCCCTAGTGAAACTCACACTAAAAACTATCAGGAAATCACTTCAGCTTCCATCATTCAAGGATACAGATGAAATAACCCATTCCCAGATTACAGAAGCTTTAAGATGGTGCGGGCTTAGCCCCAATATTAAGATTTGATGATCTATTACCAGAAAAGGGATGAATTCCTAAGGAAAATTCCTATCTGAAGTAGTTGGAAAAGTGATTCTTTGCAAAACTGGTGGACATGATAGAATATCTGTCCACATGTTCAATCTTATGGTAAGGATCATATTCAAGATAAACACTGACTGGGGAGCAATAGTGTTTGATAAAGTTCATGAAGGAACAAAGAAACCAAACATGGGAAGAATTCTGAGTTTATGCTTATCTGCTGTAATACCAGATGTATTAAAATATGTGGCTGGATCAAAAATAAATCATATGAGGAGTATGGATGTAAACTTCTATCAAGGTAAGATAGAGTTCTGACCAAGGAAGTCCCTGCTCCTCAGGAGCAAACTAAAAAAGATAATAAAAAAAAGAAAGTGGTTCCACAGGCTGAATCCTATAGTGATTCTGAGGAGGAAGTGGTCTTCAGTTCTGATGAAGACCAGCAACAAAAGGATGCATAAGAATAAGTGCAGGGCAGTGTGCCCCAAGAACAAATAGAACAAGCAACTGAGTTGCCTGCCCAAGGGGGAGGCATTGATGATGCAGTCTTAGAAAGTGACTTGGCTGCAGATACTGTCTTGAACATAGTATCTGAAATCAACATTACAGGTCAAGAAACTGTTGAGACAGATGCACAAAATGAGCCAATTCAGCACAAATTCACCATGGATGACCTATTCTCTTATCTTCCTCCTGCAAGGACTGAGGGGGAGCAGGATGCACAAGAAAAAGATATTCAAAGGACTGAGGGGGAGGTTTCTAAGGATGCCCTAGCTGAAAAGGATACAGTTGATATTGAAATTTCAACTGAATCTTCTGAAGATAAAGAAGCCAAAATGGCTAAGAAGAGGAAACTAGCTGCTTTGAAGAAAAAGACTTCTGGATATAAAAAGTCATTGCAAATAAGCACAGCTCCATACACATCAAGCTTGGACTTCAGTTCTTTACTTGTCCAGATGCAGATTAAATTGGATGAACAAAGACAATATTTAGAAACATATGTGGATGAAACTCATAAAGAGTTAATGTTTCAATTGGCCCAGGACAGCAATTCTATCAGATTTGAAGTGAATCAAAATAAGAAGGAGATGACAGATTGCTTCCATAAAGGAGGTAATGCTGTGGTGTTCCTGGCCAAGCAACAACAAGCTATCAAAGTTCAAGTGGATGAACTTGAAGTAAACACGGATATGTACTTTAAAATCAGATAAGAATGAATGACAATCTTAAAGATTCACACTATGCTATATTGTCAAAGATAAATGATTTATCAACTGCTGTGAAAGATGAAGTGTTAAAGCAACTCAAGGAAGATATAGCTGCGGTTCAGACCACCTTTCAGGCTTCTCAAAATAATATATCTGATTTCTTGACAAAATTCAGAGATTACTTTAAGGAAAAAGGAACTGACCATGTTGTTAATCAGGTCAGGTTTCAAAAGGATGATTTGAGAAGTCATATTGAAAGAGAAGTCATGAAGGGGGAGAGATTACTAGTCAAAGCTAGCTCTGACCATGCAAAATGGATTTCCAATAGCATCAGAGCCACTCTTCGATATCATCCTCTTTGTGATGATGATAATATAGCAGAATTTGGGATACAACCTGCCTATCTTGAAGGAGATCAGCCTGAAGTTGCTCAGGTGATCTACCCCCCAGCAGACTTTTAAATGGTTCAAGAAGAAGTGTAGAAAATGTATAGTCCTCCATAAGAGGCACAAATTATAATTTTGGAAAAAGTAGAAATGTCAGAAGCTGCCTTAGAAGCTCAGAAGGAAGCTCAATTATCCAATAAGAGATTAAGAGAGCAGGCTGAGCTGAAGCAAGACTTTGAGCAGTGGAGCCCAACTTCTAGAAACATTATACATACTGCCTGGAAAGCTTTAAAGGATAAAACTCATGACAGGGGTAAATGGTATTCAGAATAGGAATGGAATAAATACCAAGCTGGACAAGAAGCCATTCTTCAATATAGAAGAAGAGCTAAGGCTGGAAAGCTACCTGCTAATTCTCAGGAGCCAAGCATGTAGTTCCCAAAGCCATTCCACTATTTTGAAAGGTAGAAAATTAAGGCTAAAGAACAAAAGAAGAAAGCCCAGAAAGGGAAGAAGCCGGCTTAAGATGGTGAACCTTTTGTACAGGCAAAGATCATGGCTGGCAAAGGAATTGTCATTAAGGAGCCTAGTGAATAACATGATAGATAGGCTTATGTATTAAAACAATGTAACATTTTGTGTTCTGATCTAGAAAGGAATCTTTGTAAACATGATATTTCTTTTTCTCTAAAAATTGAATGAAATCAGTTCAGTTTTTATTTCTTTGTTGTTTACAATGATTACTTGTTTACCTGGTGTAAATTGAATGTTCATCTATTTATATTTCTGCTTTATTATGAGAGATATATGTCTTTGACTAAGGGTTATGACTTCTCCAAATAAGGGGAATTTGTTGGGTACATTGGAAAATGTGTACCAGATTTGGAGAAGCCTCATCTTAGTCAATGATATGCATCAATTTGTATTTAATAGATATTTGAGTTACATTGTGCAGGTTTAAGCATTTGAATAAAATTTTATAAGTACAAGTGTCGACACTTGTGAAGAAGTTGTGTCTACACCCAGAAGCTGTGTCGACACTTATGAAGACTTGTGTCGACACTCTGAAGTTGTGTCGACACTTATGAAGGTATTGTGTCGACACTCAAGTTGTGTCGACTCTCATGAAGAAGTGGTGTTGACATTCAAGCTAAGTCGACATTTTTGAAGAATCTGTGTAGACACTTAGAATTGTGTCGACACCTGAGCCAGGAGTTATGTCGACACCAGAAGTAATTGTGATGACACACAGGACATGTGTCGACACACACTCAACGCCGTCTGGATACTTTCAACACTGTAGACATTCATTCAACTCCGTCTGTCAATAACAGCTATGTCAAGACCAGAAGCAGCTGTGTCGACACACATGACTTATGTCGACACCTACTTAACGCCATCTGCCAGCAACAACTATTTTGACACCGGAAGCATTTGTGTCGACACAGAAGACTTGTGTCGACACATTCAACAGAAGATGTGTCGAGAAGCAGAAGTATGTCTGTGTCGACACTAGGAGTATTGTGTCAACACCATGAAGACTTGTGTCAATACTTGGCCAATATGTGTCGATATATATGATGCAGCCTGCTTAGTGGTTTGCATTGAGATGGAATGACTCTGACGACTCTGCTAATATGTCTGTTTACTTGACAGCTGTCATATCCAACCGGTCTGACACCTCTTCAGATCTGTCAGTAGTTTATTAGAAACCGGATCAGCCGGTAACCATAAAGCAAACTCTATATAAGAGACAGATTGGAAACTATAAAAAAAATGAAAGAAAGGAATTATGTGAAGAGAAACAGTTTCAGATTTGTTTTACAAAAAAGATTTAGATTCCAATCTAAATTTAAGGAAGAAGCTGACTGAAGATCAACTTCAACAGCAATAAGATCCACCTTATTTTGTTCTATCAAGTAGCTTTCAGAAGCTAAGTCAGGTTCGATCAGAAGGATCAGTTCAGTCAAGAACTGATCAAGAAGGCTTCACTAATAGAGGAATCTAGCTGGTGAATTTGTTTATTTCTTATTACATTCTATTTCTTGTAAGATTAATTATCAGATCTTAGTTGTAAGCCTGAAATTATAAAGGCTGGGGTAGGAATGTTTGCCTGAGGTGTAGGACTTGTGGAAAGTCTGAGTTGTAAGCCTAGTTATAAAGGCTGAGGTAGGGCTTAGGCCTGAGGTAGGATTCTGGGGAAAAATCTAAGGTAGGACTTGTTAAGTGTGAGCTTTAGGAACCATTTTGGTTCTGAGTTTGTAAGATCTGGGGATCTGAGCCAGTTGAAGGAAGTTAGGTTGAATTCAGTTATCTACTGGATAGGCGGAGGGGGAAAGTGGATGTACCCATATCTTGGGGAACCACTATAGATCTGGTGTTTGCTGTGATATGTTTATATTCTGCAATTTTGACTAATCTGTATTGGATGATAATCTAACTGTTGTCCTAAAAAGGAATTTAAAAGATTAGAACCTATTCACCCCCCCCTCTAGGTGTTTAGGCTCTTGAAACAAAGTCTTTCAGCCACCTCCACCGCCACCTCCATCGAGGTGGTGACTATCATTGGGCGGTGATATGGCCGCCGGAGGGGCCATTTCCGGCGAACCCGGCAATTCGTTTTTCTAGGAAAAACTAGGGGAAATCTCCAACCGACTGGGCTCAATTGAGCCCGATCCTTTGCCCTATTAATTCCTAAGATTTACCCATAGAAGGAGTAGAGGGGGACATTAGTGGTTGGCTGGAGTCGGGCCGATCATCGAGTTTCCATGGATGGTGGTGGCACCATTAGGTGTTCTGCAATAACACTTTCAACTTGCTCGGTTCCTTCAGGTAAGGTGTGGAAAAGATAGCCATGGGTCGAGGGATGCGTTTAGGTTGATCATATGGGGAAGGGGAAGGGCCTAGCACTGATGGCCATCAATGGCCATTAAAGGCTTATTTCGGCCATGGCTTGGGGGGGGGGGGGTGTACCCGAGCTCAACCAAGTGGGAAATAGCTGGAAACTCCTCTTCCCCTGGAGAGTTGAATCTAGCAGTAAAGGGTGGCCCTTGGCTTCCCTATGCCATGGATGGCTTTTACTCCCTCATACTCTCTCCTCCATTAAAGAGAAATGAAGCTTTCTCTCTCCTGATCATCAAGGATGAGTTTGATGATAAATTCAGCCTAATAGCATCCCATTAGCTCATAATATTAAATAAATTAAATTAGCCCAAGTGGATAGGGCTTGAGCTTGGGTTAGCCCATTTGAACAAATTTGACCTAACACTAGTGTAGAGTTGACCTTGGTCAACTTGACCTTTTGGGTTGCCTCGAATGGGTACTTGGTGACCCATTGGCCTCCCCTAAGGTCTAGGAAGGGTTGGGTAGGGTTGGCTTGGCACCTTGGAGGTCACTTGCCCCTTAGTTAAAGCACTTTGACCACATTAGGGCTAGGGTTGACTTAGGTCAACTTAGCCTCTTGTGTTGACCCCAATGGGTCCTTGGTGACCCATTGACCTCACTTCATGGTTAGGAAGGCATGTATGGGGTCCACTTAGCTAAGGGAAGGTCAATTGATGCTAAATTGGCCAGTTTGACCCATTTAGGGTTAAGGTGGACTTAGGTCATCTTAACTACATTGATTGCCCCCAATCGGTCCCTAGTGACCCTATGGACGACCCAAGATGTTTGGGGTTTTATGGTGGGTTCATGGAGTCAAGTTAAAGCCTTAAGGTCAAACCCTAGGTCTTGTGGTGAGGTTGTGCTATAGGCTGACCAAGGTGATTTTCACATTGAGCCTTGTTCACATGGCCTTTTGAGCTTTTTAGGGTTTTGTCATGACCTAGTCATGACAAAACAACTCCTAGGTGTTTAGTTGGAAATGGGATGTTACAAATCCCAATAAACAAAAATTAAAATTTTGTCCCCGAAATTCACTACAGGCCTGTGGGGTATCTGCTGAGAGTATGTGAATGCAACATCCCTTTGGAAGTTGACTGTACACCTTACCCGAAGAGATCTAGGTACTTCTGCTACATCAGCTCAGTGTCTCCCATGTATACTCCTCTTGTCCATGGTACTCCCACATAATCTTGACCACCGGAACCTTCTCATAGCGCAAGACTCACACTACTATATCAGGGTTACCCCAACTATCTTGGTCATTCTATCCTCGAACTTCCACTCTAACTCAGGATGTGATTATAATAGTTCCCCAAAAACCCTTGCAGTGGCCTACACCAGCCGATAAACCTCACAATGCATCACAAAATCCATGACATTTTCCTTCACTCTGGGGAGTTACATGTTCCGAGATACACTATGCTTCCGGTGATAAGATTTCTTGTTTTTGTGGGTAGGCAATGGCTCTATAAAATCCCCACTTCCCAATCATATTCTTATTCCTACAACTTTGCCCGAGTAGCATCAAATATGGTTTACTCCAATTTTACTATGTTTACGGCGCAATGTTTTCTAGATGGTGTCTAAGGGAAACCAAATCATTAAATAATTTGCCCAATAAACAAAGGACATGCCCCCAATAAACAAAAAATAAGCCCTTACCTACCTTGGGCTAAGTATCTTTGATATTACATATTATATCCATCCTAGTTGGGTGCACAATCCCTAAGGCATCAACCCTAGATTTGGGGTTCCATCCTTAAACTTGTTGATATACTCCAGACTTTAAACTCTCTAAGTCGTATTTAAGATAACCTTATCATGGTCAAAATGTTCCCAATACCAAATGGGTCTCTTCCGAACTTGAATTCCTATCCGACCCTTGGTGTTTTTCTTGGTGGTTGTCTCCGGGTAATCTTGTTACTGGTACGATGGTTGATACAAAGTGTCTTATGCCATTCTACTAATTGATTATTGACCTCAATTCTCCTTAAGGGAGTTCTACCGGTTTGAGTAATCCTTGATAGGGACCGTAGGGACACCTGAGTTTATGTCTTAGGTAGCCATTCTCGTGTTAAACTCCTCCTTTATTCACTTTGGGTATCTCCTTACCTTAACAAAGTTCATACCGAAGGTCTATTTCCGACTAGGGCATACTATAAGTTGTCATGGTTAGTCATGTGTACTAGTGGGTTTATTATAACTCATTGTCTAGAGAATTATGAGATCTTTATAGCCAGAGGTGCTCCCTACTGGGGGCAGGGTTTGATGCAGGTTACAAAGAAGAATTCAAATTGTTAGCAAATGTACAAGTGGAACTAATGATCAAAGTGGACTTTTACATGTGATTCCCCTTTTGGGCACACAATTGCTTCTGTTGCTAGTTTGTCCGCAAACTAAGCTCGTGCGGGGTGGCCTAGGGATTTTGTAGACTTCTTCTCTTTGGATTGATGTTTCCTCTAATATAAGTTTGTAAGACCACTTTTTTGTTTTTAAACCACCAGGGACTTATGACCAGAATCGTCATTTTGTGGTGACACTGACACTCGAGAAGGTCGCCAAAACAAAACGGCGATCCTGCCGGCCTTTACGATCACCAATGAGAAAGAAAATTATACATAGTTCAAATAAAACCAAGTCCACAATCACATATAATATGAATTATAAGAAATCACTACAAGTCCAGATGATATTATAAGTACTAAAATAGAACAGTACAAATAAATATAAACGAGCTCAAGCCCAATACATCAAATCCTCACTACAAACACTCACAGAAGCTAAGTAAACTAATCACTCACGGAACCAGTAGCTGGTGCTCCTGTGCAATACTAGCCCACCTCCATGAGCACCGTACTCCGCTGGTGCTGTATGCCCTACTGCTGCTCGCTGTCTCTAATGCGGACCCCTGAAATGTTGTGGTCGTCGACCATTAGTCAAAAATACGAAGTCTTATCATCCCCCATCCCTCCACCATGGCTCATAGGAACCGAGCGGGGAGAAGGAAAGGGAAGCTGTCAAGGTAGAGAGTACAAAGGAGTCATGTGGCGGTGGAGCTACTCGAGTAGTTATTTATAATGGTTATAGAACAAATGAAGAGAAGTACAAAGTAGTAGTTCTATGATAACAAGCAGTGATGGTAGAAAGTAAAGCAGAGCAGTAAGTATATGGAAGGTAAAGTAAGAAACAAGTAACCTTAACTTATATGAATGCCCATACAAATTTATAAGTTTAGGGGTCTTTTGCAAGGCTCCCATCATATAAAAATTCCATAAATGATTTATGCGATTTGGTGTCTGTTTATATGCAAGTATGAGTGTAGTGTTATGTTATGCCATGATTCATGCAAGTGCAACAAACACACCCAACTCTATGAACACAGACCTTTAGTTCCCCCCATTTGGGAAACTAGCTTCACTCCCAGGAACCTCCATAGTAGCAAACAGAGATAGTGGGTCGGGCCCCCCCCACTCCTAGGCTGGTATCCACACTACCATGCCTAGCCCTTATGTATGCCTCTAGAAGGACACAACCCAGAGTCACAAAGTACTAATACTGGCCATATCCACCAGACATCCTTTGGCTAAGTGTCAACCACACCCGCCGAGTCAGCGTATCAACGTCGGTGTGAACGACTGTCCCATACCGAAGACCAGCCACCTTTGCTCATGTATCCAAGAAATTTCGAGCCATCAGCTCCCCGGACTAACCCGTCTGTTATAACTACCATCGAACCTACCGATCGGATAAAAAAACAAACTAACCTCCCGAGTATACGGGGTGTGTGAAGGTGAACCACTAGTTATACTAATTGCTCTTTAACAGTAATTATTTCTTACTGTTTAGGTTAGCCCAGGACTGCCCCGGGCATACCCGGTGAAGGGTTCTCAAAGGGCACTAGGAACTATGATGGTAGCTGAAGCCTATCGTTCCCTTTCACAAGGCACTTATTATTATTGGTTGTTACCCAATTCCCGATCCTTTATTATTATACTGGAACTAACCCTAGTGTATTTTGACCCTCTCTCTTTGCACAGGAAGGACGATCTATCATCGATCCCGAGCACCATTTAACAATAGTCAACCAACACTCTCCTCATCACGACTTATAATGAAGCTCTACTTTTCACCTTACTAAGCCAACAAACTATTAATCCCAACTTAGTATGATTATCCCACATGTTATCGCTATTCTGCAGTTTACTATATGCAAACCAACCTAAGCTATATGATGTACATGATAGTAGGTAGTCCAATTTTCATCCAAAAGACCTGAGATAATTATTGTGGGTCTACCATGACATATTTAGATTAAATCCAGAAACTTATAATTTTCATAATTAATTTGGAATTTATTAAATTTTTACAAATGTTAGGCCATGGGTAATTTTGAACATGAAGTACAAGATTTCCATACGTTATGGCCACCCAAAAATTATGAGAACTATATGATAGAAGAATATCAGGGAATGCCAAATTTCATAAATTTTTATTAATGTATTATCCTCTTAGTAATAAATCCATAATAAATCTAATAATTAAGGGTAAAGAAGAAGGTACTATAATTTATCATCAGAAAATTATGGAAAAATAACTGAATCTTAAGGGTGACCAAAATGGACCTCTGACCAAATATCATAATTTTTCAACCTCATTAGATTCCAAAATAAAATCAATTATTTTTACTTAGAAACAAACACCTTCTAAAGCAACCCCTGTAAACAAGGTTCCAAAAATTCCACAAAATTTACAGAGCTTTACAATGTCATAAAAGATCATCTGACTAAAATTTCATGAGTTTCCAGTAAGAGGTTAATTTATAAGAAATTCCTTAATAGATTGAGCAACTTGATGGGTTGTGAATGAAGTACTCCAATTATTGATCTAAAATTCATAATAAAAGTTTTAGGGCATTGTTATAGTCTTAAAACATGACTGACTAAATCTCATGCAATTTCAAGGTTAGAAAGTCATATATAAAAATTCTTCAAAAAACCCATGATAGTGAACTTTATAAAGGTACCTATTTGTAAACTCATCCCAACAACATGTACAATATTTCAGAGATTAATATGACTATAAAAATGACTCCTACCATCTTCGATTGGATGTCCAAGGTCCTAGGACCCCAAAATTATTCTTTAAGGAGCAAGGTCTTAATTAGGCATAAAGTTATTTAAGTGGGGCGCAGGAGTCCAACTACCACCTACAACATCCCTAGGGCATTACTCCACCCTAGAAACCCAGTGGGTAAACCCCAAGTCCAAACAAGGACTAAACACCCCAAGTCCTTCACAAACCCTAAAAAGCTCAATCTAAGGCTTGAACTAGGGCACTAGGGGTTAACCACCCTAACCCACCCCATTCTCTAAAATAGGGTGACCCTATTGACATTGGGACTCTACCAAGAACCCCAACCCCTTTGGGTGAGGATTGGCCCCTCCATGCCTCAAGAATCCAAAACCTTAATCTCCCCCTTAAGGGTCCAAACTTTAGTCACATCAAAACCAGATCAAATCATACTAAAATGGGTTGATATTTTAAATAGTGACTCATGATGTCCCCTACGACCATCCACCAAATTTTTGGGGGTTGGTCAGGTAATTAGACCCCTTAATTAAACTATGCTAGATTATGAAATTATTTCCAAAATAATAGAAAAGTTTTCTCAAAAAATTCTCATTTTTGGATATGTCTTAGGTATAGATATGATTGACTCCCTGCCCAAATTTCAAGTCATTTGGAAATGTGGTTAAGTGGGGGAACTCATTTTAATATCTAACTAGCCCTAAGTATAGACTGCACCATTTTGGGTGCTTAGGTCTGACCTGAACTCCAAAATTGTTCAAATAAATTTTAAAAAAAAACTAGACTCATAGAGTTACAAGTTTTATGTTGACCACATTTTTTGAAATGGCCTCGAAGTATTTTTAATTTAAATCCTAAAGAAACTGATATTCTATGACAAAATATTCATATAATACAATTAATAAAATTTGATCTGCACATATCTTGAAGCAGATCGGGCAGCTGCTGACCTTCTTCCACCTCCAGCCAATGGCCACAATTAGCCCGACTTGGAGCAAGTTCCACCAGCTACCTCCGGCCACCCGGCCACCTCCCTGGCGGGCCCCCGCCCCTACCACCTCCGTTGAGGTGGTAGTTATCGTTGGGCGGCGGTACAACTGCTGGAGGGGCCGTTTCCGGCGATCCTGACACTTCATTTTTCTCGGAAAAACCAGGTGAATTATCCACCTGATCGGGCTCAATTGAGTCTGATTCTTTACCCTAGCAAATACAAAGATCTACCCATGGAAGGAGTAGAGGTGGACCTTAGTGGCGGGCTGGAGTCAGGCCGATTGTTGAGTTACCATGGACGGTTGTGGCGCCGTTGAGTGTTCTGCCACAACACTATCAACTTGCTCGGTTCCTTCCGGTAAGGTGTGGAAAAGATAGCTCTGGGTCCAAGGATGCTTTTAGGTTGATCATATGGGGATGGGAAGGGCCTAGCACTTATTGCCATCAATGGCCATTAAAGTCTTATTTCGTCCCTGGCTTGGGAGCGGTGAACTTAGGCTCAACCAGGCTGGGAAATAGCTGGAAGCTCCTCCTCTTCCCCTGGAGAGTTGAATCCAGCAATAAAGGGTGGCCCTTGGCTTCTCTATGCCATGGATGACTTTTACTCCCTCATTCTCTCTCTCCTCCATTAAGGAGAAATGATGATTTCTCTCTCTTGATCATCAAGGATGAGTTTTATGACAAATTCAGACTAATGGTAGCCCATTAGCTCATAATATTAAATAAAATAAAGTTAGCCTAAGTGGATAGGGCTTAAGATTGGGTTAGCCCATTATAGCTAATTTGACCTAACACTTGTGTAAATTTACCTTTATCAATTTGACCTTTTAGGTTGCCCCCAATGGGTCCTTGGTGACTCATTGGCCTCCCCAAAGGTATAGGTAGGGTTGGGTAGGGTTGGCTTGGCACCATGGAGGTCATGTGCCCCTTAGTTAGGGAACTTTGACCACTTTAGGTCTAGGGTTGACTTGGGTCAACTTAGTCTCTTGGGTTGACCTCAATGGGTCCTTGGTGACCTATTGACCTCACTTCAAGATTAGGATGGCATGTGTGAGGTCAACTTAGCTAAGGGAAGATTAATTAACCATTAGTAAGCCATTTTGACCAATTTAGGGTTAAGGTGGACTTAGGTCAACTTGACTACATTGATCTTATGGACTGCCCAAGGGGTTAGGGGTGTTGTGGTAGGGTAATGGATTCAAGTTAAAGCCCTTAGTTCAAACCCTAGGTCTGGTGGTGAGTCTGTGCTATAGGCAGATCAAGGTGATTTTCACCTTGAGCCTTGTTCACTTGGTCTTTTGAGATTCTTAAGGTTTGGTAAGGACCTAGACATGACAAAACCACTCCAAGGGGTATAGTTGGGAATGGGATGTTACAGTTAACTACCGACATTTAATTATACAAACAAAAGTAGAACATAACTTATAGTAATGCCCATACAGATTTATATGTTAAGTATCGACTTAACAGAAAGTAACTCATCATATAAAAGTTCCAATACAAATTTATATGATGAGGATCTGATGCGGTGCAATGCAATGCAATGATGGTTTATGATGCACCCATACAACTCACACACCTTGATTTACTATGTCGACATAGTCCTTTAGTCCCCACTTTTCGAGCAGGTAGCTAACCTCTCAGAAGTCAACCGTCATGGCCAAACGGTGATGGTAAAGCGGTCATCTCCACTACTAGGAGGGTATCCACACTACTTGGCCTAGGCCTCCATACGCCTCAACACTAAGAACACAATAGCGGAGCCTCTACATACTATGACTCAGAAGAGTTCTCGGGTAGATGTGCACTAAGAGACAAACCCAATTGGCCTATCATCGTTGCATAGAAGGAGCCATTAGGAGCATATCACCAAATACCAAGCCCAACCGTCCACTGACATAGAAGGAACCTTGGGAATTAGCATCGAGGACCAAGCTTAACTACCCAAGGTATATCTACCAACTCCCATCAGTGTGACAACTAGTGAGCCCATAGACCTATCACACTATCCATAACCCAGGATTATGACACCGTATGTCAACACACACCGCATGAAATTACACTTAACCATGCCATCAAACATCCAAGGGCTCCAACCGAGTCCCTTCTGATCAAACTAATCCTGTGCTCAAAAGCACGCAAGGGCTTCACACTGAGTCCCTTATCATCATAACAAATCCGTGCTAAAAAGAATGCAATGGATCCACACTGAGTCCCTTATCATCATACCAAACTCGTGATCAAAAGCATGCGAGAGCTCCACACTGACTCCCTTTATAAAAACTTACTCGTGTTGCAACACGCAAGGTTTCGTCATAACCTAAGATATCAAATCCTTTCGATTGCCATACGACCGTCAACGCTACTCGTAGGAAGTTAACACAACTCTAAGCAGTTGACTTATTCCAATCATACTTTCAATTCACAAGATCAATAAGCTCATAGCATGACCATGGGCATAATATTCATCTAGCCCCTTTTCTATGTTTAACATGCGCACACACATCAAATCATTTATCTTTCAACACATCTTGTTTTTTGAAACGATCAACAAAACATATATGTTTCTAAATAATTAATAATCTGGTACAAATACACACCATAACTTCTTTCATTGTTTATACTTCATCACTTGCTATATTGCATATAATGTACAAGAGCACCAATTAATCTTCCAATACATATCAACCATCATATTATTATTGTATGCACTTTCATTGGATTGCATAGATAAACCATTTGTACATCCAAGGTCTATCAAAACACATACATAATGCATTAGCTTATCACGGTTTCTTAAACTAGATTCTCCCAATGCCAGATGTCTTCCATTGCTATGACTTCCTACCAAGTCCAAGATTCAAACACCAGGCTAGCACATCAACTACTTAGACAAAAAATCTATCTTGGCCTTATGTTATTTCAACACAGCAAATTCCATCGCACTTTACGGGAGCCATATTGCTCACTAGTAAATTTACAACAATCTGTTTGAAAGGTATTTCCGAGAGCTACAAATTTGGTGTTCAGCCCAAGACCTTGAAGTGCTCGTATCATGGCATAAATCGGCACGAAGCACGCTGCGTACAAAAATCAGATTTCTGCACGCATCTTAAAGTTGAATGAACGACAGCAGTTCGTCTTCTTCCTCTAGCCATTTATACAAAGATACATTCAAATCGTCCTCCTCCCTTATCCACCCTCAATAGACCACCATTCTTCACGAAACCAAGTCCATCGTCCTCATAATGAAAAGAGGAAAGGTTGAAGACAAAAAAACTCTAGGACAAAGGTTCTATCATTGTCTCTACCTAAAAGATGTTCATCACGCACAAAAGTCAAGATCTCTTGAGCGGACATCTCTCATATAATATATATAAAGATCTTGCACCAAGGGAGAGGGTAGGAAGATCACCTCATTTTTGTCCATAGATCTGATTCTTCTCCTTGGCGACATGACGACGTTTGATCCTCTTCAAATCACCCTCCTGGAGACAAGGAACACCGAGAGAAACGACATCAGGGTTCCTCCCGAAAGGTACGGTACCCGTGCTTCAGTCGTCCATCTTGGAAATCAACCACTAGAAATATCTTTGTCCTTGTTGAGCTCAGCACCAAAAGAACGACTCTACAAGGTAGAGTTCTGCTAGGGTTTTCGTGTATTCCTTTTTATAAGGAAACATTAGTGTTTTGGTTACTTTGCCATGCATCATTCAATCATTTGTTAGCCCATTATTACATAAAATAATTCTTGCTCTACAGATCGGTCATAAGGATTCACTCAGCACAAAACACAAACCCAGTTCAGCCCGTAAGTATTAATCAGCAAACACAGCCTAGGCTAAAATTCTTCTAAGTCAAATTCATCTTATACGTCAAGTATCAGTCGACGAACTCGTCGAGTATCCTCGACGATATCCGATGAATCGTAGGAATCCTCTGTGTCATCTCGACGAATCAGCTAAACATTTTGATAAATCCTTCAAAATTCCACAGGCAAAAAATCCTCGAAATCAATGCATCATCTACGTCGAGTATCACTCGATGACTGCCCACCAGTCAATGCACTCGATGCTTATCGAGAAGTGTGGTGAACACTCGATGGCTGCCCACCTATCGATGCACTCGAAGATCGTTGAGAGGTGTCGTGAACAATTGAGGCCTACCCACCAGTCGACTCACTCGATGCTCGTCGAGAGGCATTCTGAACACTCAACACCTGCCCACCAGTTGATACACTCGATGCACGTCGAGAGGTGTTGTGAACACACAATTCATGCCCACTAGTCGACGCACTTGATGCCCGTCGAGAGGCGTCCTTAACACTCGATGCCTGCCCACCAGTCGATGCACTCGACACTTGTTGAGAGGCATCATAAACACTCGATGTCTGCCCACTAATCGACATACAAGAAGCTCTTCGAGAGGCATCGTTAATACTCGACGCCTTCCCACCAATGAAACCCGAGCTTGAGTAAACACTCTTGACTCAAAAAAGCAAGCCCCTCTAGCACGAATCAGGATGTTATACTGGGACAGAATACTGAATACGAGACTAAATTTGTTGGTATATGAGGATCGAGCAAGATACTTAGGTCTGCTCTCCAAGTGTTCAATGCGGTTCGGAAGGGTAGAGAGTTATTCTTCACCCTGTTTGATGCTGCAGAGCCAAAATCCAGTATGAGTGATATCCCTATTATTTTGGAGTTTGTTGATGTTTTTCTTAATTATCTCCATGGGATTCTACCGCAGCAAGAGATTGACTTCATGATTGAGTTGTTGATAGGTGCGAAACCTGTGTCACTCTCACCGTACCGTATGGCGCCAAAGGAGATTGCAGAACTAAAGGTTCAGTTATAGGAGTTTCTAGAGCAAGGCTATATATGTTTAAATATATCACCTTCGAGTGCACCAGTCCTCTTTGTGAAGAATAAGGACAGAAGCTTGCGTCTATGCATTGACTACCATGAACTAAACATGTTGACGGAGAAGAACAAATATTTGATTCAGAGAATCGATGATCTATTTGACAAACTGGTTGGATCAACAGTCTATTTGAAGTTGGATTTGAAGTCCGGCTATTACCAATTGATGATCAAGGAAAGTTATTTTCTCAAGACAGTGTTTGACACACGCTATGGGCACTATGAATTCATTATAATGTTTTTTGTGCTCACTAATGCGACATCAGTGTTTATGGATTTGATGCACAAGTTTTTTATAGAGTATTTGGACTTGTTTGTGATCATCTTTATTGATGACATACTGGTATACTCTAAGTCGGAAGAGGAACATGTGAATCACCTGAGGTTTGCTTTACAAACCCTGAGAGGAATCGACTATATGCCAAGTTCTTTAAGTGTGAGTTTTGGCAATCTATTGTGGCTTTTCTTGGTCATGTAGTTAGTGGAGAGTGTGTTGTTGTGGATTCGGCAAAGATAATTATGATATAAGAGTGGCTTGTACTTGCTTCTTTAGAGCAAGTCAGGAGTTTCCTTAGACTTGCTGTCTATTATTGGTGCTTCTTAGAGAAATTTTTGAGAATTGCTTTACCTATCACTACATTGATAAGGATGAATTAGAAGTTCAATCGGTCTCCAGAATGCACGCAAGCTTTTGAGGAGTTTAATAGTTACCTGACCACGATGCCTGTATTGTGCTTGCCATATGGAACATCAGGCTTTGAAATTTATAATAATGCCCAAGGGAGCGGCTTAGGCGTTCTTCAGTAGTTTGGAAATGTTCTAGCTTATGGCTCTCACCAGCTGAAAGTGCATGAAAGGAATTATCTGATCCATGATTTTGAGTTAACCGTCATGATATTTGCATTTACACTGTGGCGGCATGACTTGTAAGACCCCCCCCCCCCTCTCGAAACACAAGACACGGTCAAGGGTAGTTTTATGCCTGAACAACCGCCTTGTGGTAGCATCAGCACACGAGATAATCAGTACCACCACTCGCATATTCTATTGGCTAATTTCCAATATGACAAACGCCATCCCAACATAAAAGAAGAACACAGAAGTCATAATCCACAGAAAGTAAATGTCCAAAATAGTACAATATGATAGGAAGCTACATCAGATACTATAATATCAGAGAACACGAATCTACCCAAAGGCTACCTCATCACGCTACAAAACTCATATCTATCATTGAAGGATGTGAAGGTATCGTCGTATCAGGCTCTGTCCCCATAGCCGAGCTGTGCTCCTTTACTAGGTGTTGTTATTGCTCCGTCTATAGGGTGTCCTCCTAAAAAGGTAGGTGTAGCAACCGTTAGTCATAAAGACTAAGTGGCTTCATATACGCTCACCCCAGTGACTCTTAGGCACCAGACGGAGGAAAAGAAAGAAGAGCAAAATATAGCAGTTATACATATATATCAAACAAGTGATAGGATTGTTTTGCTTATCTTGCAGTTCGTATATATCAGCACATCAATAATGAGCAAGTAACAACAGTAGATATCAATATATAAAGGCATATCTATTCTACCAGCACATCAATTCATAAGTACAGAATTTAAGTCAACAAATAAAAATATACATAAAAATTAATTGGTTAAGGATCGGGTACATGAATGTTACTCATCATATAAAAGTGCCCATACAATTTTATACGATGAGGATTTATGTGGTACAATGTATTAAAATGAAATGAATGCAATATGATGACTCACACAAGCTTACGCACACACACATTTTCTATGTCGACAGAATCTAGTTCCCACATTTTGAGAGGTAGATATTCTCTCTGGCATCACCCGTCATGGCCAAACGAGGAAGGTGGAGCGGGCATCTCCACTTATAGGAGGTTATGCACACTACCAGGCCAAGTCCTCTGTATGCCTCAATGATATCCTCCTCCAACTAGCAGATCTCCGACATATACCAAGATCCAAGCCCATTATGCCTAACAGTACTGAAGGGGTCTTCAGGATGTAAACACCAAAGATCACAGCCCAACCGACTCAATAGGCACAGAAGGGGTCTTGTGGATGTAAGCACCAGACAACACAACCTATCCTTCCTTGGCCCAACTACTAGTTTCCGTTTGTGTGACGACTGGTAAACCCGTTTACTTGCCACATTAATTATCAATACCATATTAGACACCATATATCAACACACACACACAAAAACAAACCTCATGCATTTCTAAGCTCCCAAGCATCCAAGGGCTCCAACCGAGTCCCTTCATATTAAATATTTCATATGCCCTTAAGCAAGCAATGGATCCTCCCCGAGTCCCTTTTCCACTTTAATATAGGATTATTTTTGCGCATTATTATTTCCTCAACACCGGAGGTCAATGGCCACAACCACCATTTAATCAAGGGGTATTTCTCTTCAAGACCTTATCTGATATTCAACGTACATCTTTCAAATAAATAAGCGATCATTTCAACCAAATCACATGTTTCGATCTTCAATCATATCTTTTTATGTCACGAGTGGTTTAGCCAATACAATTTTAAAAAGTGGTATCAAATATTCTTATGAAATTATTATTTGGAAAGGTGTCATCTTTAATATCATCAATAACATAATGGAAAAATCTCATAAGCTTTCAGTCAATAATATAAGATAATAAAAATAAACATCAACCCATCACTCTTGTGCATCATAGATTACTAAAACATGATTTTTGGAAGATATAATTCACCAAAAATTACATGAAACCAAAATCAAAAAGATATTTTCAAGGGCAACAACTTTTGTGTTTATTCTTGGGTCCAAATCTAAACCCATCACACCTGAAATCGGGTTTCAGTCTAGTTGTGTACACTTGGACAGAACCCATCCTGTATAAACATAATTTTAATGCAAAAACTTCAGATACACTTTCAGAGAGCTATAAAGTTCCTCAAAAAAGTTGTAACCATCCATTAGAAATCTCTTTCCGAGGGCTACAACTTTCAATTTGAGCCAAAAACCTAATTCAGAAGGGATCATACCAAAAATTGCCCTTAAATTCTATTGTTCATAGAAAATAGATTTTTATTCAGCACTTTCTGCATGCATCATAAAGATGGATGGACGGCAATGGTTCTTTTCCTTCCTCCAGTCATCATACAAGGCACGTACAACTTCTCTCCTCCCTTTGTCCCTCATTAGAACACTTTTCTTCACGAAACCAAGTCTGCCATCTTTGTAATGAAGAGAGGAGATGATTGAAAAAATCTTCGCGGCGATCGACACCTTAGAATGAAAGTCTAGTGTGGTCCTTCCTAGGAAAACTACATTAACTCTCAAACCAAGATCTCTTGAGCTGATGTATCTCCTATATTTTGGATCTGAAGTTCTAGCACAAAGGGAGAGGGTAGGAAGCACACCTAGTTTCCGGCCATGGACCGAGTCATTCTTCTTGGTGGCATAACAGTGTTCTGTTTCGGGCAGTACAGTCATGTTCGTCATTCTTCTAGAAGATGGGGAATAAGTTGGCTAATGAAGAAAGCCCTTAGGGTTCAGATTATTCGTTATAAAGAATTGCTGGTGATTTAGGATTGAAAGTTTCCATGCCATGTGTCACTTTTCTATTGGACCAATCTATTATATCTCAAAATGACATTTACCGAAAAGATGGAACCATTTACGCATCGTATGCATAGTTCCCTATAACACCCTTATTTTTTGGTGTTTATTTTAATTCCAGTAGTGACGTATTTTTGATATCAGGGTGTTATATTGACGCGTAGTTAACGAGTGTCATTTGATGGGGCATAAGTTTTATCATGGTTTTTTCTATGTGGTTGGTTTAGTTTAAGTTGTGCACCTTCCCTCGCAAGCTGGGTCTGTTTTGATGACTCGGTGGAGCTTTTTATAGGAATGTTGTGACGTTTTTTATTCGGGTGATTTTTTACCGTAGTTTGGTTTTTCGGATTTGGATTTCGACTTTGCCGTTAGATTCACAGCGTCAGTAGTTAGCTATGGTGCGATTTTCATAATTTTCCGAGTTGGTTTAATATCGGGTTATTTTGGGGTAATTGATTAATGATTGTACTATAATATTAATATTTATATATGAATATATATATAGCTGGTTGTAAAGGTCGCATCAAAACCCTATTCATCTTCTTCATGAACTCGAGCGGTGGCTTTTTTGCAACAGGAGCATATTGGAACACCCTATTACTTATTTGGGTCAGGATCACTATGTCTGTTAGGAATGTTGCATTGACCTAGTTGTATAGTGTAAAGGTCAATTAGTTTTAAGTTTTAGGACTTAGGTTTGAAGTTTACCTCAAGATCTCCAAGCTCTGATGAGAAGCATGAATTCTAGTAAGGATTGACATATCATCGAACCCAGCTCGACGATAGTCGAACTCAGCTCAACGAGGTCGTCAAATCCAGTTCGATGATCTATGAGCTCTGGTCGACTATCTCAGAACTCTGTTCAGCGATCTCTATTGAAGACCATTTTCAATATCTTTGAGCCCAGTTCAACGATAGTTGAGCTCAGATCGACGATAAATTTTTGAGGTCGACATTTCTGGGATTTCTATTACTTTGTTAAGGCTTTCAAATGATTTCAAATCAGAGCATTTAATGATGAAGATTTGTAGCCATTTTATCATATCTGGAGTAAGTTTCAAGGGAAGAAATAAGGAATATATTTATTCTCTTTAATTCATTTCTTCCAGAGACAGTTGATAGATATGGGATTTCCTTTATGACTTTTCTAACGGATCCAAGGACGATTGCAGCAATTGATTTCAGACAAGAAGAGAATATATATTATTATTATTGGTCTGATCAACAACAACATACAGACAGAGTAATAGAAGAAGCTTTTGTGATCAGCAATCAAGTTTTTCATTTTTGGTCTTCATTCCTCATTCTCCAGACACACATAATTCAGTTCTTACTGAATCATTATTTTCTAGAGCCATCTCTTTTGAAGACCTATCATCCTTGCAAAGCTTCTCTTCCCGATCCTTTATTAATCTCAGGGGGAGCTTTGACAACATCATCAACTTGTGCTTCTCTTTGATAGTTGACAGAGAAGACAACTCATTTCTTTTTCTTTTTCATTACTGTAAAACGGTTTTTGAACTCACTTCAAAAGTTCCTGTTTTGGTTCCTAAGACCTAATCAAAACTCAGTGGTGGAAAGACACCTGATCTAAAAATCTGGTTTGTTTTTTGAGCACCTTATCAAAAGCTTATTGGTGCCAGGACACCTGATCAACTCATCCTGCAGTGGATTCCTACCAAGGGTTGTAGAAGAGTGGATGTACCCAGATTTTGGGGAACCACTATAGATCTTTGTGTCTTTGGGTTGTTTTTTATTCTCTTTGCTATGTGCTGTGAATTTGTGTTTATGTTACTTTATTTAAAAACTCCTTTTTAAAATCACACTACACTAAGTAAATCATAAGTCTTCCACTGCCAAATTATTCTTAGTTGCAAAATTATTTTAATACACTCTATTCACCCCTCCTCTAGAGTGAAGGGTTGATCTTACTCTCACTTTCTGAGTGGACAGCGGACTTTGCGTGCGTTCGGTCGGCAGTAGAGTGTGCTCGGGTGGCCGTTTTCGTCGACAGAGTAGAGATTCGGAAAGCTCTTGGCGAGAGCTACGCGATCATGGTAATTTTTCCCCATTTTCCCAGTTTTTAGGCCTTAGGGTTAGCCATTTTTACCTCTTTTATCCTCCAAAAGTTTTAGGAAGCATTGCTAGGACTTTTCACGGCAGATCCTTAACGCGGTGCGAGCGGCCGACAATTTTTCAGAAGTTTCAAGGCAAGTAGATTTACTCCATTGCATGTCTATTTCCATCCGTGGTTTATCCTTATTTTCTTTGCCCTTTCTCCTCCTTTATAGGGTAGGAGTAGCGTAAGTTAAATCATGAAAGAACCCCTAGGTTAGGGCAAGATTTAGGCCAAGCCAACGAGATTAGGGTTAGCGATTTAAGGAATTTTTGGTCTGTATCAGTGAACAGAAATCTTTGGGTTTCGGGTAAGTAAGATTCGATGAATTTCGTAGACAAATTCTTTGTATATCATAGGTCAGTTTGCCGAGTATCGACGATAGGAATTTGTCGAGTATAAGTGATAGATTCGACATATATCGTAAGGAAAATTCGTCAGGTAAGGTGAAGTTTAGTGTAAGGAAGATTCAGCATGTATCGTAAAGTAGAATCCGTTGAATATCATAGATAAGTCAAAGAATAGATCGACGAGTATCATCAATAAATCCTCGAATATAACGAGTTAGGTAAGGAAAGTTAAGCGTGTATCAGTTGAAATCATCGAGTATCACTAGTGTTTTTCGCCGAGTATAGTAGAATTCGCCGAGTATCATCGTACGATTCGTCGAGTATCATTGTAATTTGTCGGTTATACTCGCTGAATTTGGCCAAGACTTAGAATATTTTTCCATTGCGAGTAGGAATCATCGTGTATGGTCCTTAGAGTGATTTTAGAGATTGTTTGGGTATTTCTTTGGGTTTAGGCTTGGGTTTTGGTTTGGGGTGTTTGGGTATGTTGTTTCTTGGGCTATAAAGGTTGGCAGTAGTTAAAGAACCACCAACCAGATGCCGGTTTGTGAGTTATTACACTTGGTAGTTTGGTTTGGTCTTTGTTTTGTGGCCTGTTGGGTTGTGTTGGGCCAGGTGGCCACCTACGGAGTGCCTTTGTGAGATGTTTGGGTCTGGTAGTTCGGGTTTGGACATTTTGGTCTCTGACCCGGCCCGGTTTTTTATCCTAGTGTTAATGAATCACATTTTTGAGCTGTTTTGTACTCAGTTTTCTTCTTAGATAAGTTTATGCGATTTCATGCTAATCTTTGTAGATTTAATCGAATCATGGCTTCGTTAAGCACTTGGTGCATTGTTCTTTTAACTACTTTATTGCAGACTTTTATTTTACCTATTTATATTAAGCTAATCTGTTGTGGCTTCAGCATTCCTTATAGTTGGGTTTGGTGGGCCCTTTCTTGCCTTTATACTTATTACCTGCTTATTTTCATTGCCACTTTTATTTTCCTGCTGAGGTGTTCTTCTTTTGAATGCCTCAGGTTCAGGGTTGTAGCCGGTGGAGCGGCTATGTTGGGTGGTAGTGTTTAGACTGCAGTTGTTGTAGTGGTTTTCCTCACTATCATGAGGTAGTTTGTAGTTTTGGTTTTTAGTTCAGACTTGCATACTTTCAATGGGTTCGTGGCAGGTTGTTGACGCCGACTAGTAGTTTCCTCTGGAATATTAAATACTTTGCTAGCTGCTAGTTTACCTCTTTGTGGTTGTTTTTTACTTTCTCTCTGGGAAGGTTGTATGCTAAGTTGAATGTTAGGTATTTTAAAGTATAAAAATTACTATCATTACTTCATACATGCCATATTTGAAATTCAAACCACTATATTTAACGATTGTAAAAGCTACGTACTTTCATAACTATTATAAATTTAGAGTCTTGCATTCCATAAGTTGTCCTCTAGACATGTTTATACACATGTAGGACGTCTAATCTTGTAAAGAAAGTATTTTCCGCATCTTATAACTATATTTTTCTCGTGGACTAGATGAGTCATTGAGCCGAGGGATATGGCTAACCCTTTAACTTTAACTGGATTTTCTCTAAATAACTTATAGATCTTTTATAAAGTGTTAAGTTAGAGTTTTTCTCGTGGTCCCCAGCAGGTTGTTTTCCCTTACTATGATATATCATTAAATGTGGAGAAAATACGGGTTGTGACAGTTGCTATTAGGGGGATAGGCTGTTTGATAGTTGATCAAAAAACTATCTCAGGTTTGTGTTAGTTGTCTAAGTTTCATTTCATATACACACCGATGTGTCATCAGTACGTCTTGGCTAAAGCATGAAAACTACACTCATATGCATGATAAGAAGTATATGGGGCATATTACGTAGTATGTGATGCATAATATGTGTTTGTATATTGATCCTCATAGGAGGCAACATGTGATTGTTACGTAATATGGGATGCATAACATTGTCACGTGAATGCACATTAGATTTTGATTTTCATTGCATGCGATATTATGTAGTATGGCATGCATAATATTTCACATATACACAACTCATAACATGCATTAATGCCTTTTTAGTTTGCATAACACAACATGGACGACATAACATTGCATCAGCACACGTGATAAGCTAACGATTTACATGATGACACACGTACACACATGAATTTCAGTAAAAAGGAATCAGAATTCATGCATTCATGGTATAGGCACATTAGTTAGTAGGATAATGGTATATCATACTATGTTTAGGCATGACATCATAAATGAATATCACAGAGCAAGTTAGTAGCAAGAGCAACTATTTAATTATGTATTGTCTAAACTAAGTTGTTTGGTTCTAGCAGTTAAACTAGGTTTTTATTAGATATTAAATATTCGTTTAGATGACGCCATAGCGTCCGGTTACGAGGTTGGATCCCCAGTAGGAGGGAGAATCGTCTGGTGCCCAAATTGAGGACATGATAGAAGGATTGCGGCAGAGCAATGAGGCTCTATCGAGGCAAATATTGTAGATACAGTCGCAAATCCAGGCGCTGTTGTTGGTTGTTGTTAGTCAGACGCCTAGAGTGTAGGACCCGGCTGTGGTTCAAATCGTTCATGTTCCCCCTGCTCCTCTGGTGCCCTCAGTTTTGTTGCCACTAGAGATGATGTTATTTCGCATTTCTAGAGACAAGGACCTCATACCTATGATGGTAGAGCAAATTTTATGGCTTTGGATGATTGGATAATAGCCATCGAGGAGATGTTTGCTTACTCAGGAGTTTCAACGGACCAGAGAGTAATGGTTTCTGTGTATCAGCTCAAGGGACTTGCAAAGAGTTGGTGGATGAGAGAAAGAGAGAACCTTAAGGATGGGTGTTCATTGGAATCATTTATGGAATTGTTGCTTGAAAAGTTTCTGCCGTTGGTCGAGAGGGACTGTTTGATGAATGATTTTACACACCTTAAGCAAAGGCAACTAACCGTTAGCGAGTACAAGGTAGAGTTCAGCAAAATGTGCTAATTTTCCCCTGATATGGTGTCTTCGGAACCTAATCGAGTTAAACGTTTTTTAAGTGGTCTTAGGAATGACATGTAGTAGCTAGCTAGTGCTTATGGATCCTAAATATATGCTAAAGTTGTGGAGGCTGCTCTAAAGGTTGAGGCAATTGACAATGCCAAGAATCGAGGTCAAAATATGAGAGAAAGGATAAGAGGAAGACTGGTGAGGGTAAGAGTTTTCAAGAATCCGGTGCTGCTTCGAGGAAAAGGAGTAAAGATATATGCAGTTTCTGTGGCTGGCCAGGGCATCCTTTCGAAAGGTATTATAAGAGACTGGGAGCTCAAAAGCAAGAGCAAGTTCAGGCGATTCAGAGTGCTCTTAAAGGAGAATTGGTTTGTTCTGCATGTAAGCGGAGGGGGCACGATGCTTCCCATTGTTGGGGAAAGGAAATGGTCTGCTTCCAATGCGAATAGAAAGGACATTTAAGGTAGAAGTGCCCGCAGGCTCAACCCTCGTTGCAACCAGTTCAACTTTAGGCCTTGTCACCACCGCAGCTATTGGATAAGGCGAAGGGCAAGCTGAATGTGGTGTCTTTGAAGGAAGCTTAAACGTCTACTCAAATAATTTCAGGTTAGATCCGAACCTAGTTCTAGCTTCTTTTTTGTAGCTGTAGTTACGATGGTCGTTCCCTTAGTTGCGTATATGATTTTATAGGAAATTTTATGGAAAAGAACTGTTGGGGGCGCATTCTTTTCGATTCCGGTACTACCCACTCATTCGTAGATAGATCCTTCGTATAGCGTCACCGTTAGACCCTCGATCTTGTTGGCGACGTGCTTCATATCAAGTTTCCCTTTAGCGATTAAGTGGTGTTGGACCAAGGCATTTACAGTTGTCCAATTCAGTTAGGTGATTTTCTAGCCGTTGTTGATCTGAAGGTGATAGAATTGGAAGTTTTTGATGTCATTTTTTGAATGGACTGGTTATCCAAGTATGATGCAGTTATCCAATGCAAGATCAAGCGCATGGACATCAAGATGGAAAACGGTCAACCCAGGAGCGTTTATGGTTTTCCACGCCATGTTTCTCTGATTATTTTTGCAGTACAGGCTCGGAAGCTTGTAAATTCCGGATGTTTTGCCTATTTGGTTTCAGAGTTGGCGACCGGTGGTAGTTTGCCGCGTGTAGAGTAGATTGTTGTAGTGCGCGAGTTTCCTGATGTTTTCTTGATAACCTTCCTGGTCTTCCACTAAAAATGCATTTTGTAGTCTAAACTATTTGGAATTTTTATTTCTTTTTGTAATTAAATCATGTTTTTAAAGCTTTATTTTCACCTCCTTTTGTTTATAAATTATTGCCACTAATATTTTTTGCTTTTCTTTGCAGGTTTGCAGTTTTTCAGCAAGATTTTGTTGTTCTGGAATTGGTCGAACTCCGCCTTCATTCTCCGTTCGACGAACTATTCAAAATTCGTCAAACTCCGCCTTCATTCTCCGTTCGACGAATTCCACCCAATTCATCAAACGCCCCTTCTCCTTTCTTCATTCGACGAATTCTTCCCAATTCGTCAAACGCCCCTTCTCCTTTCTCCGTTCAATGAATTCATTCCAATTCATCGAATGCCCCATCTCCTTTTTCCGTTCGACGAATTCTTCCCAATTCGTCGAACGCCCCTTCTCCTTTCTTCGTTCGACAAATTCTTCCCTATTCGTCGAATGCCCCTACTCGTTTCTCCGTTCGACGAATTTTTCCCTATTCGTCAAACGCCCCTTCTCCTTTCTCCGTTCGAAGAATTCTTCCGTATTCGTCGAACGCCTCTTCTCCGTTCAACTAATTCTTTCCTTCTCCATTCGACGAATCCTTCTCCGTTCGACGAATTCTTCCCTTGATCATAAAACTCCTCATACTCCTTCTCTTCGCCGTTCGTCGAGCCCTCCATGCATAAAGATTGCTGCTAGATAACAATTCCCGCTCTTCCACAATGCCTGTTGCCGCCATTAATGCATGTCGTCTGTATCGAGGAAATCATCATTTCCCGCTAGATTTTGTTTCGAGGTCATCCTCCCCGCATGATAGGAGGCATGGGCATGTCCTGCTCTATGAAACATTTATAAATTGATCCCCACCGCTTATGTTATGGGGATAGAAATTTTGGAGAGGGGAAGTGCTGCCATTTTCAGCTCTTTCTTTAGTTTTTCCTCTCTCCCTTTCTCATTTTTAGCCCTTTTTAATTCTGTTTTAGTTATACTCTTTTGTAATAGTCCTTGTAATTTCTTTAGTTTTTTAATGTTTATACTAGCCTAGTTTTTTGTCCATACAAGTTTAATAGTCTTTTGTTTCAAGTTGTAATCTCTCTTTGAATAAATATATAGTGTGTTTATTTTTACTTATCTCCATTTTGTCTCCATGCACTCCTACTCATCTCTCTTCCTCCACTTCACCATGAGTAACTAATCCTCCTAGTACTCGATCTTGATGATCTGATGCTCGAGTTTATTAAGTTATGAGGCTTTAGTTTACTTTTTCACTTTAGGGTTTAAGCCTTAGATTTACTCTTGAATAATCATGTACGGAGATATATCATCGATATATATTTTCCTATTTTGTTTCCACTCTTAGCTAGCTGAGAGGCTCGTAGTTTGGAGTGAACGAGAGAGGCAGACGTTAAATCTCACAGATTGGAGTGAAATCAAATAGAGGGGTTCACAGCGTAAAGCGAGCTTTAGGTCTCTGATTTGGACGAGAGTTCAGTCGGAACTTCCTAAATTAAGTTGGGCACGACTTCAAGAGAAGAGTCTTCAAGCTTTGGGAACCTCCATAGTCAAGGACCTTTACCATATTAAGCTTAGGTTTATTATCGCTTCTTTAATCAATTTTTGCCAAGGTCATTCTCGATCGAGTGCTTCTCTTTATCATCGTTTCAACCCCTCGTTGTAATTACTTTTAGTAGCTCTTTCCTTAATCACAAGTAATTTTCTTCTGCTAGTCTTTTAGTTAATTAACCCTAAAAATGTTCTTTCGATAAGATAATAGTCTTCGTTTTTAATAAGATTACTCAACAGTTCCCGGATCTTAATACGATACTTGTGTTCCCTAGATATAATTTGAATGGTATACTTATCATTTTGGATTGCTAGTTCGGTTCTTATTGTCTTCACGATTAGTAGAAACCATGTTTTTGGCGCCGTTGCTGGGGAGCAACTTTTGTTGATAATTCGAAATCACAAACCTATTACTTTTATCACTTCTCTTTCTCACCCTCTCTCTTAAAAATAAAAAAACATATTAACGCTTTTAATAGAAACCCACATCACAATTTTTCTACACCACCTAACTTTCTTGAAAAGGGCAACGTGGCTTAAATACAACTACCTTGTCTAGTACCTTGTGAACCCTTTTTTGGGTAACCCTTGAGAAGTTTGGAAGTTAAAACATTAAAAAAATCTATTCCAAAAAAAATATTACTCTTTTTCTTGTTTATTTTTCTCTTTCTTCATCTTCTCTTCTGCTAGTGCATGACCCGCGGAAATCCGTCAGATATTTTGGACTTGGACCATGAAATTGAGCGTACTCTTCGGATAAGATTGCAATTTAAAGGTCCTACTCTCCAACTACCGATTGAGGATTCCGAGTCTATTTCTACTACAAAAATGGAATAGCCAATCAAAGAGGAAGCCTTGCATAGGCCTATGTCCTATTATGCACGGCCGAATATAGAGGGTACAGAATCAAGCATAGTTCGCCCTACTATAGCTAACATTTATTTTGAACTTAAGTGTAGTATAATTCAAATGGTGTTGCAGTTTGTGAAATATGGCGGACTTCAAGATGAAGATCCGAACGTGCATATTGCTAGCTTTCTTGAGATTTGTGACACATTCAAGATTAATGGTGTCACAAATGATACTTTAGGCTAATACTCTTCCCTTTCTCCCTAAGAACCACGGCTAAGCAATGGTTGAACACTCTACCAAAAAACAGCATCACCACCTGGGATCAAAAAACTGAAAAATTTCTTGCGAAGTATTTTCTGCCAGCTAAAACATAAAAACTTAGAAACGATATTTCTACCTTTAGACAAATAGATTCTGAATCATTCTATGAAACCTGGGAATGATTTAAAGAACTCTTAAGATGATGCCCCCATCATGCAATGCATGTATGGTTGTAAGTGTAGACGTTTTATAATGGGCTAAATCAAAGCACAAAGAAAAAGATAGACGCAGCTTCTGGTGGTACCTTAAACCACAAAACCCCGGAAGCATCTCTTGAGCTTTTCGAGGACATGTCCATGAACACATATCCGTGGAATGTGCCTAGGTCCCATCCATACAAACCTTCAGGTATATTTGAAGTGGACAACGTCTCCCATCTATCTCTGCAAGTGGAAATTTTAAGCAAGAAGATAACGGAGATGACTGCTGCCTCCGTACCTTAGGTATAGGAATCTACAACTGCTTTCCTCGAACAATTAGATTATGTTAATAATATGTCAAGAAATGCTTTTCATAATTTTTCTGGTGCAAGTTTTACCGCATTGGGCTTTGTATTTTCGAATAATTATAATCCCACTTTACGAAACCACACTAATTTTTCATGGAGTAACCCTTTGAATGCGATTCACCCGTCGCAACAAAATGATTTTTCTGCTCCACCTCCACCTCTTCAAAATTATATGAAACCTCCAAGCTTGGATGTAATGCCCTCGATTTTTCGATAATATTATTTGAATTGGTATCGTCATATTTATGATGTCAAGGCATTACTATTTTTTATGTCATGTTGACAGCGTTGCACCATTAGTGTGTTTTTGTGTCCGTTGGGTCTGTTTGACCAGATTTTTGGGATTTTGATTGAATTAAATGTTTTCCTTGATTGAAATGGATGAAGTTTTGAGGTTTTAGAATTATCCTGTTTTATTGCGATCCGAGCATTTTGTAGTCTCAGCGCGTGTTTGGATCCTTGTGATGATTTTTCTTGTCTATGAATTTGATGTTTGTGTGTCAAGAATGGTGCGTCTGATTTTAGGGTTGTCTTCACTATTGAATTCATTTAATTCGACGCGCGTTTGGGCCTCCATTTTAAGCTCGTATTTACTTGTTCAAACTATTTGAATATGATTATTATATTAAAGCCTTATGCCCATTTTGATTCTCGGGAAGTCCTCCTTAAGGGTAGGTTTTCGTCGAGCGGAGGCGGGAGGCGATTTTTTTTGGGCACTATTTGAGATTTGACTAAGCGTCGAGTGGAGCTCGACGATTGTCGAACCGTGCTCGATGATTGTCGAATGGAGCTCGACGAAGCATCGAGCGGAGCTTGATAATGCATCTAGCGGAGCTCAAAGATGTGTCTAGCGGAGCTCGACGATGTTTCGATCGAAGTTCAACGAACCGTCGATCAGGTTTTCCTTTTTGCTCGACGAACTCTGAAAATAATTCGTAGAACGGTTTTTGTGTTCGACAAACTTTGGGCAGAATTCCATTGAACGGGGTATTTCTTCCCTCTTGTTCTCTAGAAGTCCTTCTTTTGTTCTAGACAAATCCTATTGTTCTCGAGATATTCTTCTACCTGTTCCTGAGAGGTTCGTTTCTGTTCTCGAGAAAGCTATCTTAGTTCCCGAGAACTCTTCTTCTTCAGTACTCGAGAGATCCAACCTTGCTCTCGAGAAATTAGTTGCCCTTCTTTAGAAATCCGACTCTTCTCGAGAAATCCACTCTTCAATTCAAGATTTCTTGTTCAGCCGATCCCGGATAATTTTCTTAAGTACTTTTAATCTAATATTACCCTTAGTATATATACCTACTTCTTATTCCTCCTTCATTTAGACCGAATTTCCTGTTCATCTCCCGAACCAGAGCGACGTTAGCGAGAGAGAATGTTTTATCGTGATTCTTTTGGTGCTCGTTGACGGTGCTCCGGTGCTCGAAATCTTGAACCGATCATAGATCCTGAAAGCTCTCAGTGAGAGCTTCGTCATCGTGGTAAAGTCTTCCTTATTTCTTGATTTTTCTCGTTAGGGTTTTTTTCCCTAACCTCTTCATTTGTCTCTTCTTGTTAGATTTTACCTTCGCTCATCTTATCTAGCCCGATCTATGACAAGGAGCGATTTGGAGAGTTTTTTCGGCAAAACCAAGGCATGTGGTGGTTTCACTCCCCTCTTCCCTTCTTTCTCCCAATCTGCTAAAATTTCTAACTCCTTTTATCATTATTATTACTAGCTTGCTGATTATAGTGTTGTATTAATCCTTTGTTTAAAAACACTTGTATGATCATGTTCTTGATTTTGCTAATCTAACCTTGTATAATGGTATATGTTTTGATGTTTATGTTTTTAGTTGTCTACCTAAATCACCTAAAGGGGGTGAATAGGTGAGGTATACGTCTTTTTACGGAATAAAAATTGAATGAACGAAATGAAGAAAACGGGCACACACAACACAGATAACACCAGATCTATTTGGTTACCCAATCTTGGGTACGTCCACTCTTCACCTCACCGATCTAGCACCATGATAGACTCTGCTACTTCACTATTACCTCGGATTGAAAAACAATCCTACAACTCAGAGCAACGCCCCAATAACTCGATCCACTATACGGATCTACACTCAGAAGAAATACTTCCTACAACACTCGGAGACAAAATCTCCTACAAGATAAAGATTTCGTAAATAAAATTATACAAACAGAATATCTCAGATCTGAATCTTCAGCCTTTCTTTTTTCTTGATTCTTTGAATCTTTCTCAGAAATAGATCGAAGAAGACATGTCGAACACTATTCTGGATCTGAAAACCTTGATCAACACGATGAAGATGAGGATCTGTGAGAATAAGAATGCCTTAATCTGTTGATCTAATATTTATCAAAATCATAAAAATCGGAGAAGTGCGGCGGCGAGATCGTCGATGAAGAGCGGCGACGGCTTCCCGATTTAGAATATTAGACGATTCCGAAAAGTTTGTATTTCTCTGATTTTTCTTCTAATACTCTTCTTAGGGTTAGTTGAAATGATTAGACCTTTTATAGGAATAGTCTAACTGTCATTATCCTAAAGACATCACACGTGGACCAATAATCATGGAGATTAATTTTGAAATTTGGTCCCGTCAAACTTAACGAATTTTCAGAGAAACATTATCTGCATTACTCGAGTGGAATATGACGACTCGAGTAATCACTTTCACTTCTCGAGAAAAGGCTGTAAAGTTCTCGAGAACAATCCTTAGAGAAAAATCTGTAAATAACTTCTGGCTACTCGAGTAATAGAATTTACTTCTCGAGAAGTAGCTAGACTTCTCGAGTACTATTGCTTCACTACTCAAGAACTAGATATACTTCTCGAGTACTCTACTTCTATTACCCGAGATAAGGATAAATTTCTCGAGTACTCGACTTGTGTTACTTGAGACAAATTCTTGTACTACTCGAGTAATGGACTTAGCTACTCGAGTACTACACTTAGAAAAATTCTGAACTAGACTTTTCTGATAACTCGAGAACAAGCAAAAATGTACTAGAGTACTACACATCTTCTCGAGAACTAACTTTAAATCATCTCGAGAACTACTTCAGTTAATCAAGTGCTAGACTTAGCTTACTCGAGAACCGATTATAAATTTACTTGAGTACTAAAGTTGTTTCTCGAAGAAAATAATTAGAAAAAATTTGCTTTCTGAAAATTTTATTTCTTCAAGGCAATCTGCAACTAGTCTTTCTCCTACAAGTTTAGTGCTTGAAAGTGAAGTGTATCCCAATAGACAGGCTACACATGATTCAATACCATGGATCACACAATGAGGGATTACATTGTATGGTCCTGTTTTTGGTGACTCATTGTAGACTGACATTGGTCTACACTTTGGCAATTAAGTCCTGCAAACAAATAACTCAAACAAGACATCAAATACAACTTAATTCATCTTAGTTTAAGGGTGACTTCATACAAATCTAGGTTATTATGGATACAATACCAAACAATCTCCCCCTATTTGTAGAAGTCAGAACCCTCTACACTAAGGTGAATTAAATCGAGATAAACAAACAAAGTGACTATTTACCACAAAGATAATTGAAAATAATATTCTAGGTAATGAAGAGAAAATCAGATCATCAAAATTAAAGATTTATATCTATATTGAATTGTCCATGAAATCTATTTCAACACAATCTCAAAACACAATCTAGATCATTTGTCATTCTTTGCTCTGTTATTGTTGTTGTTACTACTGCTTCTGTCTTTCCTTCTTCTCTTGTTGTCTCCTCTGAAAGAAGAAGGGTTTAGGATAGTACTTTAGGGGTCTAGGAGGAGCATTTGGATTGTTCCTTCCATACTCTCTATCATAAATTCTTCTCTTAGTTAAGGATTTCTCATATAGTTCCCACTCAGAGGAGCTATAATGATTAGTCTTGCTTTCATTGTAATCCATAACTTATTTGAGAGTATCAAGGATTAAAGACTTAGAAGTAGGGCTCCAAATTTCAGCAAATTCTTATGCTCTCCACTTTTCAGCTACCTGATTAGTGATAGACATGCTTGCAGATGCTTCATCACCATACTTTCTTATCTTAGGAATTTGAATTTTCTGAGGTGCTTGATGAAGCTAATCTTCCTGATTATTTTCCCCAAGCTGAGCATAAGTATCTGGAGGTGGTGCTTTTGAGCCTTCAGGTCTTGGAGAAAAAGTTGGTTGTTGAACTGGAGGATGCTGAGCAGTATGATTCAGATGATGGGGAATCACATTTGGATCAGCTTGGAAATTAGATATTATTTGATTATGCATCCACACAGCTGTATCATAAGTATGAAACTTTACACCATCAATTTGATTTATGACATCATCATGAATTTCCTTCAACTTTACTTCCCAGAGAGTTTTCATGTTTGCATCTAGCTTTTCTACGTATTCTTTTACTAAGCTCTCACCTTTTCTGACTTCTACAGATAGGGTGGTAATAGTCGCTTCTTTGAAGGTACCAACTTCTTCACAAGTTTTGAAGTTATGTTCTTGGGCTTTCTAGTCTAACTAGATTTGATTATTAGCAAGAGTTACTTACTGGTCCATCACCTGACCAATACGGGTTATGGTGTGGTCCAAAGCTTTCCAACCTATTTATAATAGATGTTTCAGCTCATCAGTGTTATGTTGGATCTCTGCAAATCCTCTGCTCATCTCTTTTTCTAGAGCAGTTACTTTATCTATCACAACTTGTAGAGATTCATCAAAATACTTTCTCTATTGTGCTAGCAGTAATTCAATCTTACAAAAAATATCATCAGCAACATGAGTTTGAACTTGAGGAGCTGGAGGAGGAGGAGCAATCCATGGAGCAATTTCTTCAATGATAATTGTGCTCTTAGCTCTTATAGTTTGAATCAAAATATCACCCTCCTCACCAAGAATGGTGGGAAGAGAAAAATTCAAGCTCTTGAGAGGAGCCTCAGCTGGTTCTGGGGTGGCTTCTTTCTCATCAGAAATAAGAACTATTTCTTCCTCTTGAATGTCTGCAGCAAGTGATCGATGTGGAGATTCTTTTTCAGAATGATGATGAGAGGGAGATGGTTTTGTAGAGGGAGACTTCTTTGTATGAAAAGGGGAAAGAGGCTCTTTTGAATTCAATTCCTCAATCATTTTAGTTATGTCTTCCTCTGTGGATTGAATGTTCTCTTGGACTTTGGCATCTGAGAGTGGCTCTTCTGGGGTAGCAGGATAGAGTGCAGTAGTTGGAGGAGGGGTAGAAACTATTTCTACTAGAGTTGAAGGAGCAGGCTACCCCTCAGTAGCTACACAAGATTTTCCAGCTACTTGAGGTAGAGGAGGAGATGGAGTCCTATCCTCATTCTCTGAATGATCCTGTGCCTTTGCAGCTTGGGTAGGATTCTTGAGTTTAAGCTCCCATCTTTGTATAGAAGATATAGAGACTTTCTTCATATGGTGAAGGGTTGTACCTTTGGATAAGTCAAAAATCTCTGGCTTGAACTCTTGCAGATGTAGAGAAATAATCCTTACATAGTTAGGTGCTTTGATGATTTCTCTTATCTTATCAAAAATCATCTTCCCAAAATGAAATTTCTTCCTACATATAATTGATGTCATCATGTCAAAGAAGTCGACAGTGATGAAGCTCATAAAAGTAGTCTTGCATAGAAGTACTTTACCAAGATTATCAACTTGAAGTTTGCTCTATGCATTTAGGTCAGGTCGACGAATGGTGTTAATAACAACAAACAATCCATAGAAACTATAGGATCTATCATAGACCTCAGTAGTTAGGTCATCTTCTTCTTCAATCACAGGTAGTCGAAGAAGTGTAGAAACAACTATCTTAGAGAGTTTGATTTTGATTCCCCGAACTCTTGTCTTAAGAATCTTTCCATTTCTCCTTACCTTTACATTCTGAAAGAGCTCTTCAACCTCTAGAAATAAAATTTTGCACGGTTGCTCTAAAACGAAGGATAATCTGGCGGATTCAAGAAGGAGAAGAAGATTCTGAAAGTAGTTTGAAATCTCTGCAATCCCAGTCAAAACAAGTTCACTTCCAATCCCTATCTTGGAATTACGAGCCATCGATTCAGAGAAGAGTGAGAATATACTACAGAGAGAGAATCGGCAACAAGTTCTGCGATGGCGGCGGAAGGCAAAAAGTTTTCTTCTTTTCTCTCGAGACATGGTTTCGAGATCGAGTTATTTGGAATTTCCGGACTTTTTTATTTATATAATTCTTAATTTATGATAGTTATGGAAATAATATAAGTAACATACTTGAGAATATGGAAGCATAACATCTGAGTGCGAATATCAAAATTTGAACTTGAAGACTAAAAGTTGCTTCAGATTTCATGGGTGGACAAACATTACTCGAGTGAAAAGACTCTTGTTCTCGAGTAATAACTAGAAGTTCTCGAGAAGTATCTTATTACTCGAGAAGCATTTCTCGAGAGGAGGACTTGTTTCTCGAGTGGTCCAAATTAGTACTCGAGTAGTAAGGGTCTTACTCGAGAAATGAAGTCCAAACTTAAGAATTTCTTAATTTTTTAAGTGTTGCCTGATCCTTGAGCTTTGTTGTGAGTTCTCCTTCTTTACTCTTCTTTGTTGAGCATGCCAAGTTCTATTTTGAAGATCGAGAACTTGGCCTCATCCAGCAGCTTCGTGAAAATGTCTGCAACCTGTCTGTCAGTTGGGACATACTAGAGGTTGATGTCTCCATACTCCACATGCTCCCTGATGAAGTGATACCTCAACTCTATGTGCTTTGTCCTGCTATGAGAGACTGGGTTGTTGGCGATTGCAATTACATTGGAAGAGTCGCAGAACATTGGAATATTTTGGAAATTCATGTTGTAATCTTCAAACTGATTCTTTATCAATAGCAACTGTGCACAACAACTTCCTGTAGAAATATACTCTGACTCGGTTGTTGAAATTGCGACAAAGTTCTCCTTCTTGCTACTCCAGGATATGAGACTTCTTCCTAGGAATTGATAAGTCCCTGAAGTGCTCTTCCCTTCAACTTTGCTTCCAGCAAAATCTTCATCTGAGAAACTAATTAGTTTGCTATCATTACTTCTTGGATACCATAAGCTAAGATTTGGTATAACTTTAAGGTATCTCAAAATCAGCTTTGCAGCAGCGTAGTGAAATTCCTTACAGTTCACTTGAAATCTATCACACACATATATTGAAAACATTATGTCAGGTCTACTAGCAGTAAGATAGAGCAAGGATCCAATTATGCTTTTGTACTTAGTTTTATCAAAATATTTCCCTTTCTCATCCTTGTCCAGAGACATGGCTAAACCAATTGGAGTCCTCATAGAGGTTGCGTTCTCCATTCCGAATTTCTTAATCAACTCCTTTGTAAACTTCGTCTGAGAGATGAAAATCACATCTTCAGATTATTTCACATGAAGTCCTAAGAAATACTTCATCTCTCCCATACTGCTCATTTCAAACTTAACTTGCATTAGTTTTGAAAACTTCTTGCAAAGGTTATCGTCAGTATAGCCAAATATGATGTCATCGACATAGATTTGCACTAGCAAAATCTTGCTTTGTATTTCCCTAAAAAATAATGTCTTATATACCTTTCCTCTTGTGAACTTGTTCTTGAAAAGAAAGCTAGATAGCGTCTCATACAAAGCTCGAGGAGCTTTTTTCAAACCGTATAATGCTTTAAATAAAAGATAAACATGACCAGGAAAGTTAGAATCAACGAAACCTGGAGGTTATTCTACATAAAATAAGAATAATCTGATTGCCTCCAGTCTTGCCACTGGATCATATGTCTGGTCGAAGTTGATTCCTTCTTCTTGTCGGTATCCTTTGGCAACGAGTATGGCTTTGTTCTTTATGATTGTTCCATCTTCATCCATATTGTTTTTGTAGACCCACTTGGTTCCTATAATGTTCTTACCTTTGGGTATTGGGACAAGCTTCCATACATGGCAATGCATGAATTGATTCAATTCTTCTTCCATTACCATTATCCAAGGTGCGTCTGAGTTTGCCTCCTCAAACTTCTTTGGTTTAACCTGTGAGAGAAAGCTCAAATATAAATTTTTATTAGTTGTACCTCTATGAGTTCTGACACCGTCCTGGGGATCTCAGATGAATTGATCAATTGGGTGATCCTTCATGTGTATAAGCTCTAGGGTTCTTGTATATGGAGCTTCTACTATCATAGGAGTGACTTCATCAACTTGAATGATATCTTCATCATGGTCATCAAACTCTCCAAATAGGGTTGGATTGGTGATCTTGATTAACTTTTGATCTTTTTCTTCATTCGGATCATCCAAGTTTAATTCCTTTATTCTTGAAACTACATCTTCAATGAACACACTAGAAGAACTGCCTTACAGCAAGCTCATCTAATCAAAAACAACATTGATAAATTCTTCTACAACCAGGGTTTTCTTGTTGAAAATCTTATATGCCTTACTATGGATACTATAACCTATGAAAATACCTTCAAAGCTCTTTTCATTAAATTTAGTGGTGTGATACTTACCAATGTTAAGGACGAAGCATTTACTACCAAATATTCTAAAATATGAGTTAGTCAGTTTCCTGCCCTTATGTATTTTATTTGGTGTCTTATTATGGTTGACAGCTTCAGCCCAAAAATATTCTGATAGTGAGGCATCACTCAACATGGTCCTGCAAGCCTCTATGAGTGTTCTATTCCTTCTCTCAGTTACTCTATTCTGTTTAGAAGTATGAGAAGAGGAAAACTCATGAAAGATACCTAAGCTTTCACAGAACTCTATCATGTCCCCAGAATTGAACTCTGTTCAATTATCACTTCTGATTTTGACAATGGATTAGTTGTATTCATTCTGGATCTGCCTCACAAAATTAGTAAAGATATCAAAAGTATCTGACTTGTGTTTTAGAAAGAACAGCCACGCAAAGAGAGAGTAATCATAAACAATAACCAATGTATAATCCTTACCTCTCAAACTACTAATTTGCAGTGGACCGAACAAGTCCATATGAAGTAGGTGTAAACACCTATTAGAATCCTTGCCAATAATGCTTTTAAAAGTAGCCCTTGTTTGCTTTCCTTTTATACATGTGTGAGAAGGTATATCTTTAGCGCACTTGACATTTGGGGCATCACATACTAAATTAAGAGAAAATAATTTATTAATAGTTTTGTAATTTATATGTGCTAATATATTGTGTCATTGGTCACCAAGAGACGCACTATCTTTTGCCAAAAAGCACAATAGCGTAGAAGATTCTATGCAAATAAAATTTAAGAAAAATATATTCCTACTACGAGTTCCTGATAAAATCGTTTCTAAATTATCAACCGATTTTATCAAACACTTGTCTTCATGAAATTCTACAATGTATCCTTTATCGCAGAGCTGACTTATGCTTATAAGATTGTGTTCTAATCCTTCAACATAAGAAACATCGAAAAAGAATATACTACCATTAGTGATAATACTATAGCCTTTAGTAATCCCTCTGTCAGAACCTCCAAAGATGACCTTTGGCCCGTTCATGACTGGAGAATAATTCTTGAGAAGGCTTGTAGTCCTGATCATATGCCGAGAACATCCACTATCCAAATACCAGTGGGATTTTTGGTGGCCTTTGGACATTCCTGCAAAAGTAGAATCAAGTTTCCTTAGGAACCAAAACTTGTTTGGGCCCTTGGTCTCTAGTTTGCATACTCCCCCTACATATGTTAACATTGTGAGCGGTCTTTCTCACATTATTAACTTGAGGAGTTTCATAATATCTGGGATTAAATCAGTAATCTATGGCGAAGTGACAAACCTTTCCATAACACCAACAGTCAAATCTGTTGTATCTTTCCTATTGATCTCCTGCTTGACCTTTTGAGATTGTGGTCTAGCAGGGGCAGTTGATTTGGAAGTAGAAGCTTCGTGGTGATGGAACTCACATGGCTTCTTCTCTATAATAGGCTATCCTACAACGGGTTTGGCTTTTGGATCTTTCTTGATGTTGTGACCAAGATTATAAGGTTCGTAGATCTGAAGAGTGATCTCCTCATAAGGTGTCTTGAAGACACTCTCGCCAATGTTCCGGGGATGAGTCCATCCTTGGTACCAAGACTTGGGCTCTACATGAGTAGGCCTAGTAACGTGACCGTAAGATGAGTCAAGATCAAACTCGTTTGTTGGAAAGATAAAATTTTTTAAAGGAGTTTGTTCTGGAGGAGATTTCCCCTTCTCCTTGGCTAGAGCCTTCTTGGCAGCCTTATTTCTTCTCTAGGCTTTATTTCTCTTAGAAGATTTACAAGGAGCAACCACATGGCCTAAGCCAGCACCTTTTGCTTGAGCAGAGAATTTAGCAACAAGCGGAAGAAGTGTCTTAGGCTTTGAGAAACTTTAAACAAGTTTCGTTTCAGCTTAAAGTTGTTCTTCCAATTCCATGATGATTTTATCCTCCAGATTTAGGTGCTCGAGAGACTTATTATATTCTTCCATCACATTATAGAATTCCTTTATGAGTGAGTCCATCATTACAATTTCCTCCTTCAGATTGCTCTCTCAAGCCTTAAGAGATTTGATCTCCTTAGCTTGTGATCTTGCGAATCTACGACATTTGTTGTAGGCTTTGATCAACTCTTTATATTGAGTCATGAGTTCAGTTTTATCATCAAACAAACATACCTCATGATCATGGTCAGAAGCATCAGATTCAGAGAGAGGGGTATGAGAATTTACCTTCCTAGTGAACTGGGGTTCTTCTTATTCATCTGTCTGTGATATGAGCCCAAATTAGGCTTCCTCCTCATTACTACAAACAGATGAATCAGTGTCACTAATTGTCTTTCCCTTCTTGGCTACCAGGCTTCTTTCAATCTTCTTCTTATTATAAGAAGTTTTCTTTTCATCTCTTCTTCCACCCTCCTTCTTCTTGTGAGTGCAATCAGGACTGACGTGTCCTGGCTTATTGCAATAATAACAAACAATGTCAATAGAAATGTGTTTGTTCTATTTGGAGTAATACCTGTCTTGGCTCTTTGAGCCTTTCTTATGGCGATAACCATCGTGACGTGATCTTCGGAATGAGGCATCCTTGCATTTCCAGTGCTTTATCTTGTTCAAGAATTTCTTGAACTGCCTTGAGAGAAGAGAAAAGTCTCCTTCAGATAATTCTGAGCCAGAGGTGCTTAGCTCTGAAGATTCTTCTTCCTTTTGTTCTTGTGCTGGGGCAGGAGAAGCAGCTTTAGACTTCCTTGAGGTGTCTGCATTTAGAGCGACAGACTTCTCCTTAGATGAAGACCTATTCTTCTCTTCTTCAGCTTTTCTTGAATTTCTTTATTGCTCATTTGACATAAGCTTTCTGATGTGATTTTGAGGGTCTGTCTCTGCTAGCTTTCAAAATTCCCAGATAGCACAAACCTTGTTATCCCATTCCTTATATAGGGATCTCAGGAATATATCATTCAGTTCCCCATTTATGAAGACCAGGCCATAAACTCTTAGGCTGTTGATAATTTTCAAGAAATACTCAAAGGTATCTGCAATGGAATCCTTAGGACCTTGTCAAAATGCTTCATATTTCTGATTACGAAGGGATCTTCTGTAATCCCTAACTTCTTCAGTGCCTTCCATCAAGATGATAAGAGTCTGCCACATTTCCTTGGCAGATATAAAGTGAATTAAATTCTGCATCATAGAGTCATTGACTGCACTTGCGATGATTTTTTTTGCTTTCTTGTCTAAAGAGACAAGTGCAAACTCATCCTTATCAAGATCCATCAGTTTCTTAAGAACTTGCTTTGTTGAGTCAATGGTGGAGGTGGTTATAGGGAAAAAAGGTCCTTCTTCCACTATCATAAAAATTCTAGGATACACAGCTTCCATGAAGAACTTTATTCTTTCTTTCCACATATCAAAATTGTTCTTTGTGCATAGAGGAAGCTTTGCAAAATCTATAACTCTGTCCATGCTTGAATCCTCTACAAACAATTAGGAGCAGATCAGTTTGAGGTGTTAGCCTTTTTGATGAACAACCTCCCTCTAATACCAATTGATGTTTTTAGTTGTCTACCAAAATCTCCTCGAGGGGGTGAATAGGTGAGGTATGCGTCTTTTTGTGGAATAAAAATATAACGAACAAAGCGCAGAAAATAAGCACACACAACACAGAGAACAACAGATCTATAGTGGTTCCCTAATCTTGGGTACGTCCACTCTCCACCTAACTGATATAGCAGCACGCTAGACTCGGCTAATTCACTATTACCTTGGAATGAAAACCAATCCTAAAACTCGGAGCAACGCCCATACAACATGATCCACAACATGGATCAACACTCGGAAGAAATACTTTTGATGGTTAAAACTCGCGGCACCCCGCGGGTTAGTGTTATTATGTTAAACAAAAAGCGGTGGTTATATTTATTAGAAAGAAAGGAGGGGAGCGCAGATTTATTTAATATAAAAAAGGGTTGAAACCGAGTTTTAATGAAAGGGAGGAAAGTGCACCTTTCGCGTATAGTACTCGATATTCCAGTGTGGAATATCGGGGTCGTATTGTTCTCGGGGCCGGTTTACCTATTTCTACTCTTTCCCTGAAAGTCTATTATTTTACCGATAATATTTTTAGTTGTGGGTTTATATAAAAAAGATAGCAGACGTAAAAATATAAACAATGCAGAAAAAATGCAGTAAAAATTAAGCAAGAAAGCCGATGAATAAATAACGCGACAAATATCGAAAAGAAATTGAACTAAAATAACTTTTAATAAAAAGAGATCCTAAATTTCAAGTTAATTAAGGCGGAGACTTGGCCGTGGAAATTCCACAAACATGAGCTCACCTTGGTCTAGGGATATCACTCACCTGAACGTTAAGACTATTCGACCGATCTTTAGACCGAAGAAGGATTCCTCTTAATGCCCGCATTACGCTAAGAACCCCACTATTGGGTAGGGAACCCAATCCGATAGAGTTACGCGCCTCCGCTCTTGAGGGTTAGCACGAAGCTCTCTTTGCCCAAGGTTGATCAGTCCATACATGCGGCCTCTCGGCATTGCGTATTGATAACGGAAATAGAGACCACACATGAATTATGTGGTCCTACGCGTCCTTAACCCGGGGCAAACCTTAAGTAATTTTAATTAAATAGAAAAATAGGACCTTTAATTATTTAAAGCTATTTTTCTGTCCCAATGCACTTCGATATTGAGGGCTAAGAGCGGTTAGCCACTCATCGAAATGAGGATACTTAAGCTAGAAAGCGATAAAAGAAAGCGGTAAAGGAAAGCTGTAAAGGAAAGCAGTAAATGAAAGCTGTAAAGGAAAGCAGTAAATTGCGAGTCCCGGCTCAAATGAGTGGGCGGGGGTAAATCTATCTCACACACGCAGGCACTCTACATAAATGAAAACGTACCCATGCACTCTACAAAAATGAAAATGCACACACTCAAATAAAGTTTCCTACTCAAGTGAGTAGGAGAAAAATGAAAGCAATAAAAAGACAAGTTCCACTCAAACGATTGGGCAAGTAATAAAAGCAGAGCACCATTTAACTCTTAACGAGTAGGCGGAAATATATGCGCACACGCACACACTCTACATAAATTGAAATAAAACTATAAAATCTAACTCATACACGCACACAAACTTGCAAAAAAATAAGAAAAACAAAGTTGCTGAAAAATTAAAACAACGACATTTCTACTGCTAGAATGCGGTAGAAATTCGTAAAAAGAAAAAATAAAAATTAAAAGAGCGAAATTTTTGCAAATAAACGCAAAATGAAAATGCTCGAAAAATTAAAACAACTATATTTTCATTCTTATAAAACTAAAAAGTGAAAATAAAACTAAAAAAGACGAAAAAGAGCTAAAAAGTGAAAATAAAACTAAAAAAGAGCTAAAAAGTGAAAATAAAACTAAAAAAGACAAAAAATTTTACGATTCTAAAAAGTCTTAAGTTAAAGAAAATGAAAAATAACATTTTTAAAGGTGTTTTTATAAAACTATAAGAATGAAAATAGTAAAAAGAGCTAAAAAGTGAAAATAAAACTAAAAAAGACGAAAAATTTTACGATCCTAAAAAGTCTTAAGAGCTAAAAAGTGAAAATAAAACTAAAAAAGTGAAAATAAAACTAAAAAAGAGCTAAAAAATTCTTATAAAAGAGCTAAAAAGTGAAAATAAAACTAAAAAAGACGAAAAATTTTACGATCCTAAAAAGTCTTAAGTTAAAGAAAATGAAAAATAACATTTTTAAAGGTGTTTTTATAAAACTATAAGAATGAAAATAGTAAAAAGAAAATAAGCTAAACCTAAACAAGTTGCTTGAAAATAAAATCGTTGACATAACGGCTAGAAATGTGGATAAATTCCTAAGCTAAACAAGTTATAAAAGCTATAAAATGAAAACAATAAAAGAAAAGCACAAAAAGGGAACAAAAAATTACTTAGAGTAGAGTGCATAAATGAATTCCAAGCTATGCAAAGAGAGAAAAGCTAACATTTTATTAAATAGAAAACAAAGAGATTACATAAAAACAAAAACAAACACTAAGGAGGGGGGACAAATTCCCTTACATAGCATGAGAAGCCATTTGGGCAGCACCTACCCTAAGTAATTTGGACCAAAAAGTGGACAAGAAAGCTTTCTGAAAGCTCTTATTTATAGACAAAATTTTCAGGTGTGACACGCCCTAGTCACGGGCGTGAAAGGGGGCGTGTCAGTACTATGCATGAGTTGATCTGGCAATTTGACGGCAGAGCTGACTTCGGGGCAGTACATGTGTCGGTTACGGGCGTGACAAGCTTGTCACGGGCGTGACAAGCTTGTCACGGGCGTGATATGGGGCGTGTCAAGCTAGCTTGCAGTTTTTATGTCTGCAGTAACTTATCTTTGACTGGGTTGATTGAGTTGACTGACACGGGCATGACGGGAGTGTAACGGGCATGTTGGCTAGGCATTGCGTGGCATTGAGTGTCAACGACGTTGAGTGTCGACGGCGTTGAGTATCGAGCGCGGACACGGGCGTGACAGACAGGCCACAGGCGTGTCTTGCCATTTCTCTGTAGAAAACCCGTTTTGATGGAAAAAACAAAGGAACACGCCCTGTCACGGGCATGACCTCTTTGACACGGGCATGTCCTATGAATATTTCACAAATTTTTTAGAAAATTCTAGAAAAACAAAAATAAAGCTAAGTTAGAAATTATTTGCAAAAAGAAACAAATTATTAAACAAATCAAACTAAAAACTATGAAATAATAATAAAATGACTTAAATAAAATACAAAAATATGCGTATATTTACAACTCATCAAATACCCCCATACTTAAGCTTTTGCTATTCCAGAGCAAAAGTTGGAGTTGAACTTATAAGGAAAAAAAAGAATCTTAAATTTAACTACCGCTTAATTTAATTGTAAGAAAGATCGAAATAAATTTCTGGGGTTTCGGAATTAATTCCTAAATTATGAAAATTTTATAAATAGAGGAACTATTTTAGAAAATACTTCTAAAAGAGAAAAATAAAAAGCGAAAATTATTTTTGTTAGTTTAACAAAAATGGATTGGAATTATAGAAAAAACTTTAGCTAAAAAGAAATTAATAGGAAGTAATTCAATTTAAAAATTATTTTCTCAAAAATATTTAAATTAATTCTAAAATCATGAAAATTGTACAAGTGGTAAGGCGGTTATAAAGAGGGCTTGATTTTGAGGCGAGGAAAATTTTTCTTGAACCTTCATAATTTTCTTCTTTTTCGATTATTAGGAAAATGAAATCTTATTTTCCTAATATAATATAATTTTTTCTTTCTTCATAAAGATAATAAACCCAATATATATGTATAGGAGTAATGAATTTTATCGTCTTACTCCGTCACATATAATCTTTTTAATTATTGGGTGCCTATGTTTACGGGACGAAATTTTATCCCCATTGACATAAGATCTTTAAAGGTGAAAGCGGGAAATCATACCAATTAAGGCATGAAAAAAGGTGGATGGTTTAATTTCTAAAAGAAAACTAGAGTTTAATAAAAAAATTGGAGAGCAACCTTTTTAATTTGAACGTTCCTACATTTTTGAAAGCATAAGTAGAAATAATATAAAATCCTTTTATGTTATTTTCTAACATAAAAACGTGCTTTTATTCAAAAAAAAATCAGAAGTGAAATGAGAAACACAAGTTCCGTAAAATAAGAAAAAGAAAAATAAAAAAAATTCTTTAAAATCTTAACCCCAGAAATCTAAATCTATCGAGCTACAATTAATAAACGAATAGTAAATTAAGAATTAATTAAAATTCGCTTTTAAATAAACTCGTAACGATTATTTTGGAGAGCAAAGAGGTTAAGAAATGTGGTATTCGAATTATTTAATTCAAAATAAAATTTTTTATTTTTGGAGTTTTTCTAATTTTTTTGATATTTTGGGGTTATTTTAATTTTTTTTTGGAATTATATAGTTATTGTCTTTTTTTGGATTTTTGGATTTTCAAGATTTTTTTTTTGATTTATTAAGGTTATTTACAAGAAAGGGGAAAAATGTGTTATTTAAAAAGAAAAGAGGGAAAAAAAGAGGAAAAAGAATATTTACAAAAAATAATTACAAAGTAAAAAAAACTGATCGCCCGCGAATAGACTCTTATTTAGGTGGTTGGTTCGATGTCGAACGTCGCAGTGCTTTATTTTTTTTTTGAGTTTTTTAATTATAAAAACATGAAAATTTTTTGAGTTTTTAATTTTTGCAATTTTTTGTATTTTTGATTGGGTGCAGAAAATAAAAGAGCAGAAAATTAGAAACACCCCCATACTTAAGTCCATCATTGTCGCCAATGTTGCACTAAGTACGCGGGACAAAATTAATTCTATGTAGTTATTTACAAAAATAAAAACAGGGGTTAAAGAAGCTTCCCTGAAAACGCGTTCGGGGAGGCCCGTTAAGTTAAGACCTGAAAAAGTTTAGAAGAAATAGCAAAAAAGATTTAACAGAAAAAACGAAAAAGATAAATTCGGCAAAAAGTGTGCAGGTGATAGGGGCAGCCAGTGAGTGTGACTCGTAAGTTAACGTCTTAGCTATATGAGTGTGAAACATATGCATCCCCTAGCGCTCACAATAATGAAGCGCACCGAAGCGACAAAATAAGTATATATTTTTTTAGATTTTTAGTTGTTTTTAGTGTTTTTAAGTTTTCTTTTTTTAGTTTTTTTAGTTTTTGATTTTTTTAGATTTTCAAGTTTTTTTTAGTTTTGATTTTTAAAAATAAAAAATATAAAAATAAAATGAAAATAAGGTCGGCATAAAAAAATAAGAAAGATATATTTTTTTTGTTGAATTTTATATTTTTGATGAAAATAAGATAAATATTTTCATCTATTTTTTTTATTTTAGATTTTTATAAGTTTTGAATTTTTTTAGTTTTTTAAGTTTTTGATTTTTAGATTTTTAAGCTTTTTTTAGTTTTCTGATTTTTTTTAGATTTTTAAGTTTTTTAATTTTTTAGTTTTTTTTTTAAGTTTTTTTTGTTTTGTTTTTTTGTTTTTAAAGATTTTTATGTAGTTATTATAGTTAATAATAATATTATTATTATTAATAATATATTTTTTTGGTTGGCCATTTTTTTAAAAAATAAAAAAAACTGTAAAATTAAAAGTTTTCAGGAATTCAAAATAGTAAATTGAAATTTCCCCGGCAACGGCGCCAAAAACTTGATGGTTAAAACTCGTGGCGCCCCACGGGTTAGGGTTATTATGTTAAAGAAAAAGCTGTGGTTATATTTATTACAAAGAAAGGCGGGGCGCGCAGATTTATTTAATATAAAAAAGGGTTAAAACCAAGTTTTAACGAAAGGGAGGCAAGTGCACCTATCGCGTGTAGTACGGGATATTCCGGTGTGGAATATCGGGGTCGTATTGTTCTCGGGGCCGGTTTACCTATTTTTACTCTTTCCCTGAAAGTCTATTATTTTACCGATAATATTTTTAGTTGTGGATTTATATAAAAAAGATGGCAGACGTAAAAATATAAATAATGCAAAAAAATGCAGTAAAAATTAAGCAAGAAAGCCGATGAAAAAATAGCGTGACGAATGTCGAAAAGAAATTGAACTAAAATAACTTATAATAAAAAGAGATCCTAAATTTCAAATTAATTAAGGTGGAGACTTGGCCGTAGAGGTTCCACAAACATGAGCTCTCCTATGTCTAGGGATATCGCTTACCTGAACGCTAAGACTATTCGACCGATCGTTAGACTGACGAAGGATTCCTCTTAACGCCCGCATTACGCAAAGAACCCCGCTGTTTGGCGGGGAACCCAATCCGGTAGAGTTACGCGCCTCCTCTCTCGAGGGTTAGAGCGGAGCTCCCTTTGCCTAATGGTGATCAGTCCTATCACGCGGCCTCTCGGCATTGCGTACGGATAACGAAAATAGAGACCACACATCGATTATGTGGTCCTACGCGTCGTTAACCCGGGGCAAACCTTAAGTAATTTTAATTAAATAGAAAAACAAGACATCAAATTATTTAAAGATATTTTTTTTGTCCCAATGCTCTTCGATATTGAGGGCTAAGAGCGGTTAGCCACTCATCGGAATGGAGACACTTAAGCTAGAAAGCGATAAAAGAAAGCTCTAAAGGAAAGCTGTAAAGGAAAGCAGTAAATGAAAGCTGTAAAGGAAATCAGTAAATTGCGAGTCCCGACTCAAATGAGTGGTCGGGGGTAAATCTATCTCATATATGCACGCACTCTACATAAATGAAAAAACACACACACACTCTGCATAAATGAAAATGCACACACTCACACAAAGTTTCCTACTCAATTGAGTAGGAGAAAAATGAAAACAAAAAAAAGACAAGTCTCACTCAAACGAGTGGGCGAGAAATGAAAGTAGAGCGCCATTTAACTCTTAACGAGTAGGCGGAAATAGATGCACACACGCACACACTCTACATAAATTGAAATAAAGCTATAAAATCTAATTCATACACGCACACACACTTGTAAAAAAAAAGAAAAACCAAGATGCTGAAAAATTAAAACAACGACATTTCTACCGCTAGAATGCGGTAGAAATGCGTAAAAAGACAAATTAAAAATTAAACGAGCTGAAAGTTTTGTAAATATACGCAAAATGAAAATGCTCGAAAAATTAAAACAACTATATTTTCATTCTTATATTTTTATAAAAGTGCTAAAAAAGTGAAAATAAAACTAAAAAAGACAAAAAATTTTACGATCCTAAAAAGTCCTCAGTTAGAGAAAATGGAAAATAACACTTTTAAAGGTGTTTTTATAAAGCTATAAGAATGAAAATAGTAAAAAGAAAATAAGCTAAACCTAAACAAGTTGCACTAAAATAAAATCGCTGGCATAACGACTAGAAATGCGGATAAATTCCTAAGCGAAACATGTTATAAAAGCTATAAAATGAAAACAATAAAAGAAAAGCACAAAAAGAGAACGAAAAATTACTTAGAGTATGGTGCATAAATGAATTCCAAGCTATGCAAATAGAGAAAAGCTAAAATTTTATTAAATAGAAAACAAAGAGATTACATAAAAACAAAAACAAACACTAAGGAGGGGGGAGAAATTCCCTTACATAGCATGAGAAGCCATTTGGGAAGCACCTACCCTAAGGAATTTGGACCAAAAAGTGGTCAGGAAAGCTTTCTGAAAGCTCTTATTTATAGACAAAATTTTTGGGTGTGACACGCCCTAGTCACGGGCGTGACAGGGGTGTGTCGGTACTGTGCATTAGTTGATCCAGCAATTTGACGGCAGAGATGAATTTGGGGCGATCCACGTGTCGGTCACGGGCGTGACAAGCTTATCGCAGGCGTGACATGGGGGGGGGGTGTCAAGCTAGCTGGCAGTTTTGATGTCGGCAATAACTTATCTTTGACTTGATTGATTGAGTTAACTGACACGGGGGTGACGGGAGTGTCACGGGCGTGTTGGCTGGGCATTGAGTGGCGTTGAGTGTCGATGGCATTGAGTGTCGATGGCGTTGAGTGTCGAGCGTGGACACGGGCGTGACAGACAGGCCACGGGCGTGTCTTGCCATTTCTCTACAGAAAACCCATTTTGATGTAAAAATCAAAGGAACACGCCCTGTCACGGGCATGACCTTTTTGACACGGGTGTGTCCTATGAAAATTTCACAAAATTTCTGGAAAATTCCAGAAAAAAAAATAAAGCTAAGTTAGAAATTATTTGCAAAAAGAAACAAATTATTAAACAAAACAAACTAAAAACTATGAAATAATTATAAAATGACTTAAATAAAATACAAAAATATGCGTATATTTACAACTCATCAACTTCCTACAACACTCGAAGACAAAATCTCTTACAAGATAAAGATTTTGTAAATAAAATTATACAAACAGAATATCTCAGATCTAAATCTTCAGCCTTTCTTCTTTCTTGAATCATTGAAGCTTTCTCAGAAACAGGTCAAAGAAGACAAGCCGAAAACTGTTCTGGATCTAAAAATCTAAATCAGTACGATCAAGATGATGATTTGTGAGAATAAGAATGCCTTGATCTGTTGATCTATCAAGGTTTGAAAAGTTTTTAAGTTGTCTACCTAAATCACCTAGAGGGGTGTGAATAGGTGAGCTGAGCGTCTATTCGTAGAATAAAAAATTTAGCGATCTATGCACAGAGAAATAACAAAGCAATCACAAAAGACACCAAGAATTATAGTGGTTCCCCAACCTTGGGTACGTCCACTTTCCACTAACCGATCTAACAATACGCTAGACTCGACTACTCCACTATTCTCGGATTTAAAATAATCCTACAACTCGGAACAACATTCCTACAACTCGATCCACAAAAATGGATCTAAACTCAGAAGATAAAAACTTCCTACAACTCAGAGAACAAAGCTCCTACACTCAGAGAAAAATCTCCTACAAGAATAAATTGAATTCAGAAATACAAACAGAATAATTTCTCAGATCTGGAAAATTTTTGCCTAGGTATTCCATCTTAAATTTATAGCTTTATCAAAATTTGTTGAAGAAGACACGAAAGGATCCTAGATCTTAAATTCTCGGACTCCCAGGATCAAAGAGAAGATGTAGAGATTGAAAATGATCTTGATCTACAAGTTGACTGGTCTGAATCTTCTTGAACGAAAGCCCTTGGCAATTTGCACGATGAGAGGCGGCGGCTTTCAATTAGGAAAGTGAATTGTGATTCAGAATTCTTAGAATATTTCTTTTCATGCACTTGTTAGGGTTATTCGTATTGACAAGACCTTTTATAAGATCTCCCTAAAGGTTAGAATAAACATTAATGACGACCATGTGGACCAATCACGTCAATTCATTTGAAAATAACGTCTGTTAGGGACTTAGAAAATTTTATGAAAAGATGATTGGATTACTCCAGTGAAGGAAGAACTAATCGAGTAGTAAATCGGGTTCTCGAGAAGACAAATTCAGACTACTCGAGAAGAAGCACTTTTGGAAATTTCAGAACAGAATTCATTATCACACGAGTGGAATAATATTAATCAAGTGCTAGATATGTTACTCTAGATGTGGAAGTGAACTTCTCGAGAAAAAGACTTAGAGAGAATTCTGGAAAGAAAACATGTTACTCGAGTGCTGGGTCTAGACTTCTCGAGAAGTAGTTGGACTTCTCTAGTACAAGGACTTCACTACTCGAGAACTAGAAATGTAACTCGAGTGCTTGACTTCTGTTATTCGAGAAAATCTTGTACTACTTGAGTAATCAGTATAACTACTCGAGTACTTGAACTTCACTACTTGAGAATAATACTTAGAAATTTTCTGAGAAAGAAAATCTGTCAACTCGAGAAAGAGAAGAAGTCTACTCGAGTAATGGACTTGGCCTCTAGAGAACTAGATTCAAACTTCTCGAAAACCATTTCCTTTACTCGAAACACATACTAGACTTACTCGAGTACTACTAGATTATCTACTCGAGTAAAACACTTAGAAAATTTTGGTTAATGAAAATTTTCCTTTCTTCAATTGAATCAGCAACATGTCTTTCTCCAACAAACCTAGTGCTTGAAAATAAACTGTATCCCAATAGAGAGGCTACACATGAGTCAACACCATAGATCACATAATGAGGGATTATATTGTATGGTCATGTGTTTAGTGACCCACTGTATACTGACATTGGTCTACACTTGGCAATAAGTCCTGCAAACACATAACTCAAACAACAAATCAAATACTACTTAATTCATCTTAGTTCAAGGGTGACTTCATACAAATCTAGGTTATTGTGGGTACAATACCCAATAATATCCCCCTATTTGTAGAAGTCAGAACCCTCTACACAAAGGTGAATTATATAAACAAATAAAGAACTAGATATAAAAGAGAGAAAATAGAGTAACATGCCCAAAAGATAAAGACAAATAGTAGATCAACAAAATTTAGGATTTATATAAATAGAATTGTCCAAAATTCATTTCTATACAATTCAAATCCACAATCTAAATCTTTGATCATTCTCTGGCTTGATGTTACTGTCGGTCCTTCTCTTCTTATTGCCTTCCCTGATAGTTGTATGGCTTTGGGTAGTATTTAGGAGGTTTTGGAGGTGCAGCAGGATTATTCCTTCCATGTTCTCGATACAAAATTCTTCTTTTGGTGATAGACTTCTCATAAAAGTCCCACTCATGGGAGTTGTAATGGTCATGTCTATTCTCATTAAAGTCCAAAACGAACTTGAGAGTATCCAGGATTAATGACTTTGAAGTAGGACTCTAGATTTCTGTAAATTCCTGAGCTTTTTTTTTTCTCTACCTCTGGATTTGGAAAGGACCTGCTGGAAGAAGTTCAATCACCATATTTCCTTCTTTTAGGGATCTGAACTTCAGGTTTATCTTGTGGTATATCTGATTCCTATACCTGAGCAAATGATTTTGGAGGAGGAACTTCTGAGCCTTCAGGCCTTGGAGAGAATAGAGGTTGAGGAGCAGGCATTTGAGCTGGTTGATGTTGTTCAAGAGGATTGAGATGATGAGGAATAATGTTTGGGTCAGTTTGGAAATCAGGGAAAATCTGGTTATGCACCCATACTGCAGTATTATAATTATGAAATTTTACACCAATTATTTGATTCTGTACATCAATATAAATTTCATTTTGCTTGGCAGTCCAAAGAGTTTTGACATTAGAATCTGATTTTTCAAAGTACTCTTTCACTAGACTCTCCCCCTTTCTGACTTCTATAAAGAGGGTATCTATAGCTTCATCTTTCAAATTTCCTACCTCTTCTCATATCTTGAGATTGTGTTCTTGAGCCTTCTTTTTTAACTGAATTTGATTATTAGCAAAAGTAACTGATTTGTCCATCACTTGGCCAACACGATTAATTATGTGATCCAATGCTTTTACACCTATCTTGAACAAGTGTTTCAGCTCATTTGTATTGTGCTGAATTTGTGTGAAGCCTCTGCTCATTCCTTTTTCAAGATCAATAACTTTCTCTTGAACAGCCTCTAATGTGTCGTCAAAATATTTTCTCTAGTCCATCAGCATCTATTCTATCTTACCCAGAAGATCATTGGCATTAGGAGAGGGAGTTGTAGTATGAGGAACTAGAGGAGGAGGAGGAGTAGTCCATGGAGTAATCTCTTCAATGATCACTGAGCTCTGAGCTCTGGTAGTGTAAATCAAGACATCTCCTTCCTCACCAATGATGGTAGGAAGAGTAAAGTCAGAGCTCTTCAAAGGAGCTTCAGATGGTTCATGGGATTGTTCTATTTCATCAGAAATTAGAATAGTCTCATCTTTCTCTTTGTCAGTAGCTGGAGATTCGGGAATAGGGGATCTTGGAGATGGAGTAAGAGAGGGTGATGGTACTGGAGTTGGTTCCTTGGATGGTTTTATAGGTTTGTCTTTCTGGAGTGGAGGAAAAGGTTCTTCAGAGCTTAGTTCTTCTATCATCTGGTTAATATCTTCTGCAGTAGAGAGTATGGTTTCTTACACTTGAGTATCTGAAAGAATTTCTTTAGGAGTGGTTGGAGGGAGAGAAGCAACAGCAGGTGGAGTAGGTATTCTTTCCTCTAGGACATAAGGAGCGGGCTCCCCCTCAGCAGCTGCACCAGATGTGCTTGCAGTATGAGGTTGAGAGGGATATGGAGTCCTATCCTCTGCAGCTGGATGTTCATGAGCTTTAATAGCCTAGGCAGGATTCAGCAATTTCAGTTCCCATCTCTGAATAGAAGAGATTGATACCTTCTTCATATGGTACAGGGTAGTTCCTTTAGAGAAATCAAAAACTTGATGATTTATCTCATGCAGCATCAGAGAGATGATTCTAGCATAATTAGCAGCTTTGATGCTCTCCCTTATCTTATCAAGAATCGGCATACCAAATTGAAACTTCTTTCTTGAAATAATGGTTGTTATCATAAAGAAGAGATCAGTAGAAATGAAACATATGGAAGTTGTTTTGCAAAGTAAAACTTTTCCCAAAGTGTCTACTAGAAGCTTTCCCTCGGCATTGAGGTCTGGACTGCGAATGTTTTTGATAACCTCAAAAATTCCACAGAAGCTATATGCCCTATAATAATCTTCAAGAGTTAGGACTTCTTCTTCATCAACTAAAGCCGGCCAAAGAAGTGTACAGACAGAGGATTTGGTGAGTTTGATCTTGATACCATTGACCTTGGACTTAAGAATCTTGCCATTTCTCTTTACTTTAATATTGTGAAAGAATTCTTCTACTTCTGGAAATAGGATCTTACAGAGCTGCTAGAGAATGAATGTCAAGTCGGCGGTGTCGAGAAGGATAAGAAGATTCCTGAAATCGTCTGACAGCTTTGCAATTCTAGCGACGATGAGTTCACTACTGATCCCAACTTTGGAAGAAGGTGCCATTTTTTCCAAAAAACTTAGGGAGAACGACTGCTGGAAGACGGCGACGGCGCGTGCTCTGTATTATCGGTGGAAGGCGAAGTGTCTTTCGAGAGAGAGAGGGATTTGAAATCGTATAGAACATGAAATCGGATTTTTTCTATTTATCTAACCCTAACTATCGATGATTAAGGAAGAAATTAATCGATCATACCTTAGAAACTGGCAGTATAAACTTCGGGTTTTGAATAAAGAGATTTGAATAGAATTTGAGAAGTTCTCTGCTTATTTCTCGAGTAGATCATCATTACTCGAGTGACAGAATGACGGTACACAAGTGACATCTTTATACTTCTCGAGAAGAAACTCAGTACTCGAGTGGTATCACTCGAGTGAATTTCTATGTTCTCGAGAGTTCAAAGAAGTACTCGAGTAGTCATTACTTAGTTCTCGAGTAGTCATTATCTTTCTCGAGAAATGATGTCTAACTTTGAGAAATTCTGAACTTTTGACTTATTCCTTGATCTTCGAGCTGTGTTGTGAGTCCTCCTTCTCTTTCTTTCTTTGTTGAGCATTCTAAGTTCTATTTTAAAGAAAGAGAACTTGGTCTCATCCAGTGGCTTTGTGAATATATCTGCAATCTGCCTATCAGTAGGGTCATATTATAGCTCTATGTCTCCATGCTCCACATGCACTTGGATGAAGTGGTATCACAGCTATATGTGCTTTGTCCGACGGTGAGAGACTGGGTTGTTGGCTATTGCAATCGCACTGGAGGAGTCGCAAAATAAAGGGATGTCTTTGACTTGCATATTTTAGTCTTCCAGTTGGTTCTTTAACCAAAGCAATTGTGCACAACAACTGCCGACATAAATGTATTCTGAATCGGCCGTTGACATTGCGACACAATTTTGCTTTTTGCTGCTCCAAGAAATGAGTCTTCTTCCAAGTAATTGGCAAGTCCCGAAAGTGCTCTTTCTATCTTCTTAACAACCTACAAAATCTGCATCTGAGAAAATAATTAGTTCGTTGTCATTACTTCTTGGGTACCATAAGCCAAGATTCGGTGTACATTTAAGGTATCTCAAAATCCGCTTTGTATCAGCATAATGAGATTCCTTATAGTTCACTTGCAATCTAGGACATAAACATGTTCAGAACATTATGTATGGTCTACTGGCAGTAAGGTAGAGCAAGTATACTATTATGCTTTTGTACTTGGTCTCATCAGAAGGTTTCCCTTTCTCATCCTTGTCCAGAGACACAGCTGAACCCATTGGAGTCCACATAGAGGTTGTGTTCTCCATTCCGAATTTCATAATTAGCTCCTTGGTGAACTTAGTCTGCAAGATGAAATTTCCATCTTCAGATTGTTTCACCTGAAGCCCTAAGAAATACTTCAGTTCTCCCATACTCCTCATTTCAAACTTCCCTTGCATAAGTTTTGAAAACTTCTTCTAGAGGTTGTCGTCTATAGAGCCAAAAAAATATCGTCGACGTAAATTTATACTAGCTAAATCTTGCCTTTTATTTCCCTAAGAAATAATGTCTTATCTATCTTTCCCCTTGTGAATTTTATCTCGAGAAGAAAGCTAGACAACATCTCATACCAAGCTCGAGGAGGTTGTTTCAAACCATACAAAGCTTTAAATAAAAGATAGACATAATCAGGAAAGTTAGAATCAATGAAACCTAGAGGTTGTTCCACATACAATTCTTCCTTTATTTCACCATTAAGGAAGGTAGATTTCATGTCCATTTGATAGACGGTGACGCCCTTAAGTGCAGAATATGCTAGGAACAGCGTGATGGCCTCCAGCCTTACCACTAGAGCATATGTCTGGTCGAGGTCGATTCCTTCTTCCTGTCGATATCCTTTGGCGACGAGTCTGGCCTTGTTATTTATTATTTTTCCATCCTAGTCCATCTTGTTCCTGTAGACCCATATTGTCCCGATGACATTATTACCTTTGGGTCTTGGAACAAGTTTCTATACTTGACAACACTTGAACTGATTTAGTTCTTCTTCCATTATCATTATCCATAATGCGTCTGATTTTTCTTCCTCAAACATCATTGGTTCAACCTGTGAGAGAAAACTCAAATATAAATTCTCATTAGTAGTACCCCTGTGAGTCCTGACACCATCTCTGGGATCTCCTATGATTTGGTCCATTGGGTGATCCTTCAGAGTTCTGAGTTCTAGAGTCCATGCATCTGGAATGTCTTCAACCATAGGAGTGACTTCATCAACATGGATGATTTCTTCATCTTGATCATCAACCTCTCTAATAGGGGTTGGAGTTATGATCTTGATGAACTTTTCACCTTTTTCTTCAGTCAGCTCACCCAAGTTAAGTTCTTTTATCTTTGAGCCTGCATCTTCAATGAACTTACTAGAAGAGTTGCATTGTAGCAAGCTCGTCTCATCAAATACCACATGAATAGATTCTTTTACAGCAAGGGTTTTCTTATTAAATACCCTATATGCCTTACTATGGCTACTATACCCTACGAAAATACCTTTAATGCTCTTTTCACTAAATTTAGTGGTATGATACTTGCCATTGTTAAGAACGAAGTATTTACCACCGAAGATTCTAAAATATGAAACAGTCGGCTTTTTGTCCTTTAGTAGTTCGTAAGGTGTCTTATTATGGTTCTTGTTTATGAGTGCTCGATTTTGCACGTGGCATGCATTGTTGATGGCTTCAACCCAGAAATATTTCGGTAGTGAGGTATCACTCAATATAGTTATGCACGCCTCTATAAGTGTTCTATTCCTTCTCTCAGCTACTCCATTTTGCTGGGGAGTATGAGGAGAGGAAAACACATAAAAGATACCTAGGCTTTCACAAAATTCTGTCATGGCCCTGAACTTGAATTTTGTTCCATTGTCACTTCTGATTTTGATTACGGAACAGTTGTATTCATTCTGGATCTGCCTGATAAAACTTGTAAAGATGTCAAAAGTATCTGACTTGTGTTTTAGAAAGAACACCCACGCAAAGCGCGAGTAATCATCAACAATAACCAATGTATAATCCTTACCTCCCAAACTTCTAACTTGTTGTGGACCAAACAAGTCCATATGAAGTAGGTGTAAACACCTATTAGAGTCTTTGCCAATAATGCTATTAAAGGTAGCCCTTATTTGCTGGCCTTTTACACATGCGTGATAAGGTCTATCTTTAACATACTTGACATTTGGGGCATCACGTACTAAATTAAGAGAAAATAATTTATTAATAGTTTTGAAATTAATATATGTTAATCTCTTGTGTCAGTAGTCACCAAGAGACGCACTATCTTTTGCCAAAAGACACACTGGTGTAGAAGAGTCTATGCAAATAAAATTCAAACAATAGATATTCCTACTATGAGTGCCTGATAGAATCTTTTCCAGATTATTAACTGATTTTATCAAGCACTTGTCTGCTTGAAATCCTATGATGTATCCTTTATCGCAGAGTTGACTTATTCTTATGAGATTGTGTTCTAATCTTTCAAGATAAGCCACATCCGAAAAGGATACACTACCATTTATAATCATACCATAGCCTTTAGTGATTCCTATGTCAGAATGACCAAAGATGACCTTTGGCTTGTTCATGACTGGTGAGTAATTCTTGAGCAGGCTTCTTGTCCCGTTCATATGCCGAGAGCATCCATTATCGAAATACCAGATAGTAGTTTTGGTGGTATTTGGACATACTTGAAATCACAAGTTAGTTACCCTTAGGAACCCAAACTTGTTTGGATCCTTGCTCTCTAGTTAGCCCACTCCCCCTACGTATGTTAACATTATGAGCGATCTTTCTCACATTATTATCTCGAGAAGTTTCATAATGTTTGGGATTAAACCAGCAATCAATAGCGAAGATACAAATCTTGCCACAACACCAACAGTCAAATTTGTTGAATCTTTGCCTAAAGATCTCTTGTTTGACCTTTTGATATTATGGTCTAGCAGAGGCAGTAGAATTAGAGGTAAAAGGTTCATAGTGATGACATTCACATGACTTCTTCTCCTTGGTAGGCTTTTCTATAATGTGTTTAACTCTTGGAGCTTTCTCGATGTTATGACCAACATTGTAAGGTCTGTAGCACTGAAGAGTGATCTCCTCATAAGGTTCTTTGAAGACACTCTTGCCAAAGTTCCAGGGACGAGTGCATCCTTGGTAACGAGACTTGGGCTCTACGTAAGTAGGCCTAGAAAAGTGACCATAGGATGAATCCAGATCAAACTTATTTGTCGGAAAGATAACCTTCCTAAATGACGTTTGTTCTATAGGAGCTTTCCCCTTCTCCTTGGCTAGTGCTTTCTTAGCAGCCTTATTTTTCCTTTAGGCTTTATTTCTCCTAGAAGATTTACTAGGACGTTCCACATGGACTTAGCCGGCACCTTTGGCTTGAGCAGAGAATTCATCAACAAGCGGAAGAACTATCATGGGCTTAGAGAAACCTTCAACAAGTTTCTTTTCGGCTGTAAGTTGTTCTTCCAATCCCTTGATGATTTTCACCTTCAGATCTACGTGCTCGAGAGCCTTATTGTATTCTTCCATAGCATTATCGAAGTATTTCTTGAGTAAGTCCATCATTACAATTTCCTCTCTCAGATTGCTCTCTTTAGCCTTAAGAGATTTGATCTCCTTAGACTGAGCTCTTGCCACTCTACGACATTTGTCATAGGCTTTGATCAACTCTTTATATTGAGACATGAGTTCAGATTCCTCGTCAGAAGAACATTCCTCATTTTCATGGTCAGAATCATAGAATTCAGAAAGAGGTGTGTGAGAGTTTACCGTCCCAGTGAACTGGTGCTTTTTTTCTTCGTCAATTTGTGCCATTAGCCAAAAGTAGTCTTCCTCTTCTTCACTTGACTTAGATGAGTTAGAGTCGCTGAGAATCTTGCCATTTTTTGCTACTAGGCTTCTTTCGGTTCTCTTCTTGTGGTAAGAATATTTCTTCACCTCTCTTTTTCCACCATCCTTCTTCTTGTGGGGGCAGTCAATAATAACGTGACCTGGCTTATTGTAACAATAACAAATAATGTCACTAGAATTATGTTTGTTCTATTTAGAATGATACATGTCTTGGCTACTTGAGCCTTCCTTGTAGCAATCACCATCGTGACGAGATCTTCTAAATGAGGTATCCATGCCTTTCCATTGCTTCTTCTTGTTCAAGAATTTCTTGAACTGTCTTGAGAGTAGAGAGAACTCTCCTTCAGATAGTTCGGAGCCTGAGGTACTTGGCACCGAGGTTTCTTATTCACTTTCTTCTTGTGTTGGGGCATGAGAGGAATCCTTAGACTTCCTTGAGGTGTCTTCCTTTAGATCTACAGACTTCTCCTTGGATGAAGACCTATTCTTCTCTTCCTCAACTTTTCTTGAATTGATTTGAAGCTCATATGACATAAGATTTCCGAAGAGGTTTTGCGGGTCAGTCTCAGCTAACTTTCAAAATTCCTGAATAACACAAACCTTGTTATCCCATTCCTTAGTCAAGGATCTCAAGAACTTATCATTCAGTTCTCTGGTTGTGAAGACTCGGCCGTAGACACTTAGGCCGTTGATAATCTTGAAGAAATTCTCAAAAGTATCTGCAATGGAGTCTTTGGGACTTTGTCAGAACGCTTCATATTTCATATTTAGAAGGGATCTTCTGTCATCCCTAACTTCTTCAGCGCCATCGATCAAGATGATAAGAGACTTCCACATTTCCTTAGCGGACTGGCAGTGAATCAAGTTCTACAGCATAGAATCATCGACTGCACTTGCGATGATATTTTTGGTTTCTTGTCTAAAGAGACTAGTGCAATCTAATCCTTATCAAGATCCATCAGCTTCTTCGAAACTTGCTTAGTTGGATCAATGGTAGAGGCTATCATTGGGATATGAGGACCTTCTTCCATAATCATGACAATCCTTGGATCTATAGGTTCCATGAAGAATTTTATCCTTTCTTTCCAGATAGCAAAATTATTCTTTGTGCACAAAGGAAGCTTGGCAAAATCTTTGGCTTTATACATGCTTGAATAACTCAAAAGACAACTTGGGGCAGATCTAATCAAGGTGTTAACCTTAAAATGATCAACCTCCCTCTGATACCAATTTAAAAGTGTTTAAGTTATCTACCTAAATCACCTAGAGGGGGTGAATAGGTGAGTTGAGCATCTATTTGCGGAATAAAAAATTTAGCGATCTATGCACAGAGAAATAACCAAGCAATCACAGACGACACAAAGAATTATAGTAGTTCCCCAACCTTGGGTACGTCCACTTTCCACTCACCGATGTATCAATATGATAGACTCGGCTACTCCACTATTCTCGGATTTAAAACAATCCTACCACTCGGAACAACGTTCCTACAACTCGTTCAACAAAAACAGATCTACAATCAGAAGATAAAAACTTCCTACAACTCGGAGAACAAAGCTCCTACACTCAGAGAATAATCTCCTACAAGAATAAATTGAATTCAGAAATACAAACAGAATAATTTCTCAGATCTACAAAATTTCTGCCTAGGTCTTCCTTCTTGAACTTGTGGCTTTATCAGAAATTATTGAAGAAGACACGACAAGATCCTAGATCTGAAATTCTCGGACTCACAGGATCAAAGAGAAGATGTAGAGATTTAAAACAATCTTGATCTGCAAGTCGACTGGTCTGAATCTTCTTGAACGAAAGCACTTGGCGATTTGCACGATTAGCGGCGGCGGCTTCCGATTAGGAAAGAGAATTGTGATTCAGAATTCTTAGAATATTTCTTTTCACGCCCTTGTTAGGGATAGTCATAAGACCTTTTATAAGATCTCCCTAACTGTTAGAATTAACCTTATTGACGGCCACGTGGACCAATCACGTCAAGTCATTTGAAAATAACGTATGTTATGGACTCAGAAAATTTTCTGAAAAGATGACTGGATTACCAGAGGGAATGAAGAACTACTCGAGTACTAAATCGGGTTCTCGAGAAGATAAACTCAGACTACTCGAGAAGAAGCACTTCAGGAAATTTCAGAACAGAATCCATGATCACTCGAGTGGAATAAGGATTACTCGAGTTCTAGAAATGTTACTCGAGAAGTGGAAGTGAACTTCTCGACAAAAAGTCTTACAGAGAATTCTGGAAAGAAAACTGGTTACTCAAGTGCTGGGTCTAGACTTCTCGAGAATTAGTTGGACTTCTCGAGTACAAGGACTTCACTACTCGAGAACTAGAAATGTAACTCGAGTGCTTGACTTCTGTTATTCGATACAATCTTATACTACTTAAGTAATCATGATAACTACTCGAGTACTTGAACTTCACTACTTGAGAATAATACTTAGAAAATTTCTGAGAAAGAAAATCTGTCAACTCAAGAAAGAGAAGAGGTCTACACGAGTAATGGACTTTGCCTCTCGAGAACAAGATTCAAACATCTCGAGAACCATTTCCTTTACTCGAAACACAGACTAGACATACTCGAGTACAACTCGATGATCTACTAGAGTACTAAAATTCTACTCGAGTAAAACACTTAAAATTTTGGTTAAAGAAAATTTTCCTTTTCAATAGAATCAGAAAATGTCTTTCTCCAACAAACCTAGTGCTTGAAAATTAAGTATATCCCAATAGAGAGGCTACACATGAGTCAACACCATGGATCACACAATGACGGATTACATTGTATTGTTCTGTGTTTAGTGATCCACTGTAGACTGACATTGGTCTACACTTGACAATAAGTCCTGCAAACACATAACTCGAACAACACATCAAATACAACTTAATTCATCTTAGTTCAAGTGTGACTTCTTATAAATCTAGGTTATTGTGGGTACAATACCCAACAAGGTTCTTTGGAGAAATCAAGACGTCGAGAGCATGACGTGGGAATTGGAGTTGGCAAAAAGGGAATCTCATCCTCATCTCTTCTCTTAGTTTCTGGTATGTCTCCCTATTTTTGGTGAATGTTGGTTTTTCTCATTTTGGTTTGATTTTGAAGTTGTGATAAGTTTTTGGACGAAACTTATTTGTAGGGGGAGTGACTGTAATGCCACCGATTTTCCGATAATTTTATTTGAATTGGTATTATCATATTTATGACGTCAAGGCGTTACTTTTTTTACGTCATGTTGATAACGCTGTACCGTTAATGCATTTTTGCGTCCGTTGGGTCTGTTTGACCAGATTTTGGGATTTTGATAGAATTGAATGTTTTCCTTGATTGAAAGGGTTGAAGTTTTGAGGTTTTGGACTTGTCCAGTTTTATTGCGATCCGAGCATTTTGGAGTCTCAAAGCATGTTTGGATCCTTGTGAAGATTTTATTTATGTAAGCATATGATGTTAGTGTGTCAAGAATGGTGCATTAGATTCTAGGTTTGTCTTCGTGGTTGAATTCTTTAATTCGACTCGCGTTTGAGCCTCTATTTTGCGCTCGTATTTCCTTATTCAAACTATTTGAATATGATTATTATATTAAAGCCTTATGCTCATTTTGATTCTCGGGAAGCCCTCCTTAAGGGTAGGTTTTCGTCGAGCAGAGGCGGGGGACGAATATTTTTGGGCACTGTATGATATTTTACTAAGGGTCAAGTGGAGCTCGACGATCATCGAGCGGAGCACGACGATCATCGAGAGAAGCTCGACAATCCTCGAGAGGAGCTCAATGAAGCGTCAAGCGGAGCTCGACGATCGTTGATCGGCATTCGACGAACCGTCGATCAGGTTTTCATTTTTGCTCGTTGAACTCCAACCAGAATTCATCAAACGATTTTTGTGTTCGACGAACTTCGGGTAGAATTCGTCGAATGGGGTTGTTCTTCTTTCTTGTTCTCGAGAAGTCCTTCTGTTGTTCTCGAGAAATCCTATTGTCTCGAGAAATGCTTCTACCTATTCCGGAGAGGTTCCTTTCTATTCTCGAGAAAGCAATCTTAGTTCCAGAGAACCCTTCTTCTTCAGTACTCGAGAGATCCAACCTTGCCCTCGAGAAATTAGTGTCCCTTCTCGAGAAATCCATGCTTCAATTCGAGATTTCCGGTTTAGCAGATCCCGGTTCATTTTCTTTAGAACTGTTATTCTAATATAACCCTTAATATATATATACCTACTTCTTCCTCCTTCATTTAGACCAAATTTCTTGTTCATCTCCCGAACTAGAGTGGCGTGAGCGAGAGAGAGAAAGTTTTTCCGTGATTCTTCTAGTGGCCGCCGAAGGTGCTCTGATGCTCGAAATCTTTAACCAATCAAAGATCCTGAAAGCTCGCAGGGAGAGCTTCGTCATCGTGGTAAAATCTTCCCCATTTCTTGAATTTTTATCGTTCGGGTTTTTGGCCCTAACCACTTCTTTTGGCTTTTCTTGTTAGATTTCGACTTCCCTCGTCTTCTTTAGCAAAATCAAGGCAAGTTGTGATTTTACTCCCCTCTTCCCTTCTTTCTCCCGATCTGCTGAAATTTCTAACTCCTTTTGTCATTACCATTAATAGCTTACATATTATAGTATTTTCTTAACCCTTTGTTTAAAAAGACTTGTATTATCATGTTCTTGATTTTGCTAATCTAACCTTGTATAGTGGTATATGTTTTGTTGTTTTGGTTGAATCTTGAACTTTTAGCCGTCCCTTAACGATTATGTTGGGCGTGTTAGAGTTTATTTAGGATTATAAATCCTTCCTAAAGGTTGATCAACCGCTTCTTAATCTAGAAATGTCTTGTAGAATCCGATGTGCCAAGTCTTGGGATGTATATCATGGTTTTCCTTTGTTGTAGGTGTTAGTGGACGAAACCACCGTCGCAAGGTTTGTCCCTTTGTTAGTACCATGTGGAACTTTATCGGGTGTTTGGGCATTTGCGGTGAATTGTGGAGTGTATGAGTGTAACGCCCATGATTTTTTGATATTCTTTATTTGTCCGGGTTTTGACGTCATAAGCGTTACCCTAACACGTGTTTGACATTTGACGAGGTTAGAGCATGATCTTGGCTCCTTGAGTTCTTTGTAGGGTGGTATCTTAGGCTGTTGGCGAGTTTTCCCTAGCGGGCCGGGTCTGTTTTGGTGACTCGGCGGAGCCGCTTGTGTTTTGTCTTTGGTAGGGGTTTGCCTGAGTTCAACCCATCGGATTGGGATTTCGACCTCGCCATCGCATTCATAGCGTTGGTTTTTGGCTACGGCGCGAGTTTCACGCGTTTCCGAGTTTGTTTGTGTTGGGCATTGTATTTAGATTCTGTGTTATTATATATATTAATATTACATAATATATTATGTTTTAATTAGGGTATAAATAGGATAGATAGGGTTTGGGCCAGTTCGCATCCTCTTCTTCTTCCCCGAACCCGACGGCAGTTTCGTTTTCGCGATACTTGGGGAGCGGCGGACTCAGCGAGGACTTCGGTCGGCGGTGTGCGGAGCAGGAGGGCTCGTTTTCCTCGTTTGACTAGATTTTCAGGCTGCTCTCGGCAAGGGCTTCGCGGTAGAGGTAAGATTTGTCCGTTTCCTTGACTTTTGAAGGTTAAGGTTAGGGGTTTTGGCTAGATTTCGTCCCCGAACGTTTCAGGAATCGTTGCTCGGTGCTCCTTGTGGCCGGATCTGGAAGCGGCCGGGACGGGCGGCGTCTTCTTCGTGGGTTTTGAGGCAAGTGGATTTTCTTCCCTTGTTTGCTCTGGTTCTTCCCTTTATCTTTGTTCTCTCCCCTTTATTTTGAGTAGGTTTACGCTATAGGGCGGATATGCGATCTTTCCCGCACTACGAGACGAATCCGTCGAGTATCCTCGTTACCCATGGTTTGGCTGTCCAAGATTACTAAGTGAAATTCGGCGAGATTGACTAGGTAGAATCGGCGAGTATCACCAGGCAGAGTTTACTGGTATCGGGTTGGAGTCATCGAGAATCGCTAGCAAAAATCATCGAGTTAGGATCGTCGAGAATCAACAGTAGAGAGGTTAGTGCTAAGTTAAAATCGGCGAGAATGACAAGGTAGAGTCATCGAGCGCTAAGGTAAATTCGGTGAGAATCGTCGTGCCAAATCATCGAGAATCCCAGGCAAAATCATCGACTATTATCGCGATACTCGACGAATTAAGGGAAAATCGTCGAGTATCACGGCGATACTCAACGACTCCCTTCGGCTTCGTCGACAATCCTCGACGAATCCGTCGAGTATCAAAGGTGATACTAGATGAATTCCGAAGGAATTGTCCGCCGTTCCTTGTTTTCGCTGAGTGAGGTTCTTGGTGGCCTGTTTTGGGTTGTTGACCCCAATCCTTGGAAAGTGTGACAAGGAGACGTTGATAGAAGTTAATGCGGATGGAACAGTCAGTTGTATCGCCTTGCTAGAATGCAGTGATGTCGAGGTCTTTGTGAGGTGTTCTGTGGGTGTTGGTTTCCGTGATAGGTCTTGTAGATTCTGGCTACACCACTAGAGCACCATGGGTCCTCCATGGGTTGCTAGTGGGTCGGGCGACGCTGTGCCACTTAGCTTGCCAGGTCGTTACAAGCAAATAAAATGCCTTTGATGTCACCCACTCCTCCGAGACGAGGATCACTAAGTGTTAATGATTTTCCTACGTTGATCCTTGGGCTATTACTCCTATCCTCGTGATGGATGTTGGCTGGTTAGCCATTTCTTGCTTTGCTTCAGCAGGTTGAGCCGAAGCGGGTTGTTTCCTTATGGCACTTGGTGCATTTTTTTTCTTCAGCTTTTGTTGATGCTTTGTTAGCTATAATTTCATTCATTTACTTACTTGTTACAGAGTTTTACAGCTTGCTTGCTGAGGGTTGATTCTTCCCTGTTTACCGATCTTTTATTAACTCTGAGCTTTTATCTCTTTTTGCCACCTGTATTGTTTCATTTGTGCTGAGGTATTCTGTCTTTGAATGACTCAGGTCCAAGTTGCGGCCGTCCGAGCTGCTAGTTGGAGCTGCGTTTTGGTTGACCATTTTGCAGGAGTGTTTTCTCACTTTATGTGAGATTGTTAGTTGCTTTGTTGACTTAGACTTTTGTGTACACCGAGGGGTTCGTGTCAGTTTGTTGGCGCCCTTCGGTGGTTGTTTTTCTCAGACTACTGTTTACTCTTCCATGTCGTTTGGTTATCCAATTTAGAGCTGCTACTTGTCTCTTGGGAACGTTTTATGCGAGGATGCATGTTAGTTATTTTGAGTATTTAACCTTACTAATAGCAAGACATACACCTCATGTCTTTAAACTTAAAAGAAGTACTCTACAACTAGCGTAAAAGGTATTTCCTTACTTATACTAAATCTAGAACCTTGCATACCATGGGATGTCCTTCGTGGACGTTTGCACTCATGTAGAATGTTAATCTAATTGAATCAAGGTATTTTCCGCAGCGTAAATTATGCTTTCTTCTAAGTGGGCTAATGAACCACTGAGCTGAGGGATACGGCCCTTATAAATATAAACAACTTCCCATCCATTAAACTTATGAACGTTTTTATAGTAATAGTTTCAGTTTGCCTAAGCGTCCGCAGTTATCCCCTGCCTGACGTGGCATCACGATGCGCGTTTTCTCATACTTTGATACTTGTTCTTCCGGAGAAAATGCGGGTTGTGACAGTTGGTATCAGAGGGACGTTTTGCAAAGGGTCGGTTGGTTTGGCAAGTTAGTCGAACAACTTTGCCCCGAGCAAAACCCTTGTAGTAGCATTCCATTGCATACACACACCGATATGTCATCAGTAGATCTTGACGGAAGCATGGACACTACACTCATAGCATTAAAAGAAGTATACGGGGCATATTATGTAGTATGGGATGCATAATATGTATGGATCCACCATAGGAGGCAACACGTGACGGTTATGTAGTATGGGATGCATAACCACCATCACATGGATGCGCATTAGAACGTTTAATTTTCTTCGTTACATACAATATTATGTAGTATGGGATGCATAACATTGTATGTGTACGCCGCTCATAGCATGCACTAAGGCCTTTTTCTTAGAATACATAGCACAATATCCATAGCATATCATCGCATAAGCACACGTGCCAAGTTAAAGATCTGCATGATGACATATGTACACTCATGATTTGAATTGAAATCTAAACATTCATTCATATCATAGGCACAAGTTAGAAGCATAACGTCATTCCATGATCTCCCAGAGCAAGGTAACAACAGGCGTTAGTGTTTGTCCTCCTCTTGTTCTGATCGAGGGTGTATCGGGCTACTGTCCTGTAGCGGCGCTGGTATACGGCCATGCTGTACGGCCTATAGCGGGTGCGGCAGCCTCTGAGCTTACGGGCTAGGCCGTTGCATGGTAAGTGCTGGTTGTTCGTTCTAGTTCCAATCTGAATTTGAGTATTCGAGTTTTCTAGCTTCGGTGTCGTGAGCTAGGTCCTCATTAAGTCTTTTGCCTGTGTCGGTAGATTTCTAGCCCAATTAGTTTCGAGGGGAATTTCTCCAAGTTTGCGATGCCTTCGGCAAAATTTTGACTAGATATTCGTTTGTTCTGTAGAATGCTGCCTAAACGCGTTCCGACGAGATAGAACCCCCAGTAAGAAGGGGAGTACTCTTGTGCTCAGAGTGAAGCGGTGATTGAAGGGTTGCGACAAAGTAACGAGGCCCTTACGAGGCAGATGGTGGATGTGCAATCTCAGATACAATCGTTGTTGGTTGTGGTCGCCGGGCAGCAGTCTAGAGCCCAGGACCCTGTTGTGGACCAAGCTACCCCTACTCCCCCTACCGCTCTAGTTCCCCCAGCTACGCTGCTGCCAGAGATGAATTTTATTTCGCACTTCCAGCGACTAGGACCTCCTTCGTATGACGGCACAGAAGATTTCATGGCATTGGATGATTGGATCATCTCCATCGAGGAAATGTTTTATTATTCCGGCATCTCCGCCAGCCAGAAGGTGATGTTTGCGGCATATTAACTTAAAGGTCTTGCGAAGAGTTGGTGGATTAAAGAGAAGGAGAACCTTGTTGATGGATGTTCATGGGACTCATTCAAAAGTATGTTACTGAAGAAGTTTTTGCCATCGGTCGAGCGGGACCGCCTGATGAACAACTTTTTGCACTTGAAGCAGAGGAAACTTACTGTGGGTGAGTACGAAGTCGAGTTTAGCAAGCTCAGTCGTTTTGCCCCAACATTGGTAGCATCCGAAGAAGGTAGGGTAAAACGTTTCCTAGGTGGTCTAAGATATGACATTCAACAGTTGGTTAGCGCGTACAAGTCGGAGACCTTTGCAGAAATTATTAAAGCTGCCTTGAAGGTTGAGGCAATCGAAAATGCAAAGATAAGGGGAGCACATGCAAAGAAGGGTAAGAGGAAATCTGATGAAGAGGGAAGTGCGAGGGCATCTGGCCCTGTGGCGAAGAAGGATAGGAAAGAAGCATGTAGCTTCTGTGGCATGCCAGGTCACCCCTTCGAGAGGTGCTTTAGGAGACTGGATGCGCAGAAGTTATCTCAGTTTCACGTGATCCAGGATGCTCCAAAGGAGAGTCAGGTCTGTTCTTATTACCAGAGGAGTTGGCATGAAGCGGCCCATTGTCGCAAGAAGGCCGGAGTTTGTTTCCTCTGCGGACAGAAGAGGCACAAGAGAGCTAATTGCCAGCAGAGCCAGCCCACGATGAATGCAGTTCCGTTGCAGACTCTACCTCTGCCAGTACCACACGTGGACAAAGGGAAGGGAAAGTTGAATGTGCTAACCAAGGAGGATGCCCAGTCTTCGACTCAAGTGATCTCAGGTTAGTCTCTGGTTTAGTAGTTAACTCTCTTAGTAGGTTCTTAGTTTTCGTAATTTAGTTGCGCGCGCTATGTGTTTAGGTGACTTTAAGGTGAACGGTAAGTGGGCGCGAGTTTTGTTCGATTCGGGCGCTACTCACTCCTTTGTGGCAAGGAGTTTTGTAGACCGTCACCGCTGGACTCTCGACTAATTAGATGCCTCCCTAAGCATCAAAATTCCTTCAGGAGAGCTGGTGAGGTCCTGCCAGGGTATCTAGAAATGCCCCAACTTCCTAAGTGGTTCTCTAGTCTTTACGAATCTGAAGGTGCTAGATTTGGCTGACTTTGACGTGATTTTAGGCATGGACTGGCTGTCTAGCTATGATGTCGTCATTCAGTGTAAGCACAAGCACATAGACTTTAGAGGCGGCGATGGCAAGCCCATGAGTGTGTATGGTTCGCCGCGTCAGGAATCTTCGATCATTTCTGCGGTATGTGCTCACAAACTTCTAAAGTATGGCTGCGATTCTTTTCTTGTTTCTGTTTCTGCTTTGGAAGCTGCTTCGGTTGAGCCTCGGGTTGAGGACGTTTCTGTGGTAAGTGAGTTTCCGGATGTTTTTCTAGTTAGTCTTCCCAAAATTCCTCCAGAGAGAGAAGTGGAATTTGTTATAGATCTTGAGCCAGGCACTCGCCCTATTGCTAAGGCACCATACCGCATGGCGCCGCGTGAGTTAGTGGAGCTGTGCACTCAGCTAGATGAGTTGTTGCAGTGCGGCTTTATTAGACTCAGTTCTTCCCCATTGGGTGCACCAGTGCTCTTTGTGAAGAAAAAGGACGGAACGATGAGGTTATGCATCAACTACCGTGAGCTAAACAAAGTAACCATTAAAAACAGATACCCGCTACCCAGGATCGATGACTTGTTCGATCAGTTGCGAGGTAGTTCCGTGTTCTCGAAGATTGACCTCCGTTCAGGTTACCATAAGTTAAGGATCCGGGAGTTGGACATCCCGCGTACTGCTTTTCGTTCTCGTTATGGACACTTTAAATTTCGGGTAATGTCTTTTTGATTATCAAACGCACCGTCAGCTTTTATGGACATGATGAACAGAGTGTTTAGGGATTTTCTTGATAAATTTGTGGTGGTGTTCATTGACGATGTACTGGTGTATTCTAGAAATACAGATGAGCACGCCTTGCACTTGCGCTTAGTCTTGTTTACTCTAAGGGAGCACAAGCTGTATGCAAAGCTTAACAAGTGTGAGTTCTGGTTGTCTCAGGTGTCATTCCTAGGACATATTATAAGTAAGGAAGGTATCTCAGTGGATCCTGCAAAGATAATTACAGTCTTGGATTGGAGGAGACCTTCATCGCCTAAAGAGATAAGGAGTTTACTAGGATTGGCAGGTTACTACATAAGGTTTGTGGAAGGATTTTCGGTGCTCTCTGCGCCGTTGACTAGGCTTACGCAAAAGAGCGCAGCGTTTGAATGGAGTGAGGCCTGTGAAGAAGCTTTTCAGGAGCTCAAGAGAAGACTGTGTTCTGCTCCAGTGTTGGCATTGTCGGTGCAAGGAGTAGAGTATGCTGTGTATATAGACGCCTCGCGAGTTGGACTCGGTTGCGTATTGATGCAGGACGGTAAGGTGATTTCGTATGGATCAAGACAATTGAAAGTGCATGAAAAGAATTACCCTACGCACGACCTGTAATTTGCTGCGGTCATTTATGCATTGAAGTTGTGGAGACATCTGCTGTATGGGGTGTCGTGCAATGTTTATTCAGACCATAAAAGTTTAAAATATGTTTTCACTCAAAAGGAATTGAATCTGCACCAGCGTAGGTGTCTAGAGTATGTTGCAGACTACGAAGTTGATATCCTTTATCATCCCGGGAAAGCTAATGTAGTAGCAGACGCGTTGAGCTGGAAGCCCGCGCATATCTTTAATCTATCGGTGCAATACCTTATCGAAAAATTTCTGCTCATGGACATAACGGTAGGGAATAGTGCTTCATCGAGTAGCTTAGAGGTGGAAGAGACTTCGTGGAATACTCTCACTAGGCTACATCAGAAGGACGATCCTGATCTGCAGCACCTCCTCAGTAGGACTGAGAAAGGGGAATTACCTTACTTTTCCATCGATGACTCGTGTACCTTAAGATACCGTGGAAGATACTGCATTCCCGCTGTTGGGGACATCCGAGCGAGAATTTGTAGCGAAGCGCATGGTTCCAGTGTTGCTTATCATCCTGGTTCCACCAAAATGTATAGAGATTTAAAGCAGATTGTTTGGTGGTCAGGTATGAAGAACGACATTACAAAGTTTGTATCTGAATTATAAACCTGCCAGCGTGTCAAGGCAGATCATAGAAGGCCGGGTGGTAAGTTAACGCCTTTGGACATACCAAGTTTGAAATAGGAGAGTCTATACATGGATTTCATAACCGGTTTGCCGAGATCTCCCAGAGGTCATGATGCAGTGTGGGTCATCGTGGACAGGTTAACCAAGTGTGCCCACTTTGTGCCATTTAAGATTGTCTATTCCATGGAAAAGATAGCTGAATTATATCAGGACGAAGTTATCAGATGGTGTACCTACAAGCATCGTGTCGGATCGGGACTCCCGATTCATTTCTCGCTTCTAGCAGAGCTTGCAGGGATCCCTAGGAACAGACCTTAGATACTCTACTGCTTATCATCCTCAGACGAATGGAATGACAGAGAGAGTGAACCAGATCCTGGTGGATTTGATTCAATATTATATTATGGACCATGGTGGAGCGCCTCGAATTGATGGAATTCGCGTATAATAACAGCTATAAGGAGAGCTTGCAGATGGCACCCTTTGAAGCGTTATATGGGAGGCGTTGTCGAACCTCTTTTTTTGGGCAGAAGTTGGTGAAAAACCCTTGCTCGGTCCAGAAGCGTTGGAAGATATGAGCATTTCGGTGACGCATATTCGTGAAAAGCTGAGGTTGGCTCAGGAGAGGTACGAGAAGTATGCCAATCAGCGCAGAGTTGATCTGGAATTTGCAGTTGGGGACATGGTTTTTCTGAAGGTCTCTCCGATGCCAGGTGTTAAGAGGTTTGGAAGGAACCATAAACTTGATCCCAGGTATGTGGGACCTTTTTAGATTCTGGAGCGCATCGAGGTTTCTGCGTATACAATGGATTTGCCCGATTCTTTCCCTGGCGTTCACGACATCTTTTACGTGAGCCAGTTGCGAAAGTGTGTTCCTAGTGATCGCTATGTTCTTGACTCAGTGCCCCAGTTGCAGCCTAATCTCTCGTATATTGAAGAACCTATCCATATTCTGGAAACGCAAGATCGTGTGCTAAGGAAGAAGACAATTCCAATGGTTAAAGTTCTCTGGCGAAACCAGGATGCTAGAGGTGCAACGTGGGAATGGGAGTCCGTGATGAGAAAATCGCATCCCCAGTTGTTCTCTTAGTTTTCTCAGGTTAGTATTTTCGTTTTAGAATTCTCTTGTTGTGCCTTTTCTTCTATCTTCTTCTTCGCTTCGTGATCCATGTTTCGGGTCGAAACTTCTTTTTAGGGGGTGTGACTGTAACGCCCCTGATTTTCCGGTATTCTTTATTTGTCCGGGTTTTGACGTCATAAGCGTTACCCTAGCACGTGTTTGACATGTGTCGAGGTTAGAACATGATCTTGGCTCCGTGAGTTCTCTGTAGGGTGGTATCTTAGCCTGTTGGAGAGTTTTCCCTAGCGGGCCGGGTCTGTTTTGGTGAATAGGCAGAGCCGCTTGTGTTTTGGCTTTGGTAGGTGTTTGCCTGAGTTCAACCCATCAGATTGGGATTTCGACCTCGCCGTCGCGTTCGTAGCGTTGGTTTTTGGCTACGGCGCGGGTTTCGCGTGTTTACGAGTTCGTTTGTGTTGGGCGTTGTATTTAGATTGTGTGCTATTATATATATTAATATTATATAATATATTATGTTTTTATTAGGGTATAAATAGGATAGATAGGGTTTGGGCCGGTTCGCATCCTCTTCTTCTTCCCCGAACCCGACGACAGTTTCGTTTTCGTGATACTTGGGGAGCGGCAGACTCGGCGAGGACTTCGGTCGGCGGTGTGCGGAGTAGGAGGGCTCGTTTCCCTCGTCTGACTGGATTTTCGGGCTGCTCTCGTGTAACACCCCGAAACTTAAAAGAGGGACGGGTGATGTTTTAAGCCTAGTCTGAATTTTGGAGCAGGTGTCACGGGCGTGACACGGGCGTGTCACGGGAGTGACACAGGCGTGTTTGGCCACGGTCGTGCGGTCGATGCTTTGGCGGTTGACGATCATCGAGTTGTAGAACACGGCCTAGGACACGGGCGTGTCCCAAGCTGTGTCACTCCAGGGAATCTGCAAGTGTTGTACATGGGCCGTGACACGGGCACAAACACGGGCATGTCAAATTTGACACGGGCGTGTCTGATGCCGTGTCACAAGGCCGTGTACCTCTCTGACTGCGAAGTGTTGGTCGATTGCACACGGGGGGCGTGATACGGGTCCCGACACGGGCGTGTCGCAGGTGACACGGGCGTGTTGGAGGCCGTGTCAAAGGCCGTGTGCTGGTTTTTCGAATCGATCGAGACGGCGAATGGGTGACACGGCCAGGCACACGGCCGTGTTGCAACCCGTGTTCGGCCCAGATTTTATGATTTCAGATCTAATCTTGGTCGTTCGTTTCCTTGACTTTGGATTCGACGGTGGGGGGCTGCTCCTGGGTGGTTTTAGCCGGGATTTAGGGTTGGGAATCCTCATTTCCCTTAGCCATTCTCTCTCTAAGAGTTTAGAGAGAAGGGAGAGCAAGGAGGAAGGTGGAGTCCAAGATCCGGCCGCCAGAGGAGCTCCGGAGCTCCGAATCGCGATCCGAGTCCAGATCCGCGGAGGTGACGCCGTTGCGGTGCTTTCCAACCGCATAGTTTTCGATGGCACCCAGGAAGAACGCAAGGGTAACGATTTCTCATCCTTGGGCATGTGAAGCCCTTTTTCCCTTTGCATAGGAAGCCCTCTCTCGCGAGTGAGCGAAGAGTTGGAGCGTTCCTTGGGGTAGATATGTAAAGTCCCCCTTGTGTAGAGTCCATATGCGAAAACGGACATAGGCATTGTGTGTGAAGCCTATCCGGACAAGTAGAGCCGGATCGGTGATGTTGCATTGCATATGAACCGGGGAAGACTCCGGGTGTTTGGGCGTTTTTCGGGTTTTCTACGTGGTAGATTGCATCAGGGAGCCTTGGAGATTAACTCCAAGGTGCACCCGGAAAACTGGGCAAAAGCGAGTTTTGCCAACACGATGGCCGGGTAGCCAACGTGAACATAACCGGGTTATGTGATTATTGTGGTGGAAACGGGACTCGGTGAGTCTTGACCTGCGCATATGGCTTAAATTGCCGTTGCGGTGTGAGCACGGGTCAGGCGGAACCGTACCCGGTCTATGTCGTTCGGTAGGACCGTTGGCATGGACGAGGGTCTTCGACAGTCTATGGCTTAAATTGTCGTGACCAAGGCCAGGAAGGCAAAATGCTCATATGGTTGGCCGTCCAAGAGGCGGTGGTGGAACGGGAACGTCTATGGCTTGAATTGACGTGACGTTGGCCGGTTCGCCGTGAATGTTCCCTGTGTGCACGAGGTGTGTGGCCGTGCGAGCCTACGCCTGTGATGTTGTGTGTTCACACTAATATATTGCCTATACTAATAAAGTGCAGGGAAAGAGCATCGCCGCCCCGATTTTGGGGGCGGGATCGTTATAATTTGGTCAGCATGGATGACCGTTGCTTTTGTTTTCCACCGGGCGGTGGTTTGTACTTGCAGGTGCTGCGGAGCTGAGCGGAACATAGCGGGCTAAAGCCCATGTTGCGGTGCTGGCCCTCGAAGGCCTAACCCTTTTATGCTTTCCGTTTATTTCATATATGGCCGGCCTACGAGCCGAAGTATGTAAGACATGTTTTGTTAAGCAAACCTTGTAAGGCCATAAGGCCGGTACTTTTGTATTTTTCATTCCTATTGTTATTTCTGTAGTGGACATTCCTGCTTGGCAGGGTTCTTGTATTTTTGCAACTTAATAAATTTCTTCCGCTAGAATGACTCTGTGTAGGACGTTGGTGATTGGTTGTATGGTTTCAACGCGTAAACAACCGGTCTGTCCGTATTATATGGCGTCGGGCCCCGGCCGGACCTACTGCTATATGCTATACGATGGATAGGGGTGTTACAAATAGGTATCAGACTACTGGTTTCGGTCAACCTTAAATGAATTCGTGGACGAATTCACTTTAAGGGATGGTGAGCACTTGTGTGCGTCATCGTTATAACATGAAAAGAACCCATGAATGTCCACTTAAGAATGAAAATACGCATGTTTGAGGAACCTGCGTGTTCCTATAATTGCTATTTGCAGTAATTTTTGGTCGCTTATCCGTGTTTTGCACGATTATAGGTGACCAGGAGTGGTGCTGGGCCGTCAGAACGGCCAGGTTCTGAGGCAAGCAGTGCGCCAAGTGAAGCGCCTGCAACACCTCCGTCTGCCGAGACCATTAGATTGGTGGCAGAAGCTGTCTTTGCTATGATTAATGCGCAACCTGCAAGGCAGGTGTAGCAGCCTGCTCCTGCGGGGGAGCAAGTGCCGCTCCAAGCGGCGGAGCCTAGAAGGGTTGAGCAGGTGGTGGTGGAGCCGGAGTTACCTCGGAGAGCAACTGAAAGACAGTTGAAGCATGTGATGGGCTTCCACCCACCGGTGTTCTCGGGAACGGGAACCCCGACCCAGGCTGAGGATTGGCTCTCAAGAGTCAATAGGGTGATGACAGCTACTGAAATGGAAGAGTGGCAGAAGACCACAATAGCGACGTTCCTGTTGGATGGGGACGCAAGGTTATGATGGGAAGGCCTAGAGTTACACCAGTTGAGGGGAAGGCCGTTGGCCGAAGTTCCTATGGTGGAGTTTTCAGGATTGTTCATGGCTCGATACCTCCCCTCAGCACAGAGGATAGCTTTGGAGAACGAGTTCCAAAGGTTGGTGCAAGGAGATAGCACTGTAGACGAGTACATCCACGAGTTTACTCGGTTGGGGAGATATGCTAGCACTACCTTTGTCGACGAGGAGCGAAAGACTAACCGCTTCTTCGAAGGGTTAAGAGATGAGCTGAGGTTGCTATTGTCAGGGCCCATGGTGCAGGGTTTCCTAACCTTGGTCAACTCGGCCCGGTCCTTGGAGAAGGACATGAAGAATGTGCAAGCTAAGAAGGATTCTGGCGGGAAGAAATCGGAGTTCAAAGCGCCGACTACGTCGAAGTCGGGCTATCGAAAATTCTTCAAGAAGGCTAGGACGTCAGGTCCAGCTTCTTCTACGGGTGCCTCGGGGGTAACTACTAATCGAACCCCGGGCGCTTGTTTCACGTGTGGAAAGACGGAGCACTTTGCCCGCCATTGCTGGAGCAGACGCCCAAAGTCCGAGAAAAAGCAAGGAGCTACTTACGAAGAGAAGGGTAAGACGGTGGAGTCAACCGCATCCCACTATGCTCCTACTCAGCCTAGAGTCTATCACTTGGGCCAGTTGGAGGCCATCAAACAAGCTGACGTGGTGACAGGTACGAATTAATTTACAGCAAGTTAACTTCATATACTGTTGTCTATTGCTTGTTAGCCTAATATTGTTTGTATAGGCTTTGTTGTGATTAGTGATAGTCCGGCACGGGCACTGTTCGACACGGGAGCTTCACACTCCTTCTTGTCCGAAAATTTCATATCGCGCATCGGAGTCCCTTCTTCGATGGCGAAGGACAAGTTGGATGTGCTGCTACCGAATGGGTGCTCGATGCGTGCGGACAGAGTGTGCGCCGTAAAGGTTCACATTGGGAGCCAAGAGTTCGACTTGCTAGCGTCATTGCTGCCGCTAGTAGAGTTCGACGTGATCTTTGGGATGGATTGGCTTTCGGAGCAGAAAGCTTGGATTGACTGCGACCGGAAGGAGGTCAAGCTGGGTGTTGGGCGGGGGACAACATTCGAGGGACTCAAGGGGTTGAGCAAGACGCTGATGTCTACTCTTCAGGTGGTAAAGGCAGTTCGTGCTGGTGCAGAACTGTTCTTCGCAATAGTTGGGGCTGTGGAGCCAAAGTCCACGTTGGATAGCATCCCAGTTGTTTGTGAATACCCCGATGTGTTCCCGGATAGTCTTCCCGGAGCCCCACCGCAGCGGGAGATTGATTTCACCATCGAGCTCGTACCGGGGGCCAAACCGGTGTCACGTGCTCCATATAGGTTGGCGCCTAAGGAGATGGCGGAGTTGAAAGTTCAGCTAGAGGAGCTGATGGAGCAAGGTTATGTGCGTCCAAGCTCGTCGCCTTGGAGCGCACCGGTCCTCTTCGTTAAGAAGAAGGATGGTAGTATGCGGTTGTGTATCGACTACAGGGAGTTGAACAAGCTGACGGAAGAGAACAAGTACCTGATCCCGAGGATTGATGATCTCTTTGATCAGTTAGTCGGATCGTCGGTATATTCTATGTTGGACTTGAAGTCAGGGTACTATCAGTTGAGGATAAGGGAATGTGATATCCCGAAGACGGCGTTCAGCACAAGGTATGGGCATTTCGAGTTCACGGTCATGCCGTTTGGATTGACGAATGCGCCATCAGTGTTTATGGACTTGATGAACAGGACGTTCTGAGATTTCCTGGATCTCTTTGTGATCGTCTTTATTGACGATACATTGGTATACTCGCAGTGCGAAGAAGATCACTTCAAGCACTTGCATGTGGTGTTGGAGACTTTGAGGAGGAATGAGCTATATGCAAAATTCTCCAAGTGCGAGTTCTGGCTACCCTCAGTAGCGTTCCTTGGTCATATTATTAGTGTGGAACGTATAGCGGTGGATCCGGCGAAGATTGTTGCGATATGGGAGTGGCCTGCGTTGTCTGCTGTCGCGGAAGTCCATAGTTTTCTCGGGCTTACCGGATATTACAGGCGCTTCGTAGAGAACTTCTCGTGGATAGCGCTACCTCTCACGAAGTTGACAAGGAAAGATCAGAGATTCTTGTGGATGCAGGAGTGCGTGCAAGCGTTTGAGGAGCTGAAGAGACGGTTGACCACGATGCCAGTGCTTAGTTCGCCGAGTGGGACCGAGGGCTTCGAGGTGTATAGTGATGCCTCGGGTAGTGGTTTAGGCTGCGTGTTGTTGCAGCATGGGAGCGTGATAGCTTATGGATCGCGTCAGCTGAAAGTGCATGAAAGGAACTATCCGGACCACGACTTGGAGTTGGCGGCCGTGATATTTGTACTTAAGCTGTGGAGGCACTACCTATACGGTGTAAGGGTCGATATATATACCGATCACAAGAGCCTGAAGTACCTATTCGATCAGAAGGATCTTAACATGAGGCAGAGGAGGTGGATGGAGTTCCTGGGGGACTACACCTTCAAGATTCATTATGTACCCGGGAAGGGCAATGCGGTTGCTGATGCGTTGAGTCGCAGGGCTCCCGCCCAAGCCAACTGGTTGTCGGTGCATGATGAGCGGCTAATACGGGAGTTGGAGGAGCTTGCGATCTGTTGCGTTGACAAGCAGACGAGCGCCAAAGCAATGTTGAACTGGACAGAGGTCCAGTATGACCTGGCTGATCGGGTTCGGCAGGCATTGGAGTTAGATGAATCCATGAAGGAGCTTATGTCGGCAGCGTTGGATGGGTCAAATTCCCAGTTTTTAGTGGAAGATGGGTTGCTAAGGAAGGATCATCGGTTGTGCGTCCCAAGCGGGAGTAACCTACGGGCGAAGGTTATGTACGAGGCTCATCATACCAAGTACTCGATCCACCCAGGGAGCACAAAGATGTACCGTGACCTCAAGAAGCTGTTTTGGTGGCCGTGGCTTAAGAAAGATGTGGCGTTGTTTGTGGCTAAGTGCCAAACGTGCGCCTTGGTGAAGGCGGAGTGCCAAAAGCCGGGAGGATTTCTGAAGTCCTTGCCTATACCGCAGTGGAAGTTCGACGATATATCTATGGACTTTGTGCATGGGTTGCCAAGGTCATAGAAAGGGAACGACGCCATCTGGGTGATCGTAGACCGGCTAACAATGGTGTCACACTTCATTCCGCATAGGAAGGATGATCCAGTGGAGAAATTGGCAAAGTTGTATGTTGACAATATAGTTAGACTGCATGGTGTGCCTCGCAGCATTGTGAGTGATCGCGATGGGCGTTTCACGTCCAATGATTGGAGGTTGGTGCAGCAGATGCTGGGGACCAAATTGAAGTTCAGCACAGCCTTCCATCCGCAGACGGATGGGCAGACCGAGAGAGTCAATAGAACGATGGAGGACATGCTCCGCATGTGTGTCCTAGACTTCGGGAAGTATTGGGAGGACCACCTGTATTTGGTGAAGTTTGCGTACAACAATGGCTACCAAGCGAGTATACAAATGGCACCCTTCGAGGCCCTGTATGGTAGGAAGTGTCGCACGCCGTTATCATGGCTTGAAACGGGTGAGGCAAGGTTGTACAAGAAGCATGAGGTGGAGAGTGCTACCTCGTTGGTGCGGATCATTCGGGAGCGCTTGTTGATCGCTCGGACATGCAGGCGAAGTATTACAATGCCAAGCACCGGAACATGGAGTTCGCGGTAGGCGATTGGGTATACTTGAAAGTGAAGCTGTTCAAGGGGGTTTCGCGGGTGAGACGCTTGAAGAAGCTGAGCCCAAGATACCTTGGACCCTTTGAGATTCTGGAGCGAGTCGGCGAAGCTGCATACCGTTTGAAGTTATCGGTAGAATTGAGTGGACTACACGATGTGTTCCACATCTCTGTATTGCGGAAGGCGGTGCAAGAGCCTTCGTACGTGATCGCAGTTGATCAAGTATCGGTGGAAGAAGAGTTGACGACTAAGGTCAAGCCCGTTTGTATTGAAGATGCAGAGGTCAAGAGGCTCCATAACAAGGAGATCCGGATGGTTAAAGTCCAGTGGGATAATTGTGGTCGGGAGGAGCTCTCTTGGGAAAGGGAGCAAACCACGCAGGAGGAGTACCCGGAGTTATTCCGCTCAGGTACCGTTAAAAGTTTTAAGTTCCTATGGTTTTCCTTTAGTAAATTTCGTGGGCGAAATTCTTTTAAGGGGGAGAGAGTTGTAATACCTCGAAACTCAAAAGAGGGACGGGTGATGTTTTAAGCCCAGTATGATTTTTGGAGCAAGTGTCACGGACGTGACACGGCCGTGTCACGGGCGTGACACGGCCGTGTCACGGGCGTGACACGGCCGTGTCACGGGCGTGACACGGCCGTGTCACGGGCGTGACACGGCCGTGTCACGGGCGTGACACGGCCGTGTCACGGGCGTGACACGGCCGTGTCACGGGCGTGACACGGCCGTGTCACGGGCGTGACACGGTCGTGTCACGGGCGTGACACAGGCGTGTTTGGCCACGGTCGTGCGGTCGACGCTTTGGCGGTCGACGATCATCGAGTTGTAGAACACGGCCTAGGACACGGGCGTGTCCCAGGCCGTGTCACTCTAGGGAATCTGCAAGTGTGGTACACGGGCCGTGACACGGGCACAAACACGGGCGTGTCAAATTTGACACGGGCGTGTCTGATGCCTTTCACAAGGCCGTGTACCTCTCTGACTGCGAAGTGTTGGTCGATTGCATACGGGGGGCGTCACACGGGTCCCGATACGGGCGTGTCGCAGGTGACACGGGTGTGTCGAAGGCCGTGTCAAAGGCCGTGTGCTGGTTTTTCGAATCGATCGAGTTGGCGAATGGATGACACGGCCAGGCACACGGCTATGTTGCAACCCGTGTTCGGCCCAGATTTTATGATTTCAGATCTAATCTTGGCCGTTCGTTTCCTTGACTTTGGATCCGACGGTGGGGGCTGCTCCTGGGTGGTTTTAGCCGGGATTTAGGGTTGGGAATCCTCATTTCCCTTAGCCATTCTCTCTCTAAGAGTTTAGAGAGAAGGGAGAGCAAGGAGGAAGGAGGAGTCCAAGATCCGGCCGCCGGAGGAGCTCCGGAGCTCCGAATCGCGATCCGAGTCCAGATCCGCGGAGGTGACGCCGTTGCGGTGCTTTCCAACCGCATAGTTTTCGATGGCGCCACGGAAGAACGCAAGGGTAACGATTTCTCATCCTTGGGCATGTGAAGCCCTTTTTCCCTTTGCATAGGAAGCCCTCTCTCGCGAGTGAGCGAAGAGTTGGAGCATTCCTTGGGGTAGATATGTAAAGTCCCCCTTGTGTAGAGTCCGTATGCGAAAACGGACATAGGCATTGTGTGTGAAGCCTATCCGGACAAGTAGAGCCGGATCGATGATGTTGCATTGCATATGAACCGGGGAAGACTCCGGGTGTTTGGGCATTTTTCGGGTTTTCTACGTGGTAGATTGCATCAGGGAGCCTTGGAGATTAACTCCAAGGTGCACCCGGAGAACTGGGCAAAAGCGAGTTTTGCCAACACGATGGTCGGGGAGCCAACGTGAACATAACCGGGTTATGTGATTATTGTGCTGGAAACGGGACTCGGTGAGTCTTGACCTGCGCATATGGCTTAAATTGTCGTTGCGGTGTGAGCACGGGTCAGGCGGAACCGTACCCGGTCTATGTCGTTCGGTAGGACCGTTGGCATGGATGAGGGTCTTCGGCGGTCTATTGCTTAAATTGTCGTGACCAAGGCCAGGAAGGCAAAATGCTCATATGGTTGGCCGTCCAAGAGGCGGTGGTGGAAAGGGAATGTCTATGGCTTGAATTGACGTGACGTTTGCCGGTTCGCCGTTAATGTGCCCTGTGTGCACGAGGTGTGTGGCTGTGCGAGCCTACGCCTGTGATGTTGTGTGTTCACACTAATATATTGCATATACTAATAAAGTGCAGGGAAAGAGTATCGCCGCCCCGATTTTGGGGGCGGGATCGTTATAATTTGGTCAGCATGGCTGACCGTTGCTTTTGTTTGCCACCGGGCGGTGGTTTGTGCTTGCAGGTGCTGCGGAGCCGAGCGGAAAATAGCGGGCTAAAGCCCATGTTGCGGTGCTGGCCCTCGAAGGCCTAACCCTTTTATGCTTTCCGTTTATTTCATGTATGGCTGGCCTGCCAGCCGAAGTATGTAAGACATGTTTTGTTAAGCAAACCTTGTAAGGCCATAAGGCCGGTACTTTTGTATTTTTCATTCCTATTGTTATTTCTATAGTGGACATTCCTGCTTGGCAGGGTTCTTGTATTTGTGCAACTTAGTAAATTGCTTCCGCTAGAATGACTCTGTGTAGGACGTTGGTGATTGGTTGTATGGTTTCAACGTGTAACCAACCGGTCTGTCTGTAGTATATGACGTCGGGCCCCGGTCGGACCTACTGCTATATGCTATACGACGGATAGGGGTGTTACATCTCGGCAAGGGCTTCGCGGTAAAGGTAAGATTTGTCCGTTTCCTTGACTTTTGAAGGGTAGGGTTAGGGGTTTTGGCTTGATTTCGTCCCCAAAAGTTTTAGGAATCGTTGCTTGGTGCTCCTTGTGGCCAGATCTAGAAGCGGCCGGGACGGGTGGCGTCTTCTTCATGGGTTTTGAGGCAAGTGGATTTTCTTCCCTTTCTTACTCCGGTTCTTCCCTTTATCTTTGTTATCTCCCCTTTATTTTGAGTAGGTTTACGCTATAGGGCGGATATGCGATCTTTCTCGCACTACGAGACGAATCCGTCGAGTATCCTCGTTACCCGTGGTTTGGCTGTCCAAGATTACTAAATGAAATTCGGTGAGATTGACTAGGTAGAATCGGCGAGTATCACCAGGCAGAGTCGGCGGGTATCGGGTTGGAGTCGTCGAGAATCGCTAGCAAAAATCATCGAGTAAGGATCGTCGAGAATCACCAGTAGAGACATTAGCGCTAAGTTAAAATCGGTGAGAATGATAAGGTAGAGTTGTCGAGCGCTAAGGTAAATTCTGCAAGAATCGTCGTGCCAAATCGTCGAGAATCCCAGGCAAAATCGTCGAGTATTGTCGCGATACTCGACAAATTTAGTGAAAATCGTCGAGTATCGCGGCGATACTCGACGACTCCTTTCGGCTTCGTCGACAATCCTCGATGAATCCGTCGAGTATCAATGGTGATACTCGATGAATTCCGAAGGAATTGTCCGCCGTTCCTTGTTTTCGCTGAGTGAGGTCCTTGGGGGCCTGATTTGTGTTGTTGACCCCAATCCTTGGAAAGTGTGACTAGGATACGTTGATAGAAGTTAATGCGGATGGAACGGTCAGTTGTATCGCCTTGCTAGCACGCAGTGATGCCGAGGTCTTTATGAGGTGTTCTGTGGGTGTTGGTTCCTTTGATAGGTCTTGTAGATTCCGGCTACACCACTCGAGCGCCATGGGTCCTCCATGGGTTGCTAGTGGGTCGGGCGACGCTGTGCCACTTAGCTTTCCAGGTCGTTACAAGCAAATTAAATGCCTTAGAAGTCACCCACTCCTCCGAGACAAGGATCACTAAGTGTTAATGATTTTCCTACGTTGATCCTTGGGCTATTACTCCTATCCTCGTGATGGATGTTGGCTGGATAGCCATTTCTTGCTTTGCTTCAACAGGTTAAGCCGAAGCGGGTTGTTTCCTTATGGCACTTGGTGCATTTTTTTTCTTCAGCTTTTGTTGATGCTTAGTTTGCTATAATTTCGTTCATTTACTGACTTGTTGCAGAGTTTGACAACTTGATTGCTGAGGGTTAATTCTTCCCTGTTTGCCGATCTTTTATTAAACTTTGAGCTTTTATCTCTTTTTGCAACCTGCATTGTTTCATTTGTGCTGAGGTATTCTGTCTTTGAATGACTCAGGTCCAGGTTACGGCCGTCCGAGCAGCTAGTTGGAGCTGCGTTTTGGTTGACCATTTTGCTGGAGTGTTTCTCTCACTTTAGGTGAGATTGTTAGTTGCTTTGTTGACTCAGACTTTTGTGTACACCGAGGGGTTCGTATCAGTTTGTTGGCGCCCTTCGGTTGTTATTTTTCTCAGACTACTGTTTACTCTTCCATGTTGTTTGGTTATCCAATTTGGAGCTTCTACCTCTCTCTTGGGAACGTTTTATGCTAGGATGCATGTTAGTTATTTTGAGTATTAAACCTTACTAATAGCATGACATACACCTCATGTCTTTAAACATAAAAGAAGTATTCTACAACTAGCGTAAAAGGTATTTCCTTACTTATACTAAATCTAGAACCTTGCATACCATGGGATGTCCTTCGTGGATGTTTGCACTCATGTAGAATGTTAATCTAATTGAATCAAGATATTTTCCGCAGCGTAAATTATGCTTTCTTCTAAGTGGGCTAATGAACCACTGAGCCGAGGGATACGACCCTTATAAATATAAACAGCTTCCCATCCATTAAACTAATGAACGTTTTTATAGTAATAGTTTCAGTTTGCCTAAGCGTCGGCAGTTATCCCTTGACTGACGTAGCATCACGACGTGTGTTTTCTCATACTTTGATATTTGTTCTTCCAGAGAAAATGCGGGTTGTGACAACGAGTCTCCCGTGCAGTTAGACGGATATTATATCTGTGAGGGTGTGTTCGGATGAGCGACAACCTTGCCTGTCTTTTTGGGTAGTGTTGACCACATATGGCTAATAAAGTTTTTAGAATTCTTTCTTGTAATTTAATCATGCTTTCCACCTTTTTAGCCTTGTGCATCTGGTGTGATTTGTTGTACGTTACGATTCACTTAAGTTCTATTTTCTGATTTTGGCACTTTACTTCTGTACTTTACTTCAGTACTTTTGGTCTTTGGTTTGTACCACTTTTGACCTTTGTTTGCTTTTTGGCTTACTTTTCTGCCACTGCTTGTACCTTTTTGCTAAGGTGTTCTTTGTTCTGAATGCCTGAGTTTCGGAGCTTTAGCAAGTAGTGGAGCTGGTTTTAGGAGTTTTTGGGCAGCAGTATTGGCTATGGTTTTCACCTCATCGTTGTGAGGTAGTTTATAGTTTCTGTTTACTTTACTTAGTTCAGACATACTTTTGTTTTATATTGGTTCGTGTCAGATTGTTGACGCCCACAGGGTTGTTCATTTTGGATACTTGCAAGTTGCTTGTTCATTTCTTTATGATTAATTGGATAACTTGCCCTCTGGGATTATTTATGCTAGGAATGTATGTTAGGTATTTTAAAGTATAAAATCTACTATTATTACTTCATGTTTTGATATTTTAAAACTCTAACTCATTATATTTAGCGACCGTAAAAGCTATTTTTACTACTATTATAAACCTAGAGTCTTGCATACCATGAGTTGTTCCCTAGGGAACGTCTACACTCATGTAGGATGTTTAATCTCCTGAATGAAGTATTTTTTTCGCAGCGTATAAACTATTTATCTTTCATGGACTTGATGAGCCACCAAGCCAAGTGATGCGGTTAAATGCTTAACTTAAATTGGATTTTCACTAAATAACTTAAAGATCTCTCTTTTTTGTGTTTAGTAGGAGTTTTGCCTGAGCGTCCGCTGCTATCTCCTGCTGATGTGGCATCATGACGCGCATTAACCATACTCTAATAAGTTATTAAATGCGGTGAAAATGCGGGTTGTGATATTGGAGGAGTTACTTTCTAAAAATATAAACACAAATGAAGCTACTATAAGAACCCTAGCTGGAAGCATTAAAAGTCTAGAGAATCAAGAAGGATAACTCACGAAAATTATATCTGAGCGACCTGTCGGGTCTATTCCTGTAAATACCGAGCCCAACCTGAGAGAGCAAGCGAACGCTATAACTCTGCGGAGTGGGAAGCATGTTTCAGGAATGGTTAGAAAAAAGCCCGAATAAAGACCCGCAACCATTTTAAAAATTCCAACCTCTATTGAAAAAGAAGTTATCACACCTCTCTCTGTTGTAGAGAAAGACCTCACTCCACCACCCATCTTTAAAAATGATCCAACTCCACCATACCCTTTCGAGCTTAACAAGCAACATCAGGATGATCAATACTACCACATCCTAGAAATATTTAAGCAAATCCACATAAATCTACCCTTCCATGAAGCAATCACTCAGATGACAAAGTACGCTAAGTACCTAAAGGACCTCCTTACTAATAAAAATAAGTTAGAAAACTTATCGCATGTCAAACTAAATGTCGAGTGCTCTGCAGTCTTAACAAACGGTTCGGCAAAGAATATCAGTGATTTGGGTAGTTTTTTTATTCCGTGTGTTTTTGGTAATCTTTTTGTCAAGCCAGCATTAGCCGACTTAGGTGCGAGTATCAACCCTATGCGCCTATCGTTATTCAAGAAGTTAAGAATTGGTAGCCTCAACCTCACACGTATGAGTATCCAACTCGCTAATAGATCGATTAAATACACGTTAGGAATAGTGGAGGATGTTCTAATCAAAGTCAACAAATTCATCTTCCTGGTTGATTTCGTCATATTGGACACCTAAGAAGACTTCGAGGTTCCCCTGATCCTTGGCTGACCCTTCCTTACCACCTCCCGAGATATCATTTACGTAAGCAATGGAAAGCTCTTCCTTTGAGTAAGCGACGATGAAGTAACATTCTCTATCACCCCTTCGATGAAGAATAACCTAGGGAATGACGACTCCTATTTTTTCTTAGATGCCTTAGGTGAAGAATCTTCCTACTACCTTTCTTAAAGTGAAAGTGAGATTTCTGATTTTTGTTTTTCTTCAAATCTTCCAAATTAATTTCTACAAGAAATGGCCATGGCCGCGGACTCCACCCTTTCCAATTTTCCGTATAAAGTTAAAGTCTACGAAGATATTATTTTTGAAAAGGAAAGAACTTCCAAATCATCGTATGAAGAACCCCTACCCTAGAATTAAAAGAACTGCTTGAACATCTAAAGTCTTCCTTCTTAAAAGAATCTTCCTACTACCAGTAACAGTTTTAGCCTACAAAACTGAAGTGCAAAATGATAAAATCCTTCTAGTTTTACGTAAACATCGCCGAGCTAATGTTTGGCAGATTTCCGATATCAAGGGCATAAGCCCATCTTTCTGTACCCACAAAATCTTAATGGAAGATAATTCGCATAATTTCATCCAACCTCAGCGCCGCATAAATCTCAATATGAAAGAAGTAGTTAAAGGCAAGGTTATGAAACTCTTAGACACAGGAATTATTTATCCTATTTCAGATAGTAAGTGGGTTAGCCCTGTTCAGGTAGCGCCAAAAAAGGGAGGGATAACTGTAGTTAGCAAGTAGAATAATGACTTAATCCCGACACAGACGGTGACAGGGTGGAGAATGTGTATTGATTATCGTAAGTAAAATGACGCCACCCGCAAGGACCACTTTCCCTTGTCGTTCATCGATCAAATCTTAGAGCGACTATCCGGCCATAGCTTTTTATGTTTTCTCGATCGCCTCTCGCTGTATTTTCAAATCCCCATCTCTCATGAGGACCACGAGAAAACTACGTTTACTTGTCCTTTCGACACCTTCGCTTACCGAAGAATTTCATTTGGGTTGTGCAATGTGCCAACTACATTCAAGCGATGTATGCTCGTTATCTTTGACCAGTACGTAGAAAGCATAATATAACTATTTATGAATGATTTCTCTGTGTTCGGCGATGCCTTCTATAATTGTTTAGAAAACATAGAAAAATTCTTAGAAAGATGCGAAGAAACTAACCTCACCCTAAATTGGGAAAAATGCCATTTTTTGGTGAGGGAGGGGTTAGTTTTGGGTCATAAGATTTCTGCCCGAGGAATTAAAATAGATATAGCTAAGATAAAAGTTATCGAGAAACTGCCGCCACCAACGAACGTAAAAGCTATAAGAAGTTTCCTAGGTTACGCAGGCTTCTACCACCATTTCATTAAAGACTTCTCTAAAATGACCAAACCCCTAACTCATCTTCTAGAACAAGACGCCCCATTTATTTTTGAGTAACCTTGTATATCTGCCTTTGAATTAATAAAAGAAAATTTAATTAATGCCCCAATTATTATAGCTCTGGTGTGGGACCTTCCCTTTGAGATTATGTGTGATGCGAGTAGTTTCGCTATGGGAGTCGTATTAGGTCAACGAATATCTAAAAACTTTCACCCCATTTATTACGTAAGTAAAACACTCACATATGCACAAAAAAACTACACCATGACAGAGAATGAGCTCCTAGATATTGTCTTCGCCTTCGATAAATTCAGACTATACATTACGCTTTCAAAAATTATCGTTTTCACGGACCACTCGGTCCTCAAGTATCTTCTTGCTAAGACGGATGCCAAGCCGCACCTGATTCGTTGGGTCTTACTCCTCCAGGAGTTTGACTTAGAAATACGTGATAAGCGAGGTGTCGAGAATTTGGCTGTCGACCATCTCTCACGATTAGATAATCCGTATATAGATAATTTAGATAAAAAATCTTTTAATGATTATTTTCCTGATGATAAGCTGCTTTCAATTAACACTTCTCCCGCCCCCTGGTTTGCAAACATTGCCAACTATTTAGTGGCCCGTGTCATCCCGAAGGAGTTCTCCTCTCAGCAAAAGATGAATTTTTTTTCTTAGTTTAAGAACTATTTTTGGGAGGACCCACATCTTTTTCAAGTTTATGCAGAATAGGTGATAAGGAGATGTGTTTCATTTGAAGAAGGACAAGATATTCTAAAACACTTACATGAAGAACCAACTGGTGGTAACTATTAATCTGCTAGCACTGCTCACAAAGTGCTTTATGCGGGTTTTTACTGGCCTAGCCTGTTTAAAGACACGAAAGCTTTTGTGAGTAGGTAAGATAGTTGCCAACAGTCGGGAAACATTTCCAATAAAAATGAAATGCCGCAAAGTTATTTCCTTGAGTATGAAGTTTTTGACCTCTAGGGAATTGATTATGTTTCACGATGGGCTGAGGCCCAAGATCTTCCTACTAATGACTCCCGAGTCGTAATTACTTTCTTAAAAAAAATTATTTTCTCGATTCGGTACGCTATGAGGCATCGTTTGCGATAGGGGTTCACATTTTTATAATGCGAATTTTTCCAGAACTCTTATAAACTACGGCGTTACACAGAAGCTTTCAACTGCCTACCACCCCCAAACTAACGGATAAGTCGAAGTAGTGAACAGAGAGATTAAATTTTTTTTTAGAAAAGACTGTTTCCACCTCTAGAAAAGACTGGTAAACCAAATTAGATGATGCTCTATGGGCCTACTAAACAGCGTACAAAACCGCCATCGGTTGTATGTCGTATTAGTTGGTTTATGGAAAATCATGCCATTTACCCGTAGAATTAAAACACTATGTTTTTTGGGCCTTAAGGTTTTTAAATTTCGATCCCCACTCTGTCGGCGATTTTTGAAAATTCCAACTTAATGAACTCGATGAGTGGCTCTCTTACGCATATGAAAATAAAAAAATTTATAAAGAGCGGACGAAACGTTTTCACAACAAACACTTAAGACACCCAAAAACCTTTAAGCTGGGCGACCAAGTTTTTTATATAATTCACGTTTACGTTTATTTCCTGGCAAGTTAAAGTCACGATGGTCTAGGCCGTTTTCTGTTAAGGAGGTTTTTCTATTTGGTGCTGCGTTAATTTCATACCCTGATAAGGGTGATTTCAAAGTGAATGGGCAGCATCTTAAACTCTATTTTTCTGGTGATGATGATGTCAGTCCGAACAATGTAAAGTTTCTTCTGCACGAACTTTAACTAGCTCAAGACTTTTTATTTTTGTTAAAACTTTAATTATTATTTTGGACAAATTATTTTTTGGCAATATTATTTTTTTGAGTCGAGCTCAAGCGATGTTTTAAAGAAAGGGTGCTCTTGGGAGGCAACCCAAGTTATTTTTCTATTTCTTTATTTTACACTTTTTGCCCCGGATGGCTCTAACAAGCTGAAGCATCTGTGAACGCTTGCTCCAACGCTGATGAATCCATTTCAAAGTCCAAAGATGACATTTTAAGAAGTTCCATAGCGCAAGTATGGGGAGCGGTATAACTCAACATTTGTGACGCATAAATCCAGGGAAGTGCCTATTTTTCAATTCTATACTTTCAATTCTATTTTAATTTCTCTCTCCTTCCCCTCCTTTCTCCATTGAGGATAATGTCCATTTTAGGCTTGGGAGAGGATTTCCTCCTTCTCTTATCTTTATTTTATTTCCTTTAAAAAATCAAAATAAAAATAAATTTTTTTTTAATATAGCTTATAAGTCCAAAAAAGAGAATATCTAAAAATCCAAAAAAAGAAAATATCTTAAAAATTCAAAAAATTAGAGAATGATTTAAATCAAAAAAATATATATATATATATATATATATATATATACTACTTGTTTTTACTTTAATAGTTTAAACGAATTTTGAAATTTTAATAGAACCCTTGTTTTTTGTTTTGTTTTTCTCAATATTCCCTATAATAACTTAACTAATTATGATCTTTCTAATCGTTCTTTTAATTATGTTTCACAAGTAAAATGTAAGCCATGTTGTGTTTCTAATTCAAAGTAGTATGTTAATGTGAAACGTTTTTCTAAAACTCGTATTTTTATTATGGTTTTTGTTCTTTATTTTCTTAAAAATCTTTCATCCACTATTTTCCGTAGTAGATGTGAACGATCCAAGTCGCTTATTATTTCTATTTTCAAGATAATTTCATTAGTCTTCATTTATTATCTAGGATTTGCTTTTTGAAATTTTTCAAGGCCAATGCTTTAGATAAAATTTTTAAGAATGAAAATGATTTAGGCCATTTTGTTTTCGTTTGAGCCTTCTTTGCAACCTAAATTTTTTTTATTACAAGTTAGGCGCTTTTGAGCCTTTTTCCGATTTCAATTGATAGCTCCACTTATTATTCATTTTCACCAAAGCTAAACTTTTCCAACCTATCTAGTCACACTAACCAATTGAGTTTCATTAAAAATTTTCATGATTATTAGAGGGTTGTGTTTTGATGTATTTGCAGAACCTTTTGAAAAATATGCTCAAAAGAAATGTTTACTTTTGTTTGGTCAATTTCAAAATGAAAAGAAAAAATTGTTTATGGCCTTTGTTTTGAAAAGAAAAAAAAAGAAAGAAAAGAAAATGGAAAAGAAAAGGAAAGAAAAATATTTTATTTATGATGAAATTTAAAAAAAAAATCATTATTTTGGTTTTGTGTGATTTTAAAGCCTCCTTATTTATCTTTGAATTCCACACCTAATCATAATCCCAAACAAAATGTTTTGGTCCTAATAAGTCTTTTTGATTAATGCTTTTTAATTTTATTTTTAGCCAAGTAAAAAAAGAAAGTAAATTAGCTATGTTTGGATTTGAATTAAGATTTTTTTTATTTTTTTTGATATAGTTATAATGTGTCACTAAGATCTTGTAACAACTCAATGCATTTTTTCATTTTGTTATTTTGCTTAAAATTATTTAAAGAATTTTGATAAAATTGTGGATGATTTATTTTAGTTATTAAAGTTTATAAATTGTTAAAACATGCCTAAGTAACTGTTTTAGGTTTACATTTCACCTTCTCCCTACTTTAAATTTCGCATAGTACTCGTGTAAGCATAATTAGAACTTTTTGATTAGTCACTTTTATGTTAGCTAGTTTTTATTTCTTTGCTTGGGAACAAACAAAGCTTAAGCTTGGGGGAATTTGATAGTGAATTTTGTAGTCTAAACTATTAGAAATTTTTAGTTCTTTTTGTAATTAAATCATGTGTTAAAAGCTTTATTTCGACCTCCTTTTGTATATAAATTAATGTCACAAATGTTTTCTCTTTTCTTTGCAGGTTTGTAGTTTTTTAGCCAGAATTCGTCTATCAGGAATTCGTCGAGCTCCGCTTTCATTCTACGTTTGACGAACTATTCCCAATTCGTTGAACTCCGTCTTCATTCTTTCTTCGACGAATTCTTCCAAATTCTTTGAATGCCTCTTCTCCTTTCTCCGTTCGGCGAATTCTTCCCAATTCGTCGAACGCCCCTTCTCCTTTCTCCATTCGACGAATTCTTTCCATTTAGTCGAATGCCCCTTCTCCTTTCTCCGTTCGATGAATTGTTCCCAATTCGTCGAACGCCCCTTCTCCTTTCGCCGTTCGATGAATTCTTACCTATTCGTCCAACGCCCCTTCTCCTTTCTCCATTTGAAAAATTCTTCCATATTCGTTGAACGCCTTTTCTCCGTTCGACGAATTCTTTCCTTTTCCATTCGACGAATCTTTCTCCGTTCGACGAATTCTTCCTTTCTTCGTCGAACTCCTCCTTCTCCTTCTCTTCGCCGTTCTTTGAGCCCTCCCTGCATAAAGCCTGCTACTAGAGAACAAGTACCTCTCTTCCACAAAGCCTGCTGCCGCCATTAATGCATGTCACCCGTATCGAGGCAATCATCATTTCCCGCCAGATTTTGTACCGAGGTCAACCACCATGCATGACATGAGGCGTGGGCATGTCCTGCTCTTTTAAACTTCTATAAATTGAGCCCTACCCCTTGTGTTATGGGGAGAGAAATTTTGGATTGGGGAAGTGCTGCCATTTTCAGCTCTATCTATTGTTCTTCCTCTCTCCCTTTCACATTTTTAGCCCTTTTTTAATTCCTTTTTAGTTCTACTCTTTTGTAATAGTCCTTATTTTTATAGTAGTTTACTGTTAATGCTAGTCTAGTTTTCAGTCCATGCAAGTGTAATAGTCTTTTATTTCATGTTGTAAGCTCTCTTTGAATAATATAAAGTGTGATTATTTTTACTTGTCTCCATTTTGTCTCCATGCACTCCTACACATCTCTCTTCCTCCACTTCACCATGAGTAACTAATCCTCCTAGTACTCGATCTGGATGATCTGAGGCTCGATTTGATTAAGTTATGATTCTTTAGTTTACTTTATCTTTTTAGGGTTTAGGCCTTAGATTTACTCTTGAATAATCATGTTTAGAGATATATCATCGATATATATTTTCCATTTTTTCCACTCTTAGCTAGCTGAGAGGCTCGTAGTTTGGAGTGAACACTCAAGAGTAAAGAGATTTGCACGCACCCCTCGAGAGAGGCAGACGTTAAATCTCTCAGATTGGAGTGAAATCCAATAGTAGGGTTCACAACGTAAAGAGAGCTTTAGGTCTCCGATTTTGACGAGAGTTCGGTCGGACCTTCCTAAACTCAGTTGGGCACGACTTCGAGAGAAGCGTGTTCAAGCTTTTGGAACCTCGACAGTCAAGGAACTTTATCCTATTAAGCTTATGTTTATTATCGTGTCTTTAATCAACTTTTGCCAAGGTGATTCTCGATCGAGTGCTTCTCTTTATCATCGTTTCAACCCCTCGTTGTAATCACTTTTAGTAGCTCTTTACTTAATCGCAAGTAGTTTTCTTCTGCTAGTCTTTTAGTTAAACTATCTTAAAAAAGTTCTTTCGATAAGATAATAGTCTTCGTGTGAGTAAGATAACTCAACAGTTCCAAGATCTTAATACGACACTTGTGTCTCCTAGGTACAATTCGATAGGTATACTTGCCTAGTTGGATTGCTCATTTGGTTATTATTGTTTTCACGATTAGTAGACACCATCCACCCGTGAGAGATGTACAGTTCATCATAGATCAGGAGTCGGGTACCCGTCCTATTTCTAAGGCATCGTATCGTATGACCCCGCTTTGACTGGAGGAGCTGCGTACCCAGTGTGATGATTTGCTGCAGAATGGATTCATTAGACCATGTTCTTCACCGTGGGGAGCTCCTGTGTTGTTTGTGAAGAAAAAAGAATGATCAATGAGGTTGTGCATTGATTATAAAGTGCTGAATAAGATAATCATCTAGAATAGGTTTTGCATTCCGAGAATATTAGACATGTTTGATCAGTTGCGTGGTAGCACTGTGTTACCTTCGTTCAAGCTACCATCAATTGAGGATTCGTGAGGAAGATATTCCACGGACTACTTTACATTGACGGCATGGACATTTCATGTTTTTGGTGATGTCAATTTGATTGACTAATGCACCCTCTGCCTTTATGGATATGATGAAGATAGTGTTTAAGGACTTCCTGGACCGTTTTGTGGTCGTATTTATAGATGATGTTCTGGTATACTCCCGCAGTGCTGAAGAGCATGCACAACACTTGTGTTTAGTTTTGTCTACTTTGAGGGAGCATAATTTATATGCTAAGCTGAGCAATTGTGAGCTTTGGTTGCCTCAGGTTTACTTCTCGAGTCATGTGGTTAATAAGGACGGAATTTTCGTGGACCCAGAAAAGATAGTTGTTGTTATGGATTGGAATAGACCTGCTACTCCCAAAGACGTAAGGAGTTTCCTAGGGATAGAATGCAATTATAGAAGGTTTGTGGAAGGTTTCTCTACATTGTTTGCGCCATTAACTAAATTGACGAAAAAGAACACAGCTTTTGTTTGGATCAATAAGTGAAAAGAGGCTTTTTGGGAATTAAAAAGGACATTGTGCACTAGTCCGGTTTTGTCCTTGCCTACTGAAGGAATGCAGTATGTTGTGTATATGGAAGCATCACAAATTGGACTTGGATGCGTGTTAATGCAAGAAGGAAAAGTGATTGCATATGGGTAACGATAGTTAAAGGTACATGAGAGGAAGTACCCTACGCACGATTTGGAGTTCGCAAAGGTGATCTATGTCCTAAAGCTATGGAGACACATTTTATATGGCGCTTTTTGCAAGATTTATACCATTCATAAGAGTTTGAAGTATGTCTTAACTCAAAAGGAATTAAATTTGCGCCAGCAGAGATGGTTGGAATTTGTGGCGGATTATGATGTGGAGATCAAGTACCACCCAGGCAAAGCTAACATTGTAGTCGACGACCTGAGTAGGAAGTCAGCGAAATTTTTTAATCTTTCTGTGGATTCGCTGGTGGAGGAATTTCTCTTGATGGATATATCGGTGGGGAGTAGTAACTCGCCCAACTATTTGGAAGTATTAGAGCCTTCATGGATTACACTTACGAGGCTACATCAAAGGGATGATCCTGATTTGCTGCACCTTTGCAATTGAACTGTGAAAAGGGAATTACCGGACTTTTCAATTGATTATGCGGGTAGCTTGAAGTACTGCGACAGATTTTTTATTCCCGTAGTAGAGGATATTCGAGTTAAGTTGTACAAAGAGGCACATGGTTCTAGTGTTGCCTACCACCCCAGTTCCACGAAAATGTATAAGGATCTGAAGCATATTGTTTGGTGGTATAGTATGAAGGGCGAAATAGCTAAGTTTGTATCAGAGTGTTTTACCTGCAAGTGTATGAAGGCCGATCTTGGAAGACCTGGAGGCAAGTCAACGCCCTTAGAAATTCCGGGGTGGAAGTGGGAGAGTATTTCGATTGATTATATTTCTGGATTGACGAGATCTCCCCGAGGACACGATTCAGTTGGGTTAAAATGGACAGATTGACGAAGTGTGCTAACTTCGTTCTGTTTAAGATTGATTACTCCATGAAGAAAATAGCTGAGTTATACTTAGATGAGGTCATCAGATTACATGGAGTGTCTGTTAGTATTGTATTAGATCGAGACTCCAGGTTTACGTCTTGGTTTTGGAAAAGTTTACAGGAGGGGTTGGGTACCGATTTGAGGTATTCCACCGCCTATCATCCGCAGAAACACGGTCAGACGGAGAGAGTAAATCAGATCATGAAGGATTGGATCGTATGTTATGTTTTGTACCACGGAGGAGCGTGGGATGAGCGTTTGAGAATGATGGAATTTGCATACAATAAAAGTTTTCAAGAGAGTTTGCATATGACCCAATTTGACGCTTTGTATGGGATACGTTGTAGAACACCCTTATTTTGGGCTGAGGTTGGTGAGAGGTCATTGTTGGGTCCGGAGGACCTGGATGAAATGGATATTTCTGTTAAGCATATTCGAGAGAAGCTTCAGATAGCTCAGGAGCATTATGAAAAGAATGCCAATCGTCGAAGGACTGAATTGGAATTTGATGTTGGGGACATGGTCTTTATTAAGGTTTCCCCGATGTCTGGCGTTAAGAGGTTTGGACCTTTTAAAGTTGTTGTGCGAATTGGTGTATCGTCTTACAGGCTATATTTGATTGAAAATTTTTTGGGTGTGTACGATGTTTTCCATGTGAGGTAATTGCGGAAGTGTGCGCTAAGTGACAAGAAAATTCTCGATGATGTGCCCCAGTTGCAGCCTAATCTTTCATATGTAGAGGTTCCTGTTCGTGTATTGGATACTCAAGATCGGGTATTGCGAAAGAATACATTACCCATGGTTAAAGTTTTGTGGAGAAACCAAGGCGTGGAGAGCGCGACTTGGGAGTTGGAGTCAGCTATGAGGGAGGCTCATCCTCGTATATTCTCCTGATGCTTTTTGTAAGTGTTTTCTTTTTTATCCTATGATTTCTTTTCTTTTGTTTTGGATTTAATCCTATTTATGTCAAGTTTATGGACAAAACTTCTTTTTAGGGGGGTGGCTATAACGCCCATGATTTTTCGGTGTTTATTTTAATTCTAGTAGTGGCATATTTTTGACTTCAGGGCATTACATTGATGCTTTTTAATGGGTATCATTTGTGGGGGCATGGGTATCCTTAGTGGGTTTTCCTGTGTGGCTTGTTTTGTTTTGGTTGTGCACCTTCCCTCGCAAGCCGGGTCTATTTTGGTGTCTCGGTGGAGCTTTTTATAGGGATGTGATGGCGTTTTATCTTCGGGCATCGTTTTACCCAAGTTTTGTTTGTCGGATTTGGATTTAAACTTCGTCGTTAGATTCATAGCGTCGGTATTTAGCAATGGTTCCATTTTCGTAAGTTTCTGAGTTGGTTAATTTCGGGTTATGTGGAGTTATTGATTAATGATTGTATTATAATAATATATTTATTTATATATGTATATATATATATAAAGCAGTTGTAAAGGTCGCGTTAAAACCCAATTCATATTCTTCCCAAACCCGAGCAACAGCCTTTTTTGCATGAGGATCGGACAGCAGACTTCACGTGCATTCGACCGAAAGTAGTGTGTGCTCGGGTGGCTGTTTTCATCGTCGGAGTCGAGATTCGGAAAACTTTTGTCGAGAGATACGCGATCGTGGAAAGTTTTCCTCGTTTTCCAAATTTTTAGGCATTAGGGTTAACAATTTTGACATCTTTTCTCCTCAAAAAGTTTCAAGAAGTGTTGCTCGGGACTTTTCACGGACGATCCTTATCGCGGTGCGAGTGGGCGGCGATTTTTCTGAAGTTTCAAGGAAAGTGGATTTCCTCCCTTGCATGTCTATTTCCATCCGTGGTTGTTCCTTCTTTTCTTTTACCTTCCTCCTCCTTTAGAGGGTAGGAGCAGTGTAAGTTAAATCATTAAAGAACCCCTAGGTTTGGGCAATATTTTGGCCAAGCCAAGGATGCTAGGGTTAGCGGTTTAGGGAATTTTCGGTGTGTATCAGCGAGCGTAAATCGTCGGGTTTTGGGTAAGTATGTTTTTAATAGTTTCGTAGCATAATTCATTGTATATCATAGGTCAGCTCGTCAAGTATCGACGAAAGGAAATCATCGAGTATAAGATATAGGTTCGGCGTATATCGTAAGGAAAATTCGTCGAGTAAGGTGAAATTTAGTCTAAGGAAGATTGTGCATATATCGTAAGGTAGAATCCGGCAAATTACATAGATTATCCCTAGTAGAGATCGGTGAGTATCTTCAGTAAATCGTCGAATATCACGGGTTATCTAAGGAAATTTCGACGTGTATCAGTGGAAATCGTCGAGTATCGCTAGTCTTTTTCGCCGAGTATAGTAGAATTTGTCGAGTATCGTCATACGGTTCGTCTAGTATCATTGTAATTCGTCGGGTATAATCGCCGAATTTGGCCAGGACTTAGAATATTTTGCCGTTTCGAGTAGGACTCGTCGTGTATGGTCCTTTGAGTGATTTTAGGGCTTTTTTGGTGATGACTAGTAATTTAGTCATCATTTTAGCTTAATTTGTTATTTGATATTTAAATAAATTATTGTATTTATTCATTGTTATTAAGATTTTTCATAAAATTTTTATTTTATATTCTAAAAATATATATTTTGATCTTTGTAGAAATGCGGCAGGCCTGGGGTGAAATTCTTTGCAATATCCCACTGTCACTTCCACAATATATTATTGAAGACAAGTTTGCTCGATCACCACCTTTGCATGCATGGGGCACTCGACCACATCCACCTTCTTCGGCACCACCACCGTTCTCGGCTCTTCCTCCTCCGGCCACCCGTGCAAGCTACCATATTATATATATATATATATCTATATCTATATCTATATCTATATATATATATATATACATAGATATATATATATGTGTGGGTGGGTGTATATATACATTAATATATATATATATATGGATATTTACATATACATATATATATATATTAATATATATATATATATGAATGTTTACATATCTATATATTTATATATATGTAAAAAGTCGTTGCTCCGTACCACCCAGCAGCTCCTCATCCTTACAGAAGCGCCACCACCGTGGTCGGCCAGCAACACCTCCACCTCCCAGCTCTAAGTGCAGCACCTCCAACTGCCCGAGCTCCATCGAGCTCGGCCACCATCCCTCCAAGCATCGGCCGCCACTCTGCTACTCGGCCAACCATCCATTGCCACCACCGCGCACAACCTCCTCTAAGCATGCAGCTCTAGCCACCTCCAACTCCTCCATACAGGCTCTAGAAGCAGTAGCCGACCGACCTCTTCCTAGCAGCAGCTCCTCCACATTGATGGTGACCTCCAGCTCATTCATCAAGCAGCCGACCCCCTCCATTTAATGCCTCAATAGGAGCACCACCAAGCATGGCTTGCCACCACTCTGCCACGTCAGCCAAGTAAATTGGCGTCCTCAATGAAATGGCTCGACTAATCCTGCCTCCTCTTTATTTGTGGCCGTTATACCAGGAATCCCGCCTCCATAATAACGCAGCCAGCATGCCCCGCCTCTAATTAATATCACCACCTCACATATGCATATAAAAATTTACCTCCACCACATATAAATAGGGCCATCAAGAAGCAGGAAAGGCATTCAATTGGGTGGAAGAGGAAAATGATCGGATTTTGCTCGGGAGTATTATTTGATCCTGGAAATTCATCTCAAATATTTTCATTAGCAGGAAATTTTATTTTGATTTTAATTTTGGAGAGAAGATTATTGGAAGTTCTCGAATATTATTAGAGGAGATTTAGATTTTGTTTATTTCATCAACCTGCAATGTTTTTTTTTGTTATTTCTTGTAATTTGTCTTACATCTAACAATAAAATTTCAGGTTTTATTTCACTTCAAAATATTATTATTTCCTATTTAAATTTTTGTTTCCTATAATTGTACAAATTTGGTGTGACACTACCTTCTTTCTTTTTTAATGATATCGCACTTTTATGATAAGGATTCCTCCATCCCCATGAGTATCTAATTTTTATAGTGCTCGATCGCGATGATCCGATGATGAGATAATTTTCGCGATGATTTTAATTTTTTTTTCTCAAATTGTTGAATGCTTATGATTTACCGTTGATGAATTCATTGAGGCTATATATTCTATATAGTTTTCATAATAGTTTTCCCTTTTTTGTTAACCGGGAGGCTCGTAACGTCAATCGATCACTCATTGGTAAAAAGAGTAGAACGCAATGCTTGAGAGAGGACGACGTACCTATTCCTGATTGGGGTAAAATCCAATAGCGATGTTTACAACCTAAAGCAAGTCTAAGGCGATGCGGTTTGTGAATGAAAGTTCGGTCGATACACCTAAGCTTTGTTGAATTTAATCTTCGAAAGAAGAGTGTTCATGCTTCGGGAACCTCTACGGTCAAAGCCTCTTCAACAAGAGAACTGCATTTTTAGTTTCATTTCGAAATTTCTTTACCGAGGTGATTCAAAGATCGTAAATTAGCTTTTAACCCATCAAATTAATTCAATTAACATTTTTAGTTATTGTCATTCACAACCTCCAACCATAATTCCAATTGATAAGATAATAATGATTTTCAAATTAGAATTACTCCACCACCCCGAGTCTTATTTGACCTTGTTTTCTTTAAACCTATTCTACTCTCGATACGGTACACTTGCTATTGTCGTTTGCGGATATAGTTTTGCCCGATCATTTGGGTATTTCTTTGGGTTTAGGCTTGGGTTTTAGTTTGGGGTGTTTGGGTATGTTGTTTCTTGGGCTATGAAGGTTGGCAGTGGATAAAGTAACAACAACCAAATGCCAGTTTGTGAGTCATTACACTCCGTGGTTTTGTTTAGTCTCTTTATTGTGGATTATTGGGTTTTGTTGGGCAAGGTGGCCACCTCCGCATTGCCTTTGTGAGACGTTTGGGTATGGTATTTCGGGTTTGGACGTTTTGGGCACGGACTCCAGCTCGGTTGTTTTTGCTTAGTCTTCATGACTCACATTTTTGAGCTGTTTTGTGCTCAGTTTGCTTCTTAGATCAGTTTAGGCTATTTTATGATAATCTTTGCAGATTTTGTCGAATCATGGCTTCGTTCTGCACTTGGTGCATTGTTCTTTGAACTCCTTTATTGCAGACTTTTATTTTACCTTTTTATATTTGGCTAATCAGCTGTGGTTTTAGCATTCTTATAGTCGGGTTTGGTAAACCCTTTCTTGCCTTTTTACTTATTACCTGCTTATTTTCATTGCCACTTGTATTTTCTTGTTGAGGTGTTCTTCTTTTGAATGCCTCAGGTTCAGTGTTGTAGTCGGCAGAGCGGCTGTGTTGGGTGGTAGCTTTTGGACTGCAGTTGTTGTAGTGGTTTCCCTCACCGCAGTGAGGTAGTTTGTATTTTTGGTTTTTAGTTCAAACTTGCATACTTTCAGGGTTCATGTCAGGTTGTTGACGTCCACTGTTAGTTTCCTCTAGAATATTAAATATTTTGCTAGCTGTTAGTTTACCTCTTTGTGGTTGTTTTTACTTGCTCTCTGGGAAGGTTTTGTGTTAGGTTTCATGTTAGGTATTTTAAAGTATAAAAATTGCTATCATTACTTCATACTTGCCATATTTTAAATTCAAATAACTATATTTAACGATCGTAAAAGCTACTTTCAAAACTATGATAAATCTAGAGTCTTGCATACAATGAGTTGTCCTCGTGGGATGTTTATACTCATGTAGGACGTATAATCTTGTAAATAACGTATTTTGCGTAGCTTATAACTATCTTTTTCTCGTGGACTAGGTGATCCATTAAGCCATAGGATACGGCTAACCCTTTAACTTTATCTGGATTATCTCTAAATAAATTATAGATCTTTCATAAAGGTTTAAGTTGGAGTTTTGTCCGAGCATCTGCAGTTATCCCCTGCTTACGTGACATTATGACGTGTGTTTTCACTTACTCTGATATATCGTTAAATGCGGAGAAAATGCGGGTTGTGACAATTCTCGGGGTACAACAGTCCGCATTTTCCTTCCAGATCTCAAACAGAGTTAGCACAAAAAATGCTAAGTCAATTCGTCGTGTATACTCGACGAATCAACGAGTGCATTAAGTCCATTACATGAGTCATTTCAACTAATTCATGAGTCCTCTTGACGAATCTCTTGAAGAATTTTTTCTAACCCTATCGATGAATACATGTGTCCTTTCGACAAATATCTTGACGAATTTCACATGTCCCCTCGAGTTCACTCAATGAATTCGTTGAGTCCTCTCGATGAAATCACAAGTCCTCTCATGTTCACTCAACGAATTTGTTGAATACTCTTGACGAATTCACAAGTCCTCTCAAGTTCACTCATCAAATTTCCCATATTCACTCGAGGCCTGATCTAACTACTGACCCGTGGCCTTGGGTTCTCTCTCAATATTGTCTACGAGCTCAAGTCTCCTTTGTGGCACCAAAAAAATCCATGAGGGGCCTAGATCAAAATAGGATGTTACAAATCCAATAATCAGACAAAAGATTTTTTCCCCAAAATCGAAGCTAAGTGTACAGTTAATAAAGTATGAGGTAGTATATAAGGTAACTTTTTAAATTTACCTTGGGGAAACAATTTCGGGTAGCATTGCCACATAAGGTGCATAGAATCCCAAGTGTACTCCTTCCCATAGTTAGACGACAAGACCTTCACAAATGGAATACTTTTTCTCACCAGCCTTTGAACTTCAGAATCTACTATCAAAATAGGCTCTAGTGTAACAGATCTATCAGATGCCATGGGGCAAGATGTAGAGGTGACAAACTTGTCATGCTAAATTAGTGCTTTCCTAAGGGAAGACACATGAAAGACATTGTATAAGTTCTCCAATTCATGTTGTAGCACAAGCATATAAGCCAATGGACCAAACTTCTCCAAAACAGTATAAGGACCCATGTATTGCGTACTGAGCTTCTTTCTTCCATGAATACCTAATACCCCATGCATCAGCCTAATCTTTAAAAATACCTTGTCACATAGTTGGATTTCTACAATCCTGTGTTTCACATCATATTACTTCACCTGTCGGATCTAAGCCTCTAGCATGCAATCTCGAATCAGCCTAATCATAGCATCGATGTCATCAATGAAATCCACCCTCAATGCCTTATGATCCTCGTCCTGAGCCCTTGATGAAGGGGTTTTGCACCTCCTACCTTATAATGCTTCATAAAGCGCCATTTTTATGTTTGCTTGGAGTCTGTTATTATACGAAAACTCCACCAATAATAAAAGCCTCTCCCAGTGTTCTCCTTTATCCAAAATGCACAACCGTAGCAAGTATTCCATAGTTTGTATTGTTCTCTCTGATTGGTCATCAGTTTGGGGGTGACAAGTCGTACTGAATGTAAGGAGAGAACCCAAATATGCCTGAGCTGCCTTCCATTACTTAGAGGTGAAACGATCATCACATTCTAAGACTATTTTTTGAGGCACCCCATGGTACTGAACGAACTGCTCCATAAAGAGATGCACCAACACATCAATATGCACCAGGTTTCTCATCGGGATAAACCTGGTGACCTTTGTCAAGCGATCCACCATCACAAAAAATGAATAATTTCCTGAGCGAGATCAGGGAAGACCGTGAAAAAAATCCATTGAAATAAACTCGAATTTACACTTTGGGATGGGAAAAGACTGCAATAATCCACCAGGGCACTTATACTCCACCTTTACGTTTTGACAAGCCTCACAGTGTGTGACATAGTACGTGACATCTCTCTTCATTTCTGGCCAAAACACGTCCTCTGCAAGTTAGTGTACATTTTAGTAATTCTGGGATGCACCGAATACTTTGTGCAATGGGCCTCTCTCAATATAACTTCTTGAATACCACCACTTGCGGGAATGTAAAGTCTATTGTGGAATTGAATGAGGTCTTATTTAGTGTGTATCCCTCAGTTGATCCTCCCACCATTGCTTGGAACACAAGGGCCAAAGCAAGAACCTCTACTTTCTTTGCCTGAACCCGATCTCGAATGTCACAAACTATACTCATGGTAGACAGGTACTCTGTGTAGGCCTTGGGAGTAGCCTTAGACACTAACGTAATATCCATCTCATCAAGTACTCTTGCCAACTTCATAGCCATTAACTGAGTGTCAGGGCTCATCATAGGTGCCTTTCTTCTTAAAGCATCTGCCACTGAGTTTGCCTTCTCGAGGTGATATTCAATGTAAACTCATAATCACATAGGAACTCCACCCACCACAGCTGCCTCAAGTTCATATATTTCTTGGTGTGGAATTACCTCAAGTTCTTATGATCTGAAAAGATCTAACAGTGGAAGCCATATAGATAGTGTCTCTAAATCTTCAAAGTGAAAACCACTACTCCGGGCTCTAAGGCATGCACTAGATAATTCACTTCATGCTTATTAAGTTATATAGAAGTGTACGCAATCATATGCCCTGCTGCATCAATACTTCCCACATGCCCTAATAAGATGTGTTAGTATAGATCTGGAATCCTTCCTTCTCAGATGGAATGGAAATGATTGGTACGGATGTATTGTAATTCCATAAAACTTTGAAATGACTTGGTAGCATCTTAAGGATAATATGGGGCCTAATAAGGGTCACACGGGTGTGTCCATGGTCGTGTCCATCTACGAGTTTGATGATTTTCGGCGTGGTCGACGAAATGCAGTCGAAGATTCTTAGAGGTCGAGTATACAGCCTGAGACACGGGTGTGTCCAGGGTCGTGTCCTGCTCGGGCTGTTTGTCAGGCTATGTCGAGTAAGTTACACGGCTTGGGGCACGGGCGTGTCCGAGGGCGTGTAAGGCACACAGCCTGTAACACATGCATGTCACATGGCTGTGTCCTGTTTGGGATGTGATGGTTTCAACGTCGATTGAGGCACATTGCATATGACACGGGCGTGTCCATGGTTAACACGGGCGTGTCTCAAGCCATATCAGCGGCCGTATCCTATTTTGTATTTGCTGGTTCACAGTAAGTGTGGAACACAACCTTGGACATGGGCATGTCGCAAGCTGTGTTCGACCCAGGAAATTGATTTTAAGTGCAAATTGTGGCCGTTCGTTTCCTTCTATTGGGATCTAACGGCCCAGATCTGTCCTTGCTATTATTAGGTCGGGATTAGGATTTGAAACCCTCATTCCTCTTGAAGCTTTCTCTTTCTAAAGATTTAGAGAGAGGGGAGAGCAAGGAAGAAGGAGAAGGAGAGATCCAGCCATCAGAGGAGCTTCGGATCCCCAAATCGCAAGCCGAGTCCAGATCTACAGAGGCGAGGCCATTGCGGTGTTTTTCATCCGTCTAAATCTCCATGGCACCAAAGAGAACCTCAAGGGTAACGATTCTCTTCTTGTACATGTGAAGTCCTCTTTCCTTTTTGCATAGGAAGCTATCTCTCGTGAGTATGCGGTGAGTGCAAGGTATTCCTTCGGGTAGACATGAATAGTCCCCGTTGTTTTGCATGTAGAGTCCCGTATAGAAGTACGTACATAAGCATGGTGTGTAAAGCCTACCCTGACAAGTTGGTATGGATCGGTGATGTTTCATTATGCATGAATGGTCGAAGAAGACTCCGTGCCGATAGTTGTTTTTGGGTTTTTTACGTGGTAGATTGCAGCAGGGATCCTTGGGGATTAACTCCAAGGTGCCCCCAAAAATCTTGGCAGAAGCAAAGTTCTGCCATAATAGTGGTCTGGGATCCAGCCGTGTACATAACCGAGTTATGTATGATTGTTGTTCGATATGTTGGGACTGGAGAAAACATGGCCCATGCCGATGACTTGTATTATTATGGCGAGGTGAGCAATAGGCGGGTGGAACCTTACCCACTCTAAGTGGTTCGGTGAAAGTTAGCTTGGAGAGCGAGTCTAGGCTTCGGCTGAAAGGAATTTAATGCTCACGTGTTTGTCGTCCTGGGGGCGGTGGTGGAATGCGAAACGGACCGGGTTCGGATCGGGTTCACAGAGTAAATGCCCTGAGAGAACGGGGTGTGTGGCCGTCCGTACCTACACTTGTGGTGAAGTGTGCTACTATTGTACTTTAACTATATTGTATGGCTATGCTACTAAACGGCAGGGAAGGGGCACCGCAACCCCAAATCCAGGGTTGGTCGTTATAATTTGGTCAGCTTTATACGACCATTGCTTTTTTTTGCCACCGCTGCGGTGGAATGTTGATTGAAGGTGGTGTGGATCCTATTGACAAATAGCGGGCTAAAGCCCTTATTGCTGAGTCGGCCCTCGAAGGCCTATGCAAATGTTTACCTTTATTCTCATGTGTGACCGGCCTGCATGCCGATGTTTGGAAGACACTATTTGTTAAAAGTAAACTCATGTAAGGCATAAGTCCAAGTACTTTGTGTATTTGTAGGCTCATACCTATTTTGGGGGGTTTTAGTGGACATTCATGTTGTGGCTTGTGTTCTTTTCTTTGCAACATTTTAAATTCTTCCGCTAGAATGTGCTCTGTGTAGGATGTGTGTTATTGGAAGGATGGTTTCATTTAGTAACCCTTTGGTCTGTCTGCGGTATATGGAGCCTGGCCCAGGCTGGACCTACTGTTATATGTTGTGTGACGGATAGAGGTGTTATAATTTTGTCTCAGATTATTGGTTTTGGTCATGCTTATTGGAATTCATGGGAGAATTCTTTTAAAGGGTGGTGAGCACATATATGTGCGTCATCGTTATAACATAAAAAGAACCGATGAATGTCCACTTAGGAATGAAAATACACATGTTTGAGGAACCTGCGTGTTCATATAATTGCTTTTTGGAAAATTGTTTGGTCTCTTAATGGTGTATTGTACGTCTATAGATGACTAGGAGTGGTGCAGGGCCTTCAAAACACCCGCATTCTGAGGCAAGTAGTGCACTAAATGATGTGCCTACAAACCCTCCTTCAGCAGAAACGATAAGATTGGTGGCTGAAGCGGTGTTTGCAATGATTAATGCCCAGCCAACAAGGAAGGTGCAGCACCCAGCCCCTACGGTGGAGAAGGTACCGCTTCAAGTGACAGAACCTAGAAGGGTTGAACAAGAGGTGGTGGAGTCATTGATACCTAGAAGAGCGACCGAAAAACAGCTCAAATATGTTATGGGCTTTAACCCTTCGGTGTTCTCGCGGACTGGAACCCCATCTCAAGATGAGGATTGGCTCTCCCAAGTAAATAGAGTCTTGATAGCTATGGAAATCGAGGAGTGGCAGAAGACCACCATAGCCACTTTCTTGTTGGATGGTGATGCAAGGTTATGGTGGGAAGGTTTAGAGCTATATCACCTGGGTGGAAGGAAACTCACGGACGTCTCGATTAAGGAATTTTCGAGACTATTCTTAGCAAGGTACCTTCCCACGGCTCAAAGGATCGCGAAGGAGAATGAGTTCCAGAAGTTGACGCAAGGAGATAGTAGCTTGGACGAGTACCTCCACGAATTTACACGGTTGGGTCGGTATATTAGCTCTACGATCGCGGATGAGGAACGTAAGACAAACCGATTTTATGAGGGTCTACAGGATGACCTAAGGCTAATGCACTTAGGGCCTATGACGTAGGTCTTCTTGACCCTATTCAATTCTTCCTGGTCATTGGAGAAAGATATGAGGAATGTACAAGCGAAGAAAGACTCTAGTGCAAAGAGGACAGAGTTCAAGGTGCCAACCTCCTCTAAGCCTGGTTTCGATAAGTTTAATAAGAAGGCTTGGACTTCGCCTTTAGCCCCTTCTTCTTGTGCATTTGGGGCGACTACAGGCCGAACACCGGGAGCATGTTATAATTATGGAAAGCCGAGACACTTTACCCTAGATTGCTGGAGCGGGCGCCCAAAGTCCAAAAGGAAGCCTGGAGCCACAAATGAGGAGAAGGGCAAGGAGGTGGAGTCAACCACATCACACTATACTCCTGCTCAACCAAGAGTTTATAACCTTGGCAAGCAGGAGGCCATATAGCAAGCTGACGCAGTGATAGGTACGGTTTAAATTTATAGCAGTTTAGCTTTAAATACTTGTTACCTTGTGCAAGTTAGCTTATTACTGCTTGTACAAGGCTTTGTTTTAATTATCGATAATCCGAAGAGAGCACTCTTTGATATGGGAGCTTCACACTCCTTTTTGTCCAAAGGATTTGATCACGCATCGGAGTACCTTCTTCGATGGAAAAGGATAAATTGGATGTATTATTGCCTAATGGGTGTTCAATGCATGCAGATAGAGTCTGTTGCATGAAGATATGGATTGGGAGTCAAGAGTTCAACTTGCAATAGTCGTTACTGCCGCTGGTGGAGTTCGATGTGATAATTGGTATGGACTTGCTCTCGGAGCAGCAGACATACATTAATTGCAATCGCAAGGAGGTCAAATTGGGAACTAGTTGAGAGACGACATTTACAGGCTTGAAAGGGTCGAGCAAGACTTTGATGTCTGCTCTTCAGGTGGTTAAGGCAGTTCATGCTGGTGCAGAGCTGTTCTTCACACTAGTGGAGGCTTCAAAGCCTAAGCCTACTTTGGATAGTATTCTGGTTGTATCCGAGTATCCTGACGTGTTCCCTGACGATCTCTCTAGAGCCCCACCTCAGCGAGAGATTGACTTTACTATTGAGGTAGTGCCAGGTGACCAACTTGTGTCACAGAAATTCGTGGAGCAGTTCGTCCGTTATTATGTTATACCCAGGACGATTGTATCGGATCTGGATGGACGGTTTACATCCAGGAAGTGGCGATTAGTGCAGACTTACTTGGGCACCCGACTAACTTTCAGTAAAGCTTTTCATTCCCAGACTAACAGGCAGACAGAACGCACCAATCAGACCTTGGAAGATTTGTTGCATCTATGCATTCTGGATTGCGGAGAGCCTTGGGAGAAGCTGTTGCCACTGGTAAAATTCTCATATAATAACATCTACCAGTAGAGCATCGGGATGGCTCCTTATGAGGCCCTTTATGGATGGAGGTATAGGATTTTACTGTCATGGGTATAGGACTAGGATCCGAAGGTTTTGGGCTCAGAGTTTATTTAGGACACAGAGGCTCAGGTGAGGATGATATGGGACAGGATGTTAGAGGCACAAAGCCGACAGGCTAAGTATTATGACTCTCGACATCGTCAGGTGGAGTTTCAGGTGGGGGACCGGGTATTCTTGAAGATTCGACCGATGCATGGAGTTTCACGGGTGCGTGGTCAGAAGAAGAAGCTCAGCCCGAGATATATGGGGTCTTACGGGATCCTGGAGCGGATAGGTCCGTCATCATACAGGCTGGAACTGCCACCGAAGCTGGCAGGTCTGCACAATGTATTCCATGTATCTTATCTTAGGAGGGCTCTATTACACCCGGAGCAGCAAGTTACAACCACGGATAGGCCGGTAGCATCTGATCGGTCTGTTCACCTAGAGCCGGTCCGGATTGATGAAAAAGGAATACGAGTCTTACGCCACAAGAAGGTTCCATTGGTCAAGGTCCTGTTGAGGAATCACAGGCGAGAGGAGCACACATGGGAGCCACAAGACTTGATGCAACAATGTTACCCGGAGCTTTTTCGGTCAGGTATACCTCACAACCTCTCGGGTTGTTACAATTTACTTTTCATATTTGAAACCCCGTAGGCCTAACTAGAATTTCGAGGACGAAATTTTTTGATTATATATTGGGATTTGTAACATCTCTCAGACAACTAGACCCCTACGAGTGGTTTTGTCATGACTAGGTCATGACAAAACCCAGAAGCCTAAGAAAACCAAGTGGACTTAGGAATAAAGGTGATTGGGATAAATGGTCTGCAAATAGTAGATTCCTAAACCCTAGTTTAGGATGATCATGAGACTCCAAGACCCCACCCTGACCTCACCAATCTAATGAAAGGCACTAAGGGGCTTATTGGACTCAATCCAGGATGGCTAAGTAGACCTAGGATCACCTTGGGCCTAAATAGAATAAAGTGCCCTAGATAAGGGTAAGTGCACTAATGAGCCCAATAAAGCCTACCAAGGTCTTCCTTGACCTAAGTTGGGTCAATGGGTCACTAAAGACCCATTGGAGTCAACCATAGAGCTTGAGTTGACCTAAGTCAACCATAACCCAAACTGGGTCAAATTGACATACATAGGGTCAATTGACCTTCCCTTAACCAAGTGGACCCCACTCATGCCCTCCTAACCCTAGAGTGAGGTCAATGGATCACCAAGGACACATTGGGGTCAACCCTGGTAGCTAAGTTGACCCAAGCAAACTCAAACCCCAAAGTGGTCAAAGTTCCCTTAATAAGGGTCAAGTGACCTTCAAAGTGCCAAGTCAACCTTACCAATCCTTACCAAGACCTTAGGGGAGGCCAATAGGTCACCAAGGACCCATTGATGGTGACACAAAGGTCAATTTGACCAAAGTCAACCCAAGGCTAAGTAAAGTCAAACTTACCTCAAAAGTGGCTAACTCAAGCTCAAGGCCCTAGGCACTTGGGCTAACCACTTCCTAATCATTTTATAATAGCCTAATGGGTTGCATTTAAGCTAGGGCCATGAACAAAATCGTCCATGAAGGGAAGGAGGGAGAAAGCTCCAATTCCTCTATAATGAAGGAGAGAGAAAAGGTGGTAAAGGGCATTCATGGCTTAGGGAGGCCAAGAGACACCATTATTGGCTGGACTCAACTACTTTGGTGAAGAGGAGAAGGTTCCAGCCATTTCCCAGCCACCACAAGGCAGGTTCACCTCCCCCCCCCACCATTTAACCGAGAGCTTCATCAATGCCCATTGATGCTTGACCACCCCCTCCCCCGTTTTACTGTCTTAAAACCTTCACTAGACCACTATGAGATGTTTACACATATTACCTGAAGGAGTCGGAGTAGTTCATTGTACTGTTGCTGAAACCAAGTGCCGCCACCATCAGAAATGGCTTCCCGATGATCAACCCGCCTCCAGTCCACAAACAAGGTCCTCCCCTTCCTCTTCTCCTATGGGTAGATCATAGAGATCATTTAGAATAAAATCGGGCTCAATTGAGTCCGAACAAAGCTTTCATTTTCATGATTTTAACGTGAAAATGAGATTTCCTAGATCGCTTGGAAAGGGCCCTCCGACGACTGTGTCGCCGCATGGCGATAGCCACCACCTCGATAGAGGTGATGGTGGCGGTGGCCAGCTAGGGAGGTGGCCTGGTGGCCGGCGGCAGATGCTTGAAGTTGGCCCAGGAGGAATTGATCCTAGTCATTGGCGTGCGGGGACGATGACGCGATGCCATCCAGATGTGCACCAAGAATCATGCTACCACTGTTTTAAACTATAGGATAATTATTATTTCATTTGTTATTCTGTCACACATTCAGTCATTTTGTAAATTAATTTAAAAATGCTTAAAGGCTAAATCAGAGAATGTGGTCAACCTATAAATTGTATCCCTTGGGGTCTATTTTAATTTAAAATTTATTTGAGTTAATTTGGACAACTGGTTTGACCAGGGCACCCATTTTGGTGTGGTTTATACTTAGGGTTAGACAGAAATTAATATGAGTACCCCCACTTCATCCCTTGCCAAAATGACTCGAAATTTGGACAGGGAGTCATACTAATCTATCCTAGGTCCTGGCCAAAAATGAGAATTCTTGGGGATAATTTTTCTATAGTTTTTGAAAATTTTTAAATATCCTAGGGTTAATTAATTAGGGGACCTAATGATCTCCAAACACTCAAAAGTTTTGGTGAGTGGTCCTTGGGGTCATCAGGAGGGTCTGTATAAATGTCCACCTCTTTTTGAGTTGATTTGCGTAGGATTTGAACAAACCCTAGCCATGCCCTAATAAGGGGTATTTGGTCAAAAGTGCACTTTTAAGTTTGAGTGGTCAAACCACCTCAATAGAGGCTGAGATTTTGGCCACTAGTTTGGCATGACATATAACACCCCCATATGTGTTATGGGGTGGTTTGGGGTAGTATTTCCCTAGGTACAAAGTTCAAACCCTATGTCATGACCTTGGGGGATTGAGAAGGGGATGGGGTCAAATGCACTTGTATGGACTTAAAATTTGGTAGGGAGGATACTAGGGTAGCTAAAGTCCCCTAGTAAAAATCTTAGAGGATTTGGTGATGGATAGACCCCTCAAAACACTAACCATAGTTTAGGGCACAACCCGTATACAGGCAAGATAGGCCACCAAAACTTAATGAAAAGCCGTGAAAGTTGGGTAGTGTAGTCATAATGTCATTATAAGCCTTGGATAATTTTATTGGGAATTTTATATCAATAATTTTAGTATCACCCTTGCAATAGCCGTATAAGCCATAATTAATTATGTTTTATTTATGACCTTAATATCTATTAGATGATTATGAAACTGGGGTAGGGTGTGTTTCAGACCATTATGATCATACATGAATTTTATTGTAATTTTAAAATGTAAATTTCCAGTACTTACCTCACAAGTATATAAATACGGGAATATGATCAATAATAGATTTAGAGCTCCCTTTTTATTGGAAAATTATGAAACTCTATTAGTAGTGTTTATAGGTCAATGTACTCATATGGAAATTTTATTACAATTTTTAGATGAATAATTGTTGTACTTTGTTCACTAACCTATTAACTTGGATTAATATGAAAAATAAAGTTTAGAGTTCATTATTCCCTGATAAATTATGAAACTTGACCTGGAGTGTTTATGTTCATACTTGAATTTTGGCAGAATTGTTGAAAGTATATTGGAAGTACTTGTCTTTTTAAAATGGTTAATGTTGGTTATGTTCAAAAATTATGTTTAGGTGATTAAGTCTTACTGAAAATATTGAGACCTTGAATTTACTTATAAGTAGTTGTCTTGTATTTATCATAATTTTGTGGAGCACTTTTCATGCCTAAAAATAGTACTTAATGTTCAAACTAAGGCATTTGGATCTCTTAGGAAATTAAATAAATTATCAAGTAAATTAGGAATATTATAAACTTTTGGATATAGGTTAATAATGTCATGATAGACCTCCAATAAATATTATAGGGAATTTGGATGATAAATTGGAGTACCTCCCATTGTGTACATCATATAGCTTAGGATGGTCTGCGTTTAATAAAACTACAGAAATCATAATATGGTGCAAAATGAACACAGAGAGTTGGGATATTTATGTATTGATCTGGTAAGTGAAATGAGTTCATCATCGGGAGTTGTGATGAGGAGTGGGAGGTTTGACTAGTGTTAGAGGTGCTCGGGGTCGATGAAACATTGTCTTCCCCGTGGAGAGAGAGAAAGAGTCAAAATACACTAGGGTTAGATCCAGTACAACATTAAAGGGATTGGGAGTTGGGTAACAACCAATAATAATAAGTGCCTTGTGAAAGGGAGCTTTGGGCTGCAACCCATCGTAGTTCCTAGTGCCCTTTGAGAACCCTTCACGGGGTATGCCAGGGGCAGTCCTTGGCTAACCTAAATTGTTGGCAAAACTGAATTGCAAGAGTTACTATCATAAATATGGATTCACTTTCACTCTCCTCGATGTCTTGGTATATTACGGGTGGTCACACGGGCTGTAGGCTCGGTGGTTTGGTGATGGGCAGGTTGGCCCGGCGAGCTTTGGCTAGGTTGTAATTTTGACGGACGAGAGTGTCTGGGGAGCCTTGGCTCGGTAGGTGATACATAAGGTTGCATGTGCTTAAAGTATAAGGTTGTGGGTCTTCGGTATTAGAGGGTCAATGCACCGATGCCAATACGTCGGCTCGGCAAGTGTGGTTTAGCACTTGGCCATATAAATTCCGGTGCGCCAACCGACAAGATTATGCAGGAGCTCTGCTTAGTGCACCTACATTGAGGCGTACTATAGGTCTGACTAGTAGTGCAATTACCGGTTTAGAGGTGGGTGAGGCACAACCCACCGCTTCTGTTTGCAACTACAGTGGTATCCTGGGAGGTTCGGCTCTAGAAAGGGGAAACTAAAGGTCTGTATACACAGAGTCGAGTGGGTGAGTTGCACTTGCATGTTCACACCATGGCATAATTGCATGTCATAGCATAATAATTGCATATAAACCTAACACCTATTGTATAAAGTTGTATGGGAAGCTTTATACAATCGGCCCTGCAAAACGACCCCTTGGTTTATAAGCTCACGTGAGCGTGCTTATAAGTTAAGGTTTATATTCTGCAGATATATACATGCTTTTTAGAAAACCGACACCCTATCGTATAAATTGGTATGAGACTTTTTATACGATGGGAGCCTTGCAAAAGATCCCTTAGCTTATATGTTTTCATATAAGTTAATGTTACTTATTTCTTGTTCAGTTTTTCTTACTTTTATTACTGCCTTATATACTCATAGAACCGCTCGATTAATTCCGCCATCACCTGCTTCTTATTCATTCTCCACCTTCATTTCCTATCCATTCCTCCTCCCCGCTCGGTGCCTAGGAGCCATGGGGAAAGTGGCGGGGGATGATAGGACTTAGTATTTTATACTAACGATTTTCGAACCATATAATTTTAGGGAACCGTGGAGCCCAGCATGGAGAAGCAACCCCAGAGGTCGGCACACTTGGAAATGGGACAGTCTAGCACCGGAGTTCAGACAGCTGGAACTGTGAGTCCCGATCGTTATTAGATGATTATTTTTGCTTCTGCGCCGAGTGATATGTAGTGACGACATTGATGTACAGGGCATGAGCCCAAGTTTTTGTACTTTTATTATATCTGTGGACACTTCCTTCGTGGAGAATATTTATTATACATGTGATTCTGGTGGACTTGTTGAGTTTCTTGTTACTCTTATAGTTTTGTGGCATTTTGTGCGATCGATTTGGCCGGCAGAATCGACGTTTTTTTGTGATGACCTTCCGGGCGTGAAGGTGTCCCCGCAAAGTGGCGGTTTTAGGCATATGACCCCGGCTGTTTAAAAAAATGGTGTCTTACACAGGAACACATGGGCACTCCTTTATGGGACAAAGGGATTGTTTTCGTCGATGCGGAGGTGTCAGCGGATGATTTTGCGAGGGGGCCTGCTCATTCAATGCCTAGTTTTTAGAGCAATTTTGCCCCTCCGCAATTTTTTCTTGATCAGGCTACTTCTTTTTTGCGTGAGTCGGCTGGTGATGTCGTATTCATGGGTGATTTGGTGCCCGAGGATGCGCCGAAGTGGGATGAGGACTCTACTATCTCCGACGGAGAATGTGGATCTTCGGAACGCTATGACGCACCCCGATTGGATGAGGAATATCCCCTTTCTGATGTTGAGGTTTGCACCTCCATCTTGGACAAGGCGGGCCAACTTACCACCACTGACCTCGAGTTCTCGGATTCACCCTAAAAGAACTCATATATTACCGACGATGATCTGTGCTCGGATCCTTCTTAGAGTGATACCGGAATCACTCTCCCATATTCTGCGTATTTTAGTTTTTCCTTTCGTTTATACTTAACACCCCCTTCATTATCTGATACAGTGAGGGTTGAGTCTCCATAAGTACATTGTAATTACTATGGGCCTTGTGCTCATACCGACGATGAGTGCATCTTCTTGTGCTAGAAGGTTCCTACCTCCTTCATAGTGGAAGCCCCTGTCATTGCCATAGCCTCCTGCGAACCTGTAGTGGACGACTCCTTTCTAGGAAAGGATTTAGATGGTGATCAGATGAGCAAGGACCAGTGCTCCTCCTCTCCATGTTTCTTATTTCCTCTACCTGTGTGGGGAAGGTATTATTATTTATGTTGAGGGGTAACTCATTATCTCCGTATCGGTACTCGCTACCGCAATGGATATTCAGCCAGTTACCTGTGAATCTTTTATTTCATAGGCCCATCAGCTAGGACATTTCGTTAGACGAATAAGTCATGTTGGGAGGACAATAACCCAATTACTTATCTAGGAGTAGGCATAGTTAGTTATTTTTACTATTTTTTAAAAAAAATTTGCTTATTGTATAGCTTATTTTAGCTTTAGTGCATGCTTGCAAGATTTTTGTGTGTTTGAGACTGATTCGGGCAGATTGCCAAGTCTCTCCGGAGGTTAATTGTTCCATTTGCTTTTGTTTTTCTCGTCGTTTTTGCAGGATGAGACTTCCTGGAGAAAATTAGCTGAATTGGGCCGATTGTGCAAAACGCACTGTTTGGGGAAAACGTGTGCAGCAAAAGCACGACCGTGTGTTTTATATTTATAAAAATGCTCGGCCGACCGTTTTGCACGTATGCAGGCCATAGTTTGTCTATGCCGCTGCTGCAATCTCCCGATGCTCCTCCATTTTCTCTAGTGAGATCTCCCTCCTTTCCTTCTAATCCTACCCCATTTCTTCTCTCTCTCCACTCCCCTCTCTCTCTTTTTTGCCATGGGATTCAAGAAGGTTATTAGCAAGTTGCATGCATCTGGTGTTGGTTCCTCCTCCTCTATGCGGAATGCAGCTCTCGAGGAGCCGGAAGATGCTCTGGATGCGCCTGTGGAAACTGAAGAAGCAGAGCGGATGCTTCGATTTTGGCGGACAGAGATTGTTGTATGGTTTGAACTATTGGTCGAGAAATAATTTTTGTATTTTTGCTATGTTTCGGACGGGGAGCTCGCGATCTTTTGTCTAATGTAGGATGTGGACCGTTTGCTCAACTCGGATTCTTGGCATCACCTCTACTCCATTATGGAGACCGGGTTTCGCGAACTAATGCTCGAGTTCCTCTCCACCTTTCGCATTATAGAATGACGCGATGCGGCCACCAGTGAGTCCACGACTGTGATATTCCGGATGAACTTCCATACTTACACTATTAGTGTTGGGATGCTTTTCGTTTATGCGGGGATATACACGGTTGACGATCTCACGGAGTCAGACATTCTTTCCTGACCCTTTGAGTTCCCAACTATTGCATCTCCCCACACTTTCTGGCCGGAGATCACCGGGCTATCATAGTAGTATGAACCACGTTCGACAATATCTTCCCATATCATCTCCCCCCGCACTCCGCTATGTTTAAACCTTGATCGGGCATAGTATCAACGCCCACTCGATTAGACAGAACATAGCGGGGTGTTCGTACCTTCTGTACCTCTACAGTATGTACCACGACATTCCTCTCATCCTCGGTCGAGTCCTTGTCGATTACTTCGTTCACCAGGACACGTACATTCCTTTGAAGGACATCGATGGTCGCACTTCATTACGAGGATCGCTAAGGGATTGAGAATTTTTGATGCTTTGCCGACATGACTCCCGTCTCCCGCGACGATACCATCTCGGCCACCATGATGACCGCCTTCAGGTTGTTACGTCACGTTTTCGCTGGCGGTACTTGGCGCTACGCTATTTGTACAGTGGAGCATGAGCAGCCAGGAAGGGCTTCTTCTGCAGATACAGGATCCTCTTCGGAGTCCCACTGGCTCGACGATGACGCTCTGTTCCATCTCGTGCCCTTAGCCCCTGCGCCTTCTTTTTCCCATACCCTTCATCGTAGGAGTTTTGCGGAGGATTATCACAACTTCTATGAGAGGAAGATGTAGATAGAGGAGCTGATGCGCGAGCAACACGGCATGACGACGCACATTGTTGACTTTCTTCGAGTGCCCCCTGCTGTCCCTGCTCGAGCTTCTACTTTGCATGCCCGTGCTCTGCCTCCGTCTCCACCTCTTGCTGATTAGTACGAATGACTTTTTCTTCTCTCCCCGGATGGGAGTTTTATGTTTTTCTTCATGTTTACTTTTTTGTATATTTGACTGATAATGTATTAAACATTATTCAGCTGGGGTCTCATTCCTAGGGTGGTTCGTAGTATTATTATTTTTTTAGTACCCTTCCTTCGTGTCGTTTTTTTATGTGTGATGATTTTGTTTGGTTTAATAACTTGCAAGCATCCCTTAGATTAAAATAGTTATTGTCATAGTGTATACACGTATTGTTGGAGCTCTTTTGCAGGTTGACCTTCCCATGCGTGGCGAAGTGAGTGAAATTTTTGTCGGTGTAGCCTCGTGCTCTCTCGCATCTTCTGGTATGCTCATTTGTTAAGCATGGGGTAACCCCTCTTCCCCAACTTATATTTAATTATTTTTATTGCATATCTATGATAGGTTGTTTAGATTATGTCTGGTGGGGGAGAGTTATGCGGGTTACATGTGCACATGCCCCGCTATCACATGTATACCAAAAGCACATTTAGTTTTTTTTTGGTTTAATGAAATCACATCCATATTGTGCACCTACACCCACTTGAGCGCTATCTTAACCACATGCTTGGCTCGAGTCAAATGTGTTTATTTTGTGTAATCTTTAAAATAGCGATGCTGGCTTAGGATTTTAGGATAGAGTAGCATGGGACTTGTGTAGTTCTCCTAATCGACTACTCATGGTCATTGTAGAAATAGTATAGATTTAATTTTTCACAATGCTCGTAAATTTATACTTTTTCTACAGATGTAAATATTGTTTGTACTACTCAAAAATGTTGAATCTGTAGAAATCAGCGATAGTGTGGAGATGTGTGTTGCCGTCTCTAGCCTCGTATTATTCGAGTCGGGAGGAAGGATCATCTTTCTCGGTGTCTAAGAATGTGCCCCAAGCTCCTCTGGAAGCAATGGTGTATGGTTAGTCAAGCGTGAGCATGATATAGGCCATCATTTTGGCCCGGTTGAGCCTTGTACCCCGTCCTAACGTTAATCCTTGTTAGCATATATTGTGCATATCCCACCTATTTTTTTAGCCTTACTCCGCGATCACCGAAGCCTAAAAGCCTTTCCTAGTAGCACGCCCCTATCTCGATCTATTAGTATGTTACTTCTTACATTTGGGATATTGCTGTGGTATCGTTATGTGTTTGTGAGGTGGAGTTTTCTTGATAATTTATGCTCAATGTGTTGTTATCTAAAAATTAAAAAAAATAAGGGAAAAAGAAAAGAAAAGAGTGTAAAAAAAATGTTGTTGTTGCAAAATAAGAAGTGTAATTGGAAATTCCATTTGTATTATTGCTGAGGAAGTAGGCAGTGCACACACCCTTGTCGTTGAGTTCAAGTCCGATGATGTGGTGCACCTGCAATTTTTGTTGGTTTGAGGATACTCTTTTGTATGAGGTCATTTGGGTTGTGTGTAGCCGTCATTTTTAACATTATGCATCCTTACCTATGTGTACATCCAATCCCCATTATTATCCTTAAGCCCTACGTATTCACGTTTGAGTCACGCTAGAGCCATGGAGAGAGTATGAACGGGTAAGCGTATGGTCCCCGACATTAATGGATTTATTGGAGGTAATCCCGAGCCCTTGTCTTTGGCAATGCTCACCTAAGTGGCCAGCCTACTTTCTTCCTACGTATGACCAAATTATTCTCCAGCATTCCAATTTTTAATGGATACTATATCTATTTATACCTGTCGAAATGTATAAACTCTGTAGTATAATTAAAAAGTTTATCTATTATATTTTCAATGCCCAAGATGTATTTGATTTCTCGTAATACTTTATTTTGAAATTACTGAGGCAGCTAACGATTTTTTAGTCCACGGAGTGATGATTTTCTCGGGATGAGCAAATGTTTAAGTCTGTTAGTGTGATGAGTCCAATATTTATAGGGTTTTTCGGACTCATCTGGGCCTGTTTTCTCACTTGTGCACTATATTTCAATCGGTAATCGGTTATATTTTCTTCAATCGGCCAAAGACCACACTGTTCACCGCTTTGGCCCGAGGGTGTGCAATTGTGCATTCTGTTGTCATGGGTAAGCACATGGTGCTCCCCATGTCCCTTTCCGGCTGTTTTATACGTTTGTTTGGAGCCTTTGCGGGCTATGCCTCAGTGGAATTTATTGCGGTGCTGGTGGATGTCCGGTATTCAATTTCTATCTTCTGTGTAAAACGCACGGTTGTGCGAATTTCTTCGTGCACTGTTTCAGTGTAATCGTGTGTTATACACAACATTTCTAGGGACATCTGTCGATACCCGTGCGTTTTGTTCCCGCACAGTTTCGGCCAAACCGTGCGAGAAGGAATCGCACGGTCTGCATATTGTTCTCTACGTTCCAGCACTTTGTGGTTAATCGTGTGTTCTCCTTCACGCATCGACATAGGAGCCCGTGCATGAGTAAAACACACAGTTCCTATTTATTATCCTATTTTTCAGCACTGTGTCGTTACCCGTGTATTTTCCTTCACAACAGGCAGAAGCGTCCGTGCACGAGCAAAATATACGGGTCAACGCATCTTCCTTGCAGGCCATTTTTTGCGCATTATTAATGCATGGTTAATGTACGGTCGTGCGCCTAACCGTGCGTGACCATTTTTCTGACCTGCTTCTATTTAAAGCGCAGATTTCAATCCATTAAAAAAATAAAATGTTTTCAGCCATACATGCATCGTATTAGGGAAAAGATCCGCCGTTCCACCTCCTTCCTTCATCTTCCACTAAAGAGAGAAGATCTGGCCATGCTCGAGAAGCTTACCTCTTGCCAGTGCTTGCTCTAGGCCTTCTCCTTCATCTATTAGCTCCATTACAAGTTTTGTCGCCATAGCCAACAAGCAAAGGGAAGCTTGCAGCCTTCTTCCATATCGTGACACGAAGAAGACGGGTCCATTGGAGGGTATTGATAGCCTTCTCTACCCTGGACGTAGTTGAGGAATGAGCTTGGACGCGGAATGATAACCCGACAATTCCTTCCGTGACTCCTCGATGAGCCTTTAGATTCAGTCGATTTCTTGACTTGTTCTTGCTTTGTTGTTGTATATGCGTGGCTAAATCTTCATATGTAGATGATGTTGTACTTTAATAGTGAGCGTTAGTTGTTTCATGTCTATGTGATTCTATTTCATTTTACTGCTTTAGTTGCTTCAGTAGCGCCCGTATTTCCCCCAGCCATAATAGTGAGTATTGTCGCACTAGCGAGTGCTAGTGGCACGCGTTTTGACGAGGTGTTTGCAACCCTCAATCCGTTGTTCCATTCACACCCTATACCTGCCTACTCTTCCATTCCACAGAGCGAAGCAGCGCATAGCGGCCTGCATAGGAGTAGATTTAATTAGCTTTTATTTTATTGTAACTAAAACCAAACCCTTTAGGACTTCAATCACAAGTCCACCTTGAAAGGCCACCCCACCTTGAGGTGTTCCTTGAGAGATTTGATACTTGGGAAAGCATTCCCATTTTATATCACTTATGCGAGTGGTACATGAAAGTGAGGGATGGATAGACTTTACTCTAGAGGGGGGGGTGAATAGAGTATACAAAATTTGTTTAGTTTTATTACTGAATTAAATTAATGATACTTATATAATAGAGGGAAAGGTAGATAAACTATCACAGCACATCTCAGCACAAAAATAAAACACAAAGCATCTAGATGACACAAGAAATTTTATAGTGGTTCCCCAAATCTGGGTACATCCACTCATCTACCACCAAGGTAGGAATCCACTACAGGTTTTTGTTCAGGTGCCCTGCCACCACAACATCTCTTTCAGTTAGATCTAGAGACCCTATGAGCTCTTGATCACGAGCCCAAAATCCAATAGGTTTTTGTTCAGGTGCCCTATCACCAAGAGTTCACTTTTGAAGGGAGAGATAACCCTGTACAAATGGAGGTAAAAGGAAAAAATGAAAAGAAATCTTCTCTTTCTCAATCAAGTGAGAAGACTATGTGGATTGAAGAGAATATCCAAGCTTCCCCTGAGATGTAGAATTGATTCAGGAAGAGGAAACTTGGCCCTGGGTGTAGGTCTGCAAAAATTGTAGTAGAGCTTTCTTAGATCTGAAGACTGAAAAAGATTTGAGCTCTTTTTAAATCCTTGAAGCCTGAGGAATAAAGAAGACTCAAGAGAGATTTTTGAAAAGTTTCTCCTTCTTCCTTATTACAGCAGAGCAACAATCCTTGAGAGTAAGAGTAATAATAATAATCAGTCTTTGCTGAACAAAAGTTTCTGTATATATATATCCTTTGACTATCTGTCTGATTGTTCTCTTGTATATCCTTATTATATTCTTAATTATAAATTAAGTCAGAATAAAAAAGGCAAGAATTTGAATTCCCTGGACAGTGCATAATATTCTGCAATACTTTTGGAGCCAAAACAGCTAGAAATGCTTGCAACATAAATGCACTTCCATATCTTCCTCCATAAAATATGCTAAAGAAATATTCTGTGAATACCATAATTAATGCTTTAAGAAATACGGCTATCAGCCTTGGGAATAAAAGCATTAATTAACACAATATATTTGCCTTTAAAAAATTGATCATTAACCAAAAACAAATACTTTTGATCGATCTGAAAAACTCATAACTGAAAGCAGCATAAAATCGTAGAGCCCAGTTCAAAGATCGTCGAGCTAAGTTAAGAGATTGTCGACCTGAGAACAACTATCGTAAAACAGAGATTACTGCTCAGAAAACCAAATCGTCGACCTGATCTCGTAGATCATCGAGCTCAGTTCAGAGTGCAAGACTCTGAGATCGACGATCGTCGAGCTGAGTTCGACTATAGTCGAACTGATATAGAAAATCCACATAAACTTTCTAAGTCTAAGTCTGAGTCCACTACTATGCTAGTCTGTACAAACCTGACATAAAAGGACCTAAATAAGAATAAACTAAGACCCTGGCTATACATGGGGGTCAAGATATCCTAAGAGTGAACCTAGCACAAATCCAAACAAGGGTCCCAATAATCTCCCCCTATTTGTGTGAGGTCACTCAAAAACAAAACTAAAAAGCAATAGAAATACAAAGACCATAAATATCTGTAGGGATGAAATAACATCTGCAGGTATGTTATAGCAATGCATTTTACATAATCACTTTAAGAAATAAAACATAACAGAGTACAAACTACAATTTATTAGAAGGACCAGAGGAGGGTTTAGAGAAGATTATCTTTATGGTAGGATCTAGTACATCCTTCTTAGAAGTCATCAGGTCTTGTCCACCAAGAGATGTCTGAGTGCTTGTCCTGGGCACAATTACTTTTGGATGCAATGCCATATAATCAACTGGATTGAAAACCTTCTTGCTAACTTGGAGTTTATCCAACTCTTTTTCTCTGTAAGAGGACATTGTAGTAAACCTAGATGGATCTTCTCCTTCTTCAATAGCTTTTCTAATCTGTGAAAGACCAATAAATTCTTAAAACATGGCCATCCTAAAGTTAGGATCAACTTCCTGTTCAATATGTGGTTGATCATCTTGAGGTGGCAACACTGAAACTGCTTTGAACTGAGTGGATTAAGCATGAAAGCGTGTTGTACTATGTTGTTCATCACTCTGAGAATAAAGGGATCTTGGAGGAGCACCCTTACTATACTTTCCCTTGGGCTTATGAGACTCATCATGTCTTCTGGACTGATAGGTGGCTGTCTTTTGAACTTTTGGTAAAACTTTCTGTTGTTGAGGAGGAGAGAAGGAGGGTTTCTGATAGATAACTACTTTGAATTGTTCTGTAGAACTCTGATTTCTTTGTTATTGACTGCTTCCTTTGGACTGAGATCTAGATGATCTATCCTGCCTTTGATATGTCCTAGTGAAGGAGGAAGGCTTGCAAAATGCATCAGAAGCTTGAGGAGCAACCCTAGAAGCACCAGCAGCAGCAGGAGGAGGAGGAGGACCTCTTCTAAACTTCTGAGGAGGAGGTGAATATCTCCTTCTCTTCTTCCTGGCTTTCTACTCATTTTTAGATAACCACATCCAGCTTTCCTTGTCTGGATATGGTGCGATTCCTTTCAAAATGTAATAAGGAGTATCATTTGTATTACCTGGCTTGGGTGCAACCTTAGGAGCAGCCTTTCTTTTCTTTGATATTTTCTTTTTCTTGGAATCAGAATCATCATCCTCCTCATCATCAGATGAATCAGGAGGATTGTCATACAATTTATTTATTTCTTATATTTGTTTGTCATCAGTCTTTTTAGCAGCCTTCTCTTTGGCTTCTTCCTTGATATCAAGTGGAATAAGATAATCTAGAGAGGGAAGAGGACTGCCATCTATTGGATAGGAGAGTCAAATAGGACATGGAAGTGGATCAATATCCATAGAGGAAATTTCAGCAATAGGAGAACATAGCTCACAAAAGTTTATTAAACTTGTGTCTAGGGCTGAACTGAAATATCTGGTAGCCACTAGATTAATCAGTTCATCAACAATTAAGAGACCATCTAGCTCATACTAATCTTCTATAACATACAGAGGCTCAACAGCCATAGGAGATGGCATATCTGTACGCATTGTAACTGTCTGAATTTCTGTACACACTAGAACTGATTTGATCTAGAAGAGCTATTCCACAGCTGAGGGGCTCATTAGTCTAATATAATAGACTATGGCCTTGGAAGTATACAAATCAACTGGAGGCAGAACTGTTTTAAGTATAGAAAAAGAATGCAAAAAAATTTGAAGATCAATGGTGGGATTGATGAAACAATCACAGCTAGAGATGGTAGGTAATGACACATCAGTTTCCTCATCTGAAGTCAGCAAGTCTGAATATGAAACTATATCTACACAGAATTTCTTAAAAGCTTCTTCTTACTACACTGCTGGAGGAGACTGATCTTGAAGTTCTGATGATCCTAAACCTGCTACATCTTCATTGGACATCTCCCCCGCCTAGTTTTAGTGAGAACTGGAACCTGGACCCTAGATGAAGAAGGGATAGTGGAAGCAGCAAAAGATGTAGATAGAGTTGATATAGAGAGAGCAAGAGATGAAAAAGCCATTGTTATTAAGGTTTTGAGAGTTGGAGTGATGAGCTCTAGAAGATGAGAAAGAAAAGAGGGATCAACTTGAAGAAACTCAATTGGAGTCTGAGTTGAGACAGAATGAGAGAGGGAGGAGGAGTGAAATCAGTCATGATTTCATCCTGAATAGGCGAGTTTCTGGGAGAGTTTAGAGGGGAATTGAGTGGAGAATTTGGTGTAGTTGCTTCAATGTTGATGGGTGAATCATTTTGATGGGAATGGGATGAGTGTGGTGAGAGTAGGTCAAAATTTGGAAAAGATATGCTCTGGAGGTTTTGAGATTCAATAGGATGGAGGGGAAGTGGTGACTGAGTAGGAGAAGAGATGATAGCTGAGGATGAAGTAGAGGTTTGAATCATAGTAGTAGGGATAGAAGAGACTCTGGGGATGACTGGGGAAGCTGGAGGAGGAGTAGGAACTTCTTCATTAGGGTGAGGCGTGGTTGTTACTACCCTTGTGTCCTCAGATAAGTTTTGGAAATTCCAGCCTTGGAGTGCTTTTGAATTGTCCTCTCCCACTTCCAAAACAAGGAGGAGGCCAACGTCTTGCTGCTATTGATGGTTATGGTTGAAGAAACCAACAGCTCTAGAGCTTTCTTCTGAAGGAAGATTCAAAGAATCTTTCCTAGACAGACTTCCTTCATACTGTTGTTTCTCTTAATTAAATCAAAGAACAACCCAGCCCAGTCTATGGACTTTTTATTAACTAAGGCAGACATAATGGCAAACAGTTGCCTGTTTATATTATCATGCATTGAATGCTTACTCAGCAGCACCTTGCCCACTAAATCTGCAAGAAACTTAAAAGCAACAGATAAATTTTTCTTTAAAAGATTAGATGGGATGCCCTCAGTATGACCCATCTCTAATAACATCCAGCTATACTCAGAGCTATTCGGTTCCAGCTCATCTGTTCCATTTTTCAAATCAAAAAATTCAGTAAGAATCGCAGGGTTTAGAGTCACCTACTGTCCTGAGATGGATCTGATCATTGAACCGTCATCAGTTGAAGAAGAGAAAACCCATTCTTTGATTTCTACGACAGATAACTTTATCCTTGTATTCATGAACTTCTTCAAGCCCTAATCATCACATAACTGTATCATTTCTTGAAAAATAGGATCACAGTGAATGAATGATTCGAAGTTGACGTCGAAGCCAGTGTCAAACTTCATCGCTGAAAGAACTGCTGGAGAAATCGCCATGGAAAACCTGCAGATTAAAGAGAGAAGAGATCACGAGTAAAGGGAAATTTTGAAAGCGCAAGATAGAGATCAAAGATAAACCAACATATATGTTTTTGGAATATGAAAAGATGATCTCTGTCCGACAGAAAATCACAAACATCGATCTTAGGTCAACGATTAATTTGGAAATAAATAGTATCGTTGGTCTAAGATTTCAGTTGCGTAAATTGATAGTCGAGCTTAGGTTGACGATTAATTTACTAAAGCAAAGTTGTTGAACTCCGGTCGATGATTTTTGTCTTCACACAGAGCTGTCGTTGAGCTCAGGTCGACGATTGAGCTCACGATGAGTTCGAAGATCGTCGATCTCTGTTCGATGATCGTTGATCAAATCTTTACAAAGACAAAATTCAATTTTAATCCATTCCATTTATCATTCCAAGCTGATTCAAAAAGAATAGATGTTTTTTCTCATCCAAAGGATTGGTAAAAATATCTCCTCTTTGAAAATAAGTGGGGATAAACATGAGATTAATCTTATTTTTGTCTACACAATCTCTAAGAAAATGATGCCTTATTTCTATATGCTTGGTCATAGAATGTAGGATTGGATTTTGTGCAATTTTTATGGCACTGGTACTGTCACAAAATATGGTGGTATTTTTTAGAGAGAAACCATAATCCAGTAGTTGATTTTGAATCCATAAGATCTGTGAGCAGCAACTAGCAACTGCTATATATTCAGCTTCTGCAGTTGATGTAGACACAGAAGATAGTTTCTTACAAAACCTGGATATTAACCTATCACCCAGGAACTGACAAGTTCCTGAAGTGCTTTTTCTATCAACTCTGCATCCAGCATAGTCAGCATCAGAATATCAAGATAATTCAAATTCTGACTCTGTAGGATACCAAAGTCCTAGATTAGGACATCCCTTTAAATATCTTAAAATTCTCTTGAGGAGAATTAAATGAGATTCTTTAGGGTTGACTTGAAATATAACACAAAGACATATTGCAAACATTATATCAGGTCTACTTGCAGTAAGATATAATAGGGACCCAATAATGGCCCTATAATTTTTCTAATAAACAGGTTTACCTTTTTCATCAGAATCAATTACTTCACTGGACGCCATGGGTGTCTTCATAGCTGAGGCATCAGCCGTCCCAAACCTTTTTACTAATTCCTTAGCATACTTGGACTGAGATATAAAGATGCCATCAGGAGCTTGCTTCACTTGAAGACCAAGGAAGTAAGAAAGTTCACCCATGCTACTCATTTCAAATTTGGAGTGCATCAGGTCAGAAAACATTTTGCAAAATTTAGAATCAGTAGATCCAAATATATCATCAACATATACTTGAACTAATAGAATCTTATCATGACATTGTCTTAAAAATAAAGTCCTATCTACAATGCCTCTAGAAAATTTATGTTCTAAAAGAAAGCTAGCTAGGGTTTCATACCAAGCTCTTGGAGCTTTCTTTAGACCATAGAGAGCCTTATGTAGTTTGAAAACATAAGAGGGATGGGTTGAAGAGATAAAACTTGGTGGTTGTTCCACATATACTTCTTCCTTGAGTTCCCCATTGAGAAAAGCACTTTTGAAATCCATTTGATATACCTTGAATTTCATTTGAGCCACATAAGCTATGAAAATTCTGATAGCTTCAAGACATGAAACAGGTGTAAAGGTCTGATCATAATCAATACCTTCTTCTTACCTGTACCCTTGAGCTACTTGTCTTGCTTTGTTCCTGACAACTATTCCTTGAGTATCCAATTTATTCCTTAAGACCCATTTAGTTCCAATAACTAGATGTCCTTTGGTTCTAGGAACAAATTTCGAAACTTTGCATCGCTCAAAAAGATTGAGCTCCTCTTGTATTGGAATAATCCAGTGAGGATCTTGCTCAGCATCTTTAATGGATGAGGGCTCTATTTGAGATAGGAAGAAGGCATGCATCATATCTTGGTTAAGTTGATGCCTTGTCTGCACACCCACTAACATGTCTCCTATCACTTGAGATATGGGATGATCTCTTAGTGTAAAATAGTTAGGAGGTAAAGTATGTTCAATACCATCAGCATTATGAACCAATTCATCTTGTGGAATTAAGTATGCTATTGGAGGGGCTTCATCAATTTCCAGAGATTCTTCTTCACTATCTTCATCTATTTGTGGAGATGGATGAGATATTACCTTTTGAGTGAGATTTAGATCATCCAACTTTTTACATAGATTTGGTACTTGCAAATAATTACTGGTAGAAGCTTCCTTCTCTTTGTAAAATATATTAACTTCATCAAATATAACATATATTGATTCTTCAATATTCAGAGATGATTTATTAAAAACCCTATATGCCTTGCTAACTTGGGAATATCCTCGAAAGATCCCCATTATAGCTTTGGCTTAAAACATTCTATGATAATCTTTGTTATTATTGTGTATGTAACAGATACCACCAAAAATTCTTAAGTAATCTATTTTAGGTTTCTTGCCTTTGAGTAATTCATAGGGAGTCTTGCCCTTAAGTTTGTGTATCAAACTTCTATTCAGGACATAATTTGCTGTGCTTACAACTTCTACCTAATAGGATAGAGGCATATGAGCATCAGCAAGCAATATGCCTACAGTTTCAATGAGTGTTCTATTTTTCCTTTCAACTACCCCATTTTGTTGAGGAGTTCTGGGAGCAGAGAAGCAGTGCTTGATACCTTCCTTCTCACAGAATTCTTGTATAGGAAGAGATTCAAACTCAGTGCCATATCACTTCTGATCAATGCAATTGGAGTATAGTACTCAATCTTTATGCATTTTAGAAAATCTGTAAGAACTTTGAAGTTATCAGAGTTATTTCTCAAGAAGAAAAACCAAGAGAACCTAGAGAAGTCATCTATAACAACTAAAGTAAAGAAGTTCCCTTCCAGGCTTTGTACAGTAATTGGTCCAAAAAGGTCCAAATGAAGCAGATACAAAATCCTAGGTGAATCACTCTTATTAACTAATTTAAAACTATTTTTAGTTTGCTTTCCTTCTTGACAAGACTTGCAAAGGCTTTCCTTCTTGTAGGGGTAAGAGGGAAATCCTCTAACAAGGTTGTCCCTAGATCACCTAGCAATGTTTCTAAGATTTACATGTCCTAGCCTTTTATGCCACAAGGTATTGTTTTTGCTAACCTGGTTGAACAAGCAAATTTCTGAACAGGCAGAAATGAAATTAACTAAGTAAATATTGCCTAACCTAATACCTGATAACACAATATTCCTATCTAAAGAAATATTACATTTTGATTAAGTGAAACATACCTCATAACCTGCATCACATAGCTGACCTATGGATATCAAGTTATGTTTCAAGCCACTTACATATGCCACGTTCCTGAATGTGACAACTCCAAGTGTAAATTCTCCATATCCTTCTGTCTGACTTATGCTTGAGTCTTCAAATATAACTTTTGGACCTAGCTTTGCCTTGAAGTAATTCAGATTTCCCTTGTTTCTTATCATGTGCTTGGAGCACCCACTATCCAGATACCACTTATCATGTATGGTAGGATAGTTCTTCACCTGCAAAATAACAACTCATATATTTTGGACCCAAGTAACCTTAGGTCCTGGCTTCTTTTGATACTTAAATTTTGAAATATAAGAGTATTCAGGTTGACTTTTATAGCCTAAGGGATGAAATCTCCTAGGTGGGATTATCCAGTTAGTTAAGGGATAGAAAGGTTTGGAGTTAGAGTTCTTATAGAAATTTCTGTTGAAATTATAATTTTGATAAAATTGCTCTGGATTAGACGATTTATGTTAAGATCGTAGATCTGCATTCGACGACCAGCATTGATATCGTCGATCTTTGTTCTCAGAATAATAGCGACTATTATCTGGGTTCCACGATCATCGATCTCTATTCGACTATACATAATGATATCGTCGATCCCCGTTTCAAGAGTGTTTAAACTCAATCTCTGGGTTCTGAGATCGTCGATCGTTGTTCGACGAATAATTCCTAGATCATCGATCTTGGTTCAACGATTTGTGTTCTGACTTAGCTTTTTGTTTTTCTTTATTTATCTCAACTTGTTTTAACATTTTGTTTACTGTTTTAATTTGTTCTGTATTTTTCTTTCCTTTATCTAAAATAAATTTTATACTTTGTGAAAGATGGTTTTTCTGAATAATAGGTGGTTCACTAGATGATGCACCTAATCCAAACTTACTTCCATTTAGTTTAGCATTAAGTGTACTGGTAAATTCTACTAGTTGTTTACTACTACAATTCAGTGATTCCTCTAGGTGTTTTGCTTTACTCAATTCAATTTTCAGAAAATTAATTTGTTCATTATACAGATCTATTTCATTTTTCAATTTGAGATTTTTTGATACTAAGCTATCATAGTTAAGTTGTTTTTCTCTGAGAAGTTTGATTTCATTCTCAGATTTAATTAGATCACTACACATAGATTTAAAATCATGTTTAAATTCTTTAGAAGTAAAATCAAAGTCTTCCAATACCTAATCACAATCTGAACTTTCTTCAGATTCTCCTTCTTCTGAAATATGTCATGAAGCATTGATGCCCATCAAGCAAATTTCTTAGGCCTTTGCTTCTTCTTCATCTTCACTAGAACTGGAGGAAGATGATTCTTCAGTATCACTTCATGTTTCTGCAACATACCCTCTCTCCTTCTTCTTGTGTAACATCCCATTTCCGACCAGACCCCTAGGAGATGTTTTGTCATGACCAAGTAAAGACAAAACCCTAGGAAGCCCGAGGAGGCCAAGTGACCCGGGCTCAAGGTGAAAATCACCTTGGTCTGCAAATATTAGGTCAAAAATTTTCTTAAAACAGGATTTGGGCTCTGGCATTAAGTGCGTCGAGTACACTCAACGCCAAAGGCTGACTGGCATTGAGTGTATCGAGTGCACTCAATGCGATAAGCAAAATGGCATTGAGTGCACTGACTGCACTCAACGCCATCTAACAGGCTGGGTGGCGTTGAGTGCGCCGAGTGCACTCAATGCCATAAGCTGTGCGGCGTTGAGTGCACTAAATGCACTCAACTCCACCTTACTTAGGCTAGATGGCCTTGAGTGTGTCGAGTGCACTCAATTCTATACGGCGTTGAGTGCACTGATTACACTCAACGCCATCTTGTGTTGGATGGATGGCATTGAGTGAGTTGAGCTCACTCAATGCCGTAGTCTGGATGGCGGTGAGTGAGCTGAGCTCACTCAATACCATAGTCTTGATGGCATTGAGTGAGTTGAGCTCACTCAACGCCGTAGGATGATTGGCGTTGAGTGAGCTGAGCTCACTCAATGCCGCAGGCGGGATGGCGTTGAGTGAGCTGAGCTCACTCAACGCCATTTTACTTAGAATTTTTCGACTGTTTTTGGCTTGGCTGCCGGTTCAGTTGAACCGGGCCGTTTCGGGAAGCGGGCCAGGTTGTCTTAAATTAGTCGTTCCTCTATTAAGACCTTATTAAGTCTTATTTAAATTAATTTTGATCGGTCAAGTGGAGTAAATGCCACATGGCTGACAGTTATGAACAGTCACGGCCATGGCCGAGAGCCAGCTTTCACGACCAGTAATGGCACTTGATGTCATGGGCCCCCTTCCCCTCCTCTTTAATGGCAGGATTCAACTCCTCTAGGGAAGAGGAGGAGTTTCTAGCCGCTACTTGGCGGATTAAGCCATGTTCACCCCACCTCCTCTATGGCCGATCCAAGCTTTCAATGGCATTAATGGCCATTGAAGTTTTGGTCTCTCCCCTCCTTATCCAAGCCTTTAAACACCATCAGTGCCCCAAGAGGAAAGTTTCCCAGCTTTTACCTGAAGATTTTGAGCCCTCCCACCGTGATGTTGCAGAAGCCGAGCGGCATCACCATCGGAAGTGGATTTCCGTCGATCTGCACGCCTCTAGCCCGCGAACAAGGTCCCCCTCTACCTCTTCTTCTATGGATAGATCTTAGGAATTATTAAGAGAGATATCAGTTTAAAAAGAGCTGGATCGGGCGAGAGTTTCCAAGGTCTTTTCCAAAATTCATGGTGGTCGGGTTCGCCGGAAACCACCACCTCCGACGGTCAAACCACCGCCGACCGATAGCCACCACCTCGACGGAGGTGGTGGTGGCGGTGGCTGGCTAGGGAGGTGGCCAAATGTCCGGTGGTGGCTCATGCAAAGTTACAGGTTTTATGCATTTTTTTAGGGTTCTTGGTTTCGGGTTTCTGAGAAGATGAACAGTGTAATGCTATTTTATTATATTTAATAATATTATAGAGTGTATTGTTTTCACAAGATACTCTTCTCCTTATAAATCAACTAAATGAGGCCCTTATAGGACGTTTTGGGAAAAATGGACAGTCACAGAAGTTGTAGCCCTTCGAGTCTAGATTATTTTAAAATTTATTTCAACTCGTTTGGGTAAGTGGTTTGACCACAGAACCCATTTATGTGGGACCTATACCTAGGGCTATCCTAAGATTCAAATGGATGCCCACCCTTTATCCCATGTCCAAATGATCTGAAATTTTGGCAGGGAGTCTACCCTAGCTATACCTAGGGCCTGTCCAAAAATGGGAATTTTTGTAGAAAATTTTTCTATATGTTTTAGAAAAATTTAATAATCCATTAAAAATTTAATTATGTGTCCTAAACATCTCAAAACTCCCCCAAATCTGGGTGGGTGGTCTTAGAGGGCATGTTAGGGCTCTGGTAAAATTTTCATCTCATTTGGAGATGTTTGGGTTAGGTATTGATCCAACCCTAGGTATACCGTTATAGGGTTATTTAGGTCAATGAGCTATTTTTGATGTTTGAGTGGTCAATTCACCTCAACAGGATATGTGATTTTGACCACTGACTTGGTAGGACCACTATCACCCTCTTTGGGAATATGGAGTGGTTTAGGATTGTATTACCCTTGGATCCAAACTCAAACCCTAAGAGAGGGCTTTTGAGGGTTCTGAAGGGCAAGGGGTTAATTGACCATGAAAGGATTTGAAACTTGGGAGAGAGAATTCTAGTGTATATATAATCCTCTGGAAGAAATCTAAAATAGATTCTAAGGTGAATAGGTCCCTCAAAACACCAACCCTACTTTAGGGAACAAACCTTGTAGTGATAGAAAATGTCACTAAAACTCACTGAACAGTGATGAGATTAGGGTAGAGTAGTGTTTAAATTTAGTAGAAAATCTGGAGATTTTGTTATGAATTAAAGATTATTATTTTGGATACTTCATTAACAATCTAGTATTTTGTATTATTTACTTAGAAATTTATTATGGAGTAACAACTTGCTGGAAATTGATGAACATTATCCAGAGGACTTTTTTTATTATGTTTTAAAGCTCTGTTAATTTTTATGGGATTTTTGGAAGATTATTTCTAAGGGTTGGTTCATTAAATATTGTTTCCCATGAAAACTTAATTAAATTTATTTTGGTGTTTAACAAGCCTGTAAAATTTTGATTTATGCACAATGATCCTTTCTGTACCATATTAAGATTCTTTAACTTTTATATAATTTTCTAATGAATAATTTTGGTACTTTCTTCTTTCCATATGATTAAGGGAATTATTTTTGAAAAATTAATTTGAGGTCAAATAGTTTCTAAAATTTCTTGGAAATTAGTATCTAGTAATATATCTCTTTTATTTAGTGATCGAATTTTTTGGGTGGCCATTACATGAGTAGATAAAATAGTTCATGTTCAGAATTGACCATGACCAAACATTTGGGAAAATTCAATAAATATCAAATTAATTAACAAAATTATGAATCTCTGATTTTAGACTAAACATGTTATGATAGACCTCCAGTAAATTTTATAGGAATTTTGGAAGATAATTTGTTGTACCTCCCTTTGAGCATCTCATATTGCTTAAAATGGTCTGCGTTTAGTTGAAATTTCATAAGTTATATTAAGGTGCAAAATGATCTTGGGGATTGGAGTATTAGCAAGATGACTAGGAATGTATAAGAATGTACCCTTAGTGGTCAAGACAGGGATAGGGAGGTAGGTTGTCTTGTCATAAGAGGTGCTCGGGATAGACGAAAGATCATCCTACCCAGTAGGAGCGGAAGAGTCTTAATACACTAGGGTTTGATCCAAAGTAATTTAAAAGGGATCGGGTAATGGGTATTAACCAATAAAATTAAGTGCCTTGTGAAAGGGAATGATGGGCTTTAGCTACCATCATAGTTCCTAGTGCCCTTTTAGAGCCCTTCACGGGGTATACTGGGGGCAGTCCTGTACTAACGTAAACCGTAGGAATAATAAACTAAAAGAGCAACTAGTATAACTAGGGTTTCACATTCACACACCCCAGTAGCTAGGGAGGTTGAATTTGATTGGTTTGATTTCCATCCAGACGGTAGCTTTGGAAGGTAGATGTACGGACGGGATAGTCCGGGGAGCCGAGGGCTCGATGGTTTAAATACAGAATAAGGTGGTGGGTCTTTGGTATTTGACTGTCGTTCACACCGATGTCGGTATGTATACTCGGCGGTGTGGGACACTTAGCAAAAGAAAATCTGGTGGATACAGCCAGCACTAGTATGCGAATACTCTAGGTTGTGTTCTTCTAGGGGCGTACGGAATGGCTAGGCCCAATAGTGTGGATACCCGCCTCGGAGTGGGGGGCCCCACCCACTATCTCAGTTTGCCACTATAGAAGTTCCTGGGAGTGAAGCTAGCTGCCCGAATAGGAGGAACTTAAGGTCTGTGTGCATAGAGTCGTGTGCGTGAGTTGCTCTTGCATGAATCATGGCATATCATATCACTACACTAATATTTGCATACATCGACACCCAACGTATAAATCTGTATGGGACTTTTTATACGATTGGAGCCTTGTAAAAGACCCCTTAACTTTTATGTTTGTATGGGCATTAATATAAGTTAAGGTTATATATTTAATTTCTACTTGTCCTTTCATATATATATTAATTTACTACAAGTTTACCTTACTGCTCACTATTTTAGAACTGCTAGATGTACCTTTCATACTATCTGCTTATACAATATATATTTACTGCTAGACTATTTCCGTTGTCACCCGCCTTGCTTATTCTCCACCATTGTAGCTTCTCTTTCTTCCTCTCTGCTCGGTGCCTAAGAGCTGTGGGGGAGGGGTAGGGGATGATAGGGCTTAGTCTTCATGACTAATGGTTTTCGAACCACAATATTACAGGAGCTCTGGATGGGAGACAAGGACCAGTAGCCCAGGGACCAGCACCAGCAGAGTACGGTGCGCATAAAGGTGGGCCAGTCTAGTTCTGGAGCACCTGTGACCAGCTCCGTGAGTGTTTAGTACTATCTTATAGCTTCTGCGAGTGATATGTAGTGAGGATCTGATGTACCAGGCTTAAGCCCATTTTTATTTCATCTGTACTAGTCTTTTGCAGTACTTTCTACTATCTTTATTTATATGGACTTTTTGTGATTTCCAATTACATGTTATTCTGTGGACTTTCTGTATTCAGTTTATAGTTTACTTCTCTTTCTTTAATGATCGAAAAGGCCAGCAGAATTGGAGTTTTGTAGTGGCGGCCTTCCCGAGTGTCGGTGCCACCGCAGAACGGCAATTTTGGGCATAAGACCGCGGGGTTGAAAAAAAAGGGGCTTACAAGTAGTATCAGAGGAGACCTCGATTGAAAGAGAAGTACTCCACAAAACCTTAGGCCACCCCCATACGAGCTTAGTTTGCGGACGAACTAGTAGTGGAAGTAGTGGTGTGCCCATAAGGAAATCACATGTAAAGTCCAATCTTACCCCTTTCTTATATTCCTTTCATATGTTGTCTAACAAATGGAATTTTTCCTTGTAGCCTGCGACGAACCCTACTCCACAGCAGGGGACACCTCAGGCTCCGAATGTGGTCCCACCTCCGTCGGCTCCAGCTCCGTTCCAGCAAACGGAGATGGGGCAAATACCGATGACAATTCTGGAGGCCTTAAGAGCTCAGCAAGCCCCGGCTCCACAGCCAAACCCCGAGGCCAACTGGATGAGTGTCTTCTGGGGACTTTCCCCTCCATCCTACCTGGGGACGGAGGTTGCAGTATGTATGGAGGAATGGTTGGATACCATCTATGAGATGCTTGCGGGGATTAGATGCCCCACTGAGGAGGCTGTTGCTTTGGCAGTCTCCTTCCTGGAATCACATGGAAATAGGTGGTGGAAGTCAAGCTTGACACCACCTTTGCGGGTATGGATTGCGCTGATATAACTTGTGAGGTTTTCAGAGCAGCGCTCCTAGGAAATTTTGTACCTAAGTCGGCGAGGGACGAGCTGGAGGATTGGTTCTTACGGTTGAGACAGGGGAACTGGACGATGCTAGAGTATTATCAGGAGTTTACTCACCTGGCCCACTATGCGGACGCTTATCAGTTGGACGACACTGGCTATGTCAGGAGGTTTTACAAGGGGATGCAAGACGACATGAGATAGGCCCTCCTCTTCGTCTCAGAGGGGAGTTTGGCCAGGATTCTTTAGATGGCTAAAAAGAGAGAAGCGAATAAGCTTACAGTCAAGAGCCAAAAGAGACCGGCTGATGATGGAGTGATTGGACGTCGTAGAGACCGTCTAAGAGGCTAGGTTATTGGGGAGAGAAGGAATGGGGATCAACCTCATTAGGAGATTGGGCAGGAGTAGAGGAGTCAGGCGGTATTGGCTCTCTAGCCCTTATAGATGTTGGAGATGCCAAGGACAACAGAGCAGGCACCGATATGATTTCAGTGAAATCAGCTGGGGCATATCAAGAGGAACTGTCCTATGAGGCGAGCACCACAAGCAGCACTTCAGGGTGCGCCACCTCCCCGGCAGTTTGGCGGCCAAGGACACGATCGAGGACGAGGATATTAGGTCTGAGGCCACCAGCCAGAGAGGGAGCAGGTGTATGCTCTTGACTTGACAAAGCCCTGAAACCCAGAGCAGGTTATCGCAGGTATGTCAGTACTATTAAATTTTTCTCTCCCTTCCTAGGAACTAGTTTTCTAGACATAACCTTGTTAGAATGTAAGAGAAGACAACTATAACTAGAATACTAAGACACTTAATTACCTCAGGCATAGTTTTTATCGGCGGCAAGACCGCTCACACGCTCTTCGACACCGGTGCTTCGCACTTATTTGTGTCAGAAAGATTTCATGAAAGGACTGGCGAGCATGGAGCAGTTCACCGGAAAGGTAATGTGGGTGTGCCTACCCGATAGATCAGAGCTAATGACCTCTGCTTATTGCAATATGGAGGCGGAGATCGGCGGGAAGGCGTTTGAGGCACCAGCGATGATTCTGAGGATGCCAGATTAAGATTTGATCCTAGGCGTGGCATGGATGTACTTAAACCATGCCCAGATTGACTGCGTAGCGAAGAGAATCACCGTGAGGCACGAGGACTCCTTCATTCTTATGGAACGTATTATACCAGCACCTCGCATATTATTATCACCTGTGCAGGCAATCAAGGCCCATGTGCAGGGGGAGGAGGTCTATCAGGTCCTTTTTGAGGCGGTCATGGCCAAGGACTCCATTTCAGATATTCTAGTAGTGCGAAACTTTGATGATATTTTTCCGGAGAAGCTACCACGGATACCCCCATACCGAGAGAGGGACTTCTAGATTCAGCTCATACCGGGGGCTAATCCGGTATCCAAAGCTCCCTATCGAATGGCCCCGAAGGAGTTGGGGGAATTTCGAAGCCAGCTTCAGGAGTTAGTGGAGGCCGGGTTTGTCCGGCCTACTTCTTCACCATTGGGAGCTCTGGTATTATTCGTCAAGAAGAAGGACGGAACTCTTCGGCTGTGTATAGATTATCGGGCCCTGAACAGGTTGATAGTTCGGAATACTTATCCCTTGCCAATGATAGACGAGCTATTATACCAGCTGGAGGGAGCCCATTGGTTCTCAAAGCTGGATCTGAGATTGGGGTACTACAAGCTTCGCATTCGGGAGGAGGATATCCCGAAGAAGGCCTTCAGCAGTAGATATGGTTTGAACGAGTTTACCGTCATGCCTTTCGGGCTCACGAATGCACCCTCCGCATTCATAACTTTGATGAACCGGGTGTTCAAAGAGTATCTGGATGTCTTCATTATTGTATTCATCGACGACATCCTTATTTATTCGTGGTCGGAGGAGAACTCGAGGCATCTGACCTTGACTTTGGAGAAGCTCCGAGAGCATAAGATGTATGCCAAGTACAGCAAATACCAGTTTTGGCTAAAGGAGGTGGCCTTTTTGTACCATGTCATCAGTAAAGCAGGTTTGTCAGTAGATACGGCGAAGGGCCAGGCACTACGGGATTGTCCACCACTAAATACGGCCTTAGATGTTCGAAGTTTCTTAGGACTTTCTGGTTATTACTAGAAGTTCGTAAAGGCATTCTCTCAGATTGCCCTCCCTCTTACGTCGCTGACGAAGAAGGAGACTCCTTTTATTTTGATGCCACGATGCGAATCTACTTTTCAGGAGCTGAAGGATCGTCTTACCTCGGCTCCCATCCTTTCTCTTCCTTCAGGGAAGGAAGGATTTCAGGTGTACACAGATGCTTTCTATCTAGGGATGGGTGTCGTTCTGATGCAGAATGGGCACGTAATAGCCTACGCCTTCCGTCAGCTGAAGCAGCATGAGCAGAACTACCCCATGCACGACTTGGACATGGGGGTAGTTGTTTTTGCTCTAAAGATATGGCGGCACTACCTCTACGTAGTTCACTGCATCATCTTCTAAGACCACAAGAACTTGAAATATGTAGACACATAGAGGGAGTTTAACATCAGGCAGAGACGCTGGGTGGGGTTTATGTCGGACTACCAGTATACCATGCACTACCATCCAGGGAAGGCAAACGTGGTCGCAGATGCTTTGAGCAAGAGAGCGAGTACGTCAGGAGTAGGCCCGCAGCTGATGGCCTTGGAGTTAGTTAAATCATTCGAGGAGATGCAGATATCACGGGTGTCCGAGGATGACCCAGAGTTATACATGGAGTACCTGGGATCGATGATTACCACTGATGATATTCGGGACCACATCAGAGATGGGCAGAAGTTGGATGTGAGGGCTGAGCTGATATGCAGAGCCTTGGAGGAAGGTATGACAGGAGATTACTCTTTGATGGATGGTCTCCTGTGTTTCAGAGGCAGGGTCTACATACCGGCAGGAGGCCAGATCTGGGAGGAGATTATGATGGAAGCTCACTACAACCGATACTCGGTTCACCCAGGAATCACCAAGATGGTGAAAGATTTGAAGAGGACGATGTACTGGTCGGGTATGTAGAAGGACATTACATACTATGTGATGCATTGCGAGGCCTGCCAACTCATAAAGGCAGAGTGTAGGAATCAGGTCAGCTTGCTGCAGCCACTTCCGGTGTCGAAGTGGAAATTTGAGGATATAGCCATCGATTTCATACATGGGATACCTCGATCCCGTGCGGGAAATGACTCGATCTGTGTGATAGTGGACAGGATAACGAAGGTGGCAAGATTCATTCCAGTGGCGAAAGACACCCTGGTTGGTGTATTAGAACGGAGGTTCATTGAGCAGTTTGTGTGTTATCATGGGTTGCCTAAGACTATTGTTTTGGATCGGAATGGGTGGTTTTAATCCATGGAGTGGAGGTCAGTTCAGTCCCATCTGGTTTCTCGATTAACATTCAGAATGGCTTTTCACCCTCAGAACAAAGGGCAGAGGGAGCGCACCAACTGTACAATGGAAGATCGTTTGCGCCTGTGTATTTTGGACCACAGCGAGCCTTGGGAGAGGTTACTACCAGTGGTAGAGTTTTTGTATAACAACGCCCATCAGTCCAGCATAAGCATGGCTCCATATGAGGCGTTATATGGACAAAGGTGCAGGACCCCACTATCATGGCTTTAGGATGAGGATCCACAGGCACTATGCTCGGAGTTTGTGGGCGATGCGGATGCTCAGATTTGATTGATCCGGGACAGGATGTAGGAAGCCCAGAGTAGGCAGGCCAAATATTACGATGTGAGGCATTGTCAGGTGGAGTTCCAGGTGGGAGACCGAGTTTTCTTGAAGATACGGCCGATGTACAGAGTCTCGCGGGTTCGTGGGCAGAAGAAGCTCAGTCCAAGATATATGGGGCCTTAGAGGATCTTGGAGTGGATCGTCCCCTTTGCTTATAGACTAAAGATACCTCCAGAGTTAGCGGGATTGCATGACGTCTTCCACGTCTCCTCACTACGGAGAGCTCTACTACGCCCTGAGCAGCTAATTTCCACAGCAGACGGCCTGGTGGCCTCGGATCGATCAGTCAACTTGGAGCCGATCAGGATCGATGACACAACAGTGAAGGTCTTGCGACATAAGAAGGTTCCGTTAGACAAGGTTCTGTGGAGCAATCATTGGCAGTAAAAGCATACATGAGAGCCACAGGACTTGATGCAGCAAAAATATTCGGAACTCTTCGAGTCAGGTATACCTTAAACCGTAGGTATGTTACAATTTCTTCTATTCCAGTAGAAACCCCCGTAGGCTTAACCTGAATTTCGAGGACAAAATTTTTATTTTTGTATATTGGGATTTGTAACATCCCATTTCCGACCAGACCCCTAGGAGAGGTTTTGTCATGTCCAAGTCATGATAAAACCCTAGGAAGCCCAAGGAGGCCCGGTGACCCGGGCTCAAGGTGAAAATCACCTTGGTCTGCAAATAGTATGTTAGAAATTTGCTTAAAATAAGATTTGGGCTCGGGCGTTGAGTGCGTCGAGTGCACTCAATGCCAATGTCTGGCTGGCGTTGAGTGCATCGAGTGCACTCAACGCTATAAGCAGAATGGTATTTAGTGCACTAACTACACTCAACGCCATCTCACAGGCTGGATGGCGTTGAGTGCGTCGAGTGGACTCAACGCCATAAGCTGTGCGGCGTTGAGTGCACTGACTGCACTCAACGCCACCTTACTTAGGCTAGATGGCGTTGAGTGCGTCGAGTGCAATCAATGCCATAAGTTGAATAGCGTTGAGTTCACTGATTGCACTCAACGCCATCTTGTGTTGGATGGATGGCGTTGAGTGAGCTGAGCTCACTCAACGACGTAGTCTAAATGGTATTGAGTGAGCTGAGCTCACTCAACGCCATAGTCTAGATGGCACTGAGTGAGCTGAGCTCACTCAATGCCATAGGATGGATAGTGCTAAATGAGCTGAGCTCACTCAACGCCATAGGCGGGATGACGTTGAGTGAGCTCTCACTCAATGTCATAGGATGGATGGCGTTGAGTGAGCTGAGCTCACTCAACGTCATTTTACTTAGAATTTTTCGACTATTTTTGGCTTGGCTGCTGGTTTAGTTGAACCGAGCCGTTTCGGGAAGCGGGCAAGGATGTCTTAAATTAGTCATTCCTCTATTAAGACCTAATTAAGTCTTATTTAAATTAATTTTGTTCGGTCAAGTGAAGGAAATGCCACGTGGCTAACGGTTATGAGCAGTCATGATCATGGCCGAGAGAAAGCTTTCACAGCCAGTAATGGCACTTGATGTCATGGCCCCCCTTCCCCTCCTCTTTAATGGCTGGATTCAACTCCTCTAGGGAAGAGGAGGAGATTCCAGCCATTACTTGTCTAGATTAAGCCAGGTTCACCCCACCTCCTCCATGGCCGAGCCAAGCTTTAAATGGCATTAATGGCCAATGATGTTTTTGCCTCTCACCTCCTTAACCAAGCCTTTAAACACCATCAGTGGCCCAAGAGGAATGTTTCCCAGCCTTTACCTGAAGATTTCGAGCCCTCCCACCGTGCTGTTGCAGAAGCCAAGCGGCGCCACCATCGGAAATGGCTTTCCGTCGATCTGCACGCCTCCAGCCCGCGAACAAGGTCCTCCTCTACTTCTTCTTCTATGGATAGATGTTAGGAATTATTAAGAGAGATATCGGGATCAAAAGAGTTGGATCGGGCGAGCATTTCCATGGTCTTTTCCGAAATTCATGGTGGTCAGGTTCGCCGGAAACCACAACCTCCGGCGGCCAAAACGCCGCCGACAGATAGCCACCACCTCGACGGAGGTGGTGGTGGCTATGGATGACCAGGGAGGTGTCCAAATGGCCGGTGGTGGCTCATGCCAAGCTAGAAGTTTTATGTGTTTTTTTAGGGTTGCTGGTTTCGGGTTTCTAAGAAGATGAATAGTGTCATGCTATTTTATTATATTTAATTATATTATATAGTGTATTGTATTCACTAGATATTCTTCTGCTTTTAAATTAAATAAATGAGGCCCTTATAGGCCGTTTTGGGAAAAATGGCCAGTCACGGAAGTTGTAGCCCTTCGAGTCTAGATTATTATAAAATTTATTTCAACTCGTATGGGTAAGTGGTTTGACCACATAACCCATTTTGGTGGGAACTATACCTAGGGCAATCCTGAGATTCAAATGGATGCCCACATGTCATCCCTTGTCCAAATGATCTGAAATTTGGGCAGGGAGTCTACCCTAGCTATACATAGGGCCTATCCAAAAATGGGAATTTTTGGATAACATTCTATAGTTTTTAAAAATTTTAATAATCCATTGAAAAATTAATAAGGTGTCCTAAACATCTCATAACTTCCCCAAATTTGGGTGGGTGGTCTTAGAGGGAATGTTAGGGCTCTGGTAAAATTTTCATCTCATTTGGAGATGTTTGAGTTATGTATTGATCCAACCCTAGGTATACCCTTATAGGCTTATTTAGGTCAAAGAGCTATTTTTGATGTTTGAGTGCTCAATTCACCCCAACAGGGGCTGTGATTTTGACCACTGACTTGGTAGGACCACTATCACCCTCTTAGGGAATATGTAGTGGTTTAGGATTGTTTTAACCTTGGATCCAAACTTAAACCCAAAGAGAGGGTCTTTGAGGGTTGTGAAGGACAAGGGGTCAGTTAACCTTAAAGGATTTGAAACTTGGGAGAGAGAATTCTAGGGTAGGTAGAATCCTCTTGAAGATATCTAAAATAGATTCTAAGGTGAATAGGTCCTTCAAAACCCTAACCCTAGTTTATGGCACAAACCTTGTAGTGATAGAAAATGTCACTAAAACTCACTGAACAGTGATGAGATTAGGGTAGAGTAGTGTTTAAAGTTAGTACAAGCTCTGGAGATTTTGTTACGAATTTAGGATTATTATTTTAGATACTTCATTAACAATTTAGTAGTTTGTATTATTTACTTAGAAATTTATTATGGAGTAACTACTTGTTGGAAATTGATTAACTTTAGCCAGAGGACTTTTTTATTATGTTTGAAAGCTCTGTGAATTTTTATGGGATTTTTGGAAGATTATTTCTAAGGGTTGGTTCATTAAGTATTATTTTCTATGAAAAATTAATTAAATTTATCTTGGTGTCTAGCAAGCCTATAAAATTATGATTTTTGAACAATGACCCTTTCTGTACCATATGAAGATTCTGTAACTTTTATATAATTTTTTCATGAATAATTTTGGTACTTCCTTCTTTACATATGATTAAGGGAATTATTTTGGATAAATTAATTAGAGGTCAAATATTATCTGAAAAATTATGGAAATAAGTATCTAGTATTATATCTTTGTTATTAAGTGATCAAAATTTTTGGGTGGCCATTACTTGAGTAGATTATATAGTTCATGTTCAAAATTGCCCATGGCCAAACATTTGGGAAAATTCAATAAATATCAAAATAATTAGAAAAATTGTGAATCTCTGATTTTAGACTAAACATATTATGATAGACCTCCAGTAAATTTTATAGGAATTTTGGAAGACAATTTGGTGTACCTCCCTTTGTGCATCTCATAAAGCTTAGAATGGTCTGCGTTTGGTCGAAACTGCATAAGTTATTTTAAGGTGCAAAATGATCTTGGGGATTGGAGTATTAGCAAGATGACTAGGAATAAATAAGAATGTACCCTTAGTGGTCAAGACAGGGATAGGGTGGTAGGTTGTCTAGTCATAAGAGGTGCTTGGGATCGACGAAAGATCGTCCTCCCCGGTAGGAGTGGAAGAGCCTTAATACACTAGGGTTAGATCCAAAGTAATTTAAAAGGGATCGGGTAATGAGTATTAACCAATAAAAGTAAGTGCCTTACAAAAGGGAATGATGGGCTTCAGCTACCATCATAGTTCCTAGTGCCCTTTGAGAGCCCTTCACGGAGAATGCCGGGGGCAGTCTTAGGCTAACGTAAATCATAGGAATAATAAACTAAAAGAGAAACTAGTATAACTAGGGTTTCACATTCACACACCCCGGTAGCTAGGGAGGTTGAATAGGATTGGTTTGATTGCCATCCATACTGTAGCTTCGGAAGGTAGATGTACGGAGAGGATAGTCCGGGGAGCCGAGGGATCGAGGGTTTAAATACAAGAAAAGGTTGTGGGTCTTCAGTATTTGACTGTCGTTCAACCCGACGTCGGTACGTAGACTCGGCAGTGTGGGACACTTAGCCAAAGAAAATCTTGTGGATACCGCTAGCACTAGTACGCAGATACTCTAGGTTGTGTTCTTCTAGGGGCATACGGAAGGGCTAGGCCCGGTAGTGTAGATACCCACTTAGGAGTGGGGGGCCCGACCCACTGTCTCTGTTATCTACTACGGAGGTTCCTGTGAGTGAAGCTAGCTGCCCGAACAGGGGGACTAAAGGTCTGTGCGTTTAGATTCATGTGCGTGAGTTGCACTTGCATGAATCATGGCATAGAATATCACAACAATCATATTTGCATACAACTGACACCCCAACGTATAAATCGGTATGGGACATTTTAAATGATTGGAGCCTTGCAAAAGACCCCTTAACTTATTTGTTTGTATTGGCATTCATATAAGTTAAGGTTACATATTTAATTTCTACTTGTCCTTTCAAATATATAATGATTTACTACAAGTTTACCTTACTGCTAACTATTTTAGAACTTCTAGATGTACCTTTCATATTATCTGCTTATACAATATATATTTACTGCTAGACTAGTTCCGCTGTCACCCGCCTTGCTTATTCTCCAACATTGTAGCTTCCCTTTCCTCCTCTCCGCTCGGTGCCTAGGAGCCGTGGGGGGAGGGGTAGGGGATGATAGGGCTTATTCTTTATGACTAATGGTTTTCGAACCATAATATTACAGGAGATTCGGATGGGAGACAGGGACCAGCAGCCCAGGGACCAGCACCAACAGAGTACGGTGCACATTGAGGTGGGCAAGTCTAGTTCTGGAGCACCAGTGACCAGCTTCGTGAGTGTTTAGTGCTACCTTATAGCTTCCACGAGTGATATGTCGTGAGGATCTGATGTACCGGGCTTAAGCGCATTTTTATTTCATCTATACTTGTCTTTTGCAGTACTTTCTACTCTCTTTATTTATATGGATTTTTTATGATTTCCATTTACATGTGATTCTGTGGACTTTCTGTATTCAGTTAATAGTTTACTTCTCTTTCTTTTATGATCAAAAAGGCCGGTAGAATTGGCGTTTTGTAGTGGCGGTGATGGCGACGACGGCCCTCAACAAGGTGAAGACGATGATGGCGCGCTTACGGATTCCATTTCTCTGCCTCCAAATAAAGTCTGGCGGCGCTGTGACGATCATGTGGAACGGCGCCAGAATATCCGCCCGCGGCGCAAGCCCATTTTTAGTTTATTAATAATTATTATTAATAAATTAATATGGAGAATTAATATAGTTTATTATCTATTTTATCGCGAGATTAATATTTTTATTTCATGTATTAATTTCATGTAGATGGAGACGTATAACCATCATAGCTATTTTATTTCATGTACGGACTATAGTTATTTCATGTCATGATGGGTGTTGTTAGCCATCATGAGTGTTTTCATTTGTATGGAGGAGATGGAGTGGTGTAGCCTATATAAAGGCATGTTTGTTCTCATTTTAGGTATTGAAGATGAAAAATTGAAACCAAAATTCAAGATTGAATTTCCCCCCTCTTTTCCTCTTCCCCCTTAGGAAGTTTCGGCCCTCCCCCTCTTGCTCCCTCTCTTGGCCGCCGGCCACACCTCCTCCTTCCTCTTGCTCGGCTTCTCTTCATCCTCCTCCTCCTCTCCCTTTATCTCCAAGGAAATCCGACCCTCTTTCTTGCCCCCACAAATTCGGCCACCACCATAGCCGCCAACCTCCATATCCGCCTCTTCATTAGGCTCGGCCACCACTATAGCCGCCAACCTCCATACCCCAAACCCGTCCATCCCCTTTTCCCCAATCCAAAATACGACTACCATCAAAGGCCCCAACCCCTTGGTGTAAACATCGGCCAAGATCAAAGGTGTTTCCTCCTTTGTGGTTTGCCTCCACCGGCGTGAAGCGACGAAGGCGAGCAAGATTATCATTTCCTTCCGGCGCAACTCCAGCGGATCCGTTGAGAGGCGATCCAAGTAGAGTGTAATCGGAATCACCCATTCCGATTGGGGTAACGAAACCTTTTCTATTTCTTTGTGAGATTTCCTTTCTTGAATATTCAAGTGGTGTTGTTATCCGTCGCGTTAATTTTGAAATCATTGAAACCCATCGTGGTGGATTACTTTTGTATTGTTTTTCTTGCTTACGTTATTTGATTCAGCGGGTTTGGCGAGCCCCTCGTTTTATTTTCGTTGGGAGAGATCTACCTATTCCGATTCGTCTCTATTTCGGTAGATCTCTTTTGGTACAACGCCGCTCGGTCGGACGCAATATTCGTCCATTTGGCTCGATCAAATATTGGCTTCATAGCCCTTATTTGATCCCTATCGGTTTGGCTACCCGTGGCTAGCGTTATTGTGATAGAAAATATGTGTGTGGTATCGCGTAGAGCGAAGTTGCTAAATAGGTTTTAATCGTAACGAGCCGTTCGTGAGTGATAATCGGTTTAAATCGGTATCAAACCCCGTGGCCTACATCAATTTGGTATCAGAGGGAGGTTCACGTCAATTTCCTAATTGGCAATCCTCCCCCTCATATTTTGGCAAGTTTGCATGCACGCACTCGTAAAATTGGTAAAAAAAAAAAATTCATAATTGGAAAAAAATTCAAATTTGGTAAACACTCAAATTTGGTAAAAATTCAAATTTCAAATTTCAAAAATTCAAAATTCAAATTTCGAATTTCAAATTTCGAATTTCAAATTTCGAATTTCAAATTTCGAATTTCGAATTTCGAATTTCAAAATTCAAAATTTAAATTTCAAATTTCAAAATTTCAAATTTCAATTTCGAATTTCAAAATTCAAATTTCAAAACTTTTAAGTTTCATGAAACTAGTTTTTCTACATATTGGTCTGCAAATAGCGGCATTAAAATGTCAACTTTTCTCAAAATTAAAAATTTAAAAAATTCTGGAAATTCTTCATATAATTTTCAGTATTAAAACAAAAAAAAATTATTTTTCCATTAAGAATTTGTTTTTATTAATTATTTTGAAAATTTAGTATTTGGTGTGCCAATAGCGGCCTAGATTTTTATTTCCTTAATAAAAAAAATTCCAGAAAATTTTTTAATAATCCTTATATTTTTCCAGCAAAAACCCTATTTTAAAATGTTTAAAACCTTAGTGGTTAAGCGGGAACAATTCCGTCTTTGATAGAGTTAAGTGGTCCAGATCTTATTTCTCTAGCACATGCACTTTCCGGGTGAATTTTCACCTCCGGTTCGCGCTAGGATGGCTTACGATGTCCATGCTACTCGTTCCCACATCTACCCTCCCACAATTAGTATGACCCCCACTTATGACGGTTTAGGAGGTCTACGTGTTTTCTTAGATTGGGTTAAGGATATGGAGTATTACTTTGAGTGGTACGATTTGAACAACGCGGATATGGTGCGAATAGCTAGACTTAAGTTGATAGGAAAAGCTAAACTATTTTGGATAGTGGAAGAGATTCAAATAATAGTTAAGTATGGTAGATCACGTCTAAGTTGGGATAGCATGAAGGCCATATTGAAGGATGAATACGCCTCTCCGTACCATCGTACGCTAGCGTGTGAGTCCCCTCCTAACTTACCCAAGTTAGTCGTTGATTCTCTCTTGAAATCTGAGGTTGTGATTACAAGTGTACCCGTCACTAAGGACGAGGTTATTATTGATGACAATTTGAGTGACGATGAGGAGATTGGTTGCCCAAGTGACTTGGATGAGGATTTCTCATTTGAGGAACCACCCCCACTTCCCTTCGACGACATTTCACAGTCATCCCCTCTAACCGTTGTGGAACCTTTTGATGATCCTAAGTCGATTGATATTTTGTCTGAGATAGAAGAGTTACAGTCTGCTGATGATCTTGAGTTAGTAGTTATGTTGGCTGAGACAGTAGAGTCGTCCGATGTAGAGAGCTTACATGTTACTGAGTTAGATGATGACTTGCTTGGACCCGATGTTATATTGGTTGACCCTGGCTTATTAGTTGATCCTACGATATTGGACGAGTCACCTTGGGATGGTTGTTCAGTCTGGGATAATCTTAGTGTGATACATCCGAGAGTTAGTTCTTTGACGATATCATCGCCGCTTGGGATTCAAGCTAATTATAATACTCCCTTGGATTCGATTTGTCTATCCAATATTTTTGACGATGTCCCTACCTCATGGGAAGAATTATGTTTGGAAGAATGTCCTAGCGAGAGAGTTTTATTTCTAGAAGACGTTACTGGAGTGGAACCGGATAAGCATTCCCTGATGCTAACCCCGTTGCCTGATATGGAATATGAACTTAACCCTCTCCCGTCTGTCGTGCTACCAACTCTTTCTTCTGACCCGATCACTGAGTTGGAATTACACGAATTACCTCATGAATTGGAAGACACGTCGGATGAGTTTTCCGTATGGGTGAACCCCCTGTTTGAGTTTTCCTATGATTATAATGGTTTGCAACTGGATGCTCCTTTCTGGACGTCAAATCCGTGTTTTGGGATTTCGAGTCGGACTGCTAGTGATCCCTTGGCTATAGTGCCTTATGAAGTGATGTCGCCTCGACACACTTATCTGCCAAGCCCGATCGCACGCATTTATCCTCCTCCATTTGTTGACCCTATCATGCACACATCCGTGATGGAATATGGGTACTTTGAGTTAGGTCACTCGCACTTCCCTTCATTTCTGCAAGCGTCCACGTCTATATTTGGTGATGAGTGTTTTCCGTTAGATTTTATTCATGACGTTCTAAAATTTAAATATAAGTCTACTTGTATTAGTGAAGAGCGGCTTACCTTGGCATATCTTCGTGCCAAGCGTTATTATTTTAAGTATCACATTAGAGCTGCGAAGTTTATGCCTCTAAAAATCATCTTTGCTTTTAAGGCCCCCATTCCCCCGGACTTAAATCCTTTATGTTTTGCATTTGGGGTCAGTCACGTTGCACATGGTTTCACACCACACCGTAACCATTTCTCTCGGTACTATTTAAATGACTTTTTCACTGTGGTAACATTTCATGAGTTACCCGCTAGTTTGTCGTCGGATCTCACTCCGTATTATGCTAATTATGATTTCTTCTTATGTACGCACGATCGTAATGCGCTAGCTATACAAATTATCTCATATCATTTTATTGCTAGCTTACAAAAAAGAGTGTCTTACTTTAAGAGTGACGATTTTGTTTTGGTGTTTCTCGTCCCTGAACGGATGCCTTCGGGCACTTTAGAAAATTGGCGAGTTGGTAAGTTGGACCCTGTATGGATTTTAATAACGTTCGGAGAATACGCATATCATTTGGAATCTTTCACTGATTAGGATTTTTCCCTTGTTTTTGATGTTTTTGATTTAACGCTATACGATTCTCCGCCACTTGAATTTCATATCTCTCCGTGTGGGTCCACTTTGTTCTCTTTGGGTATGGGTAGTGAGTTTTTACTTGGATTGTTTTCTTCACCGGTCTCCTCTGGAGGTACGTTGGTTGATGATGTTAAAGCTTGTTTTCCTTTATTGCCTAATGCTTTTCCAAGGTTCCCTAGGGACATTTTATTGCATGACAGGATACTCCAGGTGGATGTGCTTTGCTCTCCAGGTGGTGACGTGTGCCGCTTCATGGTTCTAAAGGTTGATGCCTCCCCGCACCGGTACTCATCGGTGATGAGTAATTTTAAGAGGGGGAGGATTGATGGCGACGACGGCCCTCAACAAGGTGAAGACGATGATGGCGCGCTTACGGATTCCATTTCTCTGCCTCCAAATAAAGTCTGGCGGCGCTGTGACGATCATGTGGAACGGCGCCAGAATATCCGCCCGCGGCGCAAGCCCATTTTTAGTTTATTAATAATTATTATTAATAAATTAATATGGAGAATTAATATAGTTTATTATCTATTTTATCGCGAGATTAATATTTTTATTTCATGTATTAATTTCATGTAGATGGAGACGTATAACCATCATAGCTATTTTATTTCATGTACGGACTATAGTTATTTCATGTCATGATGGGTGTTGTTAGCCATCATGAGTGTTTTCATTTGTATGGAGGAGATGGAGTGGTGTAGCCTATATAAAGGCATGTTTGTTCTCATTTTAGGTATTGAAGATGAAAAATTGAAACCAAAATTCAAGATTGAATTTCCCCCCTCTTTTCCTCTTCCCCCTTAGGAAGTTTCGGCCCTCCCCCTCTTGCTCCCTCTCTTGGCCGCCGGCCACACCTCCTCCTTCCTCTTGCTCGGCTTCTCTTCATCCTCCTCCTCCTCTCCCTTTATCTCCAAGGAAATCCGACCCTCTTTCTTGCCCCCACAAATTCGGCCACCACCATAGCCGCCAACCTCCATATCCGCCTCTTCATTAGGCTCGGCCACCACTATAGCCGCCAACCTCCATACCCCAAACCCGTCCATCCCCTTTTCCCCAATCCAAAATACGACTACCATCAAAGGCCCCAACCCCTTGGTGTAAACATCGTCCAAGATCAAAGGTGTTTCCTCCTTTGTGGTTTGCCTCCACCGGCGTGAAGCGACGAAGGCGAGCAAGATTATCATTTCCTTCCGGCGCAACTCCAGCGGATCCGTTGAGAGGCGATCCAAGTAGAGTGTAATCGGAATCACCCATTCCGATTGGGGTAACGAAACCTTTTCTATTTCTTTGTGAGATTTCCTTTCTTGAATATTCAAGTGGTGTTGTTATCCGTCGCGTTAATTTTGAAATCATTGAAACCCATCGTGGTGGATTACTTTTGTATTGTTTTTCTTGCTTACGTTATTTGATTCAGCGGGTTTGGCGAGCCCCTCGTTTTATTTTCGTTGGGAGAGATCTACCTATTCCGATTCGTCTCTATTTCGGTAGATCTCTTTTGGTACAACGCCGCTCGGTCGGACGCAATATTCGTCCATTTGGCTCGATCAAATATTGGCTTCATAGCCCTTATTTGATCCCTATCGGTTTGGCTACCCGTGGCTAGCGTTATTGTGATAGAAAATATTTGTGTGGTATCGCGTAGAGCGAAGTTGCTAAATAGGTTTTAATCGTAACGAGCCGTTCGTGAGTGATAATCGGTTTAAATCGGTATCAAACCCCGTGGCCTACATCAGGCGGCCTTCTCGAGTGTCGTTGCCACCGCAGAATGACAATTCTGGGCATAAGATCCCGGGGTATAAAAAGAAAATAAAAGGGGTTTTACATCTTGTGCTTGTAAGAGGATGGTTTGCTGGAGTGTTTCTTGGAGTCTTTCTCCTTTCTTCTTTCTTTGTGCTTTTTTTCTGGACACTCTGGAAGAATATGTCCAGGTTTCCTGCAACCAAAACAGATAAACTCTTTAGAAGGGGTTTCGTCACACCTTGGTTTATCATCACTTCTTGATGATTTCCTTCTGAATTCTTTTCTCCCCATCTTGAAGAATCTCTTTGCAAAGAGATTCATAAGCTCTTCATTTTAAGGAGAAGTTTATGATTCTTTTGAATCTTTGAAAGAAATATTTTGCTCCTTCCTAGTTGGTGTTGAAGTCTTTTGTTGTTCAGCTACTCTTGTCTTTAGCAGCTGTTCATAGGATTTAAGCTTTCCTAGAACTGATTCTGTAGTCATTTCATGAGTGCCTTTGGTCTCTCTAATAGGCCAGATTCTAGAGTCCCATGAGTTGGGAAAGCACATGAGACTCTTGTCATTTAATTCTGTTACTGAGATTTCTTTATCAAGCATTTTCAGCTCATTAACAATGATGCTGAGTATGTTGTACATCTCAGAAACTTGTTCAGTTTCTTCCTTTTTAAAATTCTCATACTGGGAGATGAGATGAGGTCTCCTATCCTTCCTTTCATCTGTTGATCCTACAAATATCTGTTTAAGGAATCTCAGACAGCCTTAGCTGATTCACATTCAACTACCTTCTGAAATATGTCATTAGACTTTATTTGTGCCAGTATGTTCATGGATTTGGCATCAGCAATCTTTGCTTTCTTGGATGCAGCATTATTGTCTTAAAGAGGTACTACAGTCATGTCTGTGGAAGTACTTGGTGGGGCAGCTGGTGGAGGTACTCTTATTAAGATATAATCATAAATATCTTCATCAATAGAATTCATATAGAGTCTGATTCTTGCCTTCCAGATTCAAAAATTTTGCATGTTGCAAACTAGAGGTTTAGTGCTTGCAAAATCCTTGTACTGTGCCATGGTATAATCGAAAAATAGTAGAGTAAAAAAGAATATCTATCAGAGATCTTAGGTTCAGGTGTAAGCCTGTACAACCTTAAAAACACACCCTCTGATACCAATTGAAAGTGGGGGATAGATAGAATTTACTCTAGAGGGGGGTGAATAGAGTATAAAAAATTTGTTTAGTTTTATTGCGAAATTAAATTAATGATACTTATATAATAGAGGGAAAGACATAAACTATCACAGCACAGCTATGCACAAAAAGAAAACAAAAATCATCCAGACGACAAAAGAAATTTTATAGTGGTTCCCAAAATCTGGGTACATCAACTCTTCTACCACCCAGGAAAGAATCCACTACAGGTTTTTGTTTAGGTGCCCTGCCACCACAAGATCTCTTTTAGGTAGATCTAGAGACCCTTTGAGCTTTTGATCAGGAGCACAAAATCCAATAGGTTTTTGTTCAGGTGCCCTATCACCAAGAAATCACTTTTGAAGGGAGAGATAACCCTATACAGATGGAGGTAAAAGGAAAATTTAAAAGAAATCTTCCCTTTCTCAATCAAGTGAGAAGACTATGTTGATTGAAGAGAATTTCCAAGCTCCCCCTGAGATGTAGAATTGATTCAGGAAGAGGAAACATGACCCTGGGTGTAGGTATTACAAAATTTGTAGTATAGCTTTCTTAGATCTGAAGACATAAAAAGATTTGAGCTCTTTTTAAATCCTTGAAGCCTGAGGAATGAAGAAGACTCGAGAGAGATTTTTGAAAAGTTTCTCCTTCTTCCTTAATACAGTAGAGAAACAATCCTTGAGAGTAAGAGTAATAATAATAATCAGTCTTTGCTGAAGAAAATTCTCTGTATATATATATCCTTTGACTGTCTGTCTGATTGTTCTCTTGTATATCCTTATTATATTCTTAATTATAAATTCAGTCAGAAAAAAAGGCAAGAATTTTAATTCCCTGGACAGTGCATAATATTCTGCAGTACTTTAGGAGCCCAAACGGCTAGAAACACTGGCAACATAAATGCACTTCCATATCTACCTTCATAAAATATGCTAAAGAAATATTCTGTGAATAGCATAATTAATGCTTCAAGAAATACAGCTATCAGCCTTGGGGATAACAACATTAATTATCAGAATATATTTGCCTTTTAAAAATTGATCATTAAACAAAAATAAATACTTCTGACCAATCTGAAAAACTCATAACTAAAAGCAGCATAAAATCGTAGAGCCAAGTTCAGAGATCGTCGAGTTGAGTTATGAGATCGTCAACCTGAGAATAGCTATCGTAGAACAGAGATTACTGCTTAGAAAACCAAATCGTCGACCTGAGCTCGTAGATCATCGAACTCAGTTCAGAGTGCAAGACTCTGAGATCGTCGATGGGAGATAGACGACCAACTAGCTGAGTTCGACTATTGTCTAACTGATACAGAAAATCCACATAAACTTTCTTAGTCTAAGTCTGAGTCCACTACAATGCTGGTCTGCACAAACCTGGCCTAAAAGGACCTAACTTAGACTAGACCAAGACCCTACTATACATCGGGGTCAAGACATCCTAAGAGTGAACCTAGCACAAATCCAAACAAGGGTTCCAACATTACACTTGCCGTAAGCGCATCAATATTAAAAATTCCAAATGCACCTCCTGCTGCTGAAGAGGAGGTTGTGGTTCTTTCAGATGAGGAAGGAGATCTGGACGAGCAAACTCCAGTTCTGACTGCTGCTGTCGACTATGCTATAACTTCTAAAGCTCATTTATCTTTGATATATGAGTCTTCCAATGAGGATCTCCCTAGCACTCCAATCCCTGAGATCCCAGGTACTATTACTGATAGTACTATAATGCAAAGCATAGAGGCGATGTTGGCCAAGAAGAAAGCGTATTTTGATTCCTCAATGCAGAAAGTTCTAAAAAAGGTGAAAGAAATTGAAAAAGATCTGAACAACAGCCTAGGTGAGGTTAAGGTCAAATTCAATAAGATAGATGGCAAGCTAGACTCCTAGTTTACTCAAGGTGAAAAAGGAGTATATTTTGTCATTAAAAGTCTGGAGAGCAATCAGAAAGTTATATGCAATGTAGATACTAATGCCAAAACTATGAATGAATGTCATAATAAAGCGATCGCACATTTTGACGATAGCATGCAATTGTATGCAAATTCTTTGGCTGAAGTAGTCAGAAAGGGGGAGGAGACCTTGGAATCTAAGGTGGTTACAAAGGTAGATGCACTCGAGGTAGCGATGTTATCAAACTTCAAAGGCATAAATGATTACAGTTATGACAACTGTGTGTGGCTTCATAGTCAGTTGACAAGATCTCAAGTACCTATTATTCCTACACCAACACATGATGAGATTTATCCTGCTCAGGATTACTCTCTGTACGATATCATGCAAGCGTATGCAAATTGTTTGGCTGAAGTAGTCAGAAAGGGGTAGGAGACCTTGGAAGCTAAGGTGGTTACAAAGGTAGATGTTTCTACTACTGTTGTTGTGTCTCTAGAGGCTCAGATGATTGAACACTTCCCTCCTCCTATTTACAAGAGAAGAAGATATAGGGAAGGCCCGTCTGCAGTAATGTCAGAGCTAGTTCGAGAAGATCCAAATAGAGAGATGGAAGAGGTTTAGAGCCCGGTTTCTAGAGGAATTATCTTAGATACATTTTCCTTGGTTGACCTTAGTGATGAAAAACATCAGCACCACTACGATAAAGAAGAATGGAACAAGTACAAACTATCCTACACAAAGAGAATGATACATTTCAGGAGCAATTAGAATGCTGATTTGATGCCTCCATCCCCTCCAAAGTACTTTCCAAAGCCAAGGGATTATTTTGACAGGCAGAGGTTGAGGAGGCAGAGCCAATAGACATATATTATGTGTTTTATTTCGAATTTTGTGGGTTTCCCCGTCCCAAAAAAATGACGACTTAGATATATATATATATATATATGATTTTTATGATTGGCCGAGAATGTGTGTTGTTATTTTAATTTCCTTTATCATTTTAAGTCTTATGTTTTATTTGTTATATAGAATACACCTTAGCTTATAGGGTTCTGACTTCTTCAAATAGGGGGAGATTGTTGGGTATTGTAACCATAATAACCCGGATTTGAATAAGGGTCCTGTTAAGCTAAGATTAATTGTGACTATATTTGATGCTGTTATTTTGAGTTATGTACTTGCAGGTTTACATTGCTAAGTACACACAAATATCAGGTTATAGTGGGTCAGTAAACACGGGACTACACAATGTAATCCTTCATTGTGTAGGCCATGGTATTGACTCACGTGTAATCTCTCTATTGGGGTGTACTTCTATCCCGAGTATAGGAGAAGGATCAAGGAAGGACCAAGGCTTGGATTCAGAAGGACAGAAATTTGCCTAAGTCAAATTTGTCGAGTATGGTAATGAATACTCGTCGAATTCGTCGAGTCTGCTCATTCATATTCATCGAATTCGTCGTGTATCCCTTCCAATACTCGTCAAATTCACCATTTGTACTTAGGGAAAATTCTCTGAGAATTGGAAAATCCGCCAAGTAAAATTCGTCGAGTATCATCGTGTATACTCGTCAAATTCATCAAATGTATCAAATGATACTCGCCGAATTCGTCGAATATACTAGACGATGCACCCAAAATTTGTCGAGTCCTTTCGACACTACTTCTCTGGATTTTTCTTAGTATCATTTATCGAATATTGTAATTTATCATAGACTATTTGGCAAGTATACTAATGATACTCGACGATACTTGACGAATTTAACTTAGAGAATTTTTCCGAATTTTAAAAATCTCTGGTTCGGGTTCGGTCGGCCATGCACAGTTTTTCTAGGTTTCGTTTTTGGAACTTTATTTTAAACAGTTGGCTAAGGATTCACTATAAATATGTAGGATGAATTCCTTTCAAATTAATCGTGTTATTGATCTTATTTCAAACGTAGAAATATTTCCATAATCGGATTTCAACCCGATCGACCGCCGACTCACGGTAACTTCATGATTTCTCCGATCGATAGTTTTCATACAGTGCGATTCGTCTTCTTCGACACACACGACTGGATCGATTCTCTTTCTACGGATCTATATTCCTTCAGATCAAGTCGTTTGAAGATTCAAGGTCCTCGAAGATTTCAGATTCTCCTGTGTTCTCCAAGAAATTTCAAGATCCATTATTTTCGAAGAACGACAGACTGAAGTTTTCAGAACTTGTGTAATATTGTTGGAATATTCTTCTACATATTGTAGGAGATTTATTTCTGAGTTTATAGATCCGATTGTGGATTGATTTTGTAGATCCGTTTGTGGATCGAGTTCGTAGATCCGGTTGTGGATCGAGTGGTTGGAGAGTCGTCTCCGAGTTGTAGGAGTTATGGCTCTGAGGTGTAAGATTTGAAGAAATCTGAGTTTAGTGTAGTAGCCAAATCTAGCCCTTCGTAGTAGATAGGCTAGGCGGGAAAGAAGACGTACCCAACTGGGTGAACCACTATTAATCTCGGTGTTTGTGTTCTTGTTTTTTTAAAGTAATTTTTATTCCGCAAAAACACACAAACATCATGATAGTTTTACTTTCAAGACTACCTAAACACCTAGAGGGGGGGTGAATAGGTTCTAAATCTTGTTTTAAATTTAAGACAGAATATCACTTCAATGCTATAATATAAAATAGAAAATTCTGCAGCAAACTCAGCACACACAATCACAGATTCTATAGCTACACAATTCACAGATTGCACATAGTATTTATAGTGGTTCCCCAAGGTCTGGGTACATCCACTTTCCCCCTTCACCTATCCAGCAGTATGCTAGATTCAGCCTATCTTCTTCCTTTATCTCAGATCCTCAGATCTTATAGCTCAGAATCCAGAAGGATTCCTACAACTCAGAATGTTTCCACATTCCTACAACTCAGGCTAACAAGCCCTACCTCAGCCTTGCTACAAGGCCTACAAAATAGAGAATACATTCTCCTACAACTCAGGAAAAAACATCCCTACCACTCAGAGAACAAATCTCCTACACTCAGCCTTTATAAAATAGGCTTACAACTCAGATCTATGAATAGATCCTACAGAATTTGATAAAAAATTATATAATCTCTTACCCCTGTATAGAGAGAAGGGATAAGAACTTTCTTGATCAGCTTCTTGAAGAGGCTGATGGCTGAAATCAACTTGATCTTAGCTTTCTTCAAAGCTTCTTGAATCTGAACTTAGTTGGGTTGATTTCCTTTGAATATAACTGACTGACAGCTTCCTCCTTAGATTCAAGAAATAGATCTGAATCTTCTTGACAGATTAGTTCAGTATCTGCTTCTTGAGAGACCTGTGATTGTCTCCTTCTTAACTTCAAATAGCTAGATCTCTCTCTCTCTCCAAACCTCTTGAAAATACTTCTAAATTCTTGATTGAATTCAACTTAGACAGAATCTGAATAGATAACTACTTCAGAACATCTTCTTAGATGTTCTTACGAAGATCTTCTTCTTTGTGACTTGTACTTTCTTGATCAGAGATCAATCTCACAATATATGTGTTAGTTGTGTGTATTATCAACTTCTTTCTTCTTCTGAATCCATCTATATATAGACTTCATCCATGGTAACCGGCTGATCCTGTTTATAACTAACTTCTGACAAGTCTGACAACTTCAGTAAACCTGTTGTAACTCACAACTGTCAAGTCCTCAAACTGTTCTTGAGCCTTTGTCTCTGCCAGTAAAGCGTCGAGACTGACTGTCATAAAGTGTCGAGACCATCTGTCAATATGTGTCGACACAAGTGACTTAAGTGTCGACACAGACTTTGGTGGTGTCGACAAAGCTGCCTTGACGTCGACACAGCTTCTTGATATTGCATCTTGAGAATGTGTTGACACTTATTATTTGTGTCGACACAATCACTTCTTCACTTTTCAGCACTCGACATTGTTGAAACACTGCTGAGTGTCGACACAAGTCCTGTTTGTCGACACAGTTGATGTAGACTAATAATACTGCATGTCGATACTACATTCAGGTGTCGACATAGTTTATGTCGACTCTACTTCAGTGTGTCGACACTTCCTCCCGGTGTCGACACAAACTCACTGAAGTGTCGACACAACCATTTCCAAGTGTCAACACAATCTTACTGAAGTGTCGACACAGCTTCCTCAGGTATCGACATATGGACTTATAATCTTTTTCCTGCATTCTAGCACATTCTTACCCTGCACATATAAACTCAAAATAACATCAAATACACCTTGATGTATATCATTGAGCTAAGTGGGGCTTCTCCAAATCAGGTACATATTTTCTAATGTACCCAACAATCTCCCCCTATTTGGAGAAGTCATAACCCTTTAGCCAATGATATACACCACTTAGAAAATAAACATTATGATGTACATAAGCATTATATTACATGGTACTTTATAAAAAAAACACATATCATAGTTACATCACAGAATAAAGATGTAAAAGAAAATGATCACAGAACAATGTTTTGTAAATTAACTCAAAAATGTTTGTTACAAGTTGTTTACATTGATTTCTTTAACAAACGAACAATTATATAGTTCTTGGACAAAAACTAGTAAAACTAAACTAAGGCTGGGATGGCTCCTTTATGACTATTCCTTTCACTTGTTTAATCTGAGCCGGCACAGAAGGTTATGTATCTTCAATGAGCTTCTTGCCTTTCAACTCAACTTTCTTTTGTGCTTCAGCCTTGATCCTTTTCCTTTCCAAGTAATGAAAAGGCTTAGGGAAATACTAGCTAGGCTCCTGAGCATCAGGAGATAGCTTCCCAATCTTAGCCTTTCTTCTGTATTGAACTATAGCTTCTTGCCTTGCCTCATACTTCTACCACTCCTGCTCATTATACCATTTACCCCTTTCATGAACTTGGTCTTTGACAGCTTTCCAGGCAGTTAATAAGATATTTATAGGAGTGGGGCTCCATTTCTCAAAGTCAGGTTTTAACTCTGCCTGCTCTCTAAATCGTTTCTTTGATTATTGAGCATCTTGCTGAGCTTTTAGACCAGCTTCAGGCATATCTACCTTTTCAATAATAACATTAGTAACAGGTAGAGGAGGGTTGTACATAGACTGAACTTGTTGATGTATCATTTCAATATCTGAAGGGGGGTAAATGACTTGGTCAACCTTAGGTTGATCACCTTAAAGTAGAGCTATTTGCACACCTGACTCAGCCACATTATCATCATCACATAAGGGTGGATATCCCAGAGTGGCTTTAATGCTGTTGGTTACCCATTTTGCATGATCAGAGCCAGCAAATACTAACACCCTCTCCCCCTTTATGACTTCTCTGGTCATATGATCTCTTAAGTCCTCTTTTTGAAATCTGATTTACACATCAAAGTAATTGACTCCATCTTTAAAGAATGGCTTTAACTTTTGAAGCTTGTCATTAATTAACTTCTGAGATTAAGTGATGGCAGTTTTAACTGAATCTAGGGCAGCCTATAGCTTCTTATCATAGTCTTCCATTTCTTTAGCCCTTGAAGCAGTCATTCCAGTAACAACATTTTTTAACTCAGTGACTATCTCATTGTGAGATTCAGTCAGATTGTCATTCATTCTTATTTGATTTTCAAGGACATAGCCTTGTTTGACAGCAATCTCATCCACTTGCTTCTTTATTTCTGCTTGTTGCTTGGCAAGAAATACCACAACATTGCCTCCCTTGAGGAAGCAATTTGTCATCTCTTTCTTATGTTGATTGACATCAAATCTGATAGATTTTATGTCTTGGGCTAGATCAAATTGAAGAGCCTTATGGCTTTCATCTACATATTTTTCCAAGGCCAGTCTTTGCTCATATAGCTTCATTTGTAAATTCACCATAAGCTTGCTATAATCAAAATCAGAAGTAGATTATGAAGTAGTTGTTTAAAGAGCCTTCTTAAAGCTTTGACTTCTTCTCTTAAAAACCATTCGTTTTCTTTTCTTGGCGTCCCTTACTTCTTTATGCTCAGACTCTGAAGAACTTTTAATATTAACTCTCTCTTGAGGAGTGGAAGAAATTTCTTTCTCAGCTCCATGTTGCTCCCCCTCAATACTAACCTGCTCCCCCTCAATCCTTACTTGCTCCCCCTCAAATCTTAGGGTCTGCATTTTATCTGCTGCTCCTTCAAGATCAGGAAACAACTCTTCAAGAGTGAATTCTTGTTGAGTGTGAACAGGAGAAAGTACTTTCTCAGTAGCAGCAGCAACTCCAGAAATATCAAGACCAGTTTGAGAAACTATGTCTTCTGAAAAATTTATTCTTTCTTTCTCCTGCACCTGTTCAGAATGTGGCTCCCCTTGCAACTGTGCAGTAATTAGCTCCCCCTGCACCTGTGCATATATAGTCTCTTCATGGACTTGGGTAGTCCCAGTCTGATCCTGAACTTATTCTCTAACATGTGCTTCCTGTTCTTGTGCATCATCATGACCATGCTCAGAAAGGTCATGTGCTGGTGTTTTTGCCGTTAGCTCTTGCCTGTCCACATCAGGCATCTCCTTTGAAAGAACTCTATCCCATCTTGAGAATAACCTTATTTCTATTCTCCTCATGTGATTTATATTTGATCCAGGAATCTGTTGCATCACCTCTCGAATTATTCCAGCCAGGTACAGACTCATGATCGTAGCCAAGTTTGGCTTCTTGATTCCTTCTTTTATCTTATCAAACAATACTACAGACCAATTGGTGTGAATCTTAAAGATTATCCTTGTCAGCATGCTGAACATATAGGCTTATATCCTATCATGGCCACCTGGTTTACATAAGATCACTTTTCCTACTATTTCAGAAAGGAATTTCCCTTGATGATTCATGCCTTTTCTGTTGATGGCTGCTCCTATCTTTAAGGTTGGATCCAATCCACACAATTGAAGCGCCTCCCTGGTCCTTGAGGCTGGGACCTCTTCCTCATCATGTATTCTAGGAAGATGGAGAATCTTGCTCAACCTCTTCTGAGACAGCTTGAGTTTTTCTCCATGTACAGTGGATTTGATCTTCAATCCTATTGAGTCCATTGATGCAGCAGTATAGAACTCGAATACTTATTTCTTCCATATCTTTTTAGGTTCATAGACAAGATATTCTAATCCGTTGTATGCAAGAAGAGAAATGACCTGTTTGATCTCCGTTGCGGCATCGTCGAATGCATGCCTAACCAACTCATACCCTTCATTGATGTTGTCTTCAATCTTGGGCGCCATTGGAATGAAGAGAAAGCTTGGTTGGAGATAAGAGAGTTTGTCGACACAAGGTTTTTGTCTCGAAACCCTGGTGAGCGTGTCGACAGAATATGTTCTTTACCTATTTATACCCTTCTAATCAAAGAAAGTCAAAAGGCGGGCAAAAATAGTCTAAATGTGTCGACACAAACTCCTAATGTCTTGACAACAAAGTTGACCTCTATGTATCGACACAAATTGATGATGTGTCGACACTTGACTTACGAAGACGAGGAACAGAAATGATGTGTCGACACTTATTGGAAGTGTCGACACAAAGTCTGAATGTGAGGACGCCACTTCTCTGGATGTGTCGACACAACTCTTCTGGATGTGTCGAGACTGCATGTCTGGATGTGTCGACATATAGTCCCTTAGGTGTCGACACTTTTACTTTGTGTCGACACAATTTCCCTGAATTGTCGACATAACTTCTCTGTGTCGACACTTTATTACTGAATGTATTGACATCATTTTACTACGCCAATTTTTTGTAAACTAATCTATGGTCAGCATTCCAAATTCAAATTTAAATCTATTGAATTTAGTTTCATCCAGAGGCTTAGTAAATACATCTACAATTTGATAATCGGTTTTAACAAATTCTAATGAGATGTCTTCTTTTTCTACATGTTCTCTAAGAAAATGGTATCTTATCTCTATATGCTTAGTCCTACTATGTGAAACAGGAATGTTTGCAATAGAAATGGCACTTTTAGAATCACACAATAAAGGTGCTCGACTTACTTAAATACCATTGTCCCTTAGTTGATGTTGAATCCATAACAGTTGTGCACAACAACTTCCTGCTGCCACATATTCAGACTCAGCTGTGGATATTACCACACTAGTCTGCTTCTTACTGCTCCAGGATATCAACCTTCCTCCCAAGAATTGGCATGTACCTGTAGTACTTCTTATATCTTCTCTACAGCCTGCAAAATCTGCATCTGAATAACCTGTTAGTAGAAAATCTCCATTCCTAGGGTACCAAAGGCCTTGATTAGGTGTGCCCTTTTGATATCTCAAAATCCTATTGACTGCAGTATAATGTGATTCTTTAGGGCATGTTTGGTACCTAGCACAGACACATGTAGCATACATAATGTCTGGTTTACTAGCAGTGAGATATAATAGAGAGCCAATTATTCCTCTATACAAAGACTCATCTACATGATTACCTGCATCATCTTTGCATATAGGCATACTTGTTCCCATAGGAGTTCTCATGGTGGAGGATGATTCCATACCATACTTCTTAATTAACTCCTTGGTAAACTTAGACTGGGATATGGACAATCCATTATCAGTCTGTCTTACTTGGAGTCCCAAGAAGAACTTAAGTTCCACCATACTGCTCATTTCAAACTTCCCTTGCATAAGTTTGGCAAACTTCTTGCAAAGGTTGTTCTCTGTAGACCCAAAAATTATGTCATCTACATAGATCTGAACTAAGATTATCTTACCTTTTGATTCCCTTAGGAATAGAGTTTTGTCTATTTTACCTCTTGAGAATTTGTTCTCAATAAGGAAAGTAGACAGTGTTTCAAACCAAGCCCTTGGGGCTTGCTTTAACCCATACAATGCTTTCCTAAGTCTATAAACATAACCAGGTTTAAGAGAATCTACAAAACCTGATGGCTGCTCTATATAGACTTCTTTTAGATCACCATTCAGGAATGCTGATTTCACATCCATTTGGTATACCTTGAAGCCTTGATATGCTGCATAAGCAAGGAACATCCTGATTGCTTCCAGTTTTGTTACTGGGGCAAATGTTTGATCAAAGTCTATTCCCTCTTCCTGCCTGTATCCTTTTTCAACCAATCTTTCTTTGTTCTTCACAATAACTCCACTCTCATCCAACTTGTTCCTAAAAATCCACTTTGTACTAATGATGTTGTGGTCTTTTGGTTTAGGAACTAACTCCCAGACCTTACATCTTCTAAACTGATTAAGCTCCTCTTGCATAGCATTAATCCAGTGTTGGTCTTGGATAGCTTCTTCAAATTTCTTTGGCTCCAGTTGAGATAGAAAACTTGAGTGCAGGACTGTATTCAGATTTCTGCTTCTGGTTTGCACTCAATGTCTTGGATCACCAATTATCTGATTTGCTGGATGTTCCTTTAGATGTCTTACAGCTGGAGGTAGACTTCCTTCTGGCTGAACACCTCCAGTTTCTTCATTATGCTGCACCTCTTGGTTGTCATCAGCTTCTAGAGAGTCTTGTACTCCCCCTTGACAGTAGCCATCATTTTACAATTCTTCATCTGTAGTTGAGCCTTCTATAATAGAAAGCTTGTCCATTCTATTGTTTATACCTGTTGGACTGCATGAACTACAAGGCAACTCGCCGTTGATTAATCTAGTTTCATCAAATACAACATGTACAGATTCTTCTACAACCTGTGTAATCAAGTTGTAGACCCTATAAGCCTTACTATTGATTCTATACCCAACAAATATCCCATCTTGGGATTTGGCAGCAAACTTTGTTAGATAAGACTTGCCATTGTTAAGGATATAAAACTTGCAACCAAAGATTCTAAAATAGGATAAATTTGGTTTTCTACCTTTCATGATCTCATAGTATGGCTTTTTGTGGCTTTTGGTAATAGAGTCCCTATTGATCACATGACATGCAGTACTAAATGCCTCATCCCAGAAGTATTTTGGGAGAGAAGTGTCACTTAATAGAGTTCTACCAGCTTCAATCAATGTCCTATTCTTCCTTTCAGCAATACCATTTTGCTGAGGTGTTCTAGGTGAGGAGAACTCTAGAAAAATCCCAAATTCTTCACATAATCTTATCATACTTTCAGATTGAAATTCAGTGCCATGGTCACTTCTGATTTTGACCACTGTAGTGTTCAGTTCATTCTGAATTTGTTTGACAAAACTATGTAAAACACTTGGGGTTTAAGATTTCTGTCTCAGAAAGAACACCAAGGAATATCTAGAATAGTCATTTACAACCACAAAAGTTTAGACCTTCCTACCTACACTATGAACTGGCATAGGACCAAATAAATCCATATGCAGTAGGTATAGACACCTGACTGAATCCTTGTTTTCAAGGCTAAGAAAGGAGGATTTTGTCTGCTTGCCCTTTTGACAAGCTGAACATATCCCATCCTTTATACACTTAACCTGAGGATCATTCCTCACTAACTATTTACTAAAGAGTTGGCCAATTGTTTTGTAGTTAAGATGAGTCAGCCTCTCGTGCCATTTGACACTACGCTATAGATTGCATTTTTGGTATATACAATAGTGTTTTCTCTAGGTCTAGATACATTTTTGGTAGAAAAATTTCTATTCTGTGTTGGTGCTGCTGCAGCTACACCCATTATTTTCCTTGGAATATGGGGTTTATTGACATGGGATGACTTATTGGCATTAACACCATTGTTATTCAAAACATCAGTCTTATTATGACCATGAATGTTTTCATGATCATATTTGTTAGAAGACACTTGTACCTTTCTAAACATTACAGGAACTTTAAAATTTACTGGTTGGACTGGTTCTTTGCCTTTTCTCTTGAATTGGACAGCCTTGGTGTTACCTTTAAAGCTTAATCCCGCCTTACCCTTTTGAGCCACAAACTCATCTATTAAGGGTAAGACAGATTTTGGCTTAGAGTAACTAGCCACTAGATCTTTCTCCTTTTGAAGTCTGACTTCCAGACTTGTAAATAGATAATTTATATCTGTGATTGTACCCATCTGAATAACAGTTATAGTTTTCAGCTTGGAAACCTCATTCATTTTTTGATCCAATTCTTTCTCTAAACCAGATGCAGTCATCTTAAGATCTGCAATTTCCTTAGCCTGAGTTTTGACCAGATTTTTTCTTTTCTTAAGTGCCTGCAATAAGTCCTCATATTCATCTATCAACTGATGAATATCTCCTTCAGATTCAGATCCATCCACATTACTTGATGCAGATGAATCTGACTCTGAACAAGTACTGTAATAAGAAATTCTAGAATTACTTTGTACCTTACTAGGACCAGGCTAATCCCGGCACTTGGTTTCTTCTGATTCAGCCATCAGTCCCATGCACTGATGGTCTTCTTGTTCATAGATGGAGTTCAGCAATTGCATAAACTCTTCTTCTTTACTAGCTGCATACAGTCCAATGTATGCTTCAGCTTCAGATTCTGACTCTGAGGAGGATTGATCTGTAAGACTCTTCTCCTTCTTAGCAACAAAGGATTCCTCATTCTTGCCCTTTTGTTGAGTCTTCTTTCTGTCTGCTGGCTCCTTCCTCTTTTATGGACACTCAACCACCACATGTCCAGGCCTGTTGCAGCAATAGCAAACAATTTTTGATGTTGTAGCTTTGCTGGGCTTAGACCTGCTCCTTTCCTTTCTTGATGATTTTCTCTTTTGATAGTAGCCATCAACTGGCTGTGATGTGGAGGCCCTTAACTTCCACTACTTCTTCTTCAAGAACCTCTGAAACTGTCTTGTAAAGGCAGTAAAATCTGCATCTTAATCACTACTATCTGAGTTCTGATTGTCTGAATTCTCTGAGATAACTTCAGTAACTTTCTTAGGAGGTGATGGAGATATCCTTCTATTCTTTCTAGTGGCTTCAACCTTAAAGGCCACAGACCTTTCTCTATGCTCTCCTTTTATATTTCTTTCTTCCTCCTTCCTAGACATTAGTTGCATTTCATATGTTAGCAACTTTCCAAATAAGGTTGGAGGAGAAATGTCTGCTAGTTTTGCCACTTCTTTAATGGCACAAATCTTGGTATCCCAATCATTTGTCAAGGATCTTAGGAATTTTTCATTCAGCTCATATGTACTGAAGACTCTTCCATAGGACATCAGTTCATTCACTATCCTGTAGAATTTCTTGTAGCATTCAGATATGCTATCAGACTTTCCTTGTCTGAAACTCTCATATTCTTGATTGAGCATAGACTTTCTATCTTGTCTAACTTCTTCAGAACCTTCCATGTAGACAATCAAAGTGTCCCACATTTCCTTGGAGGTTTTGAAGCGAATCAAATTTTGGAAAGTAGAATCATCTATGGCACTCACTATGATATTCTGAGCTCTTTTATCCATAGTTTCCAGTATAATCTCATCTTTACTCATTTCAGAAAAATCTTTAGAAGTTCTTTGATTTGCATCTAGAACAGACACATTCATTGGGATATATGGACCTTCTTTTACTGTGATATATATCCTTGGGTCAGAGGCCTCCATAAACAACCTAACCCTTTCTTTTCAGATTCCAAAAATCTCTTTCCTGCAGATGGTTAATTTCATTGACCCTAGTTCCTTGTGTTTCTCTCTAGTACCCATTTTCTTAATTCTGCCTTAGGGATCTAACTCAGACTGTTAAGTCCTTCTTTGAGCAACCTCCCTCTGATACCACTTGATATTTTTACTTTCAAGACTACCTAAACACCTAGAGGGGAGGGGGTGAATACGTTCTAATTCTTGTTTTAAATATAAGAAAGAATATCACTTCAATGCTGCGATATAAAATAGAAAATTCTGTAGCAAACTCAGCACACACAATCACAGATTCTACAGCTACACAATTCAAAGATTGCACATAGTATTTATAGTGGTTCCCCAAGGTCTGGGTACATCCACTTTCCCCCTTCACCTATCCAGCAGTATGTTAGATTCAGCCTAACTTCTTCCTTTATCTCAGATCCTCAGATCCTACAGCTCAGAATCTAGAAGGATTCCGACAACTCAGAATGTTTCCACATTCCTACAACTCAGGCTAACAAGCCCTACCTCAGCCTTGCCACATGGCCTATAACTCAGAGAATACCTTCTCCTACAACTCCGGCACAAACAGCCATACAACTAAGAGAACAAATCTCCTACACCCAACCTTTATAAAACAGGCTTACAACTTAGATCTATGAATAGATCCTATAGAATTTGATAAGGAATTTTAAAATCTCTTACCCCTGTTGAGAGAGAAGGGATAAGAACTTTATTGATCAGCTTCTTGAAGAGGCTGATGGCTGAAATCAACTTGATCTTAGCTTTCTTCAAAGCTTCTTGAATCTGAACTTAGTTGGGTTGATTTCCTTTGAATATAACTGACTGGCAGCTTGCTCCTTAGATTCCAGAAATAGATCTTAATCTTCTTGACAGATTAGTTTAGTATCTGCTTCTTGAAAGACCTGTGATTGTCTCATTCTTGACTTCAAATAGCTGGATCTTTCTCTCTCCAAACCTCTTGAAGATACTTCTGAATTCTTGATTGAATTAAACTTAGATAGAATCTGAATAGATAACTACTTCAGAACGTCTTATTAGATCTTCTCACGAAGATCTTCTTCTTTGTGACTTGTACTTTCATGATCAGAGATCAATCTCATAATAGATGTGTTAGTTATGTGTATTATCAACTTCTTTCTTCTTCTGAATCCATCTATATATAGACTTCATCCATGGTAACCGACTGATCTGGTTTCTAACTAACTTCTGACAAGTCTGACAGCTTAAGTAAACCTGTTGTAACTCACAGCTGTCAAGTCGTTAAACTGTTCTTGAGCCTTTGTCTCTGTCAGCAAAGCGTCGAGACTGACTGTCATAAAGTGTCAAGACCATCTGTCAATATGTGTCGACACAAGTGACTTAAGTGTTGACACAGACTTTGGTGGTTTCGACAAAGCTATCTTGATGTCGACACAGCTTCTTGATACTGCATCTTGAGAATGTGTCGACACTGATTATTTGTGTCGAAAAAATCACTTCTTCACTTTTCAGCACTCGATATTGTTGAAACACTGCTGAGAGTCGACACAAGTCCTGTGTGTCGACACAGTTGATGTAGGCAAAGAATACTGTGTGTCGATACTGCCTTCAGGTGTCGACACAGTTGATGTCGACTCTGCTTCAGTGTGTCGACACTGCCTCCCAGTGTCGACACAAACTTACTGAAGTGTCGACACAACCATTTCCAAGTGTCGACACAATCTTACTGAAGTGTCGACACAGCTTCCTCAGGTGTCGACATATGAACTTAGAATCTTTTTCCTGCATTCTAGCACATTCTTAACCTGCATATATAAACTCAAAATAACATCAAATACACCTTGATGTATATCATTGAGCTAAGTGAGGCTTCTCCAAATCAGGTACACATATTACAATGTACCCAACACATCACCTATTCACCCCCTAAAGGTGATTTAGGTAGAAGCTAGATAATTTCAAGTTCAACATTTAGGAGGGAGGAAGGAACGCCTAAGCAGGTTTATCTTTAGGGAAGTAAATAAAAGCACACCCTTCTTCAGAATGCTTCGATAGGTCACTAGGTTGGAATGTACTAAGAAGTATGATGAAGCTTCTAAACACCATAAGAAGCAATTGACGTCAACTCCTTTGCTTTAAAGCCCTTGCATAGGAGAGGTGTTGTTTATTGTTAGGTATTGTATCTACAATAACTCTTATTTGAAGAAGTGTCACTTGAACTAAGATGAATTGAGTTTGTATTTGATGTTATTTTCTAGTGTTGTGATTGTAGGATGATATTACTAAGTACAACCCAATGTCAGGTTACAGTGGGTCTTGAAACACAAGATTGTACAATGTAATCCCTCAGTGTATTGGCCAACGTGTTGACTCACAAGTAATCTCCTTATTAGGGTGTACTTCTATTTCAAGAATATTAGAAGAATACTACAAAAACAAGCTGCGGCCTCCAGAAGAGAAGATTTTAATTATGTAAAATTTGTGGAGTATAGTTATGGATACTCGTCGTATTCATCGAGTATACTCAAGAATACTCATCAAATTCCTCGTTTATGATTACTATCACTCGTCGAACTCATCGTATTTACTTAGATAATAATCTCTGAAATTTTGGAAATCAGGTAAGTAAAAGACATCGAGTATCATCGTTTATACAAGTCGAAATCGTCAAGTATACTAGCTTATACTCATCGAATTCGTCGAATATACATGTTGATACACGACGAATTCATCGAGTCATCTCGACTTTACTTCACTTGATTTATCTAAGTGATATTTGTCGAGTATACTACGCGATGCTCGTCGAATTTGTCTAATATCACTTGGTATGGCTTCGAATGCATCGAGTCAGTTAGCTGATACTCGTCGAGTTCATCATGTATACTAGCTGATACTCATTGAATTCGTCAAGTAAGTCTTCTTCCATTTTTTGAGTTATGTGTTCGATTTGGCTGAAATCTTCTAAGTCAATTTAGTTGAGTTTCTAAGATGGTTCGACTATTATTCCCATACATACTCGATGATACTTGCCGAATTACACTTAGGGTTATTTTCTTCTCTTTTCAAATTTACGGCTCGGGTCGACCAAAAATGCCTTTTATAGAGATTTTTGGATCTCTTGAATAGGAAGAATTTTTATATCCGTTACGTATTGTAAGATCCAACCCCCCCCCCCCCCCCCCGCTCCGGGGGTTAACCCGGATATTATGCCCAAAACTGTCGCCTTACGGTGACACTAACACATGGGTTAGCCGACATCGCAAGTCACCGATTCTACCGGCTAATACGATCATAAACCTGTTCGGCCAATATGAGAAACAGAAGTAAACAAAAGAGTAAAACATCATATTCCACAGCCACAGTACTAATCAAATATATATCAAATGAAAAGTACAAATATATGTAGTCCAATAATGAGTAGAATAATTAAAGAGAGTAATAAGGGCTTATGCCCAGTACATCAAATCAAATCTCTCACTCTCTCAAGTCCAAAAGCAGCGGAAACTAATTATCTAAACTCATCCCACCTGAGGACGTACTCCAGTAGTGGTAGTAGGTGGTATCGGTATCTGCTCCTCAAGTCCTGCCTCCTCGATATTCTGGTCCATCTCCTCGAGCTCCTAAAATGATATGGTCACCGACAATTAGTCAAAAAGACTAAGTCGTTTCCTCTGCACCTCGCCCTACAACTCCTAAGCACCGAGCGGGAGGACGAAGCGGAGGATAAGAAGGGGTAGCAAAAAGGGAAGCAGGTGAAAGAAGCTAACTTGCAAGTGTATAATATAATTCTACATCTATCAGTTCTAAGCACAAGGTATAAAGAAGTAAAGTGCGGTACTAGTAAAGGAATAATTGAAGGTAAGAGCAGAAAATCAAAGCTACACTACCAATACGCTATCATCACAGAGCATACCTTAACTTATAAAAATGCCCATACAAATTTATAAGTTACGGTTTCCAGGAATTTTAACTTATCATATAAAAGAGCCCATACTAGTTTATATGATAAGGATCCATGTTGCGTATGACCTAATGAGTATGAATAATTATGCTATGGTTATGCAACATGCAAGTGCAACACACGCACGCGTTTCTGAGATCCCAGACCTTTAGTTCCCACATTTCAAGAGCTTGTATCGCCCTCAGGTACCACCATTGTGGCTACGGCAGCAACGGATCGAGCTTCTCTGCTTTTTAGGCGGGTATACACACTACCTGGCCTAGACCTCTCTTGTACACCTCTGTGCACGTACCAAGTGCACTCTAGAGTCTCTGCGTACTAAATTCTAGCTGCCTACTAGACTTTTAGGTCGGGTATACGTCTTTGGGGATTGTCTTCCTGACCGTAGTAATAAACAACATACTGGACCTTCCACCCGTACACCTCACCCGAGTCACCGTACTGCCATCGGTGTGACGACTGGCCCAGTACCGCATGACCCGCCACTAATTTACGCACATGTAAGTATTTCATCTCGAGCCTCCAGCTCGCAGGACCAACTTGTCCTGATTCCCTCTAACCCTGCCCGAGTGAGCAAGTAGTCAACAGAATCCAAGTCCCTCCAACCCGGCACGGGTGAGCATATAACCCATCAATTCCCTCCAACTCTGCACGGGTGAGCAAGTAGTCAACAGACTCCAAGTCCCTCAGACCCGGCATGAGTGAGAACATGTACAGTTTACCTAGCCTATTAGACTACCCTTGCCTACCGGTTATTATACTTAGTAAATTAGGGTTAATCCTAGGACTGCCCAGGGTATGCCTAATGAAGGGTCTTGGGGGCACTAGGAACCAAGATGGAATTAAAAACCCAAAGTTCCCTTTCACAAGGATAATTACTTTTAGTTGATGTCTACCCATGATCCACACTCAACTCTTCTTATTACTCTTGGGCGATCCTAATGACTTAAGTTGTTATCAGGGAGGGCGACGGTCTTCCACCGACCTCCACTCCAAGTTTTACCCAACGACTTGCAATTTACTCTCGTCACAAAGACAACACTATCCACCAGGGTTATACTTCCAATCGTAATCTCTAGCTCAATTTTCAATCTATCCCCCGGTGGGCCTTATGGTATAACCTATTTTTACTATGCGCAACCCATGACCTAAAACCACCCCGAAGTCGAACTTCCAATTACTTGGGCAACCAACCCCTAATTATTTAATATAGAGTGGTATGGACTAATGAAATGAGCATGTTGATTTTCATAACTTTCCTAAGTCATTAAGGCTTCTAATTAAATCATTTAAGTTAATTCCCTAGGTCACTTTACACATGAAGTAGTTAAATCTATAATCCACTGACCTAAGGAATTTTTCCTGGGTTGTATATTGATAAAATATTGCTGTCTTCAGAGTTTCATAATTTTCCTTTAATTATTTATATTTATTCCTTAATTAGTACAAAATCCACATAATTATCATTTTCCAAATGAAGTATATGGAATACATAAGCCAAAATTCCAGGAAAATTACAGAGCATATATATCATTACTTTAAGACTAATGACAGAGTTTAATTAACCTCTATATTGTAATGGCCTATAAAATTCCATTCTTATGTATTTACCAAAATGCCATTATGCTAATTTAAAAATTATCAGTACATCCAAAATTTTTGAGATAAATACACAAGGCTAATCATACAAATATACAATGCTAGAAATAATTCCAAAATATTTTGATATGTATTTCCATCTGTTCATGAATAATTGCAATAAGGATAAAATGGTAATTTCAATGCATTTTACTCCAAAGGTTCTCAAACAGAAGGATAAAATTTTCATAAGTCAATTATAACCTCCATTTTAACTTGATAGAAATTGGGGATTTTTACTTGATCAATACCTATTTTTCCAATTTATTTTCCAAAAGGGCTATATTTTTAAAAAATCCAAATAATGGGATTTTTGATCCCAAAAATCCCACAATTAATCTGAGGGGTGAAATTTACTGTAATGGACCTCTGGAATACATTCCATGATTTTTGGATGCCTCAATTAGGCTGAATGTACAACATATCATTTATTGTTATTTGCAACCCAAAGCTATACATAGCCAAGACATGCAAGTGGATTAACCCAACATGCAGTGCTCCACTTGTGCTAAAATTTTAATCATGTACATATGATGACCTCAAGGACCTATCACCAAAATTTGGGGCCATTTCGAGGCATATTACTCTAATTATTTCATTTATTTAATTTTAAGTTTTATGACAAATAATATAGAAAAAGTTGTCCCAAAAATTCCCAATTTTTGGCATGGGCTAGATATGCCCTAGTCAAGCATATGCCCAAAATTTTGGTACATATGGACTTCTGGTTTGGCATGGGCTTAATTTTTACTTTCCGCCCTAGCCTAGGACCAGCCCTAGCAAAATGGCCCTACAGGTCCGACCACTGGACCAAAACTCAAGTTAAGGGTGGCAAATAAAATTTAACACTACTGGCTACATTTTCTATGTTGATCATAATTTCAAGGGATGGCTTTAAGATCCCTAAATTTAACATGCAAGACTACTGTATAAGTGTGACAATATCAAATATTTATATCATTTATATATAATAATGCACGAATCTTAAAGCAGCCTGGATAAAATCTGGTCGTCGTCCCCAAGCAATCAACGGACCAGATCCATTCTTCCTGGGCCAACTTTGCTGGCGGTTTCCATCCAGCTGAGCCACCACCACCACCGACAAATGTCGCCACCACCTTCACTAAGGTGGGGGCTAGCGTTTCCTGGCGGTGAGGCAGCCGGAGTTGGCTCCTCCGGCGAACCCGAGAAAGAAGTAAAAGCTCAGAATTTCACACCTTGATCTCATGGCATCGGGCTCAATTGAGCCCGATATCTCACCTAAATTATCTAGAAGTCTAGTAAAGAGAGAGGGGAGGCGAAACGAACCTGTTAAAGGCCTTGGCGGTGGTTGCGGCGGCAGTTTGCCATGGCCGAGCTGCTCCGGCGATCTACTTCCTAATTCCTGGATTCTCCATCAAATTCCTTGCTCCAGCTATCAAACTCCAGTCGTTTCCTCATTCTGAACCTACTGCTGGGGTTATTTTGAGCTGGGTTGGGCTGTATAAGGAGTTAACTCCAAGGTGAGCTCGGCTCACCTTAGATGCTTCACCATTGCTGCCATCTGGCCATCCCAGCCCCCTAAATTCCCTGTAATTCTCTGTGAGGTCAACCAGCAGGCTTTGGGGCTGATGGAATGAAGTCAATGTGGCCTCCTTCCTCTTAATGCCATTTCTCTCTCCTCCTTTGGATGAAATCTCCAAAATACCCCCTTGCATGCATTCTCTCTCCACAACCAGAGGGGTAGGGGCTGTCCTTGGTGCCTTGGGATGCTAATGGACCTCATTTGGTGGGCTTGGCCCAAGGGAAATGGCTTGGCCATTATTTTCCTTCTGTAGGTCAAAATGTTGACTTGGTTGACTTTTTGGGTTTACTTGGTCAACATGATGAGTGGGCTGAACCCACTTGTTGGTCATGAGCCTAATGGTACCACCCAACTTGGGTTGGGTCAAGGGGGTGCCCTACTTAGGCTAATTAGGCCTATGAGTATGGGTTTGACCACTTTAGGCCCAATGTTGACTTGGGTAAACCAGGGTCAAAGTGTTGACCTAGTGACATGCCCTAGTGTCCACTTAGATTGTTTTTAGAGTTAGGGCAATGTGGTGGGGTCATGGTGTGGCTAGGGTCTCTATTTAGGTTAGTTTGACCTAGTTTGACTTTGGTCCTATAGTGGGCCCCACATGACTACATCTCACTACCTACGGTCAAACCTAGCTAATTTCCCTAACACCCACCCTATGCCTAACCCACTCATAGTTAAGGGGCCTAGAAGTAACATGGGATGTTACACATAAGTAGGTTCTCTATATATATGTAAGGTGGATTTCAACTAACCCTAATCTTGGGTATTAGGAAAAATCAAGAAATTCAAAAGAACAAAACTCTTCCGTCCGTTGGCCTTTGCTCGTTTGTCGCTACACCGCTCGACCAAAGAATCTTTGTTGCACAATTCATTCTTTTTCAAGTTAGTCAACTAGATTGTTTATTTCTGAGGATTTTGATTATCTCAGATCTAGTCGATCCGTGCGTCCAAATCAAAATTTTCAAGACTTCGGTTTTTCTATTCTTCAAGGCATCACGATCAAATTTTCAGAGAAATGAGGGATTGAAGTTCTCAGATCTATTGAAGATTTTTGTTAATTTTTTATTGTTTAACACTTTGTATTATTGTAGGAGGTTTCTCCCTACGAGTTTTATATCCTTGTTTGTGGATCGAGTTGTAGATCCTTGTTTGTGGATCGAGTTGTAGGAGAGTTTGTTTTCCGAGTGGTAGGAGCATTGTCTCCGAGTTGTAGTGGTTGAGCCTCCAAGGTGTAAGATTGTTTGCAATCTTAGATAATGTTGAAGTATACAAATCAAGCACTTTATGGTAGATAGGTGAGGTGGGACAGTGGGCGTACCCACCTCGGGGAGCCACAATAAATCTCTATGTTTTCTATGTGCTTTCTTTTCAGTAATTTTTATTCCGTAAAAGACGCAGAACACACCTATTCACCCCCCCCCCCTCTAGGTGATTTAGGTTGACACTAGATACTTTCAATTGGTATTAGAGGGGGGTTGTTTGATATAAGTCTAGCACCTTAAACAAGATCTCCTATCTAGTTATTAAGAGATATCGCTTAATTTCTATGGATAGAAGCAAGTATATGTCTTTGATGAAGTTGTCGGTGTGCACTAAGGAGAACTTCCCCTTATGGAAGGAACGATTTAGATTCTACATGGAAGCCGTTGATCCACGTATATTTCAGATTGTGGAAGCAGGACCTCATATTCCTACAGAACCATCTGCTTTAAATCCTACAGTTATGATTCCAAAGAAGATGATGGATTTAACCAAGGATTAAATTGCTCTAGTCTCCTTTGACAAAAAGGCAAAGAATATCATAGCCAATGTAGTGGACGACTCAATGCTACAAAACCTATTCCACTACAAATCTGTCAAGGTGATGTGGGACTTCCTAGTAGTTCTCATGGAAGGAACCGAAGAAGTTAGAGATGATCATAGATCTCTGCCGAATCAGGAATACGAAGCATTCAAGCAAGGTTCAAATGATACTATTGTTGACAGCTTTGAGAAAATCTTCAAAATCATTAATGGTCTCAAAAATTATGTTTGCACCTTCACTAATGGTGAGCTAAATGACAAATAACTCAGATCCCTGACAAAGGACTAGGACACAAAAGTAGTAGCCATTAGGGTGTTTGGAAAGCTACAAGAGATCAATCCCCAAAATCTGTTCGGGAAGCTCCTCTCTTAAGAACTACAAATTAACACTCTAAAGAAATAAGAGCGAAGAAGAAGGACTTCAAGCAGAGAGAAGTCTGTTGCCCTGAAATCTAAAGGGACAAGAAATTCTAAAGTTGTGTCATCAGTAAGGACATGTGTAAGACCCCCCCCCCCCCTCCTTGAACACAAGACATGGCCGAGGTCGGTCTTATGCCCAGAATAGCCGCCTTGCGGTAATGCTATCACACGGGTTTACCGATACTACAATACGCGTATCCTGCCGGTTAAACATATGTCATCCATGCCAACCAAACATAAAGAATAAAATAGAAGTAAAAATCCACATAAGTAATAAATCCACAAGTACATCAATAATAAGAAGCATCAACAGGCTTTTATAATATCAGAGTACGTCAAACTTTGCCCGAAGGGATACAATAAGAATCCCTCAAAAACTCACATCAATAACTGACTGCAGCGATGATATCATCACTTCAGGCCCTGTCACCCTGGCCTGGCTGCCCTCCTGCGCAACCTGCTGCTGCTCTATCTACGGGGGTTCCTCCTAAAAAAATGAAGACGTAGCAACTGTTAGTCATAAAAACTAAGTGGATATCATATCTGCTCCCCTGGAGACTCTTAGGCGTCGGGCGCAGAAATTAAAAGGGTACAATATATATATATATAAGTAGTAGTACAAGCAGGTGGTATAAGACTCAACAATATATGAGTATTCAACATGTAAACAAGTGAGTATATCAATCAACACTAGCATTCTACTATCAACAGTAGTACACAAGTAAGATCATAGAACAGGAAAGTAACTCAACTTATATGAGAGTCCATATAGACATATAAGTTAAGGACCAACTTAACCGTAAAGTAATTCATCATATAAGAGTGCTGAAAGTATCTAGTGTCGACTAAGTCCACCTATGGGGGGGGGGGGGGAATAGGTGTCGTGCAGTCTTTTGCGGAATTAACTTTACCTCAACAATTAAACAAACACAGCACAGAAAACACACAAGAAATTATAGTGGTTCCCCGATTTGGGTACGTCCACTTTCCCCCTTCGACCTATCTCCCACCAAGGGACAACTCAGTGACTTCTCCAACCGGATTGAAATCCAATCCTCACAATACGGAAGGAACCCTTCCAACCAAAGGAGTCACTACTCCTCTACCACGGGTTGCACCCAACCCTTACAACTAGGAATAAAAATTCCTTTACAACAAATCAAAAATTGAATGTAAGAAAATACAAACAAGGCTTTTGGAGAATCCGATGTCCTTCTTCATTCGTTGAAGCTTTCTTGGAAGTAACCCAAAATCCACGACCGGAGTTCTCTCTTGGAGAGGATCTTGTCAAGATCGGCGGCGACAAGTGATTGCGGCGGCGATGCTTTGTAGATCCAAACTTCTTGACGAAGCAAGGAAAGTCTACGAACGATCTCTGTCGGATCAGTCGTCTCAATCAATTCGGAATGAAGAGCAAACCTCGTTCAACAAATCGAGAGACAAGAGATCTCAAGAGAGATGTGTGAGACGCACAGCTAGCCTCTGTACTGTCGTCGGAAGATCAAATAAGCTCTGAGATCTACGGCGACGACGAGCTTGCGAGCGGCGACAGCGATCGGCGATTTTCCGCGATCTTCTAGGGCACGACGTCGGCTTTTTGATTTTGCGTGAATAAGTTTTTGTAGAGGTTCGAAATGCACACGTATATATACCCGAGCCAACCCTAAAATACCGTTGTGGGACTCAAAAGGAGAAACCCTAGCCCCGGCCGAAACAGTGTACCGTCTCTTGGTTCGGTCCAGCGAACAGGCGAAAATTGCCTAAGGCAAAATCGGCGAGAATCGTTGGTGATTCCCATCGAAGTCGGCGGGAATCACTCACGATTCCCGTCGATTCTGCCTTAGCCGAATTCATGTTGGAAACCTTGTCAACATGTGGGAATCGGCGGGAATGCAAACTGATTCTCGTCGATTCAGCAGGAATCACAACGATTCCCGTAGAAGTCGGCGAGATGACTTGGTGATTCCCGTCGATTCTGCCTTAGCAGAATTCCTTTAGGAAAACAGTCATCCGAAATAGGTCGGCAGGAATGCAGACTGATTCTCGTCGAATCAGCGAGAATCACAAGTGACTCCCGTCGAAGTCGGCGAAAATGACTTAGTGATTCCTGTCGATTTTAACTTAGACGATTTTTCTCTTCCTTCCTATGAACTTGGTCTTTGACCCATCTTTGCTCCTCTTCTGCTCTTGATCTATCCCGACCCTATACTTGAAAATTAGTACACTCCAATAGAGAGAGCACATGTAAGACCCCCCTTTTTTTTCTTTTTAAAACCCGGGGTCTTAGGCCCAGAATCGCCGCTTTGCGGTGACACCTTCACGTCCTGAAGGGTCATCACCACAAGGCTCCGATTCTGCCAGCCAATTCGATCACAGAAAGGTAGCACAATAATTGAAATAAGAGCAATGCAAGCCACAATAATAAATCACATGTATATAAAATATAATCTCCACGAAGGGAGTGTCCACAGAATAACAATAATCAGAGTACTATAAATGCGGGCTTATGCCCGATACATCATGTCCTCACTACAATATCATTCAATGCGGAAGCAAAACTAGAAACTACTCAAGGTCGAGACTCACGGTCCCGGCTGTATGAACTCCGGAGCTAGACTGCCCCATCTCCAGACGCACCGATCTCTGGGGCTGCTCCTCCATGCTGGGCTCCACGATCCCTTAAATGATGCGGTTCGAAAACCGTTAGTCATAAAGACTATGCCATATCATCCCCTACCCCTTCCCCCATGGCTCCTAGGTACCGAGCGGAGAGGAAGAAAGGGAAGGACATGAGGGTGGATATTAATCAAGAAACAAATGGCAGTGGAACTAATCTAGCAATTCTATAATAATATGACAGAAAACAGAAAGTTAGAAAAGTAACCTTAACTTATGTGCGAAAGCGCATAAGCCAAGGGATCTTCTGCAAGGCTCCCATCGTATAGAGTGTCCCATACCACCTATACGCTGGGGTGTCGGTTATCAAACAACAGCATATGTTTATATATTGAAATTAACCTTTGATTTATAAACTTGCCCACACAAGCTTATAGACTAAGGGGTCGTTTTGCAGGTCCTAATGTATAAGCGTCTCATACCACTTATACTTTAGGTGTAAGGGTTAAATGAATCGATTATGCTATGACATGCTAGTGGGTATGATGAAACATGCAAGTGCAACTCACACACCCGACTCTGTGCAAACAGACCTTTAGTTCCCCCTTTCGGAGCCGTTACCTCCCAGGATAACTCCGTAGTGGCGGACGGAAGCGGTGGGTTGGGCCTCGCCCACCTCAAAACCAGTAAAAGCACCACTGGTCTGACCTATCGAACGACTCGATGCTTGGTGCACTTAGCGGACGCCTGTGTACTCTTGCCAGCTGGCGCACCGGACTTCTGTTGGCGAAGTGCTAATCACCTCGCCGAGTCAACGATATCGGTGTCGGTGCAATCGAACTCCCCGATATCGTAAAACCCACCACCTTAACTTTTTCCTATTTTATGCACATGCAAGTTCAATCGTAAACACACAAAAACGAGCCGAAGCCCCCCGGACCAAAACGTCCGTCTCCAAATCAACCGAGCCGAAGCTCCCCGGACCAAAACGTCCGTCTCCAAACCAACCGAGCCGAAGCTCCCTAGACCCAAACGTCCGTCTCCAAACCAACCGAGCCGAAGCTCCCCGGACCCAAACGTCCGTCTCCAAACCAACCGAGCCGAAGCTCCCATCAATCTTCCTGTGCCAACAGTGTTTGTGAAAGGTGCAGCCCTAGTTACTAAGTTACTCTTGCCAGTTTGTTATTACAGTTTACATTTGCCCAGGACTGCACCCGGTATTCCCTATGAAGGGCTCTCAAGGGGCACTAGGAACCAAGACGGCGACATTACGGCCCGAAGTTCCCTTTCGCAAGGCACTTATTGTTATTGGTTGACCTCCCTTACCTTTTTCCCTTTAAGAGTTACATTAAACTAAACCTAGGGTAGCTTGACTCTTCACCCTCTCCACACAGAAAGACGGTCTTCCGCCATACCCGCGTAACACCTAATCTTCTAACTACCATCAGTGCTAAACCAAACCTCCTAGGGACTCACCTAGGCTACACGATAATCAAGATTACACGTAATTTACTTTTTCATCCAAATGCCACAATTTATTTATCGGGGGTCTATCCTAACAAGATTTACCTAAATCCAAAATATTGGAATTTTCCTAATAAATCTGATAACTTATTTATTTATTCTTAAGGGTCTAATATCATCATTTTGAACACGAGGTATAACATTCTAGTTGATTCCAGCTATCACAAAATTAAGGTAAATAATAGTAGGCCTAAATATCAAGTTTCCAAAGTTTAATAGTTTTACAATGATTTTCAAGGGCCTAAACTTATTTAATCATTATTTCAGTTATTTCAAGCTTAATGAATAAACTACCTTTATTTGTCCTCCAAATAATTCAAATAAAATACAGGGTGCTGGCTTTATCATGAAAATAACTTTGACAGAATCCCATAATTTTCTTGCTGGTAATTAAATCATAATAAATCAAATACTAAATTACAATCTAACATGCTTTGTGAATGAAGTGCTATAACAGTAACTATAAAAATTCCCAAATAATTCCCAAATAATTGTACAAGCCCTAATTTATTTTAATGCTCAAAAGCCCATATTAAAACATTGTGAATGAACCTCTAAAATTTCTCAACATAAAATTCTATAAAAATTCAGGGATCAATGTTCTACTAGTCAAGATCTAAATCCAGAATTTTAACTGATTATAATTAATTTAAAACTTCCAAATAATTGAAACAACAAACCGGGCTAATAATCATTTAACACATGAAGTATAATATTTATTAATCATAAAATTCCAGGAAAATTACCATAAGTCTAAAACATCCTAAAACTCCCTCCTCCTGAGTTTCATAATTTTTGGATTAGATTTAGTGCTTAAAATAACTAAATTACATTTTTATCCTAATCCAAAATCTCAACTTTCGAGGTACCTAATTACCTCCAATTCCTTCACTATTTCAACCAGAGGGTTTTCATCATATCATCCCCCTCTCCTCCAAATTTCAAGGGCATACAAGAGCTTTTGCTCCTATGTCCTTCACAAAACTCAAACTCCCACCCACTGGACTTGAGCCAATCTCTTAGGGTAAAATCCACCCTAATCCACACCATGTTACCCAAGAGGGTAGACATAGACTCAGCAAATCAGTGGCCACAACATCAGCCTCTTTTGAGGAGATTTGTCCACTCCATTTCCAATCGTACTTTTCCCCAAAGTATCCCTCACCAAGACCTATCCAGGACTTGATACTTCCCTATTCAAAACTCGACCAATTGAGTTGAAATTTTGTACAGATCTTAACATTGATGCCAGGGACTACCACCCAAAATTTGGGGGAGTTTGGACTTAATTTCATCTCCTAATTAATTTTATAATGTTTATTAAAATTTTACAAAAACTTTAGGCAAAAGTATCTCCAAAAATTCCCATTTTTGGTCTGCCGTTAGGTGTAGCTAAGGTCAACACCCTGCCCAAATTTCATGTCATTTGGACAAGGTTCGAAGAGTGGGCATCCATTTTAATTTCTGCCGAACTTTAGGTACAGCCCCCACTAAAACGGATGTTGCGGCCGAACCGCTTACCCAAACGAGTTGACACCAATTTTAGATTAATCTAGACTCGAAGGGCTACAACTTTCGTGTCTGGTCACTTTTCCTAAAACGGCCTCTAGGTGCCTCGTTTTGCAGCATCAAAATGTGTCCATCCAAGTATATTTTCCTTATAAAATTATTTACATAATTTATATATTATAAACAGTTTTTACTGTTCATCTTCTACAGAACCCGAAAACCAGACACGGAAAAACCATTTTTACTGTAAGCTTTCCGTGATCCGTCGTCGGCAGTTCGGTCACCTCCCTGGCCAGCCACCACCACCACCACCTCCGTTGAGGCGACGGCTATCGATCGGCGGTGATTGGGCCGCCGGAGAAGGCGGTTTCCGGCGGACTCGCCGCCATTAATTTACGGAAGTACGATGAAACTCCCATCCGATCTAATCCTTTTGGACTCGATATCTCTCCTAAAGAATTTCTAAGATCTATCCATGAAAGAAGAGGTAGAGGAGGACCTTGTTCGCGGTTTGGAGGCGAGATGAACGACGGGGTGCCATGGCGCAGTGGTGGCGTAGCCGAACTCCTCCTACAGCAAGAACAAAGATATGATCCATTTGATTGAGCGTGTAAACTTCTCCTCTTGCTCCAAGTGGGCTTTTATAAGTCAGCAAGTGGGGAGACGAAAGGGTAAATCCTTAATGGTCATGAATGTTCTCCCCTAACGTTTCGGTTATGATGCAGGGCAGTTGAAACGCTGGAAAACAAAGAGTGTTCGCCAGGTGGTGATTTACTATTGGACCAACATTTCCTTATTTATTTAAATAATTAAAGAAGGAAACGGCCCATAAATACTCCTGGTGTAACTTCCCATAATCAGAATTGATTACAATGTCGGTTACCGAAATTTCCAGTCTGGCTGACGTTTCGGCCTTGGTCACGGGTGTGACACATAGGTCACAGGCGTAACAGGCGCGGATAGCCAATTCTGGGTTCGACGAACGTCGAACTGAGATCGACGATCGTCGAAGGGTGGTCACGGGCATGACACCTGGGTCACGGGCGTGACAGGCCCGGGTGGTTAATTTTGGGTCGACGATCGTCAAACTGAGATCGACGGTCGTCGAAGGGTGGTCACGCCCTAGGTCACGGGCGTGACACCTAGGTCACGGACTTGACAGGCCCAAGTTTCTATTTCGACGATCTCCTTACGGAGATCGACGATCGTCGAAGGAGTCACGCCCTAGGTCACGGGCGTGACACCTTGGTCACGGGCGTGACATGCCCGGGCTGCAAGTGCGAGGATCGTCTCACGGAGATCGACGATCGTCGAAGGAGTCACGCCCTAGGTCACGGGAGTGACACCTTGGTCACAGGCATGACATGCCCGGGCAACAAGTTCGACGATCATCTCACGGAGATCGACGATCGCCGAAGTAGTCACGCCCAAAGTCACGGGCGTGACAGGTCGGTCACGGGCGTGACCAACCCGTGACCCGAAATCTAGATCGATTTATTTCAATTTTTGGGCTTCCTAGGGTTCTGTCACGACCAACCGACTCCTAGGGGTCTAGCCGGAAATAGGATGTTACAAAACCCAATAAACAAAACAAAAATTTCGTCCCCGAAATTGAGGTTGAGCCTATGGGGATTTCTATCGGAATAAATTAAACTTGTAACATCCCATATGATCTTTCTATTGGGTTCAAGCGACTATTCGTTTGATAAACAAAGACAATCTACCCAATGAACAAAAGAATAGCCCCTATCTTTCTGATTGAGTGTGCATGCCTAGGTCCTGAATTTTCCTTATCTAATCTTAACTGTCCAAAACAAGAAGGCAATCTATAGTATACCGAGAGGTGGTGAGATGTACCTGACTGAACAACTCCGGGTATCTTTGCCTCATCAGATCCTGCGGTTCCCAGGTGTGCTCCTCCTGACCGTGGTTTCTCCACAGAACCTTGACTAAGGGGATCTTTTTGCGGCGCAAGATCCGTACTCCTTTGTCGTCGATCCGAACCGGCTCCAAGTGAACAGATCGGTCTGAAGCTACCGGCCCTTCGGTGGTCAAAATCCGCTGCTCCGGGCGTAGTAGAGCCCTTCTCAGCGAAGAAATGTGGAAGACGTCGTGTAGAGCTGCCAGCTCTGGCGGCAACTCTAGCCTGTAGGCTAGGGGTCCGATCCGCTCCAGGATCCGGTAAGGGCCCATATGCCTAGGGCTGAGCTTCTTCCTCCGACCGCGCACCCGTGAGACTCCGTGCATGGGCCGGATCTTCAAGAACACTCGATCTCCTACCCGAAACTCCACCTGACGATGTCAGGCGTCATAGTATTTAGCCTGTCTGCTCTGCGCCTCCAACATCCTATCTCTGATCAGTCTCACCTGAGCCTCGGTGTCTTCAACAAAATCCGATCCCAACAACTTCGGATCCTCGTCTTGAACCCAAGAAAGCGGGGTCCTACATTTTCTTCCATACAAGGCTTCATAAGGTGCCATCCTGATGCTGGACTGGTAGCTATTGTTATAGGAGAACTCAACCAACGGTAACATCTTCTCCCACGGCTCCCCTCGATCCAGTATACACAGTCATAGTAAATCCTCCAAGGTCCGGTTGGTGCGCTCTGTCTTCCCGTCAGTCTGAGGGTGGAAGGCCGTGCTAAAAGTCAACCGGGTGCCCAAATATGCCTGCACTGACCGCCACTCCCTGGATGTAAACCGTCCATCGCGGTCCGACACTATCGTCCGGGGCACGCCATGATATCGGATATACTGCTCCACGAACTTTCGTACCAGCACTCCCACCGAGTCATCCTTCCTGATCGGTATAAAGCGGGCCACCTTCGTCAACCGATCAACAATCACCCAGATCGATTCGTTCCCCGTCCGAGATCGGGGAAGACCATGTATAAAATCCATAGCTATATCGTCAAATTTCCACTCCGGCACCGGGAGTGGATGCAATAATCCTGCGGGGTTCCAGCACTCCGCCTTCACCAACTGACACGCCTCACAATGGGTCATGAAATACGTAATGTCCTTCTTCATGCCCGGCCAAAACATCATCTTCTTCAGATCAGCGGTCATCTTTGTGATCCCCGGGTGCACAGAGTACCGGCTGCAATGCGCCTCTGTCATAATATCCTCTCGGATCTGGCCTCCTGCGGGTATATATACTCTGCCTCTGAAATGTAGCAGACCATCTCTCAGGGAATAATCTCCTGTCGAACCCTCCTCCAAGGCTCGGAACATCAGCTCTGCCCACGCATCTGTTCTCTGTACGTCCCGAATGCGATCCCGAATATCGTCTATGTCCACCATCAATGTCAGATACTCCCTATACATCTCTGGATCATCCTCGGACACTAGGGATATCTGCATATCTCTGAATGACCGGACTAGCTCCATGGACATAACTTGGGGCCCAGCTTCGGAAGTGGCAGCTCTCCGACTCAATGCGTCAGCCACCACGTTTGCCTTCCCTGGATGGTAGTGCATCTCATACTGATAGTTTGCTAAGAACTCCACCCAGCGCCTCTGCCTGATATTCAGCTCCTTCTTAGTGTCCACGTATTTCAGGTTCTTGTGGTCAGAGTAGATGTCGCAGTGGACTCCATAAAGATAATGACGCCAGACCTTCAGAGCAAAAACGACCGCTCCCATCTCAAGGTCGTGCACTGGGTAGTTCTTCTCATCGGTCTTCAGCTAGCAGGAGGCATATGCTATGACGTGTCCATTCTACATCAGCACTGCTCCCATCCCCTGGTATGATGCGTCGGTGTACACCTGGAATCCTTCCTTTCCCGATGGAAGGGCCAGAATAGGGGCTGAGATGAGTCGGTCCTTCAGCTCCTGGAAGGCCGCCTGGCACTGCGGGGTCCAAACGAAAGGTGCCTCCTTCTTTGTCAAAGATGTGAGGGGGAGGGCAATCTGAGAGAACCCCTCCACGAAATTCCGGTAGTAACCGGCAAGTCCCAAGAAACTTCGTACATCGGTGGCTGTCTTCAACTGCGGCCAATCTCGAACTGCCCGAATCATTGCCGGATCCACTGCCAACCCGGCTCCGCTGATAATGTGGCCTAGGAAGGCCACCTCCTTCAACCAAAACTAATTCTTGCTGAATTTTGCATAAAGGAGATGCTCCCGCAACCTCTCCAGAGTGAGTGCCAGATGCCAAGTGTGCTCCTCCTCCGTCCTAGAGTAGATCAGGATGTCGTCTATGAATACTATGACGAACACATCCAAGTAGGCCTCGAAAACCCGGTTCATGAGACTCATGAACGCCGACGGAGCATTCGTGAGCCCGAAGGGCATCACGGAGAACTCATACATGTCATATCTGCTACTGAAGGCCGTCTTTGGGATATCCTCCTCCTGGATCCGTAGCTGGTAGTATCCTTACCTCAAGTCCAGCTTCGAGAAATAATGGGGCCCCTCCAGCTAATCGAATAATTCGTCTATCCGTGGGAGCGGATAGGTATTCCGGACGGTCAGCCTGTTTAGTGCTCGATAATCGATGCACAGGCGGAGTGTCCCATCCTTCTTCTTCACGAATAGGACCGGTGCTCCCCATGGCGAGGAACTCGGTCTAACAAATCCTGCCTCAACCAATTCCTGCAACTGAGTACGAAACTCTGCCAACTCCTTTGGGGCCATTCGATAAGGGGCCCTAGATGCCGGCTTGGCCCCCGGCATAAGCTGTATCTGAAAGTCCTGCTCTCGGTGTGGAGGTAGTCCTGGCAGTTTCTCTAGAAAGATGTCAGCGAAATCTCGCACCACCGGGATGTCTGTCACCGACTCCTTAACTTCCGCCATCTCAAATATAATCTGATAGACCTCTTTTCCCTGTAGATGGGCCTTAACGGCCTATACCGAAGATAAGAGTATACGAGAGACAGGTCTTATACCTTCGATGGTAATGAAAGAGTCCCCGTGTCTCACGGTGATCCTCTTTGCCTGGCAGTGAATCTGGGCATGGTTCCAGTGCAGCCATACCATGCCCAGGATCAGATCGTAGTCCGTCAGCTTCAAAATCGTCGCTGGAGCCTCGAACGCTTTTCCAACAATTTCTGCCTCCATATTACAGTGATCCGTGGTAAGGAGCTCAGATCCATCTGGTAGTCGCACCCTCATCCTCGAGCCTGTGAACCGCTCCACCCCTTCCAGTCCTTCTACGAACGTCTCCGACACAAAGGAGTGAGCAGCTCCAGTATCGAACAGCGTGCGGGCCAGCTTGCCGCTGATGAAGACTATACCTGGGGTGATTAGATATCTTAGGGTTCTATAGTGAGTTTTACTTTCCTTGCTAATCTATCTGGTGCGATTCAAAGTTTTAACCATTGAAATGGAAATTCTATCAAAATAAAGGGCATTGCAGCGTACCTGCTATGACCTGCTCCGGATTCTGAGCCTGTGCGAGGTCCAAGGCATATACCTGCTCCCTTTCCTGTCTACGATCTCCCCCCAGGTATCCACGATCGCGGCCGCATCCTCGGCCTCCATAATGCTGAGCTGGTGGGCCGCCCTGTGGTGCTGGAGGTGGTGCCCCCCTCATGGGGCAGTTCCTCCGAATGTGCCCAATTTGATGACAAAGGAAGCACTCTGGTGGGGGATACGCCATTCCCCCGGTTCTCGGCATCTCCTGCACTTGAAGAGGTGGAGGGGCCAATATCACCTGTTCCCTCGGCTCCTGCCTCACGTCCTGACGAGGCTGGTCCTCTGTCCTCCTGCCCTCTAGTACAGCACCTCGCCGCTGGTCAATTCTACCTCTCCGTCCTTGATCCTCTGCTGGCCGTTTTCGGCCCCGGGTGGCGTGCCAATCTGCCTCAATCCTTTTTGCCATCTCCAAAATCCAGGAGATGGGCCCGTCAGATACAAACAACAGAGCCTCCCTCAAGTCCTCCCTGAAAGTGAAGGGATAGATACTACTCTAGAGGGGGGGTGAATAGAGTTGTCAAATTTTGCACTAGACAAAACTTAATAGTCTACCCAACTCCCTTGGAGTGAAATGCGGAATGTAAAGATTATAGATATAGAAATAACCCTAAAGCCTAACACAGTGTTGTGCACAGACTCAAGCTAACTGTAATTACAGTTAAGGCTTGGAAAACCTAATCAGCAACTAGCAAACCTAGTTATATCTAATCACAGCCACAATGCAAGTAAATTAAACAAGGCAAACCAGACGACAAAAGGAATTTAAGTGGTTCCCCAAACAACTTGGGTACGTCCACTCTTCTACCAACAAGGTAGGAATCCACTACAGGTTTTTGATCAGGTGCCCTGCCACCAACAGGATCTGCATCAGGTAGATCCAGAAACCCTTTAGACTTTTGATCAGGTGTCTAAAAACCGAACACAGGTTTTTGATCAGGTGCCCTGCCACCAAGGGATACTTTTGAAGGGAGTAATAACCCTATACAGGAGGGGGAAAGAAGGTTAAGATGTCTTCTCTATTTTACAATAGATTAGAGAAGCACAAAGACTTGCACTGAGCTAGAAAGCTCAAGGAATCAAGGCTCCCCCTGGCTCAAAGAATGTCCAGGTGAAGTCTTGCTTTAGTGCAGAAACTCTTCAGTAAAAACTGAAGGAAACACTACAAGAAGATAAACAAAATATAAAATGGAAATCTTCTAGCAGCTATCTTCTTCTTCTTCTTCTTCAAAAGAACTCTGAGTCTGAACTTCCTGGAAGCAGGAGAACTCAGGTTGAAGAAGAACAGAAGAGCTTAACACTTCTCAGATGAATGGAAATTGCTGAGAGCAGTGAACTTGGTCTTGGTGAAGGCTTGAATGCTTAAATGAATAACTGGTTAGCTAGCTGAAATCCTTCTCCAAAGGATTCCTTTTATAGCAGCAACAAGCAACGGTTCTCTTCAATTTGAACTGTTTGTCTTCTTCTGAAACTTGAAACCTGGGCTGCAAATATCATAAAGACAAACAAACTCTGCAGCAAAATATTCTATAAAAGGAATAAACCTCTTTCGAAGAAGCTGCAGGAAGCAATCTGATAATAAAGTACTAAATAAAGTCACATCAGAAACAAACTCTTTATAGCAGAAGAAAGACTTTTCAGTCTAACGGCTATAAAGGACTGACAGCAGATAAAGTAAAATACAATGTCAGCTAATAAGACAAACAACTTTATCTGAAAAGATTTTACTCAGGCAGAAGGGATGGAGCAGATATTGCCTGGAAATATTATCATAAAACAACTGAAATAACATGCCAGATAATGTATTAATTAATTAAATATAATAAATAAATACAAAATAAAAAGGCAGGTAGAAAACGTCGAACGACCCTCGGAGATCGTTGACCGAAGAACGGAGATCGTCGAACTATCAGACAGATAGTCGAACGATCCAGATAGTCGAACTATCAAAGGAGATAGTCGAACTATCACAACAGATAGTCAAACTATCAGAAGATAGTCGAGCTATCAGATAGTCGACCTATCAGCAGATAGTCGAACTATCAAAACGAAACAGATAGTCGAACTATCAACAGATAGTCGAACTATCAACAGATAGTCGAACTATCAAAGACAAACAGATAGTCGAACTATCAACAGATAGTCGAACTATCAGATAGTTGAACTATCAAAGCAGATAGTCGAACTACCAAGCGAAAACAGATAGTCGACCTATCAACAGATAGTCGAACTATCAACGCAGAACAGATAGTCGAACTATCAACAGATAGTCGAGCTATCAGAGAACGACAGATAGTCGAACTATCAACAGATAGTCGAGCTATCAGATAGTTGAACTATCAAGGAAGATAGTCGAACTACCCAGGAAAAAAACAGATAGTCGACTATCAGAAAGAAAGAAAGAAAAGAAAGCAAAGAAAGAAGTAGATAGTCGAACTATCAGAAGAAAGCAGATAGTCGATCTATCAAACAGATAGTCGAGCTATCAGATAGTTGAACTATCCAAGCAGATAGTCGAACTATCAAAGCACACAAATAGTCGAACTATCAACCGATAGTCGAACTATCCTCGCAGACAGAACGTCGAGCAACTGATAGACGATCGTCGAACAGTTAGTCGACGATAGTCGAGCGGCGTTCGACTATAGTCGAACGAACAAACTACTTAACCAAATTCTTCATCTGAAAAAGCGAGGACTCTACAGCTAGACCACTAACCATTGACCATAGATATTTCTTGGGTCAAGGGACAAAAGGAGAAGACTAAACTCAAATCAAACTAGGGTACCAACAATCTCCCCTTATTTAGGTTAAGTCTCTCAAAAACTAAAACATAGAACTAGCTATAGAGCAATAAAATTAATACAGGAAATAGATAAACAATTAACAGTCAATCAGATAAATAACAACAGTCAAACAAAACTAAGGATCTACAGAGTCTGGCTTAGGGTCAGAAGAGCTAGGAACAAAGGAAACTTTCTGCAAAGGATCAATGGCCTCTTTCTTAGACATCTTCAAGTCTTGCATGCCAATAATCTTTAATTCTGCAGCCCTTGGAACAACTGCTTCTGGGTGCTTTTGCATATACTTTGAAGGGTCAAAGACCTCAGGGCTAACCTGGATTTTATCTAGTTCCTTCATTCTGAACTTTGACATTATAGAAAATCCTATAGAATCCTTTCCTTCAGCCTTAGCTTTCTGAATTTTAGCTGAGCCAACAATCTCAAGAAATCTAGCCATCCTGTAATCAGGATCTAGTTCTTGGCTTTCATACACATTTTCAGAAGATGTATCAACAGGCTTAACAACTTTAAACTTAACTGATAAATCTAATAAACTTTCAGCTGTGTCTTTTACTTCTTGAATAACCAAAGACGATGAAGGAGCAAACTCAGCAAACTTTTTGCTAGATTTTTCAGAGAATATGGTTCTTTTTCCTTTTGCAGCATCCTTAGCAACATGAACTGGAATACCAGAAGAGATCTTTTTCTTAGGAGAAGGAGGAGGTGAAAATGTTGGCTTCTGATACACAACCTCCTTTACTTGTTCTTTAACTTAAGTAACATGCCTTTGAGAACCAGAATGAGATATCCCTTGGTGGCTTTGAGAGCTTTTCCTTGAAAGGTGCTGAGAGGGAGCAGATTTTGCTGACGGAGCAGAAGGATTAGCAGAAAGGTTGCCAGAGGCTCCTGCACTGGGAGGTGGAGGAGGAGGACCTCTGGGACTCCATCTGGGGGTAGGACTATCATATCTCTTAGATCTCTTTCTCTCTTTTTGCTGGTTCTTGGAGAACCACATTCAATGTTGAAACTCTTTTGACTTGGGGTCAATTCCTTTCAAAATATAATATGGAGTGTCATTATCACGATTGAGAGGAGGAGGAGCAACAGCTTTTCTTTTCTTCTGTGCAGCTTTCTTTTTCTTTGAATTCTTAGATAAATCTGAATCCTCTTCATCCTCAGAATGAGATGAGGGAGGATTGTCATATGGGTCATAGGCTTCAGAAACAGCCTTTTCCTTTAAAGCAGCTTTCTCCTTTTCTTCTTCTATGACATCCTGAGCCAGAAGGGAATCCAGGTCAAGTCCTGGGGAATCATCCCAAACAGTTGATTTTTCAACTTGTAAATCCTTTTCTTTTTCTTCTAACAAAGATTGTACTCTTTGATTCCAAGCATCTCTTGCTTTCTCTTCTTCCAAACTCAGTACAGGGGTGTCATCTTTGATTTCATCTTGATTTTCAGACACATCTTCTATATCTTTTTGAACAACTAAAGCATCTGCAACAGATTCTCGAACAACTACTTCTATTTGAGCAGCTATATCTTCTTTAATATAATCTGTAGATTCATGAACACAAATCTGCTAAATAAGCTAAAAGCATTCTTTCTAGGTATTCACAAGCTAGCAAATCAATTGACTCGTCAATAAAACAGATGAGTGAATTACCTTCATACTTTACCAACTCCCAGGATTCATCTAGATAGGATGTAATAATGCCTTCTAGGAAACGGGCAACCAAGGGAGTGGTGAGATCTTCTAAACAAACTTTTACAGCAAATTCAGATAACATAACTGCATCAGATATTTCTTCTTCAGATAACACTGAAACTGATTCATCTTGAGCTGGAGCAGTCTCTTCTTGAACTGTCATTACTACATCTGTCACCGCTGGAAGATCTGCTGGAGGGGAGGCTGGACGCTCTGAGACATCTTCATAGAACATCTCCCCCTGCCTGATTTCAGTGGGAACTGAAACCAGGCCCCTGGAAGAAGAGGGCTCAGCAGGATTAGAGAGGGATTGGATGGTAGCAGTCAAAGTACCAATGGAAGAAGCAAGTGGAGCAATTGCCTCTTCAATCATGATTTTGATTGAAGGGGTAATCAACTCCAAAATGCTGGAGATGAATGCAGGGGTGACTTCAAAAGAATGTGGGGGAACTGCAGATGATGGAAGATCAGCAGGAGGAATGTAGTCCTGTTGAACTGGAGAACGAACAGGAGATTGAGAATGATGTGGAGAGGGTGAGTGAGGAGGAGTTGGAATGGAGAAGATATTTCAGAAACCAATAAATCAAAACTGGGTTGAGATGTCCCAGCCAGATGAGAAGGAATAGGAGATGCAGGAGGAGAGGGAAGAACAACCGTGGTTGTATCTCGAACAGGAGAAGCAGGAAGTCATACTTCAACTGAAGTTGATGGTACTTCAACTGAGATAGACGGAACTGAAGAGGATGGAACTACTTCAGTAGAAGTTGATGGTAATGCAGAAGAAGATGATGGAAGAGAAGGATTAGCTGAACCAGCTACTTGAGGGTGAGGAGTGACTGAATCAGTCCTTGTGCTCTCCGATGTCGCTGGAGCAACCCCTGTGAGAGCGGGCTTCACAAACGTCCTCTTCCACTTGGAGAACAAATTCGGATCCATCTTCTTACTCGCATTTATGGTTGTTGCAACGGAGACCAGCAGCTGAGGATACTTTTCCTTCAGGAAAATTCCAATAACCCTTCCTAGGGTAACCTATTTCTTACTGTTCTTCTTCCTTATCAAATCGAACATTACTTCTGCCCAATCAATCCTTTTTTGATTAACAATTGCACACATCAGTGCAAATTATTGCCTTGTAATGTTGTCATGAGCAGAGTGCTTCCCAAGGAGCACTTTTCCAACTATCTCAGCAAGAAATTTAATCTTAAATGGGAAATTGACATTGAGCAGCTTGGAGGGAATGCCTTCGGCATGTCCCAGCTCAGTAAGCATTCTTCCAAACTCTTGAGCATCTTGCTCATAATCTTCTTCGCCATTAATTAATCCAAAAACATCAGTCAGAATGGCGGGAGTTAAAATTACCTCTTCTCCGCCAATAGAGCCGGTCATCGATTCGTCGGTGGAGGACGAAGTAAATGCCCATTCCATAATCTCGGGAATATTTAACTTTATCCTTGTAGACATTAATCTTTCTAGACCTTAATCTCGGCATAACTGAAGAATTTCCACAATCCCTGCTTCACAGCAACTGAATGCGTCAAAATCGACGCTGAAACCTGCATCGAACTTTACAACAGCTAGCACTGTTGGAGAAATCGCCATTGAAGGAGCTGGAGAAGACGGAAGACGACGAGGGAGACGAAGCGGCAGAAAATCGCAAGCGGGAAGACAGAATGCGAAAATTCACGCTCCGTCGACGATAAAACAAAAGATCTTTTAACCTAGGTCGACTATCGGCTTTATATTAGACCGGAGATAGTCGATCTATTAAAAAGATACTGGACCCGATGGTCGAACGGCCGTTCGACGATCGGCCCAGAAGCAGAGTAGTCGATCAATCGTTCGACTATTTTTGGCTTCTCAAACAACAAGCTGTCGTCATCCAGAGATCGACGATAAGCTCGACCGGTTCGACGATCTTCGAACGCCGGTCGACGATCTTCAAACAGATAAGCTATCATTAACCAGAGGTCGACGATAGGCTTGATCCGTTCGATGATCTTCGATCATCGTTCGACGATCTTCAAGCAGGTTTCAACATTGGCAGATATAGTCACACTTAGTCTCGTCCATTGATCATGCCTAGTTGAACTAAAAAGAACAGATGCTTCTGTTCATCTAAGGGCTTGGTGAATATATCACCTCTCTGAAACTCAGTGGATATGAACTCAAGATAAATCTTGTTCTTTTTCACACAATCTCTCAGGAAATGGTGCCGAATCTCAATGTGCTTCGTTCTAGAGTGGTGCACTGGATTTTGTGCAATGGAGATAGCACTGGTACTGTCACACATGATTTTGGTGTTCTTGTGTGAGTAACCATAATCCACAAGCTGGTTTTGAATCCACAGGATCTGTGAACAACAACTAGCAGCTACTATATATTCAGCCTCTGCAGTTGAAGTTGAGACAGAAGCCTGCTTCTTATAGAACCAAGAGACCAATCTCTCTCCCAGGAACTGACAAGTTCCTGAGGTGCTCTTCCTGTCAACTCTGCAACCAGCATAATCAGAATCAGAATATCCAATTAATTCAAATTCTGACTCAGCTGGGTACAAAAGTCCTAGATTTGGACATCCCTTCAGGTATCTCCGGATTCTCTTGAGAAGAATCAGATGAGATTCCTTGGGGTTGACCTGGAATCTAGCACAAAGGCATGTAGCAAACATTATATCAGGCCTACTTGCAGTTAAATATAATAGGGAACCAACAATGGCCCTATAATTCTTTTGATCAACTGGCTTGCCGTGATCATCAGAATCAATAACTACATTAGTAGCCATAGGTGTAGGCATTGCTGAAGCATCAGCCATCCCAAATTTCTTTACCAATTCCTTGGCATATTTGGATTGGGAGATGAAGATACCATCAGCATCTTGCTTAACTTGGAGACCAAGAAAGTAAGACAGCACACCCATACTACTCATCTCAAACTTAGAGTGCATCAGGTCAGAGAACCTTTTGCAAAGTTTGGGATCAGTGGAGCCAAATATAATATCATCTACATACATTTAAACTAACAGGATTGTGTCCTTGTGATGCTTGACGAAAAGGGTTCTATCAACTACTCCCTAGTAAAGTTGTGTTCTAAAAGGAAACTAGCTAGAGTCTCATACCAGGCTCTGGGTGCTTGTTTTAGTCCATAAAGAGCTTTCTGCAACTTGAACACATGAGAGGGCTGAGTTGAAGAAACAAACCCTGGTGGTTGTTCAACAAACACCTCTTCCTTAAGCTCACCATTCAGGAATGCACTTTTGACATCCATTTGAAAGACCTTAAACTTCATGTAGGCTGCATAGGCCAAGAAGATCCTTATTGCTTCTAGCCTTGCAACAGGAGCAAAGGTTTGGTCATAATCTATACCTTCCTCCTGTCTGTAGCCCTGAGCTACAAGCCTTGCTTTATTCCTTACAATAATTCCATTTACATCCAACTTGTTTCTATACACCCACTTGGTGCCTATGATCAGTTGGCCTTTAGGTCTTGGAACCAAAGTCCAAACTTTACATCTCTCAAACTGATTGAGTTCCTCTTGCATAGTAATGATCCAGTGGGGATCTAGCTCTGCATCTTTAAAGGTGAGGGGCTCAACCTGTGAGAGGAAACAAGCGTGCATCACATCCTGTCTTAGCTGATGTCTTGTTTGAACACCAGCTGATATGTCTCCAATCACTTGAGATGTGGGGTGATCTCTAAGTGTGACAATATCAGCAGGTGGGATGTGATCTTCAGCAACAGTTAGGATTAATTCCTCAGGAGGAATTTGATCTACTGTTGGTGGTACAACAACAGCTTCTGCAATGTCTTCATCACTGTCTGATTCAGTGATCTGAAGAGTTGATAGTTGAAGAATCTCTTGAGTAGCATCAGGTACCTGCAATGAACTAGAGGAAGGAGAATTTTCCTTCTCCTTGTAAAACATCTGAGACTCATCAAAAGATACATGCACAGATTCTTCAATTTTACAGGATGATTTGTTATAAACCCTATAAGCTTTGCTTACTTGGGAATATCCAAGCATAATTCCCATTGAAGCTTTTGCTTCAAACTTTCTAAGGTATTCTTTATTGTTATTATGAATATACACTACACAACCAAATACTCTAAATTAATTAATTTTAGGTTTCTTTCCTTTAAGCAACTCATAAGGAGTTTTACACTTAAGCTTGTGTATCAAACTTCTATTCAAGACATAATTGGCTGTACTAACAGCTTCTGCACAATTGGAGAGAGGCATATTAGCATCTGCCAACAATATGCTAGCAGCTTCAATGAGTGTTCTGTTCTTCCTTTCAACTACCCCATTTTGTTGGGGAGTTCTAGGAGCTGAGAAGCTATGTTTGATACCTTCTCTCTCACAGAATTCTTGCATGAGAAGAGAGTCAAACTCAGTACCATGATCACTTCTGATCAAGGCCACATGAGTAGAGTACTCAGTCTGCACACATAATAGAAAGTCTGTAAGGGCTTTGAAGTTATCAGCTTTAGTTCTCAAAAAGAAAACCCAACTGAACCTAGAGAAGTCATCTACAATTACTAAGGTGTAATACTTCCCTCCTAAACTCTGTACATTTATTGGGCCAAAAAGGTCCAAATGTAATAAGTACAAGATTCTAGGAGAATCACTCTTATTTATTGATTTAAAAGAGTTTTTGTTTGCTTGCCTAGCTGACAAGCCTTGCATAGGCTCTCCTTCTTGTAGGGGCAAGAAGGTAAACCTCTAACAAGGTTGTGTTTAGATAACCTAGATATATTTTTAAGGTTAACATGACTAAGCCTCTTATGCCACAAAGAATTATTATTAATTGTTACTTCATTAAATAAACAGATTTCAGAATGAGTTGAATTGAAATCTACTAAATAAATATTACCTATTCTAATGCCTACTAAAACAACATTATTATTTAAAGTAATATTACAAGAGGAGTTAGAAAATGAAACCTGGTAGCCAGCATCACATAGCTGGCTGACTGAGATCAAATTGTGCTTCAGTCCTGTCACATATGCAACTCTCTTGAAAGTAACATCTCCAATTGTAATCCTGCCATAGCCTTCTGTCTGACCACAGCTGGAATCTCCAAAGATAACCTTTGGGCCGAGCTTAGCTTTGAACTTTGACAGAAGATCTTTATTTCCTGTCATATGCTTGGAGCATCCACTATCCAAATACCACTTATTTTGAATGATAGGATAGGCCTTCACCTGCAAGACATTTATTTAGACAGAGTGGACCCAGGTAACATTGGGTCCCTTGTTTTTCACATAAGAAAAGCTAGAAATAAATGAAAATGCAGGCTGAGGGTGATAACCTAATGGGTGAGATCTCCTAGGTGGTATTCTCCATGCAGATGATGTGTCAACAAACCTAGGGTTTCTATTTTCATTTAGGTTTCTACGGGTTTGATTATGATTTTGAAAATCATATTGAAAACGTCGATCGACGTTTGACGATGGGTGCTCAGATCGTCGAGCTTCGTTCGACCATTGAGCTTCCGATCGTCGAGCGGCGTTCGACGCTCTTTGCATTTCTTTAAAAAATTTCTTCCTCTTTTCTCTCTATGCTTTATTTAAAGTTTTATTAACTTGGTTTACTTGCTCAGTGTTCTTCATTCCACTAGCTGATATGAAGTTCACTGGATTTGAAAGATTATTTTTAAGAATAATTTGGGGTTCACTGGGAGAAGCTCCTAAGCCTAGTTTGTTATTGCCTGACCTAGTGTTAGTCATGCTGGTTATTTCTAACAGCTTAAGGCTTCTACCATTTAGAGATTCCTCTAACCTTTTAGACTTGGCTAACTCTATTTTAAGAAATTTAATTTCTTCACTACAAGTAGTGAGATCTTCCTTTAACCTAATATTTTCTATAGCAATTAATTCTGAGTCAGCTAACTTATTTCTAAGTTCTTTAATCTCCTTTTCTGAACTAATTAAGTCTAAGCATAAGGATTTAAAATCTAATTTAAATTCTTCAGAAGTGAAGTCATAAGAAGATAGTACCTCATCTTCTGTTGGCATTTCTTCCTCTTAATCTGAAATCTCTGCAGCTGAATGATTGTTGCAGGCATCTATTGCCATCAGGCAAACCTCCTTTGCCTTCTTCTCTTCCTCATCCTCACTGGAGCTAGAGGAGGAAGATTCTTCATCAGAATCACTCCAGGTTTCAGCAATGAAACCTCTCTCCTTCTTCTTGTTCTTGTAGGAGAATGGCTTGGAGTGCTTCCTGTGCTGTTCCTTTTCTTTCCTCTTATCTTTGTTCTTCTCCTCTGGACAATCTGGTAAGATATGTCCAGGTTTCCTGCAACCATAGCAGATAATTTCTTTAGCAGGAGAATGATCATACCTTGGTTTGTCTTCATAGCGTGAAGACTTCTTTCTGAATTCCTTTCTCCACATCTTGAGAAACCTCTTGGCAAATAATGCCATTAGTTCCTCATTGGATTGGCTGCCTTCAGAAGCATCAGCAGCCTTAAGAGCTAGAGATTGCTCTTTTCTTGTTGGAGTAGGGGTCTTTGCTTCAGCTTCTGCTTCCCTTGTCTTCAGCACTTGCTCAAAAGACTTGAGCTTGCCGAGAAGGGCTTCAGTTGAAATTTCATTTGTACTTCTGGCCTCCTTGATGGGCCAGATCCTCAGATCCCATGTGCTAGGGAAGCACATAAGAATCTTATCATTGACCTCTGTCAATGATATGTCCTTGTCAAGGGTCCTCAGCTCAATGATGATTGAGCTGAGCCTGGTGTACATGGCTTCAACTGATTCAGCATCAGTTTTCTTGAAGTTCTCATATTGTGAGATAAGGTTGGACCTTTTGTCCTTCCTTTCATCAGCTGAACCAGCTACAATCTGGTTCAGTGTATCCCACATAGCTTTTGCTGAAGAGCAGTCAGCTACCTTCTGGAATACCTCATCAGACATTGTTTGAGCCAGAATGTTCATCGTCTTGGCATCTGCTATCTTTGCCTTCTTGTACTCATCGTTGTAATCTGGAGGAGGCACTGCACTCATATCAGATGATGAGGCAGTAGCAGCAGCAGGTGCTCTTGGGGGTCCTGACAAAATAAAAGCAAAGATGCTTTCATCAATAGAATTCATATATAATTTTATCCTTGCCTTCCAGATGCCAAACTTAGCTAAGTTGCATGCTGGAGGTCGGGTGCTAGAATAATCCTTGGACTGGGCCATGATAGTGATAGTGAATATCTATAAACTTTGGTATCTATCAGGATCTTGTGACTTAGGTGTTAGCCTATTCAGTCAGACAACCTCCCTCTGATACCAATTGAAAGTGAAGGGATAGATACTACTCTAGAGGGGGGGTGAATAGAGTTGTCAAATTTTGCACTAGACAAAACTTAATAGTCTACCCAACTCCCTTGAAGTGAAATGCGGAATGAAAAGGTTATAGATATAGAAATAACCCTAAAGCCTAACACAGTATTGTGCACAGACTCAAGCTAACTGTAATTACAGTTAAGGCTTGGAAAACTTAATCAGCAAATAGCAAACCTAGTTATATCTAATCACAGCCACAATGCAAGTAAATTAAACAAGGCAAACCAGATGACACAAGAAATTTAAGTGGTTCCCCAAACAACATGGGTACATCCACTCTTCTACCAACAAGGTAGGAATCCACTACAGGTTTTTGATCAGGTGCCCTGCCACCAACAGGATCTGCTTCAGGTAGATCCAGAAACCCTTTAGACTTTTGATCAGGTGTCTAAAAACCGAACACAGGTTTTTGATCAGGTGCCCTGCCACCAAGGGATACTTTTGAAGGGAGTAATAACCCTATACAGGAGGGGGAAAGAAGGTTAAGATGTCTTCTCTATTTTACAATAGATTAGAGAAGCACAAAGACTTGCACTGAGCTAGAAAGCTCAAGGAATCAAGGCTCCCCCCTGGCTCAAAGAATGTCCAGGTGAAGTCTTGCTTTAGTGCAGAAACTCTTCAGTAAAAAATGAAGGAAACACTACAAGAAGATAAACAAAATATAAAATGGAAATCTTCTAGCAACTATCTTCTTCTTCTTCTTTTTCAAAAGAACTCTGAGTCTGAACTTCCTGGAAGCAGGAGAACTCAGGTTGAAGAAGAACAGAAGAGCTTAACACTTCTCAGATGAATGTAAATTGCTGAGAGCAGTGAACTTGGTCTTGGTGAAGGCTTGAATGCTTAAATGAATAACTGGTTAGCTAGCTGAAATCCTTCTCCAAAAGATTCCTTTTATAGCAGCAACAAGCAACGGCTCTCTTCAATTTGTACTGTTTGTCTTCTTCTGAAACTTGAAACCTGGGCTGCAAATATCACAAAGACAAACAAACTCTGCAGCAAAATATTCTATAAAAGGAATAAACCTCTTTCGAAGAAGCTGTAGGAAGCAATCTGATAATAAAGTACTAAATAAAGTCACATCAGAAACAAACTCTTTATAGCAGAAGAAAGACTTTTCAGTCTAACGGCTATAAAGGACTGACAGCAGATAAAGTAAAATACAATGTCAGCTAATAAGACAAACAACTTTATATGAAAAGATTTTACTCAGGCAGAAGTGATAGAGCAGATATTGCCTGGAAATATTATCATAAAACAACTGAAATAACATGCCAGATAATGTATTAATTAATTAAATATAATAAATAAATACAAAATAAAAAGGCAGACAGAAAACGTCGAACGACCCTCGGAGATCGTCAACCGAAGAATGGAGATCGTCGAACTATCGGACAGATAGTCGAACGATCCAGATAGTCGAACTATCAAAGGAGATAGTCGAACTATCACAACAGATAGTCGAACTATCAGAAGATAGTCGAGCTATCAGATAGTCGACCTATCAGCAGATAGTCGAACTATCAAAACGAAACAGATAGTCGAACTATCAACAGATAGTCGAACTATCAAAGACAAACAGATAGTCGAACTATCAACAGATAGTCGAACTATCAACAGATAGTCGAACTATCAGATAGTTGAACTATCAAAGCAGATAGTCGAACTACCAAGCGAAAACAGATAGTCGACCTATCAACAGATAGTCGAACTATCAACGCAGAACAGATAGTCGAACTATCAACAGATAGTCGAGTTATCAGAGAACGACAGATAGTCGAACTATCAACAGATAATCGAGCTATCAGATAGTTGAACTATCAAGGAAGATAGTCGAACTACCCAGGAAAAACAGATAGTCGACCTATCAGCAGATAGTCAAACTATCAGAAGAAAGCAGATAGTCGATCTATCAAACAGATAGTCGAGCTATCAGATAGTTGAACTATACAAGCAGATAGTCGAACTATCAAAGCACACAGATAGTCGAACTATCAACCGATAGTCGAACTATCCTCGCAGACAGAACATCGAGCAACTGATAGACGATCGTCGAACAGTTAGTCGACGATAGTCGAGCGACGTTCGACTATAGTCGAACGAACAAACTACTTAACCAAATTCTTCATCTGAAAAAGCGAGGACTCTATAGCTAGACCACTAACCATTGACCATAGATATTTCTTGGGTCAAGGGACAAAAGGAGAAGACTAAACTCAAATCAAACTAGGGCACCAACACTCCCGCAGGCCCTTATAGAACCTCCTGATATACCCTGCCTCATCCACCTGGTAGGAATCTGCGTATCGAGCCAGATGGTCGAACTCTCGATGGTACTCCACCACGGTCCGGGTGCCCTGCTTCAGCTGTAAGAACCGCTCCTCCAAATCATCCCTAGCCGACTACGGAACGAAATGCTCCAGCAGTGCGGCCCTGAACTCCTCCCAAGTAACCTTCGCAACCTCCCTATCGGCAAATGTCGTGTCCAACAGCGTCTTCCACCACCTCTTTGCATGGGACTCCAGGCAAGAGACAACCAGAGCCACCCACTCCTCCCAGGGACACCGTATCCCGGTCAGCATCTCGTACATGATATCTAGCCACTCTTCCATCCGAACCGCCGACTCTGTCCCCAAATAGGACGGGGGAGAAAGACCCCGGAAGATGCTCAGCCAGTTGGCCCCCGGGTTTGGCTGTGGGGCCGGAACCTGCTGGGCCCTGAAAGCCTCTAGGATGGCAGTCAAAGTCTGTCCCATTTCTGACTAAAGGAAAGGAGTGGGGACCGGTGGGGGTGGTGCAACATCCTGAGCCTGTTGAACTCCACCTTGTGGCGTAGGCCGTGCTGGAGGCTGCGTAACAAAAACACATGCTGAGAAAACGTTCAAATATTACATAAAGGTGGACAATTTATATGTGATCCCCATATGGGCACACCACTGCTTCCGCTGCTTAGTTTGTCCCCAAACTAAACTCGAGCGGGGGTGACCCAGGGTTAGTGGACTGCTACCTTTTCAGATCGATGTTTGCGCCTCTGATACCACTTGTAAGACCCCCTTTTTTTTCTTTTTAAAACCCGGGGTCTTAGGCCCAGAATCGCCGCTTTGCGGTGACACCTTCACGTCCTGAAGGGTCATCACCACAAGGCGCCGATTCTGCCGGCCAATTCGATCACAGAAAGGTAGCACAATAATTAAAATAAGAGCAATGCAGTCCACAATAATAAATCACATGTATATAAAATAAAATCTCCACGAAGGGAGTGTCCACAGAATAACAATAATCAGAGTACTATAAATGCGGGCTTATGCCCGATACATCATGTCCTCACTACAATATCACTCAATGCGGAAGCAAAACTAGAAACTACTCAAGGTCAAGACTCACGGTCCAGGCTGTATGAACTCCGGAGCTAGACTGCCCCATCTCTAGGCGCACCAATCTCTGGGGTTGCTCCTCCATGCTAGGCTCCACGATCCCCTAAATGATGCAGTTCGAAAACCGTTAGTCATAAAGACTAAGCCCTATCATCCCCTACCCCTTCTCCCATGGCTCCTAGGTACCGAGCGGAGAGGAAGAAAGGGAAGGACATGAGGGTGGAGATTAATCAAGAAACAAATGGCAACGGAACTAATCTAGCAATTCCTTAATAATATGACAGAAAATAGAAAGTAAGAAAAGTAACCTTAACTTATGTGCGAAAGCGCATAAGCCAAGGGATCTTCTGCAAGGCTCCCATCGTATAGAGTTTCCCATACCACCTATACGCTGGGGTGTCGGTTATCAAAAAACACCATATGTTTATATATTGAAATTAACCATTGATTTATAAACTTGCCCACACAAGCTTATAGACCAAGGGGTCGTTTTGCAGGTCCTAATGTATAAGCGTCTCATACTACTTATACTTTAGGTGTAAGGGTTAAATGAATCGATTATGCTATGACATGCTAGTGGGTATGATGAAACATGCAAGTGCAACTCACACACCCGACTCTGTGCACACAGACCTTTAGTTCCCCCTTTCGGAGCCGTTACCTCCCAGGATACCTCCGTAGTGGCGGACGGAAACGGTGGGTTGGGCCTTGCCCACCTCAAAACCAGTAAAAGCACCACTGGTCTGACCTATCGTACGCCTCGATGCTTGGTGCACTAAGCGGATGCCTGCGTACTCTTGCCGGCTGACGCACCGGACTTCTGTTGGCGAAGTGCTAATCACCTCGCCGAGTCAACGATATCGGTGTCGGTGCAATCGAACTCCCCGATATCGTAAAACCCACCACCTTAACTTTTTCCTATTTTATGCACATGCAAGTTCAATCGTAAACACACAAAAACCGAGCTGAAGCCCCCCGGACCAAAACGTCCGTCTCCAAATCAACCGAGCCGAAGCTCCCCGGACAAAAACGTCCGTCTCCAAACCAACCGAGCCGAAGCTCCCCGGACCCAAATGTCCGTCTCCAAACCAACCGAGCCGAAGCTCCCCGGACCCAAACGTCCGTCTCCAAACCAACCGAGCCGAAGCTCCCATCAATCTTCCTGTGCCAACAGTGTTTGTGAAAGGTGCAGCCCTAGTTACTAAGTTACTCTTGCCAGTTTGTTATTACAGTTTACATTAGCCCAGGACTGCCCCCGGTATTCCCCGTGAAGGGCTCTCAAGGGGCACTAGGAACCAAGACGGCGGCATTACGACCCGAAGTTCCCTTTCGCAAGGCACTTATTGTTATTGGTTGATCTCCCTTACCTTTTTCCCTTTAAGAGTTACATTAAACTAAACCTAGGGTAGCTTGACTCTTCACCCTCTCCACACGGAAAGACGGTCTTCCGCCATACCCGCGTAACACCTAATCTTCCAACTACCATCAGTGCTAAACCAAACCTCCTAGGGACTCACCTAGGCTACACGATAATCAAGATTACACGTAATTTACTTTTTCATCCAAATGCCACAATTCATTTATCGGGGGTCTATCCTAACAAGATTTGCCTAAATCCAAAATATTGGAATTTTCCTAATAAATCCGATAACTTATTTATTTATTCTTAAGGGTCTAATATCGTCATTTTGAACACGAGGTATAACATTCTAGTTGATTCCAGCTATCACAAAATTAAGGTAAATAATAGTAGGCCTAAATATCAAGTTTCCAAAGTTTAATAGTTTTACAATGATTTGCAAGGGCCTAAACTTATTTAATCATTATTTCAGTTATTTCAAGCTTAATGAATAAACTACCTTAATTTGTCCTCCAAATAATTCAAATAAAATACAGGGTGCTGGCTTTATCATGAAAATAACTTTGACAGAATCCCATAATGTTTTTGCTGGTAATTAAATCATAATAAATCAAATACTAAATTACAATCTAACATGCTTTGTGAATGAAGTGCTATAACAGTACCTCTAAAAATTTCCAAATAATTCCCAGTGATATAAAAGGGCCTAAGAACCTTAAGTTCCAATTATCATAATTTTCCAGCAATTGTACAAGCCCTAATTTATTTTAATGCTCAAAAGCCCATATTAAAACATTGTGAATGAACCTCTAAAATTTCTCAACATAAAATTCTATAAAAATTCAGGGATCAATGTTCTACTAGTCAAGATCTAAATCCAGAATTTTAACTGATTATAATTAATTTAAAACTTCCAAATAATTGAAACAACAAATCGGGCTAATAATCATTTAACACATGAAGTATAATATTTATTAATCATAAAATTCCAGAAAAATTATCATAAGTCTAAAACATCCTAAAACTCCCTCCTCCTGAGTTTCATAATTTTTGGATTAGATTTAGTGCTTAAAATAACTAAATTACATTTTTATCCTAATCCAAAATCTCAACTTTCGAGGTACCTAATTACCTCCAATTTCTTCACTATTTCAACCAGAGGGTTTTCATCATATCATCCCCCTCTCCTCCAAATTTCAAGGGCATACAAGAGCTTTTGCTCCTATGTCCTTCACAAAACTCAAACTCCCACCCACTGGACTTGAGCCAATCTCTTAGGGTAAAATCCACCCTAATCCACATCATGTTACCCAAGAGGGTAGACATAGACTCAGCAAATCAGTGGCCCCAACATCAGCCTCTTTTGAGGAGATTTGTCCACTCCATTTCCAATCGTACTTTTCCCCCAAAGTATCCCTCACCAAGACCTATCCAGGACTTGATACTTCCCTATTCAAAACTCGACCAATTGAGTTGAAATTTTGTACAGATCTTAACATTGATGTCAGGGACTACCACCCAAAATTTGGGGGAGTTTGGACTTAATTTCATCTACTAATTAATTTTATAATGTTTTTTATAATTTTACAAAAACTTTAGGCAAAAGTATCTCCAAAAATTCCCATTTTTGGTATGCCGTTAGGTGTAGCTAAGGTCAACCTCTTGCCCAAATTTCAGGTCATTTGGACAAGGTTCGAAGAGTGGGCATCAATTTTAATTTCTGCCCAACTCTAGGTACAGCCCCCACTAAAATGAATGCTGCAGCCGAACCGCTTACCCAAACGAGTTGAAACCAATTTTAGATTAATCTAGACTCGAAGGGCTACGACTTTCGTGTCTGGTCACTTTTCCTAAAACAGCCTCTAAGTGCCTCGTTTTGCAGCATCAAAATGTGCCCATCCAAGTATATTTTCCTTATAAAATTATTTACATAATTTATATATTATATACAGTTTTTACTGTTCATCTTCTACAGAACCCGAAAACCAGACACAGAAAAACCATTTTTGATGTAAGCTTTCCGTGATCCGTCGCCGGCAGTTCGGTCACCTCCCTGGCCAGCCACCACCACCACCTCCGTTGAGGCGACGACTATCGATCGGCGGTGATTGGGCCGCCGGAGATGGCGGTTTCTGGCGGACTCGCCACCATTAATTTACGGAAATACGATGAAACTCCCGTCCGATCTAATCCTTTTGGACTCAATATCTCTCCTAAAGAATTTCTAAGATCTATCCATGAAAGAAGAAGTAGAGGAGGACCTTGTTCGCGGTTTGGAGGCGAGATGAACGACGGGGTGCCATGGCGCAGTGGTGGCGTAGCCGAACTCCTCCTACAGCAAGAACAAAGATCTGATCCGTTTGATTGAGCGTGTAAACTTCTCATCTTGCTCCAAGTGGGCTTTTATAAGTCAGCAAGTGGGGAGACGAAAGGGTAAATCCTTAATGGTCATGAATGTTCTCCCCTAACGTTTCGGTTATGATGCAGGGCAGTTGAAACGCTGGAAAATGAAGAGTGTTCGCCAGGTGGTGATTTCCTATTGGACCAACATTTCCTTATTTATTTAAATAATTAAAGAAGGAAATGGCCCATAAATACTCCTGGTGTAACTTCCCATAATCAGAATTGATTACAATGTCGGTTACCGAAATTTCCAGTTTGGCTGACGTTTCGGCCTTGGTCACGGGCGTGACACAAAGGTCACGGGCGTGACAGGCCCGGATAGCCAATTCTGGGTTCGACGATCGTCGAACTGAGATCGACGATCGTCGAAGGGTGGTCACGGGCGTGACACCTGGGTCACGGGCGTGACAGGCCCGGGTGGTTAATTCTGGGTCGACGATCGTCGAACTGAGATCGACGGTCGTCAAAGGGTGGTCACGCCCTAGGTCACGGGCGTGACACCTAGGTCACGGGCATGACATGCCCAAGTTTCAATTTTGACGATCTCCTTACGGAGATCGACGATCGTCGAAGGAGTCACGCCCTAGGTCACGGGCGTGACACCTTGGTCACGGGCGTGACATGCCCAGGCTGCAAGTGCGACGATCGTCTCATGGAGATCGACGATCGTCAAAGGAGTCACGCCCTAGGTCACGGGCGTGACACCTTGGTCACGGTAATGATATGCCCGGGCAGCAAGTTCGACGATCGTCTCACGGAGATCGACGATCGCCGAAGTAGTCACGCCCAAAGTCACGGTCGTGACGGGTCGGTCACGGGCGTGACCAACCCGTGACCCGAAATCTCGATCGATTTATTTCAATTTTTGGGCTTCCTAGGGTTCTGTCACGACCAACCGACTCCTAGGGGTCTAGCCAGAAATGGGATGTTACAGCATACGTGAGTCAACACACTGATCTGCTCAATGAGAGATTACGTTGCGCAGACCCGTGTATATTGACTCACTGCACCCTGACATTAGTGTGTACTTAGCATGGAATAGCTGCAAGCACAACTTGATAGAAGATCATCAAATACATTGTCAATTCAACTTAGCTTGTTCAGGGGCTTCTTCAAATCAGGTACATTGTGGATATAATACCCAACAATCTCCCACTATTTGAAGAAGCCTAAACCCTACAAGCTAAGGTGAATAGAACAGATGGGAATGAAAATCATAAACTAAAAATTCAGTTGAGAGTGAAATTCATTACCATTTTCCTGAGAGCATACTTAACATTGGCAGTCACCTTAGCCTTAGTCGAGAGGGCAATCTCCCCCTTTTCGTCTTCTACAAATCTGGGACTTAACTTGGAGCCAAATGCTTCCGCTCAATTCTTGCATCCGTGCTCAATCTTGAGTTCCTAGCTGATGCTCCCCCTTGATCCAAGAGCCTTGAGCCCTTAAGTCTTCAATCTTCATAGTTCAGCATACCGAGTTTAGTTTTGAAGAGACTGAACTTGGCCTCGCCTAGGGGCTTTGTGAAGATATCTACAATCTGCTTATCCGTGGGGACATAGCAAAGAGAGATATCTTTGTTTTCCACATGCTCCCAAATGAAGTGGTAGCGCACTTCAATATGCTTTGTTCTGCTGTGTGACACAGGATTGTTCGCAATTGCTATTGCACTCGAGGAGTCGCAATACATCGGAACTTCTCTGAACTGCAAGTCATTATCTTCGAGTTGATTTCTAATCCATAGAAGTTGTGCGCAACAGCTACCTGCTGAGATATACTCAGATTCAGCCGTGGAGGTTGCGACACAGTTCTGCTTTTTACTGTTCCATGAAATAAGCCTTCTTCAGAGGAGTTGGCATGTCTCGGAAGTGCTTTTCCTATCATCCCTACTTCCTGCAAAGTCAGCATCTGAAAAGCCTATCAGCTCGACATCATTATTTCTTGGGTACCACAAGCCAAGATTTGGTGTACCTTTAAGGTATCTAAGAATTCGCTTTGCAGTGATATAATGAGATTCCTTAGTGTTCACTTGATATCTGGCACAAACACATGTGGAAAATATAATATCCGGTCTACTAGCAGTAAGATAGAGCAGGGATCCAATTATTCTTCTGTATTATGTTTCATCAAAAGGTTTTCCTTTCTCATGCTTGTCCAGAGACACAATGGATCCCATTGGAGTCTTCATAGAGGTTGCATTCTCCATTCTGAATTTCTTGAGGAGTTCATTTGTGAACTTCGTCTGAGAAATGAAAATTCCATCCTCAGATTGTTTCACTTAAAGTCCCAAGAAATACTTTATCTCTCCCATGCTGCTCATTTCAAACTTTCATTGCATAAGTTTAGAAAACTTCTTGCAAAGATTGTTGTCCGTTGAGCCGAATATTATATCACCGGCATAGATTTGCACAAGCAAGATCTTGCCTTTGACTTCCCTAATAAACAATGTCTTATCTATTTTTTCTCTCGAGAACTTGTTCTCAAGAAAAAAACTAGACAGAGTCTCATACCAAGATCGAGGAGCTTGTTTTAAGCCATATAATGCTTTATTAAGAAAGTAAACATGATTAGGGAATGTTGGATTAACAAAATCTGGGGGTTGCACGACATATACTTCCCCTTTCAAATTTCCATTTAGGAACGCAGATTTCACATCCATCTGATAGACAGTGAATCAGTTGTGAGAGGCATAAGTAAGGAACAACCTGATCGCCTCAAGCCTTGCAACTGGTGCAAAGTTTTGTTCGAAGTAAAACCCCTCCTCTTGTCTGTAACCTTGAGCCACCAGTCTGGCCTTGTTCTTGATGATGACACCGTGTTCATCTAGTTTGTTTCTGAAGATCCACTTCGTGCCAATCATATTATAGTTCTTTGGTCTGGGAACAAGCGTCTAGACGTTGCATCGTTCGAATTGATGCAGTTCGTCTTGCATGTCCAATATCCATGACACATCTTTGTTCACTTCATCAAACATCTTTGACTAAACCTGTGACAGAAAACTAAGGTGCAAAATCTCATTAATTGTACCTCTCGGAGTTCTGACAACATCACGAGGATCTCCTATGATCTGATCTCTGGGATGATCCCTCACGTGTCGGAGCTTTAGGAGTCTGGCATCTTGAGCTTTGACAGCTTCTCGGGCTTCTCCTTCTTCTGGGAGATTTTCTCCATCCTGATCGTCAACATCTCCAGTTGGCATTGAGGTGGAAACCTTGATGTACTTGGGAGTTGTACCTTTTGCAGTCTCATCGAGACTTAGCTGTTCAAGCCTTGCACCTGCTTCTTCAAGAATGCTACTGGAAGAGTTACTATGAAGCAAGCTTCCTTCATCAAAAACAACATTAATGGACTCCTCTACCACTAGGGTTTTCTTATTGAAGACCCTATATGCCCGACTATGGCTACTATAGCCCATGAAGATGCCTTCGAAGCATTTTTCTCCGAATTTAGTACGTGGGTACTTCCCATTATTGAGTACATAGCATCTGCAGCCAAAAATCCTTAAATATGACATGGTCGGTTTCCTGCCTTTCAGTAGCTCATAAGGCGTCTTACGATGATTTTGTTGATCAATGCCCGGTTCTGCACATGATAAGCCATATTGACAGCCTCTGCCCAGAAGTACTCTTAAAGAAAAGCGTCATTCAACATTGTCGTACATGCTTCAATGAGCATTCTATTTCTCCTCTCCGCAACTCCGTTTTGCTGAGGAGTACGCGGGGAGGAAAACTCATTAAAGATACCATGTTCTTCACAGAATTCTGTCATTGTACCAGACTCGAATTCTGTTCCATGGTCACTTCTGATTTTTACCACGGAGCAGTTAAGTTCGTTCTGAATCTATTTGATAAAATTAGTGAGGATGTCAAACGTATCTGACTTTCGTTTCAAGAAGAACACCAACGTAAACCGAGAGTGATCATCAATAATCACTAGTGTATACGATTTGCCTCCTAAGCTATGAACTTGCACTCGACCAAACAAGTCCATATGCAGAAGATAAAGACATCTGGAGGAGTCTTTGTCTACAATGCCCTTAAAGGTAGCCCGAGTCAGTTTGCCCTTCTGGCATGCAGGACAGGGGCTATCTTTGATGCACTTAATAGTAGGGGAATCCCTTACTAAATTCTTGGAAAATAACATATTAATAGTCTTGAAATTAATATGTGCTAATCTCTTTTGCCATTGCTCACAAATAGATGCACTGCCTTTTGCTACTAGGCACACAGGGGTAGAAGAGTCTAAGATAAGAAAATCTAAGAAAAAGATATTTCTGTTCCTAATGCAAGTTAATACCATCTCCGAAGAGGCACACGATATTATCAAGCACTTATCCTTGCAGAACTTAACGTCGTATCCTTTATCACACAACTTGCTAACACTGATCAGGTTATGGTTTAACCCTTCAACATAGGCCACGTCAGGGATAGAGAATACACTGTTGGAAATCATACCATAACCCCGGCTGACTCCTCGATCAGATCCTCCAAAGATGACTTTGGGTCTATTTTCGACTGGGGAGTAATCACGCAATAGGCTTCTTGTCCCATTCATATACCGGGAATATCCACTGTCCAAGTACCAGATTGGCGTTTTGGTGCCTTTGGACATACCTACAAAAAAGAATTAGTTTCCCTTAGGAACCCAATCGAACTTGGGTCCTAGATTCCTTGTTAGCACACTCCCCCTCATATGGTTAACCCTACGAGTGGTCGGCCTCGCATTGCTAACATTAGGAGTCTCGTTGAATCTTGGATTAAACCAGCAATCCACGACAAAGTGACCAACTTTGCCACAGCACCAACAGTTAAACCTGTTGTACCACTTCCTAGGCTCCAGCTTCACCCTTGGTACGGTTGGTCCAGCCGGGGCCTTGGATCTGGAGGTGGAGGCATCATGATGACAAAAGTCACATGATTTCTTCACTTCCTTTTCCTTTAGTATAACAGGCTTGGCTTTTGGTGCCTGCTTCCTATTATTGCAGCTAGAGAAGTGGCCATAATTCTCCACTTAGATTTCCTCATAAGGTGCCTTGAAGACACTCTCGCTGTAGCTTCAAGGGAAGGTCCAACCATCATACCGGCTCTTTGGCTTTTCAACCGAGGGCTGGAAGAAGTGGCCATATGTTGACTCAAAGTCTTTCTCATGACAAGGAAAGCCAGGCTTTTTGAATTAGACAGGATCGAGTTGGGCCTTTCCCTTTTCTGCAGCAGAGGCCTTCTTGGCAGCCTTATTTTTCTTCTATTTTCTATTTCTCCTGGATGATTTACCAGGCACACCCACATGCCCTAAGCCAGCCCCTTTAGCCTGAGCAGAGAATTCATCAACCAAAGGAAGAACGATCCTGGGCATAGAGAAGCTTTTTACAATCTTCCTTTCTGCCGCAAGATGTTCTTCCAACTTTTTCATTTCTTCCTGTTTTTGGTCAAGGATCCTTAGAGACTCCGAGTGCTTAGAAGTCAGGTCGAGGTGTTACTGTCGGAGAGAAATCAAGCTAGTGATCTCTTCTCTTAAAGACACACCCTCAGCCTTAAGGAATTTGACTTCCTTTTTATGAGCCCTCTATCTCTTGCGATATTCCTCAAAGGTATTAAGCAGAAGCTCATACTTTTCGAGGAGCTCAGCTTCACGAGCAGATGGGCTGTCCTCGAGATCATCAGGAGACTCAGAGTCAGAGTCAGAGAGGGGGGTACGATCTTTTACCTTTCCAGTAAATGGGGGGCAGTCTCCTTCTGAGTCGGAGCGACCCATTAGCCCAATGGAGGCTTCCTCATCATCACTGGAGTCTGAAGAATCAGATTCACTCAGTGTCTTTGGTTTTTTAGCAAAGTAGCTCCTCTCCTTCTTCTTATCTCTAGAGGACCTGTGCTCCTCTCCCTTCCCCTTGTCTCTCTTGCTTTGGTGGCAGTCAGCAACGACGTGGCCTGACTTATTGCATCCAAAGAAAATGATGTCAAAAGAGCGATGTTTGTTCTGTTTGGATTCATACCTGTCAGAAGAGTAGTTCTTCTTCTGATGTCTGGAGGAGGAGTCGTCTCTCTTTCATTGATTCCTGAACTTGAGGAACTTTTTGAACTCTCGAGTGATGAGGGAGAGTTCTTCTTCAGATAGCTCTGAGCCGGAAGAGCATGGCTCAGAGTCTTCTTCCTCATCCTTTTTCCAAGAGAGGGACGAGGCTGCACCATTGCCTTTCCATGAGTGATTTGCTTTCAGGGCTACAGTCTTTTCTTTGGCAGCAGCTTTATCGGCTTCTTCTTCAGCTTTTCTGGTGTTCAGCTGAAGCTCATAGGACATAAGCTTCCCAAAAAAAATCTGGGGATCAGTTTCTACCAGCTTGCCAAATTCTCTGATGGCGCAGATCTTTGGTGTCCCATTTCTTAGTAAGGGATCTAAGGAATTTGTCATTTAGTTCACCATCGGTGAATACTCTGCCATAACCCTTCAGGGCATTGACGATCTTTCGGAAGTTATCGAAAGTCACTCTGATTTCTTCCTTGGGGCCTTTCCTGAAGGCCTCATACTTCTGGTTCAGAAGGGATCTTCGATCATCCCTTACTTCATCTGTTCCCTCCATCAGAATGATCATGCAGTGCCATATGTCCTTGGCAGTCCTGCAGTTGCTGAAGTTCTGCATCATGGAGTCATCGACGGTGCTGACAAGAATGTTCTGAGCCTTCTGGTCTTGACTGACTAGCACCATCTCATCCTTATCCATTTTGGAGAGCTTCCTCGGCACCATCTTGGTCGGATCAATGGTGGAGGCCTTAATGGGGATATAAGGTCCCTCCTCCACTACCATGAAGAGTCTAGGGTCGACTGTTTCCATGTAGAACCCGATCCTTTCCTTCCAGATTGGAAAGTTCAGCTTGGTGCATACTGGGATATTTCCTGAATACTTGAGTCCGTCCATTCCTGAGATCTTCTTTCCTCTTGACACTAGACACGGGATCTTACTCAAGGTGTTAACCTTATTGACGAGTAACCTCCCTATGATATAACTTGAAATTATCTAGTGTCGACTAAGTCCACCTATGGGGGGGAATAGATGTCGTGCAGTCTTTTGCGAAATTAACTTTACCTGCACAATTAAACAAACACAGCACAGAAAACACACAATAAATTATAGTGGTTCCCCGATTTGGGTACGTCCACTTTCCCCCTTCGACCTATCTCCCACCAAGGGACGACTCGGTCACTTCTCCAACCGGATTGAAATCCAATCCTCACACTACGGAAGGAACCCTTCCAACCAAATGAGTCACTACTCCTCCACCACGAGTTGTACCCAACCCTTACAACTAGGAATAAAAATTCGTTTACAACAAATCAAAAATTGAATGTAAGAAAATACAAATAAGGCTTTTGGAGAATCCGATGTCCTTCTTCATTCGTTGAAGCTTTCTTGGAAGTAACGAAGAATCCACGAACGGAGTTCTCTCTTGGAGAGGATCTTGTCAAGATCAGCGGCGGCAAGTGATTGCGGCTGCGATGCTTTGTAGATCCAAACTTCTTGACGAAGCAAGCAAGGTCTACAAACGATCTCAGTCGGATCAGTCGTCTCAATAGATTCAGAATGAATAACAAACCTCATTCAACGAATCGAGAGACAATCTATCTCAAGAGAGATGCATGAGACACACTGCTAGCCTCGGTACTTTCGTCGGAAGATCAAAGAAGCTCTGAGATCTGCAGCGGCGACGAGCTTGCGAGCGGCGACAGTGATCGGCGATTTTCTGCGATCTGCAAGGGCACGACGTCGGCTTTTTGATTTTGCGTGAATGAGTTTTTGTAAAGGTTCAAAATTCACACGTATATATACCCGAGCCAACCCTAAAAGACCGTTTTGGGACCCACAATAAGAAACCCTAGCCCCGGCCGAAACAGTGCACGGTCTCTTGGTTCGGTCCAGCGAACAGGCGAAAATTTCCTAAGGCAAAATCGGCGAGAATCGTTGGTGATTCCCGTCGAAATTGGAGGGAATCACTCACGATTCCCGTCTATTCTGCCTTAGCCGAATTCCAATTGGAAACCTTGTCAGCCGTTGGGAATCGGCGGGAATGCAAACTGATTCTCGTCGATTCGGCGGGAATCACAACGATTCCCGTCGAAGTCGGCAAGAATCACTTGGTGTTTCCCGTCGATTCTTCCTTAGCAAAATTCCTGTAGGAAAACAGTCATCCGGAAGAGGTCGGCGAGAATGTAGACTGATTCCTGTCGAATCGGCGAGAATCACAAGTGACTCCCGTCGAAGTCGGCGGGAATGACTTAGTGATTCCCGTCGATTTTAACTTAGACGATTTTTCTCTTCCTTCCTATGAACTTGGTCTTTGACCCATCTTTGCTCCTCTTCTGCTCTTGATCTATCTCGACCCTGTACTTGAAAATAAGTACACTCCAATAGAGAGAGCACACGTGAGTTAACACACTGATCTGCTCAACGAGGGATTACGTTGCGCAGACCCGTGTATATTGACCCACTGCACCCTTACATTGGTGTGTACTTAGCATGGAATAGCTGCAAGCACATCTTGATAGAAGATCGTCAAATACATTGTCAATTCAACTTAGCTTGTTTAGGGGCTTCTTCAAATCAGGTACATTGTGGATACAAACCCAACAAGTGCCCATACAAACTTATACGATAAGGATTTTGTGTATGTAATATAATGCAATGTTATGAATGAAATGTGATAACTCACCCATGCACACGGACACACACACACACTGCTATGTCAACACAGACTTGTAGTTCCAACTTTTTGAGAAGGTAGCTAACCTCTCAGGCGCCATCCATCGTGGCCAGACGGTGAAAGTGGAACGGGATTTTCCACTACTGATCCTAGGCCTCTGTATGCCTCGATGCTAAGAACTCAACAACGGAGCTCACATGCATACTACGGCTTAGAGGGGTCTCGGGTAGATGTGCACCAAGAACACATCTCAAACTGTACTATCTTTGTGGCACAGAAGGATCCTATGGGAGCGTATCACCATATTACCAAGCCCAACTGTCCACTTTGCACGAAAAGAGCCCTGGGATTGAGCACTGAGGACCATGCCAAACCGCCCAAAAACTATCTGTCAAGTCCTTTCAGTATGACGAATGGCGAGCCCGTAGATCTGCTATACTATCTATAACGCAGGATTAGGACACTGCGTGATATCTCACACCGCATGCAATTTCACATGGCCTTTCCATCAACCATCCAAGAGCTCCACAATGAGTTTCTTTACATCATTCAAATCTTACGCTCAACAGCACGGAAGGGCTCCACACCACTTCCCTTATCAACATGTACTTCAAGTGCAGCAAACACATATGCAATTCCAACCCTTCCATACCACACAAGGGTTCATCATTTACACAGGTAAAAAGCCTCCTATACGACATAACAGTCCCTCACTGCTATTGGCAGGGAGACTCAACTCTAAGAAGTGGACTACTTTACACCTTCCATTTTTTATCACATCTCATGACCATGCATTAACCTCATCAAATTCCTTTTCAAATTATCAAGCATTCACCAACAAGTATGCTCCCTTATAATAATAACAATGACATAATGATATACGCATATTTGTCAAACATGATAACATAGTTATAGGTTTATCATTCAATTATCGAGCATCACATCATCTTCCAAAACCTATTTCATTCTCTTGATTAAAATCATGCACATCCCAACCAGATTACACAAGAATAGCATTGTATAACCAAATCATATTAATTCATTTGTTCACTAACTTACCCAAACCATTTGATTATCAAACTCCGTCAAACCGCTTGTACAATCATGTTTCACAAAACCATTTGTTACTTAAGGATTTAAAAACCAAATCCAATTAACCATTTGTTTACCATGATCACCAACAATAAGTTCGCAAAGACCTCATCATCTTCCTGTTAAAACCTTCTACCGAGCCCAGCTCTAATTATACACTAACAAAAAAATAGTGTGCAGTTAAGTGGTGTTGTACAACAACTTCTACTGGACTTTCCCGAGGCTACAAAATTCATATAAAAATGCGTAACAACCCGTTTGAAAGGTCTTTCAAAGAGCTACGACTTTCATGTTTAGTGAAAAACCAAGATATGGACGTATCACACTTGAAAATGGCCTTGAAGTTTGCTGCGCACAGAAAATATATTATTGGATGCTACTTAAAGCAAGATGATTGACATCAGTTCATCTTATTCCTTAGATATTTCTTCAGAACCAAATACAACACTTCCTCCTCCCTTATTCAACCTCAATAGACCATTTCTTCTTCACGAAACCATGTCCATCGTCTTCACCACAAAGAGAGGAAGGGTTGAATAACACTAATCTCCAGGACAAAGCTCTAGCATGGTCTCTTCCTAGGAAATCTTCATCTCGCACATTCCACTCTTTTGACTCGACATCTCTAGTATAAATATTAATTAGAGATCTAGCACTAAGGGAGAGGGTAGTAAGCATGCCTCGTTTCTGACCATGGATCTCATTATCCTCCTAGGAGGAATCTACTTCCACATTAAAATTGATCTCCATGGAAAAAGGAGAAGTATGTCCTCTAGAAAATCTGACTCCGGCGATCTCCTTCTTCATCGGTTTGACAAGTAACGACTCGGCAAGGAGAAATTAGCGTGACGGATAGGGTTCGTCTCTTCCTTTTTATAAGAGGAATTAGGATTAACCGCTTTGCCACGTGTCGGGCTAACAATGGACCCCCCCCCATTATTATTTAACATTAAGTCCTACTGAATGGACTGGAACAAGGAACCAACCCACACTCATCCCTAGATCCGGTTCAGCCCGTAGGTACAAGATAGTGAATTCCTCCTTAGCCGCAAAATGCACCAAGTCAAATTCGTCAAGTATCCTCCTTCATACTCGACGAATCGTCGAATGTATCAGTGTATTCTCGACAAAAACTTCACTTATTTCGCCGAATTTTCAAAGTGATCCTCGAAGAATTCATCGTATATCCTTGGCGATATCTGACGAATTTCTATTTAGACGAATCTTCCAAGTTTTATCCTGCCGAATTCTTCTCAGCCATATTCGAAGGATTCGTCGAATAACATTGACGATATTCGAAGAATTTAACTTAGACATTTTCCCCAATCAAGCGTCGAGTATCACCCAGCAGTACTCGACAAATAGTACTTGTCATCTATGAACTACCCAATCATACTCAACAAATTCGTCGGATATCCTTGACGATATCCGACAAATTTCCCTTGATCGTTTTTATCTTAAGTCCCCTCCCCCTTTATTCGATGAGTATCACTCAACCCTAGCCCTCCAGCCAATGCACTCGGCACCTATTGCCAGTGCACCCCAAGCCTGATTCAACTCTCCAGACTAAAAACACGTGCGAGGGGTCTAGTGCGAAATAGGATGTTACAAATCCTATAAAAAAAATAAAAGATTTTGTCCCCGAAATAAGGCTAAGGCCGTGGGGGAGATAAAGCATGAAAATATAATGTGCATAAATTTTATCTTATGAAAATTAACTCCGGGTAGCACTTCCGAATCAGGTCCATCGGCTCCCATGTGTATTCCTCTTTCTCTTGATTAGACCACAAGACCTTCACCAAATGAACACTCTTCCGATGCAAGTTGCATGTCTCAGTGTCCACTATATGTGTCAGCTCTAGTCAAACAGATCTATCAGTTTCCACTAATCCATCTATGGTGTAAACAAGTTGATCGGGCCATAATAGTGCCTTTCAAAGCGACGACACATGGAAGACGTCGTGCAAATTTTCCAGCTCTGGTGGTAACTCCAACCGATAGGCCAGGGGGCCAATTTTTTCAAATATAACATAGGGCCCCACATATCTCGGGCTGAGCTTCTTCATACCACGCACTGGTGATACTCCATGCATCAGCCTGATCTTCAAGATTACTTTGTCACCTACTTGAAATTCACCATCCGATGTTTCTTATTATAGTATTTTGCCTTCAGACTTTGAGCTTCCAACTTGTGCCCTCATATTAGTCTAACCATCACATCAGTGTCATCAATATACTCTATCCCCAAAATCTTTGGGTCTTCATCCTGCAACCATGACAATAGAGTTCTATAACTCCTCCTATAAAGTGCTTCGTCTGATGCCATCCCGATGCCATCTTGATGACTGTTATTGTTTGAAAATTCTACTAGTGGCAAGAGCCTTTCCCACGACTCCCCTCTATCCAATACACACACTCTTAGCAGATTTTCCATTATTATGATGGTCCTCGCAGACTGACTGTACGTTTTAGGATGAAAGGCCGTACTAAAGGTAAGGCGGGAACCCAACTATGCTTGAACTATCTTCCATTCCTTGGAGGTGAAGCGACCATCACGTTTGGAGACTATCTTCATAGGCAGGCCTTGGTAACATACAAACTGCTCCACAAAGAGATGCACTAAAACATCAACATGCGACTTATTCTTCATTGGTATGAATATGGAAACCTTCGTGAAGCGATCTACAATTACTCAAACTGAATCATTCCCAGAGTGCGAGCGAGGCAACCCGTGAACAAAGTCATTGAGATATCTTCGAACTTCCACTCGGGGATGGGCAATGACTGTAATAGTCCTCCAGGGCTATTGCATTCCACCTTCACCTTATGACAAGCCTCACAGTGTGTAACATATTACTTAACATCAATCTTCATTCTCAGCCAGAACATGGTATTTCGTAGGTCACTATACATCTTGGAAATCCCGGGATACACCGAATTCTTGGAATAATGTGCCTCTCACAAGATGTCTTCCCGGATTCCACCTCCCTTGGGAATGTAGAGCCTGCCACAGAAATGAACGATACCATCCTTCATTGTATACTCTTCTATAGATCCATCCTCAATAGTTAGCTTTAATCACCAGGGCCGGAGCAGCATCCTTCCCTTACTCTAGTGATCTCCATCTCCTCGAGTACTCGAGCAAATTCCATACTCATCAACCGAGATTCTGGGCTTGACTCTGGTACTTTTCTGCTCAATGCATCTGCTACGGAGTTTGCTTTTTTGGGTGGTAGTTCAATGTAAACTCATAATCACACAAGAATTCTAGCCATCGCCACTGTCTCCAATTCAACTCCATTTGGGTATGAACATACTTCAAATTTTTGTGATCCGAAAAGATCTCGTAGTGGATGCCATATAAATAGTGCCTCCAAACATATAGGTGAACACAACTGCTCACAACTCTAAATAATGAACCAGATAATTAACTTCATGCTTATTCAACTTTCTTGAAGCGTAGGCGATCACATGCCTGTGCTGCATCAACACTGCTCCCATCCCTTGATAGGATGCATCATTGTAAAATTGAAATCTTTCTTTCCGTAATGGAAGAGCTAGGATGGGTGCGGTGGTTAGTCTATCTTTAAGCTCTTGAAATGCAGCTTCACACCGGGGTGTCCATTCATATGGCCCACCATTCTTTGTAAAAGTAGTGAGGGGAAGGGCTATTATCGAGAATCCATTCCCTAACTTGCCATAATATCAAGCAAGTCCAAGGAAGCTTTGTACATCGGTCGCTAACTTCAAAGGAGACCATTCCATCACGACACGTACCTTGGCCGGTTCTACGACTAGTCCAGGTCCAATAATCACATGGACCAAGATGACAACTTCTCGGAGCAAAAATTCGCACTTGATGAACTTAACAATAGGGCATTCTCTTTTAACTACTTCAAAACCAAGGCCAAGTGCTCAGCATTCTCCCCTTCTGTCTTCGAATAGACCAAAATATCATCAATGAAGATGATGAAGAAGATATCTAAGTACGGCTCGAACACCCAGTTCATCAAACTCATGAACGCGGAAGGGGCATTCGTGAGCCCGAATGACATCACTATGAATTCATATATGGCGTACCTCGAGCTAAATTATGTTTTATGAATATCCTCCTCTTGTATCCTAAATTGGAAATACCCTAAGTATAGATCCAGTTTTAAAAAACCAATGCACTCCCACTAATTGATCGAACAGCTCGTTGATCTGGGGTAGGGGATATGTGTTCTGCATCGTTAATCGATTGAGTTCCCGGTAGTCTATGCACAATCTTAATGTTCCATCCTTCTTCTTAAAGAATAGAATAGGGTCTCCCCAAGGAGAGTAACTTGGACGAACAAACCCTGACTCAACTAATTCTTGCAACTAAACTCTAAACTCGGCGAGTTACTTTGGGGCTATTCTGTATGGGGTCTGAGAGACAGGTTTGGCACCCGGTACTAATTTAATCTGAAAGCCCACCTCTTTATGTGGGGGTAATCCTGGCAATTTCTCGGGAAATATCTCAGGGAGTCATACACATCTTTCACGCTTGACGCCATTTCATTTAATTCAAAACATATCATATATACTTCTTCCCTCCAAAATGGACCTCAAGGGCCTGAATTGTTGACAATAACATACGGGGTGAAAATTTGATACCTTGGAAAATTACCTTCGAATCTTTGTGCTTCAGGGTGATTTGCTTCACCGCACAATTTATCTTGGCGTGGTGCCAATCCAACAACGACATTCCCAGAATTTGATCAAATTCTTGGATTCTCAATACCGTCATAGGGGTTTAATAAGGTTTTCCTTCAATGTATTCTACCAAGTCTCACTTGGCGGATGACGTAATCTCGGAGCCATCTAGAAGGCATACTCTCCGTATGAAACCGGTGAAGTATTGCACTCCTTCTAGTTTATTTACAAAGTTTGTCGAAACAAACGAGTTGGTGGAACCGTTATCAAATAGAGTATAAGGTTGTTCCCCACTAACCATCACCGTGCCTAAGTATCAATTAACCAGACTCATGCTGGATTCCTAACACTACTTAGGAAATTAAAGAGAAATTCTTCTAATATATTAACCAAATCACGACATACCTGTGATCATGTCATGAGGATTCTTCTCCTACGCCATATCCATCTCAAACTTCTGCTCTCGAGCAGGTCCCAGATTCCTTCCTCGTGGTCCTCCTCCTCGACCACGCGCGTGTCCTTGTCTTCATGCAGCTGTTAGAGGAAGAGCAGGGGGTAGATCTCCAACTAGTTATGGGCAATAGCCCCGGATGTGGACCGACTGATTGCACTAGAAGAAAACTCGCACATGTTGCTCCCTAGGCTGCAGGTAAGTTGTTGCGGTGGAGGTAGTGTTGGCTGTGGGTCAGACGCTCGATTTTAAAATTCTGACGGAAGAGACCTCTGCCTAAATTATTTCCTCATCCTCTATTGTCCTGACTCCTTCTATAACTGGGTCCTCTTCTATTATTCCCTCGACTGGTATCTTACCACTTCATAAGTGATACGCCTCCAGCCTTTTCACCATATTAATGATCTCAGCCAAACTCGAGTGCACTATAAACAAAAGGGCTTGCCTTAGGGGATCTTGGAAGCCTTTGTAGAACTTCTTTGCATAGCCTCGGTCATCCAACTCATAGGAGTCAGCATATCTAGTGAGATTCTGAAACTCCCGCTGATATTTTGTAAATGACTTGGATCCCTTTTTCAGCAGCAGGAATCTTTCTTCAAGTTTATCTCGAGCAGTCGAGGGGATGAAGTGCTCCAAGAAAACTCCCGAAAATGCATTCCAACTAATCTCCGTGTATACTCATCCCAAGAAGGTGGAACCCATGAGGGACTTCCACCACCTCTTCACATGCAGTTCCAAGAGTGACACTGTTATGGTTCCAACCATATTGGCTGGACATCTTATTCCTATCATTATCTCTTGCACAATATCGAGCCATTCTTTAGTACGGACCGCCGAATCCGTCCCAAAATAAGCAGGCAGGGAGAGATCTTGAAAGTTGCTCAACCAGTTGGAGTCCGGGGTTTATTACTGCACAGGGGCCTGTTGAGACCTAAAGGTATATAAGATCAATGTAAGTGTCTGTCCCAACTCACAATATTGGAACTGGGTAGGGACAGAAGGGGCAGGAGTGCCCGCTACTGGCTCTACACGTGCAAGAATCTACACATAAAGGTACAAATCTAAAGTCAGGTTGGCTAAATGTAGGGTAACGACTGGACATACTTAGTTTTAATTACACATGGGCACACCATTGCTTCCACTATGTATGTTTATCCGCAAATTGAACAATTAAACAGGGGTGGCACCACTGTTCCATGGCTTCTTTAGTTGATGATAGTTGCAATACCATTTATAAGACCCCCTCCCAGAACAGAAGACATGGCTGAGGGAAGTCTTATGCCCAGAAAATCTGCCTTACGGTAACGCCAACACACTGGTCTACCGATACTACAAGATGCCTATCCTGCCGGCTAAACCAATATCATCCATGCCAACCAAACATAAATAACAAAAAGAAGTCAAAATCCACATAAGTAATAAGTCCACAAATACATCAATAATAAGAAGCATCAACAGGCTTCTATAATATCAGAGTATGTAAAAATTTGCCGAAAGGGCCACAATTAGAATCTCTCGAAAACTCACATCAGTAACTGAAAGTGAGGGTAAGATCTATCGTCACTCTAGAGGGGGGGGGGGGTGAATAGAGTATTTTAAAATAATTTACAATTAAAACTGTAAAGCAGTGGAAGACTTAATTTACTTATATGTGTAATGTGCTAGTAGAAAAGTAAACACTAAAGCAGTAAGAAAACAAAAACACATAGCACACAGCAAAGCAAAAAGCACAGCAAGCCAGATGACACAAGGAGCTATAGTGGTTCCCCAACAACCTGGGTACATCCACTCTTCTACCACCCTAGATAGGAATCCACTGCAGGAATAGTTGATCAGGTGTCCTGGGCACCAATGAGCTTTTGATAAGGTGCTCAAAAACCAAAACTAGATTTTTTGATAAGGTGTCTTGCCACCACTAAGTTTTGACAAGGTCTCAGACACCAGCCACAAAACTTTTGAAGGGAGTTTTGAGAAACCCTTTTGCAAGAGAGAAAGGAAAATGAAAATATGTTGAGTTGTTCTTCTCTGTCAACAATCTGAGAGAAGACAAGTGGAAGATGTTTTCAAAGCTCCCCCTGAGATCTGTAAGGGTTCAGGAAGATTAGCTTTGCTTTGGGTGAAAATCCTTCAGTTGCTTCAGATCTCCAGCAATAGATGATTTCAGCAGATGCTGAAATATGTGATGTCTTGAGTCCTTGATAATGAAGCTTTTGAACACTTGAAGCTTGAAGGAGTAGAAAGGGAGATGATCTCCTTCACAATGATGTTCCCTGTATTCTTGAAGAATTCTGACTCAGTAATTCTGTAAGCTTTTGTCTACTAAGTCTATTCTCAGAAGATGAATTCTAGATGATTGAATTTCTTGTTCTCTCTTCTGTATATGTTTTTCAAATCTTGTCTGTGCTGTCTATTCAGAATAAATCTCTAGGTAGTATATCGGATCCTGACTTTAGATGGTCGTTATTCTGTCATAAATGACTTCCATAATTGACAACTGTCTTTGGGGAAAGTCCTAAGTAACATTCCAAATATTCTTCCTTGAAACTTGCACCAGATTGCTTGAAACGGCTACATAATCCTTTGTCATAAATGTTGAAAATAAATCTGAATGAATTCCATAACCGTCCTTAATTTGAATCCTGAAAACGTCGACCTCTAAGAAAAATCGTCGACCTGAGCTCAGCTATCGTCGACCTGAGCTCAGAGATTGGATTTATACTAGAGATAGAAAACATCGACCTGAGCTCTACGATCGTCAACCTGAGCTCAGCGACTAGGAAAATAACTAGAGATAGAGCGTCGATCTGAGCTCGAAGATCGTCGACCTGAGTTCGACGCCTTATGGAACTGAGCTCAGAGATCGTCGACCTGAGTTCGACATTTCGTCGACCTGAGCTCGCCGAGAGTTGTCTTTGTCTCATCACTTGAATCCTGATCTTTATAGGGTCTGGAGGGCAGCTTTCAAAACTAAGTACTAACCCTAAGACGCATTCTAATTGACCTATCAGACTATACAGCAAGGTCAAAATAAAATCCTAATCATATAGTGATCCTTACCCAAATTAGTAATAGGGTGTTCCAACAATCTCCCCTTATTTGGGTTAGGATTACTATTTACATGACAAAATATAAAATAACAAGCATACATCAGGATTAAAGAAAACAAAACAGAAACAACAATGCAGATAACATATGTTGAGCATTGTAGAAACACATCAAGAGTCACAGAATCAGTCAGAAGATAAATATGAGTATCAGCTTACACAAGTTACTCATTGCCCTTCTTGAATAAGATTTCTCTGTTAGGATTTAGGGCTTCTTTCTTGGATCTTCTATCATCTTTTGCACCTAAGGAGGTTTGAGATCTTGGCCTTGGAACTATAGCCTCAGGATGTAGCTTCATATAGTCTTCTGGATTAAAGAATTTCTTTGAAGCATATCTCTCTAATTCTTTCTTTCTATGTTTTGACAAAGTTGTGATGTTGGAATAATCTCTGCCTTGCTCTTTAGCCTTCTTAATCTGATCCAATGCCGCAAACTCTTTCATTCTAGCGTTCTAAGATAAAGGGTTGTTCTCAGGGTCCTCAAAAGGAACTGGGTGTTCATATCTGTTGATTGACTCTTAATCAGTTTGAGGAGCCCTGGTGACAACTGTATCTCTTAGCTTATATGGGAAAGGACCTGATGTAGAGTCAGTGGGGCCTTGTCCTTCCCGTTGTTGACTTGAGTATGTTCTGTAATCTCTTTGCCTTCCTCTATGCTGACCTCTTCTAGACTGATAACTTTTTAGATGTTGTCCTCTGGGTTGATATCTCTGTGAAGGTTGAGAGGAGCTATGCTTTATAGCAGATGATTGAAAAGCTGAGCCTCCACCAGATCCTGAATCTGGAGGATGAAATTGAGATGATCCTTTTTCATACTTGTCAAGATTTTCTTTTTCCTCATGGCTTTAAGATGGTTCTTAGATTATTGCATCCATGGTTCAGTGATTTGGCAGTCATGCAGAATATAATAGGGTATATCATTATCATATTTTAATTTTGCAGGAGGTACTTTCATCATAGCCTTACTTCTTGCTTTCCTTTTCATGGCAATGGTGCCAGAAGAATCATCAGAGTCAGTGTTGAATTGATCACTATCTGAACTCTGGGGTCTGTCATATAAATCATCAATACTTTTGATATACACTTCTCTTTGTTTTGACTTCTCAGTAGACAAAACAGGAGCAGTAGCAGGAGCAAAAACTATTGGAGTAGCAGCAGGAGCAGAGACTATTAGAGTAGCAGCAAAAGCAGAGACAGGAACTTCAGAAACAACAGGTTCTTCTAAGTAAACATCAAGTTCATCAGCAACAGCAGCATCAACAGGATCAACAGGCAACATATCAATATCAGCAGATTCAACAACTTCAACACCAGCAGCAACAGAAACAATAACTTCTTCAGCCTCAATAGAACTAATATAAGAAGTAATTAAGCTAGGATCACAGACAGCAAGAGGCAGAATGGCCTTAGTCAGATCTTCAACTTCATGAGCTGGTGAATAGCTGAAGTGAAGAGAATCAAAAACTGAAAACAGTGACCTGAGGTCCCTTATTAGAACTGGTGCTTGGGCTGGAACTAAAGCAGCAGCAGTAATTTCTGGCAGCAATTTCTCCGAAACAGCAGGCACTACCACAACTTCATAGGGCATCTCCCTCTGCCTTGATTCAGTGAGAATAGTATCAAGGCACCCAAGAGAATGGATTGCCTGAGGAGTAGATAGAGAGGAGAGCCTGTCAGATAAATCCTTGATGGACTGCAGGAGTGGAGCCTTGGAGGTCTCGAGCAGGGCTACTAGCTTGGGAGCCAGTATCCCATAGAGCTTATCTGCCAGTACTGAGAGATCCATTTACTCAAGTGGAACTTGAGTAGAGTTGAGGAAGAAATGACTGCGGCTGGTGATGGATGGGCTGCAGGATGAGTGGGTGGGGATGGTAGGATGTTGGGTTGAGAGATTGGGATGATGGAGATAGAGGTTATGGGTGTGGAGATGGATGGAGTGAAGGATGGTTGGGTGAGAATCTCATGGAGTAATTGTTTGCATGAGGAAGTGGAGGGAAGCTCAGTAGGTGAGGAGGGGGAATCATCCATGAAGGAATCTTCCATGATGTTGAAAGATGGAATGTCAAGAGGTGGATAATAATGAAGTGGATGGAATTGTTATTCTGTGGTGGATGGAGGAGGTGAAGGAATGAAAGGAGGAGTTGAAATTGTAATGGGGGAGGAGATTGATGTGGAGATGGTTGAGGTGGAGATGGAGGTAGAGATGATTATAGTGGATGAGGGAATGGTTGAGGGAAGAGCTGGAGAAGGTTGAGAAGAGGAGGAGGCAGGCAATGCTTCAATGAGGGCAGGGGCCTGAGGTGAAGAGACTGCAGCAGTCTTTGTGCCCTAAGCAGTAGTAGTCCTGGTTGGCTTGACTATCTGCCTATCCTATTTCCCAAACATGGCATAGGTCAGCCTCTTTGATGCATTGATGTGCATCCCACTTGATACCAGCAGTTCAGGGCACCTGGAGTGCAAGAATAACCCTATTATCCTCCTAAAGTTTACCAAACTTTTGTTCACTTTCTTCTTAATCAAGTCAAAGAAGAGCTCTCCCCAGTTCAAATGTTTCTTATCCAAAAGTGCTCCCATCAAGCAGAACTGATACCTTGAGATGGTATCATGTGCTGAGTGCTTTGACAACAACACTTTCCCCACAACATCGGCGAGAAATCTATATTCAATAGATAAGTTCTTTTTCAACATCTTGCTAGGGTTAGTGGCAGAATGTTCCATTCTATCTATCTTATTCACAGATTCTTCTGCAGATAACTCAATGGAATCATTTCCAGAACTCAATTGAAACACATTCAGTTAGAAGAGCAGGTGTTAAAGATACCTGAGTCCCGGCTATAGTACCAACCAATGTATTCTGATCCAAATTGTTCGATGTATATACCCATTCTTTAATTTCATCGGCTGCAATCTTCATCATGGTTGTCATTATTTGCACTAGCTGTTGTTCTTTGAATAGGTCCAGAATGTCTTTGAAGATTTGATCGCTTCCATCAAAGGAGTCCATGTCAATATCAAACCCTGTGTCAAACTTCATCTTGGCAAGAGCGACAACAGACACAGCCATTATGTACCTGCAAAGATGAACAAACATGACCAAGTGCAGTAGAGTTTGGAGGGAAAGAAAAAGTTTGCAGAGAGTATGAAAGCGCAAAAAAAGAACGACGCCCGAAAGAATGATTTTATATTAGGTTTTGACGCCGGAAAGGAAAGATCGTTGAACTCCGTTCGACGATCTGGGCTTCTAATGGAATCTGATGAGTCTTCAATAACGTCGATCTCCGTTCGACGATACTGGAGAACATCTGTAACGACCCTAGCCGATCCAACGTGGCAGTGCCACGGCTCCGCTCTAGGCGTCGCTACCGGGATGCAGCCCAAGCACCCCAACCCCTCTCCCTCCACAGGCGGGTTGTTGGTGGCCACAGCCTCCCTTTGATGAGCGTACTCGACAGTTAAGTTGGGCTGTACGGGGGCTTCCCAGGAGGTCACCCATCCCAGTACTACTCTCGCCCAAGCACGCTTAACTATGGAGTTCTTTCAACCTTCATCACCAATTGAGCTTTGAAAGAACTCCATAGTTAAGCGTGCTTGGGCGAGAGTAGTACTGGGATGGGTGACCTCCTGGGAAGTCCCCGTACGGCCCAACTTAACTGTCGAGTTCGCTCATCAAAGGGAGGCTGTGGCCACCAACAACCCGCCTGTGGAGGGAGAGGGGTTGGGGTGCTTGGGCTGCAGCCCGGTAGCGATGCCTAGAGCGGAGCCGTGGCACTGCCACGTTGGATCGGCTAGGGTCGTTACAATAAAAAGAGCACTTTTTATTGTAACGACCCTAGCCGTGGCACTACCACGTTGGATCGGCTAGGGTCGTTACAACGTCGATCTCCGATCGACGATCGCTAACCAGAAGAAGATAGCCTAGAGCTGTCTGGAAAATGCTGAACTCCGGTTGACGCAATTGGAAAGCGTCGATCTCCCTTCGACGCTTTTTGAGAAAAATGTCGAGCGCAGTTCAGAGACAAAAAAAAACCTACAGACACTAGAAAATACAAGTTTTTAGCCTAGTCTTGGTCTGTTTTTAGAGTTTTAAAATCTTGGGATTTATTTTAAATTTCCTCCATTTAATATTCCTAACTGATTTAGGAAGAAGGTATGTTTCTTTTCATCCAAAGGTTTGGTGAAAATATCTCCCCTTTGCAAACAAGTTGGGATATATTAAATTTCAATTTTATTTTTCTCAACATTATCTCTTAAAAAGTGATGCCTAATCTCTATATGTTTTGTCCTGCTATGGAGGACTGGATTTTTTGCTATAGAAATAGCACTGGTGTTATCACAAAATATTTTTGACCCTTCTAAGTTGTATCCATAGTCTAGGAGCTGGTTTTGAATCCACAAAATCTGTGAGCAACAACTGTCTGCTTCCATATATTCAGCTTCGGCAGTTGAAGTGGACACAGATGTTTATTTCTTACAGAAGCAGGAGACAAGTCTGTCACCAAGGAACTGGCAAGTTCCACTGGTGCTTTTCTTGTCTACTCTACATCCAGCATAATCAGCATCTGAAAATCCAGTTAATAAAAATCCTGAGTCTTTTGGATACCAGAGTCCTAGATTTGGAAAACTTTTCACATACCTAAGAATCCTCTAAACTAATTTTAGGTGTGACTCTCTAGGGATTCCTTGGAACCTAGCACATATACATGTAGCAAACATTATATCAGGTCTACTAGCTGTAAGGTATAATAGAGAATCAATCATTGCTCTATATGTTGTCTGATCAACATGTTTTCCATGTTCTTCAGCATCTAATACAACATTAGTAGGCATAGGTGTTTTCATACAAGATGCTTCAGACATCCAAATTTCTTAACTAATTCTTTTGCATACGTTGTTTGAGAAATAAATATTTTCTTCAACATGTTGTTTGACTTGCAATCCTAGAAAGAAGGAAAGCTCACCCATGCTACTCATTTCAAATTTAGAGTGCATCAGGTTGGAAAACTTTTTGCACAAATTTGAATCAGTAGAACCAAAGATAATATCATCTACATATATTTGTACTAGTAGGGTATGGGACTTATGGGTTCTAATAAAAAGAGTTTGGTCTACTCTACCCCTTATAAAATCATTTTTCAGAAGAAAGCATGCTAAGGTCTCATACTATGCTCTAGGATCTTGCTTGAGACCATATAATGCTTTATGATATTTAAAAACATGGTCAGGATAAGTTGAAGAGATAAAACCTGGAGGTTGTCTAACATAGACTTCCTCTTTGATGTCTCCATTGAGAAATACACTCTTCACATCCATTTGGTAGACCTTGAATCCTTTGTGAGCAGCATAAGCAAGGAATATTCTTATGGCCTCTAACCTTGCAACTGGTGCAAAAGTCTGGTCATAGTCAATTCCTTCTTCTTGAGAGTAGCCTTGAGCAGCTAGCCTTGCCTTGTTCCTTACAATGACTCCTTGATCATCCAACTTGTTTCTGAACACCCACTTTGTTCCAACAATGGAGCGATCCTTAGGCATTGGCACTTGTTCCCAAACTTTGTTTATCTCAAATTGATGAAGTTCCTCTTACATAGTAATAATCCAGTGTGAATCTTATTCTGCATCTTGAATGGATTGAGGCTCAACTTGAGACAGAAAGCAAGTGTGCATCAGGTTCTGGTTGACCAGATTTCTGGTTTGCACACTAGCTGAGATGTTTCCAATCAATTGGGTGATTGGATGATCTCTTGTTGTTACTAAATCAACAGGGGGTGTTGATTGTTCACCAACCTGTGTTGTTGTTTCCTCTAGTGGAATAACAACTAGCACTTCTAGATGGTTCTCTCCAAGATGTTGAGCATCATCTTCATCTTCACTGTTCTCATCCTTATGCTGGTAAGGTCAATATACTTAATCCTTCTCTGCAATATGCAATCTGTCCAAATTTTCTAAAAGAGAGTTTACCTGCAAGGGTTCTAGGGTAGAAGTGGACTTCTCCTTATAAAACATGTTAGTCTCATCAAAAGATACATGAATAGATTCTTCAATTTTAAGAGAAGATTTGTTATAAACCCTATATGCTTTACTGATCATGGAGTATCCCAGAAACACTCCTTCATCAGCTTTAGCTTGGAATTTTGCTAAATACTTCTTGTCATTATTGTGAATATAACAAATGCAACCAAAAATTTTGAAATAGTCTACTTAAGGTTTCTTCCCTTTGAGCAATTCATGGGAAGTCTTGCCCTTGAGTTTATGTATCAAACTTCTGTTCAACACATGGTTGGAGGTGTTCACTGCCTCTGCCAACAAAGATAGAGGAAGGTGAGCATCTATCAATAATGTAGTAGCAGATTCAATTAGGTTTCTATTTTTTCCTTTCAGCTACCCCATTTTGTTGAGGAGTTCTAGGAGCTGAGAAAGTATGCCTGATCCCTTCACTCTGACAGAACTCTTGCATAAGAAGAGAATCAAACTCTGTCCCATGATCACTTCTAATCAGGGCAATGTGAGTATTGAACTCAATCTGTATGCATTTGAGAAAATTTGTCAAACACTTAAAGTTATCAGACTTCTTCCTCAGGAAAAATACCCATGTGAATCTAGAGAAGTCATCTACAATCACTAAAGTGTATGATTTCCCTCCTAAGCTTTGTACTGTAATGGGTCCAAAAAGATCCATGTGTAACAGATACAAGATCCTAGGTGAATCACTCTTATTAAGTGACTTAAAAATATTTTTAGTTTGCTTGCCTAATTGACAAGCCCTACAAAGTCCTTCCTTCTTGTAGGGTCCAGAAGGTAGTCCTCTAGCAAGGTTGTCCTTGGATAGCCTAGCAATGGTTCTAAGGTTTATATGCCCTAGTCTCTTATGCAAAAGATCATTTGTTTTGCAAACAAAATTAAATAAACAGATATCTATATTGGTTTAAAGGAAATATACTAGATAAATGTTACCTTTCCTTTTACATGTTAATACTGTTGTGTTATCCTCTTACTTGATCTTGTATAAGGATTTGTTGAATATCACCTGATAGCCTTCATATCAGAGTTGACTGATGCTGATTAGGTTGTGCTTCAGTCCTTCCACATAAGCCACCTTCTTGAATATGACTAAGCCAATCTAAACAGCACCATATCCTTTTGTTTGACCAAAGTTTGAATCTCCAAATATTACTTTGGGTCCAAGTTTGGTTCTGAAGGATGTTAGATTATCCTTGCTCCCTGTCATGTGCTTTGAGCACCCACTATCAAGATACCATTGTTGGTCCATTATTGGATAGGTCTTCACCTGCACATAAACAATTTATATGTTTTTGACCCAGTTTACCTTGGGTCTAGGTTTATAACCTTTAAACTAAGAAATAAAAGACATCCCTGGCTGACTCTTATATACTTCAGGATGTCATCTCCTAGGAGGCACTATCCATTCAGTATAAGGGTTGAAGCTTTGGGATGAGGGACTTCTAGGATTGATTTTAGATTTACCTCTGAAAGAATGTTCAAAGCTCTGAGCTCCGTTCGACGATCGTCGAACTGAGTTCGACAATCTTGGGTCAGATCGTCGAGCTCCGTTCGAAGATCGACTATACCAGAGTTCAGAGTTCAGAAGTCGTCTATCTGAGTTCGACGATCCAGCCTGAGATCGCCGAGCTCTGTTTGATGATCGTTGACCTCTGTTCGACGTTTTTTGTTGAACTTTGTTTTCCTTAGGTAAATCAGGATTCTTCTTAGCTATCTTTACAATACCCTTTCCTTTATCAGAAATAAATTTAATTGGGGTTGTTATGACTATAGGTTTGCTGGATGAAGCACCCAAGCCCAGTGTACTGTTGAATCTTCAGTTCACCGTGCTTGTGATGTCCATCAGTCTGATGCTTCTCCCATTAAGGGATTCTTCAAACTACTTTGCCACGGATAGCTCACTTTTCAGTAAATCTATCTCCTCCCTACAACATTCTAACTCCTCAGAGAGTTTGAGGTTGTCTGATTTTAAGGTGCTATGTTCAGACAATTGATTTCTGAGAGAGATAATCTCCTTCTCAGACTTTAATAGGTCTAAACAAAGTGCATTAAACTCATATCTAAAGTCCTCTGAATCAAAGTCAAAGGAGTCAATTACCTGGTCTTCTTCAGTTTGAGTTTCAGATTCAGACTCGGACACTTGTTCTGCATCAGAATTTTGTTGGGAGGAATTGATAGCCATCATGCATAATTCCTTTTCTTCAGCATCATCTTCATCATCACTTGAGCTTGATGAAGCCTCTGATTCTTCTTCAGTTTCACTCCAGGTTTCTGCTACAAATCCCTTCCTTGTATGTTTATTTTTGCTGGAGGAGAATTTGTTGTAATTGTTTCCCCTGGAGTCCTTGTCTTTTCTCCTATCTTTCCTATCCTTCTTGTACATATTCTTATTTTCTGGACAGTCAGGCACAATATGGCCTTGTTTCCTGCATCCAAAATAGATTATTTCTTTATTATTTAACTTGCCATACCTTGGCTTCTCATGCCCTCTGGATGACCTCTTTCTGAAATCTTTCCTGACCATCTTATAGAATCTTTTGGCCAGTAAGCTCATTAGTTCTTCATTGCCTGTGACCTTGTCTTCAGGCAGTTCTTCAGTAGCTTTAAATGCTAAGGTCTTCTCCTTTCTGATGGTTGGAGAAGCAGTCTTTTGCTCTTCTTCCCTATTCTTGATGAGCAGCTCATAAGATTTGAGCTTGCCCAAGAGAGCCTCTGTGGTGATCTCACTTAGGCTTCTGGCATCCTTGATTAGCCACATCCTTGAGTCCCAAGTGCTTGGGAAGCACATTAGGATCTTGTCATTTAATTCAGTTAGAGAGATCTCCTTGTCCAGTGTTTTTAATTCACTGACTATTAGGCTGAGCCTGTTGTACATGTCAGCCACTGATTCAGTTTCTCCCTTCTTGAAGTTCTCATATTGGCTTGTGAGATGAGATCTCCTGTCTTTCCTTTCATCAGCAGATCCTGAGACAATTTCAGATAACTTGTCCCATATCTTTTTTGCTGAACTGCATTCAGACACCTTTTGGAATATCTCATCAGACATAGTTTGAGCAAAGATATTCATAGCCTTTGCATCTGCAACTTTCCATTTCTTTATTTCTGCATCTGTTCTTGAAGGAGGTGGAACAGCACTTTTACTTTTACTTACTGGGGGTCTTGGACAAACTGTCAAAACAGAATTAAAAATTTCCTCATCAATAGAATTCATGTAAATCCTAATCCTTGCCTTCCAAAGTGCAAACTTAGAAAGGTTACACACTGGAGGTCTGGTGCTAGCATAATCTTTGTTCTGTGCCATGGTTTTGTATGAAAATAAATATAATACAAAAAGAAATAACCCTCTATAGAAGATTTATCTTATCAAGGATCTTTTGGTTCAGGTGTTAGCCTGTTCAACCAATCTGTTGAAGATTCAATTGTTGAGTAACCAACCTCCCTCTAATACCAATTGAAAGTGAGGGTAAGATCTATCTTCACTCTAGAGGGGGGTTGAATAGAGTATTTTAAAATAATTTACAATTAAAACTGTAAAGCAGTGGAAGACTTAATTTACTTATCTGTGTAATGTGCTAGCAGAAAAGTAAACACTAAAGTAGTAAGAAAACAGAAACACATAGCACACAGCAAAGAAAAAAGCACATCAAGCCAGATGACACAAGGAGCTATAGTGGTTCCCCAACAACCTGGGTACATCCACTCTTCTATCACCCTAGGTAGGAATCCACTACAGGAATAGTTGATCAGGTGTCCTGGGCACCAATGAGCTTTTGAAAAGGTGCTCAAAAACAAAAACTATATTTTTTGATAAGGTGTCTTTCCACCACGGAGTTTTGACAAGGTCTCAGAAACCAGCCACAAAACTTTTGAAGGGTGTTTTGAGAAACCCTTTTACAAGAGAGAAAGGAAAAAGAAAATAAGTTGAGTTGTTCTTCTTTGTCAACAATCTGAAAGAAGACAAGTGGAAGATGTTGTCAAAGCTCCCTTGAGATCTATAAGGGTTCAGGAAGATGAGCTTTGCTTAGGGTGATAGGCCTTCAGTTCTCTTCAAATCCCCAGCAATAGATGATTTCAGCAGATGCTGAAATGTGTGATGTCTAGAGTCCTTGATAATGAAGCTTTTTAACAATTGAAGCTTGAAGGAGTAGAAAGGAAGATGATCTCCTTCATAATGATGTTCCTTGTGTTCTTCAAGAATTCTGACTCAGTAATTCTGTAAGTTTTTGTCTACTGAGTCTTTTCTCAGAAGATGAATTCTTAATGATTGAATTTCTTGTTCTCTCTTCTGTATATGTTTTTCAAATCTTGTATGTGCTGTCTATTCAGAATAAATCTCTAGGTAGTATATCAGATCCTGACTTTAGATGGCCATTTTTAAGTCATAAATGACTTCCATAATTGACAACTGTCTCTGGGGGAAGTCCTAAGTAACATTCCAAATATTCTTCCTTGAAACTTGCACCAGATTGCTTGAAATGGCTACATAATCCTTTGTCATAAATGCTGAAAATAAATCTGAATGAATTCCATAACTGTCCTTAATTTGAATCCTGAAAACGTCGACCTCTCAGAAAAATCGTCGACTTGAGCTCAGCTATCGTCGACCTGAGCTCAGAGATTGGATTTATACTAGAGACAGAAAACATCGACCTGAGCTCTACGATCGTCGACCTGAGCTCAGCGACTAGGAAAACAACTAGAGACAGAGCATCGATCTGAGCTCGAAGATCGTCGACCTGAGTTCGATGCCTTATGGAACTAAGCTCAGAGATCGTCGACCTGAGTTCGACGTTTCGTCGACCTGAGCTCGACGAGAAGTGTCTTTATCTCAGCACTTGAATCTTGATCTTTAAAGGGTCTGGAGGGAAGCTTTCAAACCTAAGTATTAACCCTAAGACTCATTCTAATTAACCTATCATACTATACAACAAGGTCAAAACAAAATCCTAATCACATAGTGATCCTTACCCAAATTAGTAATAGGGTGTTGCAACAATAACTGATGGTAGCGATGGTATCGTCACTTTAGGCCCAATAATCCTGGCCTGGCTAAACTCCTACGCAACCTGCTGCTGCTCTATCTACGGGGTTTCCTCCTAAAAAAATGAAGGCGTAGCAACTGTTAGTCCTAAAGACTAAGTGGCTATCACATCCTCTCCCCCGATTACTCTTAGGCACCAGGCGGAGAAAGGAAAAGGGTAAAATATATATATAAGCAGTAGTACAAGCAGGTTGTATAAGAATAAATAATATCAGAGTATTCAACATATAAACATGTTAGTATATCAATCTTCACTAGGAATTCTACAATCAACAACAGTATACAAGCAAGATCCTAAAACAGGAAAGTGACTCAACTTATATGAAAGCCCATACAAACATATAAGTTAAGGATCGACTTAATAGTAAAGTAACTCATCATATAAGTGTGTCCATACAAACTTTTTTGATAAGAATCTTGTGTATGTAATTCAATGCACTGTTATGAATGCAATCTGATGACTCACCCATGTACACACATGTACACTACTATCAACACAGATTTTTAATTCCCACTTTTCGAGTAGATTGCTAACCTCTCACGCGCCATAAGTCGTTGCCAGACAGTGATAGTGGAATGGGCTTTTCAACTACTAGGCTGGTCTCCACACTACCTGGCCTAGGCCTCCGTATGCCTCAATGCTATGAACACAACAGTGTAGCTCACATTCGTACTACGACTCAGAGGGGTCTCGGGTAGATGTGCACCAAGAACACAACCCAAACTGGCATATCTTTGTGTATTGAAAGGAGTCTATGTGTGTGTATCACCGCAGGAATAGCCCAAAATCCACTTGGAACGAAAGAAGCTCTGGGAATGAGTACTGAAGACCAAGCTCAACCGCCCAAAGTCTATCTATCAACTCCCGTCAGTGTGATGAGGGGCGAGCCCATAGACCTGGCACACTATCCTTAATCCAAGTTTATATGTAACATCCCTCAGACAACTAGGCCCCTAGGAGTGGTTTTTGACATGACTAGGTCATGACAAAACCCTAGAGAACCTAATAGGATCAGGTGGACTTGGGAATATAGTTGAGGTCATTTTTGGTCTACAAACCGCAGATTCCTAAACCCTAGGTTAGGATGACCAAGTGGTTTCACCATGACTCCAAGACTTCACCAACCCTTGGGAAGGCCCAATAAAGCCCTAAGGACTCATTGGAGTCATCTCTAGATGACCAAATTAACTTAGGACCATCCTAGGTCTACATTGGGCAAGGGGCCTAAATAAGGACAGGGTGCCCTTAGTAAGCTCAACCAACCCTACCAAGGTCTCTCAAGACCTAAAGTAGCGTCACTGGGTAACTAAGGACCCATTAGGGTCAACCATAGAGGCTAAGTTGACCTAAGTCAACTCTAGCCCCAAAGTGGTCAAAGTTCCCTTACCAAGGGACAAGTGACCTCCAAGGTGCCAAGTCAGCCCTACCCAACCCTACCTAGGCCTTAGGAGAGACCAATGGGTAACCAAGTATCACTTGGGGGCAACCCAAAGGTTAAAAAGACCAAAGTCAACCACAGCCTAATTTGGGTCAACCTAGCCCAAGTGGGCTAGCCTAAGCTCAAGCCTCCTCCTGTGGCTACATTTGGGAATAATGTGCATGGATGGGCAGAAAAAAGCCCTCCATGTTGTCCAAGTCAACTTGGTGACTAGGAGAGAGGGTGAGCTCCATTCCATGTTAATGGAGGAGAGAGAAAAAGAGGGAATGAAACGGCAAGTCAAACCCGGCCAAGGGAGGCCAAAGGCAACCCTTAATGGCTGGATTCAACTCCCCTGGGGAAGGGGAGAATTTTCCAACCATTTCCCGGCCACCAAGGGGTTTGTGCAGCCCCCTCTTCCTAACTCGAGTCTAGCCAATAATGGCTTTATTGGCCATTGATAATCCAGCCTCTCCCCTCCTCAACTGAGCCTTTAAACACCATCAGTGGCCCAAGAGGAACGAATCACACCCTTTACCTGAAGATTTTGAGCCCTCCCACCGTGCTATTACAGAAGCCGAGTGGCGGCACCTTCAAAGATGGTTTCCCGGCGATCTTCTCGACTTCAGGATGCCGGCAAGGTCCTCCTCCTCTCCTTACCTCATGGGTAGATCTTAGGGCTAATTAGGTTTAAGGTTCGGGATCAATTGAACCCGATCCAAACTTGTATTTCTCTAGTTTTACGGGTGAAATGAACTTCTCGGGTTCGCCGGAAAAGGCCCCTCCGGCGGCTGTGCCGCCGCCAGTCGATGACCACCACCTCAACGGAGGTGTTGGTGCGGTGGCCGGCTAGGGAGGTGGTCGGGTTGCCGGCTGTGACGGCTGGAAGGTGCTCTAGGCTCGGGTTATCTCAACCATTGGCTGGAGGAAGATGATGAGCCCAGACGCTGCATTTGCGACAATATCCGTGCTAGATCAAATGAAAATATTTCATATTAAATGATTTTCTTTCACCTTTATTATAGTATTTTGAATTAAATATTAAAATTTGTTAGGTTCCTTTGATGGAAAATTACAAAACATAAAAGTTGTATACCTTAGGATTAACTTTAATCCAAAATTAATTTGAACCAATTTGGACCTCTGGTTGGACCAGGGCACCCGTTTTTGTGGGACCTATACCTAGGGCTATCCTGAGATTCAAATAGGTGCCCACTATTTATCCCTTGTCGAAATGTTCTAAAATTTGTGCAGGGGGTCAACCTTAGCAATACCTAGGGTCTGTCCAAAAATGGGAATTTTTGGAGATACTTTGTCTATGGTTTTTTAATCTTATTTAATAATACTAGGGTATTTTAATTAAGTAATTTAATGACCTCCAAACTCTCACAAATTTTGGTGAGTGGTCCCTGGCATCATGATATTACTCTGTGTAAAATTTCACTTCATTTGTTGGTGTTTTGGATAAGTAAAGACCTAACCCTAATTCTTTCTTAATGAAGGGTTCTTAAGTAAAAGTGTACTTTGGCTTTGGGTGGTCAAATCACCTCAATAGAGGCTGAGATTTTTACCACTGACTTGGCATGGCTATTATCACCCTCATAGGGATTATGGGGTGGTCTAGGGTAGTTTTGCCCTTAGATACAAACTCAAACCCTAAGGAAGGGGCTTTGAGGATTATGAAGGGCATGGGGGCAAATGTCTTAGTGTGATCTTATAACTTAGTGGAAATAATGCTTCAGTAGCCTAAGTCCTCTGGTATGAACCTTAGAGGATTTGGAGAAAGATAGACATATAAAAACCCTAACCCTAGTTTTAGGGCATAATCTCTTAAGTGTATAACAAACTACTACAACTTACAAAAAGGGTGTGAAACTTAGGTAGCATGGATTTTAGGTTAGATAGAACCTTTAGTGAATTCATTGGAATTTTATGAGCAATATTTTTGCACCTCACTTGTTAAGAATGATTTAGCCCAGAAGGATATTTCTTTTATTAAGATCACTCTGTTCAACAAAATCCTATGAAACTTGGGCTGGAGATATTTTAGGTCAAGATGATGATCCCTGAATTTTATTATAAATTTTAGTTGGTTATTTTCAGTACTTTCTTCACAAAATTTGAAAGGGGCATTCATGGTCAATAAATTATTTAGAGCTATTTTCATATTGCAAAAATTCTAAAATTAGGCCGCTATTGCTTTTAGGTCAATAACTACTTGGATAAATTAATTCATGATTTTTAGAAGACTATTTGTAGTACTTACTTTAAATATCCGTCATTTTGGAAATTTGATGTTTAATTTATCCTGAGCTTATTTTTTGCTGAAAAGTCATGAAACTTTTTCAATATTGTTGCTAGGACAGTAGTTGCATAAGAAAATTAATTCACAACTTTTGGATGATTATTTGCCGTACTTACTTCATTATTGAAGGAAAATAGGATATTTTACCAAAATAGTTTTAGGGTCCTTTAGATACTGGAAAAAAAATAATTATATTTTGGATTTACAGTATTGAGTTATCCTAATATTTTTCATAATATTGTTAAGCCCTCAATTCAGTACTTTTCTTATTGTTATTATATCTGTGGACACTCCCTTCGTGAAGACTATTTACTCTGATATGTGATTTTCTGTGGACTGGTGTTTATTCTACTTTGCTACTGTTGTGATCGAATCGGCTGGCAGGATCGGCATTTTGTAGTGATGACCTTCCCGAGCGTGAAGGTGTCACCGCAAGGCGGCGGTTCTGGGCCTAAGACCCCGGTGTTTGAAAAGAAAAAAAGGGGGTCTTACAAGTGGTATTAGAGGGAAACATCGATCGGAGAAGTAGCAGTACACAACCAATGCGTCACCCCTGCATGAGTGTAGTTTGGGGACAAACTAAGCAGCAGAAGCAGTGGTGTAAGATCCTGTCTCCCCTATTCCGAGGCTAACCCGGATCTTATGCCCAGAACCGCCGCCTTACAGTGACACTAACACACGGGTTAGTCGACACCGCAAGACGCCGATGCTGCCGGCTAGTCTAAACTTGATGAATATTTTCGCTAAGTCTAAACTTGATGCGGATTCATTCTACAATTTATCATAACTATGTAGATGGGCATAAGCTAGATTGAATCATCTTTCAGGCAAGTGCACCTATCAATCATAGTATAAGAGAATTCTACATCTCGTATCGTATTCCACAGGGTCATTTCAACTATTCGTACTCACTCTCACTCTATTATCATACCTAAACTTAAGGTTGCGTTCTAACATAGATTAATCCTAACTATGACTATTTGGATAAAAATTGTATTGGAGAGTTATAAAAATAGTTTCAAGTCGAAAGTTAAGAGTATTCAATGAACATAATCAATTTGAGTAATCATGAAATAACAAGACTATCAAATTCATTGTATTGTAAGGGGTTAAACTAATTATCAAATTCTCTCTCGAGCAATTTAAAAATCTAAGTTAAGTAAGTAAATTTTCTCTCGAACAATTTACAATACTCAAATATTTATTGAATGAAATACCCTATCTAATACATGGATTCATGAAACTTTATTTCTAAAATACCATAATTCCATTCATTCGTATTCTAATTTTCCAAGAAACATATCTCTCGATCATGATTTTTGAATTACAAAGATGAATAACACATGAATATGAAGATTTATCCCTCATCCAAACAATCCAATTTCTCAATCTAGACATTTGGAATTCATGTAAAAATAAATAATCATTCATAACAAGGATAATTCTCAATGGTTGCGAGCCCATATACGAATAAAATACAATGAAATTGACGAAAACAAAATGATACATGATTGCTAACTTGTTCAAACACATTGTTCATGAAAAATAAAAGATAAATAAAGTTGGATTACCAAGAGAGATACAAGATTAAAAGAGATAAATTAAAGAATAAATGCATACAAATATCTCCTTCAAGCTTTCCTTCTCTTGGATGCTCCACTTTCGTTCTCCAGAAAAATCTCCAAGCAAAATAATCCAAAAAGTGCAGAATAAAATTTTCTCCAGGTTTTTATAGTCCAATAGCAAACATGGTCGAACACGGGTTCCGACACGGCCGTGTTGCAGGCCGTGTCGGCAGTTCCAGGGCAGTTCCACACGAAAAGACGTGTTTGATCATGGGCCGTGTTGGATCACACGGGTACTGACACGGCCGTGTTATGGAACACGGCCGTGTTGTTCTTCACGTTCTTCGGACACGGGGGCTGGATCATTGGCCGTGTTGGATCACACGGGTACTGACACGGCCGTGTTATGGAACACGGCCGTGTTATTCTTCATGTTCTTCAAACACGGGGGTTGGAAAATTACTTCAGCTGGGAAGGAACACGGGTAGGCACACGGCCGTGTTACTACCCGTGTGTGAGCAAATCTTCTCCTGTGTTCAGTCCTGTAGGCCCCGTAAACTCCCCTGTTTGCTCCAAGACTTTTAGTTCCACTGGCTAGTTGTACCTGCATTAGAAAAATGACATAGTAAGGGAGAAGTTCAATACATTAAATAGTAACAACTTTAAACTATGCTCTACTATTCATGACAATACCAATTCTCAATTATTTAGTGCAATTACTTGAATAAAGAGGTAGAAAACAGCGGATATGATTACAATTATTACAATAAAAATCTATCATAATTGTAATCATCACACATCCCCAGACTTAAGTGTTTGCTTGTCCCTAAGCAAACTAATTCAAACAATTGGGTTACCAATACATAATTCTTCTTCCGCACACTGATTGTTTTGAATTCGAATAGAGATTTGATGCTGCAATTGTATAGGAAATAGTATAGCAGACTTTTCTAAATATAACTTTTTCTTAAAAATTTCTCCAATACATATCTTAACTACTTTTCACTCTTTCTTAGAATTATAATTATAGTTATCCATAACTATTGTAAGGAGAAAACAACAATCTTGATAACATATGCATTAGTCTTTCAAAAATTAAAAATCTCCCTATTGATAATCATACACTTCCCTTTACACACCCTCTCCATAACACTCATGAGAATTAGTAAAGTTGGATCCTTAGGACTTGTATGGTGGTGTATTGTTTTGGCTTAGGATAGGTGATTATAGGTGGGGTAAGCAAAATAAACTAGATCACAATTGAGCCCTTTGTATGATAAGGACCTTTAACATACATTGATATTTTATGAGCACCCCCAGACTTTGCACGTATTATCATTCCCTTATATTTTCTTTTTTTTTTCTTAACCAAAGGTCCATAGTAGGGATCATTCCGAATGGGTGCAGGTGTACACTCACTCAGGCCACATATCACTATGTTATATGTTTTTGTTTTCTTTTAGGAACTTCATAGTAGGGATCATTCCGAATGGGTGCAGGTGTACACGCTCACTCAGGCCACAAATCACTATGATAGAAATACAACTCATAAAAACAACTTCATTTCATGATGATCTTAATGATAGGTGCTACTAGGTGAGAATTGGCCTTGGTGAATTTTAGAGGTGGAGTATTACAAAAATATAGGGATAAAGTCCAAATTGGGTGAGCAAAGGTATAATGTTTAAGGTTTTGGGTTTGAACGGCTCAATCTATCCAAAAGGAGGCCTAAGTCATTTCCACCTTTACTAATTAACATGTGCAAAAGGTTTGAGGATCGCTAGTAAGTTCTAGACACCAATAGAAAAAAAATTTTTGTTATTGTTGATCTACTAATACGAAATTATCAAGATATTACACTCATCAACTCACTTTAGTATAGATAAATAATTTTTTTCTAAAATGGAGTGATTATTAGTTAATAATATAAAGGACAATCTTTTTAAACCAAATTATATGGAGAAAAGTAATCTAATGAATTTCTATACGTAGTTACTAATCAACAAATTTGAACACGAATTCGGTTTAATCAGCGTGCGAAAGTGAATTAGATAGTTATATTCCCAATGAGTGAAGTAATGAAAGCTTAAAGAGAAGTAATCAAATTTTTCGAGGGGGTGTATAAGGAAATATAGAGGATTATGATAAAGAGTAAATAAGTAATTGTAATCATGTATTCCACTGTCAATAATCATTATAAAAATGCCGCATACCCCCAGACTTGAGTTGCAATGTCCTCATTGCAAACAAAAATTAAAACAAGGGGACATAAATTGCACTAAATAAAAAATTGATGAGCAGGAATATAAAGCATCACAACACGAAACAGGAGCAAAATCTGAAATAAAACATTTTTTTTTTGTTTTCATATATATGCCGATCATACAACTACAAATTGATACAAATACAAATACCAATATCGATCATACAAATACAAATACCGATCAACAATACTAAAGATAATGCATGACAGAGCCAGATATGCTAAGCCAGATATATCAGAAATACATCGGTGTGTCATCGTGATCAGTCGGATCATCCTGAGGGTGAGATGGACGAGGAGCTGGTCGCGGTGGGCTGGTGATCCCCATGTGCTGCCGGATCTGATAGATGGCGTCCTCAGTCCGCTGCTGCGTCTCCTCGATACGCTGAAGGCGCGGCGATAGCTGAAGGTCATAAAAACGCTGCAACTCCTGCGCAAATCGAGACTGTCGCTGAGGCTGGGCAGATGATGACTCCCCCTGAGTACGCGTCGAACGGGCCGGCGGAATGAGAGGCTCATCGAGATCTGGATCGACCTCATCATCGTCGTCGTCGTGGATATGAAGGCCACGAGGCGCAATGGTATATATAGTCCCGCCTCGGCCTTGACGAGCAGTAACGAGGCGGATGGCTCGAAGACTGGCCATGGTGATAGGCACAGTTTTCGCTACCACCGCCATCGGGGGAAGAGGTAAAAAGATGCCCATATTCTTGGCTAGACGCGTGATGTAGGGGGCTACACAGATAGACCCGACTCGGGAATTCTCCGCCTGATGAAGAAAAAAATGAGCAAGCATATAGCCCAAATGGATAGGATAGTGGGCTGTCATGCTGTGCAGATAAAGAATGTCTTGTCGACTCACAACACCGGAGCTTTCACCCCGGCCGCTCAGTGTATGGCTAAGAAGGTGATGAATATAATGCACGGCGGGGAGACCAATTTGGAGGCCTTAGACCTCTTTGCTTCGTAGGCGCCGGTGTCGAAAGATAAATGTCGCCAAACGCCACCTGCCTGCTCGCGACTGGGGAGTTCAAATTTCAAGTCAGAGTAGGCGGCACTAAGGAGGAATGCCTCGTCGTATACTCCTAAATACCGTGTAAACTGGTGGAGAGAAAGTGTGTAGAAGGTGCCCCCACTCGAAAAGAAATATTCCCCTCTGTAGGTCTTCCATCATCGGCCACACAGGATCGAAGGTTGACATAGAAAGTGGATAAAAATTCGAGGGTCAGCTCTCTAAATCCTATCTCTTCTATGGCAAAGAACCCTTGCCACCCCACTACAGAAATCAACTCCCTCACAGTATCCGCTAGATCTATAGATTCGAGGACATCCCAGTCTATGATTCGTATGTCCTGATACTTCTTTGCCTGTAGCCGATTATAGCGGTTTGTGTGGATAGGATCTGTGAAAGCTAGTGGCGTAGCGACGTCGCGTCTCTCGGTCGATAATGCTTGAAGATCCGGGCGGCGCCGGCGACCACCTTGGCTACGAGAAGATGCCATGATCTGAAAATAATAATAATAAAAAAAACAAATCTAAAGTGAATTTAGAAGGAAGATAGGAATAGAAATGATCAAGAGGACATAACCCAGAGTTTTACCGAGTAGGTTGAGCGCGAAGAAATGAGGCGATTCGCGAAATTTGGAGAAGGAGATGGCTTTCCCGGCTAGAATAGATGCAGGATTGGGAAGAGGAGGAAGTGGAAGTGATGAAGAGAATGGAGAATTCGGGCCCCTATAAAAAGAAGTCGAACACGGGTACACACACGGCCGTGTGTGTACCCGTGTTGAGGAATCTTTCTGCGCGGGAAACACGGCCTTCAAGGGGACGTGTGGTCAAATCGCGGGAAACTGCCCGTGTCAGGTGGACACGGTCAACAACACGGCCGTGTCCCCTGGCCGTGTGGTCAACCCTGGAGGACACGGTCAAGAACACGGGTTGGTGGAAACCCGTGTACTTCTCTGACTCGAAAAAATTTAATTCGTCGTTTTGACACGGGTACGCACCTGGCTGGGTGGACAGCCGTGTATATGACACACGGCTATGTACACGGCTTGGTGGGCAGCCGTGTATATTACACACGGCTAGGTACACGGGTTGGTGCAAACCCGTGTACTTCTCTGACTTGAAACACTTAAATTCGCCGTATCGACACGGGTGTTCACATGGCTGGGTGGGCAGCCGTGTGTGCTAGACACGGCCATGCACACGGCCGTGTGCATGGCCGTGTACATTTTTTTAATTAGTGATTTCTTCTGATTACGAAATTTATTTATTTTTAATTAAAATTTCATTAAGATTTTAATTTTCCTATATAGACAAGACACTATACTATACTATTCTATATATTCCCTTAGTCTAGGTGAAGGCATGATTCTAGTCGAATAAGTTCTTGGGGAAGTGCACTGTTATAAAGCTTTAACCGGTGCCCATTGACTTTAAAATCTCCCTTTTCAGGGTGAGTTAGTTCAACTGTGCCATAGGGAAAAACTTCTTTAACTTGGAACGGTCCGGACCACTTAGACCTAAGCTTCCCGGGAAATAAACGCAGTCTAGAATTAAAAAGGAGCACTTGATCACCTTTGTTGAATGTTTTAGTTTTCCGAAGGTGACGGTCATGAAATAGTTTGGTTTTCTCCTTATAAATTCTGGAGTTCTCATAAGCCATAGTTCTCCATTCATCTAGTTCATTAAGTTGAAGTTTGCGTTTTTCCCCTATAGAATTTGTATCAAAATTTAGAGAGCGTATTGCCCAATATGACTTGTGCTCTAATTCTATAGGTAAATGACAAGATTTACCATAGACTAATCTAAAGGGAGTGGTACCTATAGGTGTTTTAAATGCGGTCCTATAGGCCCATAAACAATCGTTTAGTTTCCTAGACCATTGTTTTCTATTCCCCTCTATAGATTTTTCTAGGATGCGCTTAAGTTCTCTATTGGATACTTCAACTTGGCCACTAGTTTGGGGATGATATGGTGTAGCTATCCTATGTGTGACTCCATATTTCTGCAATACCTTATCTAACTGTAGATTACAGAAGTGAGAACCCCTATCGCTAATAAGTGTTCGTGGTGTGCCAAATCGCGCAAATAGAGATTTTAGGAATTGGATTACTACTCTACTATCATTAGTAGGTAAAGCTTGCGCCTCAACCCACTTTGATACGTAATCTACAGCAACTAAGATATACTTATTCCCGAATGAAACTGGAAATGGACCCATAAAGTCTATCCCCCACACATCAAATACTTCACATTCAAGGATAAAATTTTGTGGCATTTCATGTAATTTAGAAATATTACCTGATTTTTGACAAGAATCACATGAAAGCACATACCTTTGGGCATCCCTGAATAGAAGGGGCCAATAAAAACCCGAATCAAGAACCTTTTTCGCAGAGCGATTTGCTCCATAGTGACCACCAGTAGGACCAGAATGACACTGCTCCAGGATTCTCCACCCTTCCTCGGCGGATACACACCTTCGGATCACGGAATCTGCACATACCCGAAAAAGAAAAGGGTCCTCCCAAAAGTAATATTTCAAGTCGGAGAAAAATTTCTTTTTCTGCTGATATGAAAAATCCTTTGGGAGGACCTTAGCCACAAGATAGTTTGCATAATCTGCAAACCATGGATAATCATTATTAATTTTCGAAGATAAGGCAAATAACGATTCCTCAGGGAATGTATCTGAAATCTCAGACTCATCTAACGTTGCACGTAACGGATTTTCTAAACGTGAAAGATGGTCTGCCGCTAAATTTTCTGCTCCTCGTTTATCCCTAATTTCCAAATCAAATTCTTGCAATAGAAGTACCCAACGGATTAAACGAGGCTTAGCTTCCGCCTTGGCTAGCAAATATTTAAGTGCAGAGTGGTCCGTATAAACTACCACCTTGGACAATGTTAAATAGGATCTAAATTTATCAAACGCAAAGACTACTGCTAGAAGTTCTTTTTCAGTTGTAGTATAATTCTCTTGTGCATTATTAAGTGTTTTACTAGCATAAAATATAGGATGAAAATGTTTGTTTCGGCGTTGTCCTAAAACAGCTCCTACCGCAAAACTACTAGCGTCACACATGATTTCAAATGGCTGAGTAAAATCAGGCGCTATCATAATAGGAGAATTAACTAATCTCTCTTTTAAGAACTCAAAAGCATGTAGACACGCTTGATCAAAGAGAAACGGTGTATCCTTTTCTAATAGTCTCGTAAGTGGTTTAGCAATTTTTGAAAAGTCTTTAATAAACCGGCGGTAAAATCCGGCGTGGCCTAAAAAACTTCTCACTGCCTTAACGGATGTGGGTGGTGGTAACTTTTCTATCGTTTCTATCTTCGCTCTATCTACTTGAATTCCCTGATTGGATATTTTATGACCTAATACTAACCCTTCTTGCACCATAAAATGGCACTTCTCCCAGCTAAGTACTAAGTTCGTCTCCTCACACCTCCTTAGAACCTTTTCTAAATTATTCAAACATAAATCAAATGCATCTCCAAAGACGGAGAAGTCATCCATAAACACTTCCATAATATCTTCAACATACTCGTTGAAGATAGCTAACATGCACCTTTGGAAAGTGGCGGGGGCATTACAGAGACCGAATGGCATACGCCTATAGGCAAAGGTACCGAATGGGCATGTGAACGTGGTTTTCTCTTGGTCTTCTGGGGCTATTGGGATTTGGAAATACCCAGAAAGTCCATCTAGAAAACAATAATATGAATGTCCTGACAAGCGTTCTAATATTTGGTCAATAAAGGGTAAAGGGAAATGGTCTTTCCTAGTGGCATCGTTTAACTTCCTATAGTCTATACAGACACGCCAACCTGTTACTGTTCGCGTCGGAATTAATTCATTTTTATCGTTTGCTACCACAGTTAAACCACCCTTCTTGGGAACCACTTGGACAGGACTAACCCATAGACTATCGGAAATAGGGTATATCATACCAGCGTCTAATAATTTAACAATTTCAGTCTTAACTACCTCCTTCATATTAGGATTAAGCCTACGTTGCGGTTGAATAGATGACTTATAGTTTTCTTCCAAAAGGATTTTATGAGTGCAAAAACTAGGATTAATACCTTTTATATCAAAGATTTGCCATGCTATTGCACCTTTACATTTCTTTAACACAGTTATTAATTTAGCTTTTTCAATTTCAGAAAGATTAGAAGAAATAATAACTGGGTAAGAAGAGTTAGTTCCTAAGAATGCATACTCAAGATGATCCGGTAAATTTTTTAATTCCACTACAGGTGGATCCTTAGTATTATTCTTATGAACTTCATTATCTCCTTTTGTAAGTAAGTTATATTCAGTATTTCCATTCATCGAAACAGAGTTATCTAGAAAAAATAAATGATCAAAAATCTCTTTACTATTTTCATCTTCTAGAAAACAATTAGTAATGCAAATTTCTAAAGGATCTTTATAATGAAAATTAGAATCAATAGAAGAAAATAAGTTGTCAACACCATGAGAAAAATAGCAATAATCATCACTATCTAAAGATTGTTTCATAGTATTGCCAATTTGAAAAGTGACTTCATCCTCCCTACTCTCAAAACTAATTTACCATCAAAAACATCAATAAGAGCTCTAGAAGTGGCTAGAAATGGGCGACCAAGTATAAGTGGTACTTCGATATTTTCGTCCATATCTAAAATAACAAAATCGGCAGGAAATATAAATTTGTCTACCTTAACCAATACATCCTCCACTATACCTCTTGGATACTTAACCGACCGATCTGCTAATTGAATACTCATCCTAGTCGGGCTAAGTTCTCCAAGGCCTAGTTTCAAATATAATGTATAAGGCATCAAATTTATACTAGCTCCTAAATCCGCTAAAGCCTTATTAACTTGCAAATCACCGATTAAACATGGTATTGAAAAAGAACCGGGATCCTTAAGTTTTTGTGGTAATTTATTTTGTAAAATAGCAGAGCATTCTTCACTAAGTGTGACTAACGATAATTCTTCTATTTTCTTTTTATTAGAAATTAAATCCTTCAAAAATTTAGCATACTTAGGCATTTGAATAATATCAGAAAAAGGTAAATTAACATGTAATTGTTTAATCATAGAAATAAATTTACCGTATTGCGCATCCATGCGCTCCTTGTTCATCTTTGCTGGATATGGTACGGCTGGTTGATATTCCATCGGTGTCACGTTCGGTGCTTCTCCACTAGACTCCTCTTGAGGTGCATCCGGTGCAAGCCTTGGGTCTTGTAACTCCTTCCCGCTCCTCAACTGAATTGCTCGTGCATGTTCCTTTGGGTTTGTCTCAGTATTTCCTGGAAGTGTTCCTTGTTGTCTCTCTGATACCATCCTTGCCAACTGCCCAATCTGATTCTCCAAATTTCGAATAGAACCCTCTTGATTACGGAAGGCAACATCGGTCGTTTGCATGAACTTTGCAAGGACATCTTCCAATGTTGGCTTCCTTGGCTCCAATTGTTGTTGTTGTTGTTGTTGTTGTTGTCCAAACATGGGTGGTTTACCTTGGTTGCCTTGCCCTCCCCAAGAGAAATTGGGGTGGTTCCTCCATCCTTGATTGTATGTAAAACTATATGGGTTGTTTCCTGGATTGAAAGGTGGTCTTGGATTATTACCCATGTAGTCTACATGTTCTTGCACTTGAGGTTCACCACTAGGGATTCCAACAAGGGAGGGGTCCCATTGTTGAGGAACCATTGGGGGTGGCGCTAAAGAAAGGTTGTCCATCTTTTGATGGAGCTTCTCCACTTGTATTGCTAAGGCTGTAACGGCATCCACTTCATACATTCTGGCGGGCTTGGTAGACTTCGGCCGCACGGTAGTCCATTGGTAGCTATTCATTGCCATTTCTTCTATCAACTGCTGGGCTGCGTCAGGTGTCTTATTGTTCAAGGTGCCTCCACTAGCCGCATCAATCATCTGTCTGGTGGCTGGATTTAGACCATTGTAGAAAGTCTGAATCTGAAGCCAAGAAGGTAAAGCATGATGGGGGCATCTCCTTAATAATTCTTTGAATCGTTCCCAAGTATCGTACAATGATTCAGCCTCCACTTGAACATACGTAGAGATGTCGTTCCTTAACTTTGCGGTCTTTGCCGGTGGAAAATACTTCATCAAAAACTTCTCAACCATCATGTCCCAAGTAGTAATGGATCCTTTAGGTAACGAATTGAGCCACTGCTTTGCCTTATGCCTCAATGAGAATGGGAACAATCTCAATCTAATGGCATCGTTGGAGACACCATTAATCTTGAAAGTATCACATATCTCTAGGAATCCGCCAAGTGTGTATTGGGATCCTCGTCTTGTAAGCCATCATATTGAACATATTGTTGGACCATTTGTATCACGCTCGGTTTCAGTTCGAAATTATTGGTTGGAATAGGAGGTCGAACAATGCTTGACCCAGTTCCTTGGAGATTGGGTCTAGCAAAGTCAGACATGGTTTGCTCATTTTGGTTGGCCATGGTATCTAGATTTTCAGGATGGTGTTCTCCTTGATTCACTGTTTCTTCTTCTCTCAGATCGTCTACAATTTCTGTGGTGTTATTACCCACGTCTCTGTGATTGGTGTTGTGAATAATTCGTTCCGGTTCAGAATGAAATGGTTCTAACCCAGAATTTCTTGCCCTGGTCATAGACTAACAGACTACAAAACAGAGATTAAATAATATAATTTTACTTTAAACTAATCTACAAAGATTTATTGGTAAACAATAATGGTAGATTAATAAAGGTAAAGCTTTCAAAATATTGAAAGGTCCCCGGCAACGGCGCCAAAAACTTGATGAATATTTTCGCTAAGTCTAAACTTGATGCGGATTCATTCTACAATTTATCATAACTATGTAGATGGGCATAAGCTAGATTGAATCATCTTTCAGGCAAGTGCACCTATCAATCATAGTATAAGAGAATTCTACATCTCGTATCGTATTCCACAGGGTCATTTCAACTATTCGTACTCACTCTCACTCTATTATCATACCTAAACTTAAGGTTGCGTTCTAACATAGATTAATCCTAACTATGACTATTTGGATAAAAATTGTATTGGAGAGTTATAAAAATAGTTTCAAGTCGAAAGTTAAGAGTATTCAATGAACATAATCAATTTGAGTAATCATGAAATAACAAGACTATCAAATTCATTGTATTGTAAGGGGTTAAACTAATTATCAAATTCTCTCTCGAGCAATTTAAAAATCTAAGTTAAGTTAAGTAAATTTTCTCTCGAACAATTTACAATACTCAAATATTTATTGAATGAAATACCCTATCTAATACATGGATTCATGAAACTTTATTTCTAAAATACCATAATTCCATTCATTCGTATTCTAATTTTCCAAGAAACATATCTCTCGATCATGATTTTTGAATTACAAAGATGAATAACACATGAATATGAAGATTTATCCCTCATCCAAACAATCCAATTTCTCAATCTAGACATTTGGAATTCATGTAAAAATAAATAATCATTCATAACAAGGATAATTCTCAATGGTTGCGAGCCCATATACGAATAAAATACAATGAAATTGACGAAAAAAAATGATACATGATTGCTAACTTGTTCAAACACATTGTTCATGAAAAATAAAAGATAAATAAAGTTGGATTACCAAGAGAGATACAAGATTAAAAGAGATAAATTAAAGAATAAATGCATACAAATATCTCCTTCAAGCTTTCCTTCTCTTGGATGCTCCACTTTCGTTCTCCAGAAAAATCTCCAAGCAAAATAATCCAAAAAGTGCAGAATAAAATTTTCTCCAGGTTTTTATAGTCCAATAGCAAACATGGTCGAACACGGGTTCCGACACGGCCGTGTTGCAGGCCGTGTCGGCAGTTCCAGGGCAGTTCCACACGAAAAGACGTGTTTGATCATGGGCCGTGTTGGATCACACGGGTACTGACACGGCCGTGTTATGGAACACGGCCGTGTTGTTCTTCACGTTCTTCAGACACGGGGGCTGGATCATTGGCCGTGTTGGATCACACGGGTACTGACACGGCCGTGTTATGGAACACGGCCGTGTTGTTCTTCATGTTCTTCAAACACGGGGGTTGGAAAATTACTTCAGCTGGGAAGGAACACGGGTAGGCACACGGCCGTGTTCCTACCCGTGTGTGAGCAAATCTTCTCCTGTGTTCAGTCCTGTAGGCCCCGTAAACTCCCCTGTTTGCTCCAAGACTTTTAGTTCCACTGGCTAGTTGTACCTGCATTAGAAAAATGACATAGTAAGGGAGAAGTTCAATACATTAAATAGTAACAACTTTAAACTATGCTCTACTATTCATGACAATACCAATTCTCAATTATTTAGTGCAATTACTTGAATAAAGAGGTAGAAAACAGCGGATATGATTACAATTATTACAATAAAAATCTATCATAATTGTAATCATCATTAGTCGACACCGCAAGACGCCGATGCTGCCGGCTATTACGATCATAACCTGTTGGCCAATATGAGAATATGAAGTATAAAAAATAGAGTAAACGCAGTAGTCCACAGCCACAATACTAATCACATATATATCAAATGAGAAGTACAAAATATGTAGTCCACAATGAGTACAATAATAAGAGAGTAAAAAGGGCTTATGCCCAGTATATCAGTATCAAATCACTCTCTCTCAAACTAAAAACAGCGAAAATCTAAAATCTCACTCATCATACCTGTGAACGTGCTCCAATAGTAGTAGTAGGATGTGCCAGTATCTGCTCTTCAAGTCCTGCCTCCTCGTCGTGCTGTTCCATCTCCTCGAGCTCCTAAAAATAGTATGGTCACCGACCATTAGTCAAAAAGACTAAGTCGTTTCCTCCACACCTCACCCCGTAACTCCTAGGCACCAAGCGGGAGGACGAAGCGGAGGACAAACAAGGGGTGACAAAGGTGGAAGCAGATGACAGGAACTAATAGCAAAATATACATGAATATAAGTAAGGAAAAGTAACCTTCACTTATGCGAGTACGCATAAGCAGGGGATCTTCTACAAGGCTCCCATCGTATAAAATGCCCCATACCATTTTATACGATGAGGTGTCGATTGTCAAAAGCAGTATATATATATAAAAGGAAATAACCTTAATTTATAAACTTGCCCACACAAGCTTATAGACTAAGGGGTCGTTTAGCAGGTCCTAATGTATAAGCGTCCCATACCACTTATACATTAGGTATCATAGGTTGTTATGAATGTTTATGATATGCTTCTAAATGGTGGGTATGATATGAACATGCAGTGCAACTCACACACATGACTCCGTGATCACAGACGTTTAGTTCCCACTTTTCGAGAGCTAGCATCACTCTCAGGTACCACCATTGTGGCTACTGCAGCAGCGGAACGGGCGCTTCCGCCTTCTAGGCGGGTATACACACTACCAGGCCTAGACCTCTCTTGTACGCCTCTGTACATGAAACAAGTGTACTCTAGAGTCTCTGCGTACCACTTTGCTGACTACCTGTCAGTCTTGTTGGGCCGGGTGCGCGTTATCGGGAAAAGTCCTCCAAACCTCAGTATAAATAACCTACTGGTCCCTCTAACCCTCGCACCAGCCTGGTCCACCGTACTACCGTCGATGTGACGACTGGCCAGTACCGCATGGCCCGCCACTTGTTTATGCACATGCAAGTATAATATTTTGAGCCTCCAGCTCGCAGGACTATCCTGTCCCAATTCCCTCCAACCCGTCATGGGTGAGTATGTGCTACAAAACCTCCAACCCTACCCGGGTGAGTATATATATATCAACCACTTCCCTCCAACTCTGCACGGGTGAGCATGTAGTCCATAGACTCCAAGTCCCTACAACCCGGCACGAGTGAGAACATGTCCAGTTCACTTAACCTATTAGACTACTCTTGTCTACCGGTTGTTATACCTAGTGACTTAAGGTTAATCTCAGGACTGCCCAAGGTATTCCCGGTGAAGGTCTCTCAGGGGCACTAGGAGCTATGATGGGCTGAATTCCAAAGCTCCCTTTCTCAAGGATATTTACTTTAGTTGATGTTTACCCAGAATTCCCTATTCTCTCACTGTTACCTAGAGTGACTTAGTGACTTAAAGTATTGATTGAGGAACGACGGTCTTCCGTCGGCCTCCTCCTAGATAAGTCTAAGGTTGCACTTTTACTCTCGTCTCTAGAATACAACTGCCACCCAGGGTTATACTTCCGATCTTAGACTCTAGCTCAGTTGTCGATTCATTCCCTGGTGGCCTATAGTATAGCCTACCTTTACTATACGCAGCCCATGACCTAATACCACCCCGAAATCGAACTTTCACATCCTTGGGCCACCAACCCCCAAATATTTATCCTAGGGTGGTATGAACTAATAAAATGAGTATGGTAATTTTTCATAATTTTCCCAATTATATATATATAACTAATTTAATTTCTCCAAATATTTTCCAAAGTCATTTAACATGTGAAGTATATCTTTGCATGGCCCTAATGATGCAAAACAATTATCCTGACCATTAACATGATGAAATATTATTATCTCCCAAGACTTATAATTTTCCTTAAAATATTTGTAATTATTTATTGATTAATCCAAACCATCATATTTAACATTTTCAAAGGGAGTATGAGGAATTTATTCATAAAAATTCTAAGAAAATTACAGGGGATCTAAATAATCAATATAAGACTACTTCCAAAGTTTCATCAACCTTAAAAGTGTAATGGCCTTACAATTCAATTTCTTGGATATTTACCAAAATGCCATTATGATGATTTAAAAATTGTATGCACATCGAATAATTCTGAAATAATTATGTCAGCTAAATAATATTAATATACACCACTAGAAAAATTTCCAAATTTTTCTGACTTATATTTTCTTCAATTTATGAATAGAAAGAATAAGGGCAAAATGGTCTTTACATAACATTCTACTTCAAAAGATCTCAAACAGAGAAAATAAAATTACCCCAACTCAATTATATCCAAATATTTAACAGGACCAAATTTGAGGATTTTTCCTTGATTGAATCTAATTTTTATTTTTATTTTCCAATAAGGCTATAATTTTCAAAAATCCAAATAATGGGATTTTTGTTCCCAAAAATCCCATAATAAATTTGAGGGGCTACATTTGTCCTAAATATCCTCTAGAATTAATTTCAAGGTTTTCAGAAGTCCCAAAATGGATAAATACACCTCATATCAAAATTTTCTATTTGCACACCAAGTTAAGTCTAGCCTACACATGCAAGTGGGTTAACCCAACATGCAGTGACCCAAATAGGCTGAAATTTTTATCATGCACCAATGATGTCCCCAAGGACTTGCCACCAAAATTTGGGGCTATTTGGGTTCCTATAACTCCAAATATTCCATTACTTCATAGTTTGATATTATTGTAAAAACTATAGGAAAAGGTATCTCAAAAATTCCCAATTTTTGGCATGGGCTAGATATGCCCTAGACATGCACATGCCCAAAATTTCAGGTCATGTGGCTTACTGGTTTAGCATGGGCATTCAAATTAAAATCTGCCCTAGCCTAGGACCAGTCCTAGGAGAATTGCCCTACAAGACAGACCACTCGGTCAAAACCCTGATTATGGTGGCATTTTAAAGTTAAGACCTAGGGCTACATTTTCTCTTCACGGGTCCTGACCTAGAAATGTCTCTAGGTACCCTAATGTTCACTTTGAAATTGGCTGTATAAGTGTGATAATAAATCACTATTCATATATTTAAATCAACATGTATATATATTGATATAGCACGAATCTTAAAGCGGTATGGGCGGAATCCGTTCATCGTCCCTAGTGGATCAACGGCTTGGATTGAACTTTCCTGGGCCGCTTTGCGGGGCCTATTCCGGCTGGCGGAGGCGGCGCCATGGCCGGCCAATAGTGCCATCACCTTCACGGTGGTGGTGGCTACCTTTTTCCGGCGATGAGGCGGCGGAAGACGGCGGCGCCGACGATCCCGAGAGGTAGAAAAATCTTGGAAAATTCACGATTTCCTCACATGGCATCGGGCTCAATTGAGCTCTATCTCTCTCCTTATTGATCTAGGAAGCTAGTACGGAGAGAGGTAAGGCGAAACGGACCTTGATCCGAGCCCGGCAGCGGTGGTGGCGGTGGTTGGCCATGGTCGAGCTGCTCCGATGTTCTCCTGCCCAAATTCTCATTTCTCCACCGTTTTCTCTGCTCCAGCACACGTTCTCCACTCCTCTCGACATTCTGAAGCTGATGGTGGGCTTGGATTTGGCCTGGAGTGGCTGTATAAGCAGTTATTGCCGAGGTAAGGTTTCGGGTTGTCCTTTGGTTGCTCCACCATGGGTGATAAGTGGCTGTCATGCCTCATTTTCTTCTGAAATGTGTTGGAGTGGTCGGCCAGCACCTTTTGGGTTGAGGAGATGAAGGCCACATGGCCTCCTTTCATCACCTCCCTCTTTCTCTCTCCTCTCTTAGGTGTTTTCTCCAAAATGCCCCTTTGCATGTACTCTCTCTCCTCATTTTGGGGGTTAGGGGCTGTCCTTGACCACTTGGCTGGTCATGGGCCAAATTTGGTGGGCTTGGCCCATGGGAAATGACTTGGGCACCCCTTTCTCCTCTTTAGGTCATTTTGTTGACTTGTTGACTTTTAGGTTGACTAGGTCAACTTGATGAGTGGGGTGACCCCACATGATGTTCATGGACTTCATGTCATCACCCAACATGGGTTGGGGCCATGGTGAAGGTCTTAGCCCATTAGGAATGGGCTTGGTCTTCAATTATCCTTATTTAGGCTTATGGTTGACCAATTTTGACCTTAGGGTTGACTTGGTCAAATGGATGAGTGGGTTGGCCCCACTTAGTGATCATGACCCCTAAATCATCACCCAACATAGTTTGGGCCATGGTGATGTCCCACTTGATCTAATTGGGCTAATGAGTGTGGGGTTTGACCACTTTAGACCCAAGGTTGACCTAGGTCAACTATGGTCAAAGTGTTGACCTAGGGGCATGACCTAGGGTCCACTTAGATTGTAATTAGGGTTAGGGCAGTGTGGTGGGGGTCATGGTGTGGCTAGGGTTCCTATTTAGGCTAGTTTGACGTATTTTGACTTTGGTCCTTTGGTGGGCCCCCACATGGCTATAACCCACTATCTAGGGTCAAACCTAGCTAATTACCCTAACACCCACCTCATGCATTAACCCAAATCTAAGTTAGGCGTCTAGAAGTAACATTGGGATGTTACAAGTGGTGTGGTCATATGGGGGATCACAGGTAAATTGTCCACTTTTAATTAGTTTGAGTCGATTACTTACAATGGATTTTGTTACGCAGCCTCCGGTATAGTCTACACCACAGGGTGGAGTCCAGCAGACTCCGAATATTACACCACCTCCCCCGGTCCCCACTCCATTCCTACAGTCAGAGATGGGGCAGACCTTGACAGCTATTCTGGATGCTTTCAGGGCCCAACAGGCTTCGGCTCCACAGCCAAACCCCGGAGCCAATTGGCTGAGTATTTTCTGAGGACTTTCCCCCCATCATACTTGGGGACAGAGTCGGCCATTCGAACGGAGGAGTGGCTGGACATCATGTTTGAGATGTTGACTGGGATACGATGCCCTTGGGAGGAGAGGGTGCCTTTGGTTGTCTCTTTCTTGGAGTCTCATGCCAAGAGATGGTGGAAGACATCGCTGGACACAACGTTTTCTGATAGGGAGGTTGAAGAGATTGCTTGTGGAGAGTTCAGGGCCGCACTATTGCAGTATTTTGTTCCACAGTCGGCCAGAGATGAGCTGGAAGATAGATTTTTGCAGTTGAGGCAAGGTACCAAGACGGTAATGGAGTACCACCGGGAGTTCAACCATCTAGCCTGATTCCCGGACTCTTATCAATTGGATGAGGCAGGATACACCAAGAGGTTCTATAAGAGCCTGAGAGAGGATCTAAGGGAAGCTCTACTATTTGTATCCGACGGGCCTATTCCTCGGATATTGGAGATGGCTAAGAGGATTGAGGCAGATTATCATATTACTCGAGGCCAGAAGTGGTCAACTGAGAATCAGGGTCAGGGAGCCAGAGAGGATCAGCGATGGGGCTGCATCACTAATGGGAGAGATGGGAGAAGAGCAGAGGACCAGCCTCGTTAGGAGGTGAGACAGGAGTAGAGGGAACCAGTAGTGGTGGCTCCTCAGCCTCTCTAGAAGCGAGAGATGTAGAGACCTGGGGGTGTGGCATATCCCCCGCCAGAATGCTTCAACTTTCATCAAATAGGGCATATCCGGAGAAACTTCCCCATGGTGGGGGGGCACCCCGAGTAGCACCACCGGCTGCCCTGCCTGCTCAGTATTTTGGAGGCCGAGTACATGGCTAAGGACGTGGATACCATGGTGGAGATTGCAGGTAGGATAGGAAGCAAGTTTATGCACTGGATCTGGCTCAACCCCAGAACCCGGAGCAAGTGATAATAGGTATGCCAGAAAGTTTTAAGTTTTTCTTATCTGAACACCTAAATTTTTGGATATAGAATTGATAATCTCGAAAAGAAAACCATAACTAGATGCTAAGACATTTAACCCCCCCCCCCCCCCCCAGACATAGCTTTCATCTATAGCAAGCTCGCATATACACTGTTCGATACAGGTGCGTCGCACTCGTTTGTGTCAGAGGTCTTTATTGAAGGGTTGTAAGGCGTGGAGAGATTCACAGGCTTGATGATGAGGATACGACTACCCGACGGATCAGAGTTTTTCACCTCTCCCAACTGCAACATGGAGGCAGAGATCAGCGGGATGGCGTTCGAAGCACCAGCAATGATCCTAAGGATGCAGCTTATGACCTGCTCCTGGGCATGATATGGTTGTATTGGAACCATGCCAAGATTGACTGCATGTCAAAGAGGATCACCGTGAGGCATGGGGATTCCCACATCGTCATCGAAGGTATCAAACCTATTCCCCCTCTCTTGTTGACATCCGTGCAGGCCGTCAAGGCCCACTTGTAGGGGGAGTAAGTCTATGAAGTGCTGTTCGAAATAGTTGAGGCCAAGGATTCCATCTCTGATATCCTGGTGGTAAAGGATTTTGCTTATGTATTCCCAAAGAAGCTTCCAGGGCTACCCCCGCACCGGGAATAGGATTTCTGGATACAGCTGCTGTCAGGGACCAAGCTGTCATCTAGAGCCCCTTACTGGATGGCCCTGAAAGTGTTGACAGAATTTCGAAGCAAGCTGCAGGAGCTAGTGGAAGCTAGATTTTTCCGGCCGAGCTCTTCACCATTGGGAGCCCCAGTGTTATTCGTCAAGAAGAAGGACCAGACACTTAGATTGTGCATCGACTACTGTGCGCTGAAGTAGCTAACAGTCCGGAATACCTATCCATTTATAGGGATAGATGAGTTGTTTGATCAGATGGAGGGGCGCATTTCTTTTCAAAGTTAGATTTGAGGTCGTGCTACTACCAGTTGCGAATCCAAAAAGAGGACATTTTGAAGACTACCTTCAGTTGCAGATATGGGTTTACATTGATGCCCTTCAGGTTCACGAATGCTCCGTCGACATTCATGAGCCTCATGAACCGGGTGTTCGAGGCATATTTGGATGTGTATGTCATTGTGTTTATTGATGACATCCTCATTTACTCGAGGAAAGAGGAGGAGCACACCCGACATCTGACGCTGACCCTAGAGAGACTGCGGGAGCACTAGCTATATGCAATGTTCAGTAAATGCAAGTTCTGGTTGAAGGAGGTGGCTTTCCTAGGACCTATCATTAGTGGAGCTGGGTTGGTAGTTGACCCGGCCAAGATTCAGGCAGTTCGAGATTGGCCGCAGCTAAAGGCAGCCACAGACGTGAGGAGTTTTCTAGGACTTGTCGGTTATTATCGGAAGTTTGTGGAGGGATTTTCTCATATTGCCCTTCCACTCACGTACCTGACAAATAAAGATGTGCCATTTGTTTAGACTCCACAGTGCGAGGCGGCATTCAAGGAGCCGAAGGATCGACTCACCTCAGCTCCTGTTCTTCCACTTCCTTTGGGGAAAGAAGGATTCCAGTTCTATACTGAGGCTTCCTACTAGGGCATGGGAGCGGTGCTGATGCCGAATGGTTACGTGATAGGATACGCTTCACGACAGTTAAAGAAGCATGAGCAGAACTACCTTATTCATGACTTAGAGATGGGGGAGGTCGTATTTGCTATGAAAGTTTGGCAACATTATCTGTATAGTGTCTGCTGCGACATATACTCTGATCACAAAAATTTGAAGTATGTGGACACGCAGAAGGAGTTGAATATCAGGCAGAGGCGATTGCTGGAATTTCTAGGAGATTACTAGTACGAGATGCATTACCACCCAGGGAAGGTGAATGTGGTAGCCGATGCGCTGAGTCGGAGAGCCGCCACCTTCAGAGCAGAGCCCCAGATTATTTCCAAGGAGCTGGTACAGAGATTAGAGGTTATGCACATCACTGTGGTGTCGTGTGATGACCTTGAGCTTTATTGGGAGTATGTAGCCGCAATGAGCACTGCTGATGACATTCGAGACCGAGTCAGAGATGGGCAGAGGCAGGATGCCAAGCAGGAGCCGATATTCAGGGCCTAGGAGGTAGGTACTACTAGGGATTATGCATTAAGAGATAACTTGGTGTGCTTCAGAGGATGGGTTTATATACCAGAGCGAGGCCGAGTCCGGGAGGATATCATGATGGAGACCCACTGCAGTAGCTATTCGGTACACCCGGGAGTTACGAAGAATACTATATACTGGCCAGACATGAAGAAGGATATCATCTACTTCGTGACTCACTGTGAGACATGGAAGCTAGTGAAGGCAGAGTGCAGAAACCCCACAGGTTTGTTGCAACCACTCCCAGTGCCGGAGTGGAAATTCGAGGACATCGCGATAGACTTCATACACGGGCTTCCCCGATCACAGACAGGGAATGATTCGATCTTGGTAATTATCGACCGTCTAATGAATGTAGCTAGATTTATCCCGATATAGAAGGATGACTCGGTTGGTGTGTTTGTTCGGAGATTCGTAGAGCAATTCGTCCGTTATCGGGGCGTACCTAGGATTATTGTATCGGATCAAGATTGACGGTTTACGTCTAGGGAGTGGAGATCAGTGCAAACTTACTTGGGTACTCGGCTAACATTCAGTACAACTTTTCACCCCCAGACCGATGGGCAGACAGAATGCACCAATCGAACTTTGGAAGATCTGCTTCGACTATGCATTATGGACTGCGGAGAGCCCTGGGAGAAGCTATTACCACTGATCGAGTTCTCATATAATAATAGCTACAAGTCAAGCATTAAGATGGCACCTTATGAGGACCAATATGGACGAAGGTGCAGGACCCCACTATCATGGATTCAGGATAAGGATCCGCATGCACTATGCTCAGAGTTTGTGGAGGTTACTGATGCTCAGGTTAGGCTAATACGGGATAGGATGTTAGAAGCCCAAAGCAGACAGGCTAAGTACTACGATGCCTGACATCGTCAGGTAGAGTTCCAAGTGGGGGACCAGGTATTCTTGAAGATCCGACCAATGCACGGAGTTTCACGGGAGCGTTGTTGGAAGAAGAAGCTCAGCCCTAGATATATGGGACCTTATAGGATCCTCGTGCGGAACGGTCCCCTAGCATACATGCTGGAGCTGCCACAGGAGCTGGCGGGTCTGCACGATGTGTTCCACGTATCCTCTCTTAGGAGGGCCTTACAACGCCCGGAGAAGCAGATAACGGCCACAGATGGGTCGGTAGCATCTTATCGGTCAATTCACCTGGAACCGGTCAGAATTGACGACAAGGAGATACGAGTCTTGCGCTGCAAGAAGGTTCCATTGGTCAAGGTCCTGTGGAGAAATCATGGGTGAGAGGAGCACACATGGGAGCTGTAGGATCTGATGCAACAAAAGTATCCAGAGCTTTTTAGTCAGGTATACCTTACAACCTATCGGGATGTTACAATTTACTTTTCATATTTGAACCCAGTAGGCTTAACTAGAATTTCGAGGACAAAATTTTTTTGTTTATATATTAAACATCCCTCAGGCAAATAGGCCCCCTAAGAGTGGTTTTTGTCATGACTAGATCATGACAAAACCCTAGAGAACCTAAGAGGATCAGGTGGACTTGGGAATATAGTTGAGGTCATTTTTGGTCTACAAACAGCAGATTCCTAAACCCTAGGTTAGGATGACCAAGTTGTTTCACCATGACTCCAAGACTTCACAAACCCTTAGGAAGGCCCAACAAAGCCCTAAGGACTCATTGGAGTCAACTCTAGATGGTCAAATTAACTTAGGACCATCCTAGGCCTACATTGTACAAGGGGCCTAAATAAGGATAGGGTGCCCTTAGTAAGCTCAACCAACCCTAAAAAGGTCTCTCAAGACCTAAAGTGGGGTCAATGGGTCACCAAGGACCCATTAGGGCCAACTATAGAGGCTAAGTTGACCTAAGTCCACTCTAGCCCCAAAGTGGTCAAAGTGCCCTTACGAAGGGACAAGTGACCTCCAAGGTGCCAAGTCAACCCAACCCAACCCTACTTAAGCCTTAGGGGAGACCAATGGGTCACCAAGGATCCATTGGGAGCAACCCAAAAGGTCAAAAAGACCAAAGTCAACCCAAACCTAATTTGGGTCAACCTAGCACAAGTGGGCTAGCCTAAGCTCAAGCCTCCTCATGTGGCTTCATTAGGGATTAATGTGCATGGATGGGCAACAAATAGCCCTCCAGGTTGACCAAGTCAACTTGGTGACTAGGAGAGTGGGTGAGCTCCATTCCATGTTAATGGAGGAGAGAGAAAAAGAGGGAATGAAGGGGCAAGTCAAACCCGACCAAGGGAGGCAAAAGGCCACCTTTAATGGCTGGATTCAACTCCCCTGGGGAAGGGGAGAAGTTTTATGCAGTTTCCTAGCCACCAAGTGGCTGGTTCAGCTCCCTCCTCCTAACCAAAGCCCAGCCATTAATGGCTTTAATGGCCATTGATAATCCAGCCTCTCCCCTCCTCAACCGAGCCTTTAAGCATCATCTGTGGCCCTAGAGGAACGTTTCCCAGCCTTTAACTTAAGATTTCGAGCCCTCCCACCGTACTGTTACAGAAGCCGAGCGGCGCCACCTTCAAAGATGGTTTCCCAGTGATCTTCTCGACTTCAAGCCGCCGGCAAGGTCCTCCTCCTCTCCTTACCTCATGGGTAGATCTTAGGGCAAATTAGGTTTAAGGTTCGGGCTTAATTGAACCTGATCTAAACTCGTATTTCTCTGGTTTTACGAGAGAAATGAACTTCTCAGTTGCGCCGGAAAAGGCCCCTCCGGCGGCTGTGCCGCCGCCAGTCAATGGCCACCACCTAAACGGAGGTGTTGGTGGCGATGGCCGACCAGGGAGGTGGCCGGGTGGTCGGGTGTAGCGTTTGGAAGGTGCTCTAGGCTCGGGCTATCTCAGCCGTTGGATGGAGGTAGACGATGAGGCCCAGCCATTGGATTTGCGCCAAGATCCGTGCTGGATCAAATGAAAATATTTCATATTAAATGATATTCTGTCACCTTTATTATAGTATATGAATTAAATATTAAAAATAATTAGGTGCATCTGATGAAAAAGTACAAAACATAAAAGTATTAGGCCTTGGGGATAACTTTAATACAAAATTGATTTGAACCAATTTGGACCTCTGGTTGGACCAGGGAACATATTTTGGTGGGACCTATACCTAGGGTTATCTTAAGATTCAAATAGGTGCCCACTCTTCATCCCTTGTCCAAATGAACAGAATTTGGGCAGGGGATCAACCTTAGCTATACCTAGGGTCTGTCCAAAAATTGGAATTTTTGGAGATACCTTGTGTATGGTTTTTTATTTTTATTTAATAATACTAGGGTATTTTAATTAAGTCGTCTAATTACCTACAAACCCTCCCAAATTTTGGTGAGTGGTCCCTGGCATTATGATATTGCTCTGTATAAAATTTCACCTCATTTGGAGGTGTTTTGGATAGGTAAAGACCTAACCCTAATTCTATCTTAATGATGGGTTCTTAAGTAAAAAGTGTACTTTGGCTTTGGGTGGCCAAATCACCTCAACAGGGGCTGAGATTTTTACCACTGACTTGGCATGGCCATTATAACCCTCATAGGGATTATGGTGTGGTCTAGGGTAGGTTTGCCCTTGGATCCAAACTCAAACCCTAAGGAAGGGTCTTTGAGGATTGTGAAGGGCATGGGGGCAAATGCCTTAGTGTGATCTTATAACTTGGTTGAAATAATGCTTGAGTAGCCTAAGTCCTCTGGTATGAACCTTAGAAGATTTGGAGAAAGATAGACATCTCAAAACCCTAACCCTAGTTTTAGGTCATAATCTATTTAGTGTATAGAAAACCACTACAACTTATAAAAAGGGTGTGAAACTTAGATAGCATGGATTTTAGGTTAGATAGAACCTTTAATGAATTCATTGGAATTTTATGAGCAATATTTTTGGCACCTCACTTATTAAGAATGATTTAGCCCTGAATGATGTTTCTTTTATTAAGATCACTCTATTCAAAAAAATCCTATGAAACTTCGGCAGGAGATATTTTAGGTCAAGATTATGATCCCTGAATTTTATTATAAATTTTAGTTGGTTATTTTAAGTACTTTCTTCACAAGATTTGAAAGGGGCATTCATGGTAAATAAATTATTTAGAGCTATTTTCAAATTGTAAAAATTATGAAATTAGGCCACTATAGCTTTTAGGTCAATAACTACTTCGAGAAATTAATTCATGATTTTTAGAAGACTATTTGCAGTACTTACTTTACAAATCCGTCATTTTTGGAATTTGATGTTTAATTTATCCAGAGCTTATTTCTTACTGAAAAGTCATGAAACTTTGTCAACATTGTTGCTAGGACAGTAGTTGCATAAGAAAATTAATTCACAACTTTTGGATGATTATTTGCCGTACTTACTTCATTATTGAAGGGAAATAGGATATTTTGCCAAAATAGTTTTAGGGTCCTTTAGATACTTGAAAAAAATGATTATATTTTGGATTTACAGTATTGAGTTATCCTAATATTTTTCATAATTTTGTTAAGCCCTCGTTTCAGTATTTTTCTTACTGTTATTATATCTGTGGACACTCCCTTCGTTGAGATTATTTACTCTGATATGTTATTTTTTGTGGACTGGTGTTTACTCTACTTTGCTACTGCTGTGATCGAATCGGCCGGCAGGATCGGCATTTTGTAGTTACGACCTTCCCGGGCGTGAAGATGTCACCGCAAAACGGCAGTTCTTGGCCTAAAACCGCGGGGTTTGAATAGAAAAAAGGGGGTCTTACATTACGATACTGAGTATCAACTCACACCACATGCAATATCACATGGACTTGCCATCAACATACAAGAGCTCCACAATAAGTCTCTTTTAATCATTCCCATCTCATGCTCAATATCACGCAAGGGCTCCACACCAAGTCCCTTATCAACACATACTTCAGAGTGTGACAAACACACACGCAATTCCAACCCTTCCACATTTCTATACCACACAAGGGCTCATCATTTACACAGGTGGAAGCCACCTTATATGACATAACAATCCCTCACTGCTACCCATAGGGAGAGACAACTCTAAGCAGTGGACAACTTTACACCTTCCATTATTTATCACATCTCATGAACATGCATTAACCTCATCCAATTCCTTTTCAAATGATCAGGCATTCACAAACAAGTTTACTTCCTTATGATAATAACAACGGCATATAGATACTACACATATTCGTCAAACATAATAATATAGTTATAGATTTCTCACTCAATTATCGAGCATCAAATCCTCTTCCATAACCTATTTCATTCTCTTGATTATAATCACGCACATACATACCAGATTACACAAGAATTATATTGTATAACCAAATCAAATTAATTCATTTGTTCACTACTTACCCAAACTATTTGTTTATCAAACTCCGTTAAATTGATTGTACAATCATTTTTCACCAAACCATTTGTTACTTAAGGGTCTAACAACCAAATCCAATTAAACATTTGTTTACCACGATCACCATCAACAAGTTCTCCCAGACCTCATCATCTTCCTGTGATAACCTTCTACCGAGCCCAGCTCCAATTATACAGAAACAAGAAAATTGTGTGCAGTTAAGTGGTGATGTACATCAACTTTGACAGGACTTTCCCGAGGCTATAGAACTCATATGAAACGTGTAACCACCCATTGGAAAGGTCATTCCAAGGGCTACGACTTTTGTGTTTAGTCAAAATACTAGATTTGGCTATATCACACTTGAAAATGGCCTTGAAGTTCCTTACGCGCAGAAAATGGATTTTTGCACGCATCTTAAAGCAAGATGAACGACATCGGTTCATCTTCTTCCTTAGATATTTCTTTAGAACCAAATACATCACATCATCCTCGCTTATTCACCCTCAATAGACCATGTCTTCTTCACGAAACCATGCAAATCATCTTCACCACCGAGAGAGGAAAGGTTGAAGACACCTAATCTCTAGGACAAAGCCCTAACATGGTCTCTTCCAAGGAAATCTTCATCTCACACAGTCCACTCTTTTGAGTCAACATCTCTCCTAGAAATATTAACTAGAGATCTAGCATCATGAGAGAGGGTAGGAAGCACACCTCTTTTTCGACCATGGAGCATGTTATCCTCCTCGGCGACATCTTCTTCCTCATTAGTATTAATCTCCATAGAGAAAGGAGAAGTCTGTCCTCCAGAAAATCTCATTTCGGCGATCTCCATCTCCGTCGGCTTTGGCAAGTAATGACTCGGAAAGGATAAATTAGCGTGATGGCTAGGGTTTGTCTCTTCCTTTTTATCAGAGGAATTTGGTTTAACTTCTTTGCAACGTGTCGGCCAAATATTGGACCGCCCATTATTATTTATGATTAAGTCCTACTGAAGAGACCAGAATAAGGAACCAACCCGCACTGATACCGAGATCCTGTTCTGCCCGTATGTACAAGACAACGAATTCCATCTAGGCCGCAAAATGCAGAAAGTCAAATTCATCGAGTATCCTCCATCATACTCGACGAATTATCGAATGTATCCGTGTTTTCTCGACAAACACATCACATATTTTGCCAAAGTCTCTAAGTGATCCTCGATGAATTCGTCGGATATCCTTGGCGATATCCAATGAATTTCTCTTTAACCGAATCTTCAGTGTTTTATCCCTCCGAATTCTTCTCCACCATATTCGATTGATTCGTCGGATTTCATTGACGATATTCGATGAATTTAACTTAGTGGTTTTCTCCGATCAAGCATCGAGTACGTTAAGTATCACACAATGATACTCGATGAATAGTACTTATCCTTTACAAACAACCCAATCATACTCGATGAATTCGTCGGATATCCTTGACGATATCTGACAAATTTCCCTTGATAATTTTTATCTGAAGTCCCCTCCACCATGATTCGTTCAGTATCACTCAACCCTTTCCCTCTAGCAAATGCACTCGGCACTTATTTCCAGTGCAACTCGAGCCAGAGTCAACTATCCTAACTTAAAATTCATGTGAGGGATCTAGCGCAAAATGGGACGTTATAACACGAGCTCCAAATACCCCAGAAGACTCGGAGCTAAGCACTTCAGGCTCTGAGTTGTCTGCTGGAGAGTTCTCACTAATCTCCAAGAAATTCAAGAGGTTTCTTAACAAGAGGAGGCAAATGAAAAATCAGTCATCCTCCTCATACTCCAGAAGATCACGTCGTGTTAGTGATCGGCCTAAGAAAATCTACAGTCTAGAGGACATGTATAAATCTTAACCAAACAAACATTCTTCCTCTAACATAGTTTGTTATTATTCTAGCAAGCCAGGACACGTGATTGCAGAGAGTCTGTATAAGAACAAGGAAGGATCCAAGAAGGAAGAAAAGAGATCCATCAAAGGTAACAGGAAGGAAGAGAAGAGCTTCGTCGCAAAGAAATCAAAGACCCTAAATGACAGTGACTCAAGTGAGTCAAGCCCAGAAAATGAAGAAGCTTACTTCGGGCTTATTTCTCAATCAGATGAGGAGGTGGGCAACTCCCAATTACATGGGAAGGTAAATTTTTGCATAATCCTCTCTGAGTCAGAAACTCCAAGAAATAGTCATGAAGACTACATTTCTAAGGAAGATGAAGCTGACTTGATGGCTTAGCATAAAGAGCTCTTGAAATCTTTTGACAAATGCTGCAAGATAGTCAAAAATCAATTAAAAGAGATTGCTTCTCTCAAGGCAATGTAATCAAGCCTGAAGGAGCAAATTACTGAAATAACTCCTCTCAGAAATGAAGTTCACTCCTTGAAAGAGGAACTAAATCACTCTACTGAACTGTTAAGTTAGAAGGAGAAGTACTTAGGCGAGCTAGAAGAAAAGCTCCTGTTGGAGAGGAAATGTGTTGAAAGTTACTCTAAACCAAAGGTCATTCTTCCTCTCATTGATGAATTCTCTACTTTGAAGAAGGGTAGTTATCTTGTCCATATAGCTGAGAAAGGTAAGGCTGCTAAGAGAGCCATAACCAAAGCAAAAGGGAAGGCCCCTCAATGTCAACCCACTTTTAAGAAGGTGATCTTCCCCATGAACAAATACGACTTTGAGACGTCCTATGGACACCAGTCTAGGCAAACCTATGTGGAGCCTAAGAAGCACCTCAAAGGATGGAACCATCCCCGAGACTTTTGTGCTAGTGTTTTCAAAGCACCTTATGATGAAATTATACTGAAAAGTTATAATCCTTACATTCTTGGACCAAGTGGCAAGAAGGCTCCAAAAGCCAACATTGTTGTTCCCAAGGCTAAGGAAATAATGAAGCCTTGCGTGTGTTACAATTACAAGGCTTCCACTTTGAAGTCAGTGACCCCTACTAGACCTCCCGTTCAAAAGATAAAGCAGGAGTATAAAGAAGGTACTATAGGTTTGACGGTTGGCATTGCGACAAGATTGGTAACTTTGTTGTAGATTGCGGGTTTCATCCGGTAAAGCTTGAAACTCAACGAGTTAATAGTGCGAGATAGACCACTCGCAACGTTAAAGTTCTAAGTGGTGTTAAACAAATAAGGAACTAAGGACCCAAGTCTGTTTGGGTTCCTAAGGTAAAATGATTTATGTTTGCAGGTATGTCTAAAGGCCAACAAAATGCCAATCTGGTATTTGGACAGTGGATGTTCTTGGCATATGACCGGGACTAGAAGCTAACTGCGAGAATTTACCCTAGTCGAAGATGGTCCAAAAGTTATCTTTGGAGGGCCTGATAGGGGAATCACTAAAGGCCACGATATGATTTCCAACGCCATAGTCTCTTTTACAGACATTGGCTTATATTGAAGAATTGCATCATAATCTGATAAAAATAAGTCAATTATGTGACAAAGTCTATATCGTTGAGTTCTACAAGAACAAGTGTCTAATGAAATCGTATGCTAGTTTGCAGACAATCTTAAAGGGCACTCAGAGTAGAAATATATTTTGTTTAAATATTTTGTGTTTAGACAATTCTACAACAGTGTGCTTTTTGACAAAAGATAATGCATCCCTCTATGACCAATGGCACATGAGATTAGCACATATTAATTTCAAAACTACAAATATATTATTTTCTCATAACTTAGTGCATGATGCTCCCATCATTAAGTGTCTTAAAGAGAGCCCAAGCCATGCATGCCAAATGGGTAAGCAGACAAGGGTTTTCTTTAAGGGTATTTTTGAAAACGATTCCTTTAAAAGTTGTATTTACCTTATTTGGACTTATTTGGTCCTATGCCAATTCTTAGCTTAGGAAGTAAAGTTTATACGTTAGTCATTATTGATGATTACTCATGTTTTACATGTGTGTTCTTTCTGAAATAGAAGTAAGACACCTTTGAGGCTTTCACTAATTTTGTTAAGCAAATTCAGAATGAATTAAACTACTGGTGGTAAAAATTACAAGTGATCACGGAACATAATTTGAGTCTGATGCCATGACCAAATTTTGTGGAAGTCAAGTTATCTTTCATGAGTTTTTCTCTCCGCGTACTCCATAACAAAATGGAGTTGTTGAGAGAAGGAATAGAACCCTCATTGAAGCATGTACGACTATGTTGAATGATGCTTCATTACCAGAGTACTTTTGGGCCGAAGCAGTCAACACTGATTGTTATGTGCAAAATAAAGCATTAATCAACAAAAGCCATCGTAAAACTCCCTCTGAACTGTTGAAGGAAAGAAAACTGACTATGTCCTTCCTTAGGATCTTGGCAATAAATGCTTCGTACTTAACAATGGGAATTATTATCGCACGAAGTTTTGTGAAAAAAGTTTTGAAGGTATTTTTGTAGGGTATATTAGCCATATTAAGGCATATAGAATTTTCAACAAGAAAATCCTTATGGTAGAAGAGTCTATCAATGTTGTATTTGAAGAGACAAGCAGGCTTTATAGCAGCTCTTCTAGTATTGTTGGTGTAGATGCAGGTACCATTTTAAAGGATCTAAGCTTGGCAGAAGCGGTCAAGGAAGATTCTCCATGATCAGTCAAGGTCGTCGATCCAAGTGTGGTGGATGAAGAATGATAAGTTATAAATATACGTATTTTATTGTATTTTACTTAAGTCGTTTTAGTTCATTTTTGTCATTTTTAGTTATTTTGTTAAAAAATTGCTTTTTTTGTAAATATTATTCTAACCTAACTTTATTTTGTTTTTTGAAATTTTTCAGAAAAAAGTCAAAAAATCACTTGACACGTCTGTGTCCCATGACCAAACATGCCCGTGTCATTCCCTCGACATTAAACTGTCGTCGATCCCAGCTCGACTTTTGGCCTTTGTCAACCCAACTAGGACACGCCCGTGTCCTAATAGGCGATACGCCCGTGTCACCAATTCATGCTCAGCAATTGCCAACATCAAGTTGCAAGGTGTCCCGACACGCCCGTGTCCGCCTCTCGAAAAGCCCATATCACACCTCTGGACACGCCTGTGTCCGACACATGTCCCGTCCAGCTGCTTCCAGAAATCGGCCAGTCAACCAATTTTGACTTCTCCAACACACCAGACCCGACACGCCCGTGTCCCAATAGTCGACACGCCCATGTCACCCCACTTTTTTGCCTATAAATAGAAGTTTTCTGTATGAACTCTTATTCTATTTTTTGGACCATTATGTCTAGGTGTTGTGCTGCTTGATGTATTCCAAACCCTTTTAAGGGATTTTTCTCCTTCTCTCCTGAGCTTTTATTTTTGTGTCATTGTAACTCATTCTTTTACTTAATAAAATATGTTTTTTCTTCTCTTAACATGGTTTTGGAGTGCATCTGAGCGCCCTTCCTTATACAATCTTATTTTTCTTTTGTTTTACCTTTATTTTTCTCGTCTTTAAAATGGGTGTGTGCGTGTATGAGTACAGATTTGTCTTTGTATGTTTTTTTATTTCATTTACCTAGATTCATTTAGTCTAAGGATTTTTTCGTACTCTTAATATTCATCCATATGAAACTATAAAAATGGTTATAAAAGTGGTTTTGATTTTTTTTTACTTAGTCTTTTTATTATTATTGTTGTAAAACTTTTCATAAATTTTACTCTTTCTTCCGCTTTTTAAGCGTATTTATAGAGTTATAAGAATGGATAAATTGTTGTTTTAATTTTTCGAGCATGTTATTTTTTCTTTTAATTTTCAAAATTTTTTCCTCGTTTAATTTTTATATTCATTTTTTATGCATTTTTACCACGTTCTAGTAGTAAAAATGAGGTTGTTTTAATTTTTCTGTCACTTTGTTTTTCTTATTTTCATTTGTTTGTGTGAGTGTATGAGTTAGCTTTTTATTGTTTTCATTCTTCAATTAGATTTTGTGTGTGTGTTTTATTTATGCAGAGTGTGTATGTATTTCCCTTCAAGTAGAGTGTGTGTGTGTGTGTTTTCTTTATGCAGTGTGTGTATTTCATCTCAAGTAGAGTGTGTGCGTGTATGAGATAGAATTTTCAGTTTTCATCTCACGCCTACTCGTTTGAGTAGGACTCATAATTTTCAGCTTTAATTTCTCACCTACTCGTTTGAGTAGGACTCGCAATTTTCAGCTTTAATTTCCCGCCTAGTCGTTCGAGTAGGACTTGTCATTTTATCACTTTCATTTCCCGTCTACTCGTTTGAGTAGGACTCGCATTTTTACTGCATTCATTTTCAGCTTCCTTTACTGCTTTAATTTCCCCCCTACTCGTTTGAGTAGGACTCGCTTTTCAATTCTGCAATTTTCTTTTATCAAGCCGTCCCCATTCCGATGAGTGGCTAATTGCTCTTAGCCCTCAGTATCGAAGAGCATTGGGATAAATAAAATCGCTTAAAATAATTAAAGTTCTCATTTTTTGCTTTAATTAAATCACTTAAGGTTTGCCCCGGGTATACGACGCGTAGGACCACATATCGATGTGTGGGCTATATTTCATTGTCTATACGCTAGCTTGTCGAGAGGCCATGCGTATGGACCGATCACCCTTGGGTAAATAGAGTTGCAAGCATACCCTCGAGAGAGGAGAAGCGTAACTCTACCGGATTGGGTTCCCCACCCAATAGCGAGGTTCTTAGCGTAAAGGAGGCATTAAGAGGAATCTTTCATCGGACTAACGTTCGGTCGAATAGTCTTAATGTTCAGGTGAGCGATATTACCTAGAGATAGGTGTGCTCATTCTTTTGGAGCCACCACGACCAAGTCTGCCCTTTAATTAATTTGAAATTTAAGATCTCTAGTTAATACAAGTTGTTTTGGTTTGAATTTCTTCGGTGTCGAGCATTATTTCTTCATCGGCAATTTCTGTTTAATTTTCTGCATTATATATATATATCCGCCATTAATTAAAAAAATCACACGACCAAATATCATCGGTAAAATAATAGTCCCTTCAGGAAAAGAGTAGAAATAGTCAAACCAACCCCAAGAACAATACAACCGCGATGTTCCCCACTGGAATATCATGTACTACATGCGATAGGTGCACTTGCATCTTTTCGTTCAAAATGAAATATCGCCCGCGAGCTCCGCCCACTTATATCTTACTATTTAAATAAAAACTCTTCTCTTATCTTTTTAATAAAAACAAGGCCCTCGCGGCGCGCATCAAGTTTTTGGCGCCGTTGCCGGTGAAAATTTCAAGTAGCTATTTTAAATTCCAAAAAACTATTATTTTTACCATTTTATTTTATTTATAAAAAAAGGGCAACAAAAAAATTATATTTATAATAATAATAATAATAATAGCAATAATAATAATAATAACTACTTTAAAAAAAAATAAAGAACTTAAAAAACTCAAAAAACTTAAAAACAAAAAAACACTAAAAACCTAATCTAAAAAAAAATTTATTAACTTAAATAACTTAAAAACTTACTTAAAAAATTAAAAAACTTTTTAAAAAAAACTTTAAAAAAATTTTAAAATAAAAAAAATAATATATCTTACCCCTTTGCCTTACTTTTTTTGTTTCTACCCAAAAAAAAATCAAAATAAAAATTTGTATAGTATATATACTATATATATTCTATAAATAAATGTCTGTCACCTGTTTTTTTCTCTTTTCTTTCATCTTTTATTTTAAAAAATTTAAAAATCAAAAATATATATATAAAAATTTTATTATTCTCAAAAACAAAATATTAAAATTATATAGCCGCCCATAAAATAATTTTCTCACTTCCCTAAATAACATCCCGCCTATAATTATAACCCCTACCAAAATCGTCAAGCTACACGAGTATAACCAAAGCGCTCCTAGGAAGCACCCCACGCTTATCTTTTTGCTTTTACTTTAACTTTTGCAGGTTTTTCTTAACAGGCCTCCCCGAACGCATTTCAGGGAAGTTTCCTCCCTCATGTCTTTTTTTATATGTACATACTTGATTTTTATTTTATCGTTCCTCATACTTATATTGTAATATTTGGGACAATGTTGGTACTAAGGTTAGGGTGTTTTCCTATTTTTTGTACTTTTATTTTATGTAGTTTAATTTTATGCATCTCTAAAAAAAATTAATAATAAATAAAATACAAAAAATGAAAACAAAAAAAATTATTATAAAACAAAAATCCAAAATTTTTTTTACTTTGCAAATATGTTTTTGTAAATATTCTCTTTCCTCTTCTTTTTTCCTCTCTTCTTTGTAAATAACTCCTCTTTCTCCCCCTTCTTATAAATAACTTAAAAAATTTCGAAAATCAAAAAATCCAAAAAAAGAGAATAACTCTAAAAATGCAAAAAAAGATAATAATCAAAAAACAAAAAAATATAAAAACCCTAAAATCCCAAAAATTTTGTTTAGTATGTAACAAATAAATTTAATATCTCATTCTTAACCCCTTTTCGCACTCCAAAAATTTTGTTGCGAGTTTATTTATAAGCGAATTTTACTTATTCTTTGTTTATTATTCGTTTATTAATTAAAGTTTGATAGATTTAAGTGTCTGGGGTTAAATTTTAAAGATTTTTTTATGTCTTTTCCTTATAATATGGAACTTGTTTTTCACCACAACTTCTATTTTTTATAAAAGAAACACGTCTTTTATGTTAGAAAATAACAATTATGGATTTCAATTATTTCTACTTCATTCTTTTAGAAAATAGGAACATTCATTTTATAAAGGTTGCTCTCAAAACATTTTTATTAAAATCTAGTTTTCTTTTTGAAAAAATATAATAAACCCATCTCCCATTTTTTTCATGCCTTACTTGGCATGATTTATCCACTTTTTATCCCTAAAAGATCCTATGTCAATGGAAACAAGATTTCGTTCTTTTAGAAAATAGGAACATTCATTTTATAAAGGTTGCTCTCAAAACATTTTTATTAAAATCTAGTTTTCTTTTTGAAAAAATATAATAAACCCATCTCCCATTTTTTTCATGCCTTACTTGGAATGATTTATCCACTTTTTATCCCTAAAAGATCCTATGTCAATGGAAACAAGATTTCGTTCCAAAAATATAGGCACCCAATATGTGAAAAAGATTATATGTTACAGAGTATGAGGATAAAGTTCATTACTCCTATACATATACATTGGGATATTTATTATTATGAACTTTATTAAAAAATAATTATTTTAGGAAAATAAGATTTCATTTTCCTTAACATTCAAATATATATATATATATATATATATATATATATATATATATATATATATATATATATATATATATATACCTCGCCTCTAAATACAAGGCCTCTTCATAAACCACCAAATCACATATCCTATTTCACTGATTCTAGAATTAATTTAAAATTTATTGAGAGCATAATTTTTAAATTGCATTCTTTCCTTAAACTTCTCTTAAGCTAAAGTTTTTTTTATATAATTTCAATCTATCTTTGTTAAACTAACAAAATTAATTTTCGCTTTCTATTTTTTTCATCAAGAAGTCTTTTCGAAATTCTTTCTCTATTTATAACATCTTTATAATTTAGGATTTAACTCTAGTACCCCGGATGTTTATTTTTATTTTTCTTTTAATTAATTTAAGTGGTAGCTGAATTTAGAATTTTTTCAATTACTTATAAGTTTATCTCCAACTTTTGCTCTGGAATAGCAAAAGCTTATGTATGGGGGTATTGATAAGCTGTTAATATACGTATTTTATTGTATTTGACTTAAGTAATATTAGTTCATTTTTGTCATTTTTAGTTATTTTTGTTAAATAAATTGCTTCTTTTTGTAAATATTATTCTAACCTAACTTTATTTTGTTTTTTGAAATTTTTTAGAAAAAAGTCAAAAAATCACCTGACACGCCTGTGTCCCAAGACCCGACACGCCCGTGTCATGCCCTCAACATTCAACTATCGTCGATTCCAGCTCGATGTTCGGCCTTCATCAAACTAACCAAGACACGCACGTATACCAATAGCCATCACACCCGTGTCTCCAGTTCATGCTCAACAACTACTGACATAGAGTTACAAAGTGTACCGATATGCCTGTGTCATGCCTCCCGACGGGCCCGTGTCACGCCTCCTGACACGCTCGTGGACAACACGTGTCCGATCCAGCAGCTTCAAGAAATAGGCCAGTCAATGAATTTTGACTTCTCTAACACACCAGACCCGACACACCCGTGTCCCAATAGTCGACACACCCATGTCACCCCACTTTTTTTGCCTATGAATAGAAGTTTTTTGTATGAACTCTTATTCTGTTTTTTTGGACCATTTTGTCTAGGCATTGTGCTGCTTAATGTATTCCAAAGACTTGTAAGGGAATTTTCTCCCCCTCTCCTTAGCTTTTGTTTTGGTGTCTTTGTAACTCGTTCTTTTACTTAATAAAATATGTTTTTTTCTTCTCTTTACATGGTTTTGGAGTGCATCTAAGCGCCCTTCCTTATGCATTCTTATTTTTCTTTTGTTTTATCTTTATTTTTCTCGTCTTTAAAATGGGTGTTTGTGTGTATGAGTATAGATTTGTCTTTTTATGTTTTTGTTATTTCTTTTACCAAGATTCATTAAGTCTTAGGATTTTTTCGTACTCTTAATATTCATCCTTATGAAACTATACAAATGGTTATAAAAGTGGTTTTGATTTTTTTTACTTAGTCATTTTATTATTATTATTGTGAAACTTTACGTCATTTTACTCTTTCTTCCGCTTTTTAAGCGTATTTATAGCGTTATAAGAATGGATAAATTGTCATTTTAATTTTTCGAGCACTTTGTTTTTGCTTTTAATTTCCCAAACTTTTTGGTCATTTAATTTTTATTTTCTTATTTTATGCATTTCTACCACGTTCTAGCCGTAGAAATGTAGTTGTTTTAATTTTTCAGCCACTTTGTTTTACTTATTTTCATTTGTGTGTGTGAGTGTATGAGTTAGCCTTTTATTGTTTTCATTCTTCAAGTTGAGTGTGTGTGTGTGTGTTTTGTTTATGCAGAGTGTGTGTGTATTTCCCTTTAAGTAGAGTGTGTATGTGTGTGTGTTTTATTTATGTAGAGTGTGTGTGTATTTCCCTTCAAGTAGAGTGTGTATGTGTGTTTTATTTATGCAGAGTGTGTATTTCCTTTCAAGTAGAGTGTGTGCGTGTATGAGATAGTATTTTCAGTTTTTAATTCACGCCTACTCGTTTGAGTAGGACTCGCATTTTTCAGCTTTAATTTCCCGCCTACTCATTTGAGTAGGACTCGCAATTTTCAGCTTTAATTTCCCTCCTACTTGTTCAAGTAGGACTTGTCATTTTATCGCTTTCATTTCCAGCCTACTCGATTGAGTAGAACTCGAACTTTTACTTCTTTCATTTTCAGCTTCCTTTACTGCTTTAATTTCTTTTCTACTCGTTTGAGTAAGACTCGTTTTTCAATTATTAAATTTGGTTTTCGCTAGCCGTCCCCATTCTGATGAGTGGCTAATCGCTCTTAGCCCTCAGTATTGAAGAGCATTGGGACAGATAAAATTGTTTTAAATAATTAAAGGTCTCATTTTTCGCTTTAATTAAAGCACTTATGTTTTGCCCCGGGGATACGACACGTAGGACCACATATCGATGTGTGGGCTCTATTTTCATTGTCCATACGCTAGCTTGCCGAGAGGCCGTGCGTATGGACCGACCACCCTTGGGAAAATAAAGTTACGTGCATACCCTCGAGAGAGGAGAAGCGTAACTCTACCGGATTTGGTTCCCCACCCCATTGCGGGGTTCTTAGCATAATGCAGGCATGAACAGGAATCCTTCGGCGGACTAACGTTCGGTCGAACAGTCTTAATGTTCAGGTGAGAGATATTACCTAGATATAGGTGTGCTCATTCTTTTGGAGCCTCCACGACCAAGCCTGGCCTTTAATTAATTTGAAATTTAGGATCTCTAGTTATTAAAAGTCATTTTAGTTCGAATTTCGTCAGTGCCGAGCGTTATTTCTTTATCGGCATTTTCTTCTTTCATTTTCTTCATTTTATATATATATCCGCCATTAATTAAATAAATCACACAACCATATATCATCAGTAAAATAATAGTCCCTTCAGGGAAAGAGTAGACATAGTCAATCCGACATCGAGAATAATACGACCCCGATGTTCCCCACCAGAATATCCTGTACTATATGCGATAGGTGCAATTGCCTCCTTTCGTTCAAAACGAAATATCGCCCGCGAGCTCCTCCCTCTTATATCTTATTATTTAAAAAAACTCTTCTCTTATCTTTTTAGTAAAAACAAGGCGCTCGCGGCACGCATCAAAGAACTACCTTAACCTATAGGAGATGAAATAGACGTGGCAGAACCTGCTGGCGGGAGAGGAAGAAATCTAGTGTTCAGACACCTAAGAGATTACCCGATTGATTTGATCATTGGGGAGCCAGACGACGGTGTCAGAACCAAAAGAGGTACTGCTAAAGATGTTCTACACCTTAGTTTTTTTGTCTCAGGTTGAGCCAAAGTAGTTTGAAGAAGCAAACAAAGATGCCTCTTGGATTATGGCTATGTAGGAGGAGCTCAATTAGTTTGAAAGATACAAGGTTTTGGACTTAGTGCCTGGACCTAAGGGACAGAATGTGATCGGTACCCAATGGGTATTCAAAAATATGCTGGACGAAAATGGAGTGATTATAAAGAACAAGGCCAGGCTTGTAGCTCAAGGGTACATACAAGAAGAAGGGATCGACTTCGATCAGAGTTTTGCTCTAGTGGCCCGACTCGAAGTGATAAGGTTATTTCTTGCGTATGCTGCTCACAAAGGCTTCAAAGTCTATCAGATGGATGTGAACTCAGCATTCCTCAATGAAGACCTAAAATAATAAGTATACATAGCACACCCCCCCAGGTTTTGTCAACTCAACTTTCCCTAATTATGTTTATTTTCTTAATAAAGCTCTATAAGGCTTAAAATAAGCTCCCTGATCTTGGTGTGAGATGATGTCTAGCTTTTTTCTTGAGGACAAGTTCACAAGAAGAAAGATAGACAAGACATTATTTTTTTAGGAAACTAAAAGGTAAGATTTTTCTAGTTCAAATCTATGTAGACGATATTATTTTTTGCTCTATGGAAGAAAACCTTTACAAGAAGTTTTCTAAACTCATACAAGGGGAGTTTGAAATGAGCAGTATGGGAGAGCTAAAGTATTTCTTAGGACTTCAGGTGAATCAATGTGACGATGGAATTTACATCTATCAGGCGAAGTTAACAAAAGAGTTGCTTGAGTAATTTGGAATGGAGAACTCAACATCGATGAGGACTCCAATGGGTTCAACTATGTCTCTGGACAAGTATGAAGAAGGGAAACCTTTTGATGAAAACAAGTACAAATCATAATTGGGTCATTGCTCTACCTTACAGCCAGTAGACCAGACATAATGTTTTCAACATGTGTTTGCACTAGATATCACGTGAACTCTATGGAATCTCATTACATCATTGCAAAGAGGATCTTGAGATACCTTAAGGGTAAACCAATTCTTGGCTTAGGGTACCCAAGAAGAAATGATATCGAGCTAATTGGATTTTCAGATATAGATTTTTCAAGAAATAGGAATGACAGGAAAAGCACACCTAGGGCGTGCCAATTCCTTGGAAGAAGGCTTATTTCATGGAGTAGCAAGAAACAAAACTGTGTAGAAACTTCCACTGCTGAGTCAGGGTACATCTCTGATGGTAGTTGATGCGCACAGCTTGTCTAGATTAAGAATCAGCTAGAAGATTACAATTTAAAATTCATGGAGATTCTAATGTTTTGCGACAACTCCAGTGCGATAGCGATCACAAATAATCCAGTCTCTCACAGTCGGACAAAGCTCATCAAAACCAGATATCACTTCATCCGGGAGCATGTGGAGAATAATGACATAACTCTCAACTATGTCTCGATGGATAAGAAGGTCACATAAATTTTAACGAAGCCACTAGACAAGGCCAAGTTTTCATTTTTCAAAATGGAATTTGGCATGCTCAACAAGGAGTCTTGAAGATGGCTAAGAAGAAAGGAATTCTCTCAGGAAGTACATATATACAAAAAATTTACTAAGGTAAATTCATCGAGATGCCTTGCCAGTACTCGACGATTCGTTGAGATTATGCAAGTGTCTATGACGAAACTCAATTAATTCTCCTCGGCTTCCGTGGCATTTAGACGATTCAGACTTAGCTGAATTTTATTGGATCTGATGAGTCACCATTTTCAAGTGCGCGCTGTTTTCCCGTCTTAAACTTTAAATATATATATATACATAAAAGTAGATGGGGAAACCAACTTCTTTCCACCGAAATAGAAGCTAAATCCCACCGAATTTGTCTTCCCAACATTTTCAATTACGCGACAGAGCAGCTACAGTTCTTCATTCCAGACGATCCATCGTAGGTAGTGATTCATCTTTAACACCTATAACAACTACATTTCTTTCAATGTTAAGGATTCACGATTTCAGTTTCATTTCGTACAGCAATTCGGTTACCGAAGATCGGCGAGAACCAACTATTTCAGTCTTCACCAAAGTTTGACTGCTATCCATGGCTCCTTGATGAACCAGTGGCTTTCTCGTAGGGGGAGAGCTTGTGCAAACAGAGTTTGTGTCGGCCACTAATGAATTCAAAAATGTGATTCTGATGTTAGAATCGGCCGGACTATCTTTCATTCTTGAACACCCCTTCAAAGTCCTTGATAAGTATGTGCTAGAATTTTTATCAAATGCAAAGCTCCGTAGAGAAGTTACAGTCATCAAAATTAGACTTCGTCAAGTCAGGATTAAGTTGAAAGCATCCCTCCTCACAAGGTACTTGCAGTTTCCTAAATTTGATGAAGCAAAATAGTTTGAAGAGGACAATTTATCAAGGGCACTACTCTTCTGTTGCTTGCCATGAGGAACAAAGGTTGTTAAGCGCAAAGGGATGATTGAAGAAGGAAAGCTCTTATCTGACATCATCGACAAAGTTTTGTTATGTAAGACAGGATACCATGACTACCTGTCATCAGAAATGTTCAAAATTTTGGTGGCCAATATCTAAAGAAAGAAGAATTACTGGGGTGCAGTAATGTTTGCAAGAAACAAGGATAGTCTCCAAGCACCCAATTTTGGAAGAATTCTCAGCCTATACTTGAACCGGCTTGACCGAGACAAATTTGATATTGTTGGGTATTGAATTCATAATAACCCTGATTTAAAGAAGGGTCCAGTTAAGCTAAGATGAATTGTGATTATATTTGGTAGTATATTTTAAGTCATGTACTTGCAGGTTTACAATACTAAGTACACACTAATGTCAGGTTATAGTGGGTCAGTAAAATGAGACTATATAATGTAATCCTTCATTGTATAGGCCATTGTGTTGATTCACGTGTAATCTATCTATTGGAGTATACATCTATTCCAAGTACATGATGAGGTTGAAGGAAGAAGAAGATCTCAAAATTCAATAGAACAAAATTTTACCCAAGTAAAATTCGACGAGTATTGTAAGGGATATTCGTCGAATTCGTCGAGTATCATTAATTTTTATTGAATTCGTCATATGTACTTACTATCACTCATCGAATTCATCTTATATACTTGTGGTGAAATATCTAGAAAGATTGGAAGAAAAGTTAAGTAAAATTCGTCGAGTATCACCAAGTATACTCGTCGAATTCATCGAATGTATCAAATGATACTCGTCAAATTCGTCGAATATACTTGACGATACACGTCGAACTCATCGAATCATCTCAACGCTACTTCTCAGATTTTTCTTAAGGCAAATTTATCGAGTGCATATTGGCACTGAGAGCGTCGAGTGCATTTTGGCACCGAGAGCATCGTTTGCATGGATGACATTTAGTGATTCGACCGTTTCAAAAGCGTTGAGTCTGCTAGCCTATACTCGATGATTTCGTTGAGTATACTAGTTGATACTCGACGAATTTGTCGAGTATGATTCCAGCCTTGGCGTTGAGTAGCTAGCCAGCTTGAGCTGAATTTCTCTAAGTCAAATTCGTCATATATCAATGACTATTCGGCGAGTATACTAGCGATACTCGACGATACTCGACGAATATTACTTAGGTCCTTTTTCAGACAAAATTTTTTTTAGGCACGGGTTGTGGCGGCCTTGCAATGTAACTTTTGCAAGTTCTTTTTTGGAATTTCTTTCATAACTCATGTATTTGATGTTGTCTATAATTACTTAGGGTGGATTTTTCTTCAACCCTAGTCTTGTAAATTATTCTAATTTTCAAATAGAGAAACTTACCAAAAAGAACAACCCATCGGCCTCCTGTGTGATATGCAATATCTCTGATAAGACGACAATTGCAAATGCTGCACGATTCAATCTTCATCGACCCGTACGACTGGATTTCCACTCTCTGAAGATATTTATTCCTCTAGATCTAGTCGATTGAAGATTTAAGATTCAAGGTCTTCAAAGATTTCTATATTCCGAGTTTTCCAAAATTTCAAGATCTACATCATCGAAGAACGTCAGAGTGAAGACTTAAAATCTTTATTATATTATAATATTCCTTTATATTTGCAGGAGATTTTTCTCCGAGTTGTAGATCTATTTAGGGATCGAGTCATAGTTCTGGTTGTGATTCGATTTATAGGATATATTGTTCTCTGAGTGGTAGGTGTGTCATCTTCGAGTTGAAGGAGTTGCGGCTTCGAGGTGTAAAATTTATAGAAATCTGAGTTTGGTGAAGTAGTTGAATCTAACCTTTTGTGGTAGATAGGCGAGGTGGGAAAGTGGACGTACCCAACTTGGGGAATCACTATAAATCTCGGTGTTTGTGTGCTTAATTTTTTAAGTAGTTTTATTTCGCGAAAAGACAGAGACATCACCTATTCACCCCCTCTAGTTTTGTTCGATATATGGTTAACACCTTGAACAAGATCTCAGATCTAGAGTCAAGTGATTTCTCATAGTATCCATGGATAGAAGCAAGGATATTTCTTCGATGAAGTTACCAGTGTGCACAAAAGAGAACGTTCTCATGCAGAAAGAATGAGGCAGGTTATTTATTGAAGCAGCAGATATGAGAATTTTTTAAATTATGGAAGAAGGACCACACATACCTACTCAAGCCTCAGCACTGAACCCAGACATCTTGATTCCCAAGAAGATGATGGATGTCACAAAAGATGAAATTACCCTAGTATTCTTGGACAAACAGGAAAAGAACAATATAGCCAGTGTAGTGGACGATTCGATGTTATAAAATTTATTCCATTGTAAATCTTCCAAGGAGATGGGGGACAGCCCTATAGTTCTAATGGAAGGAACAGAATAAGTTAGAGATGATCGCAGATCGTTGCCGAATCAAGAGTATGAAGTTTTCAAGCAGGGACCAAATGACACCATTGCAGACATCTTCGAAAAATTCTTCAAGATTGTCATCGGTGTCAGAAATTAGGGTCGCACCTTCACTAATTGTGAATTTAACAACAAATTCCGCAAATCCTTGACAAAAGACTGTGCCACTAAAGTGGTAGCCATTAGGGAGCTTGGGAAGTAGCCTTAGATTCACCCTCAAAAACTACTTGGAAAGCTGCTCTCCTATAAGCTTCAAATGAAAACCAGAAAATCGGAGGCACAAAGCAGCAGGACTTTAAGTAGAGAGAAGTCAGTTGCCCTGAAGGCTGAAGGTTCGAGGAATTCTAAAGCCATGTCACGAGTAAGGACACTTTCTCCAGACACCCTAGAAGACTCTGAGGTAAGCACATTAGGCTCTGAGCTATCTAATATGGAGTTCTCCCTCATCTCAAAGAAGTTCAAGAAACTACTCAGCAAGAGGAGACAAATGAAGAATCAGTCATCCTTTTATGACTTCAGAAGACAAAGCCATTAATATGTTATTTTCTCACAACTCAGTGCGCGATGCCCCCCGATATTAAGTGCCTTAAAGAGAGTCCATGTCACTCATGCCAAATGGGTAAGCAGATAAGGGATATCTTCAAGGGAATTGATTATTCGAGAAGTTTGTATTTACTTCATATGGACTTATTCAGTCCAATGATAATTCACAGTTTAGGAGGTAAAGTATATACGTTGGTAATTGTTGATGACTACACTCATTTTACTTGAGTGTTCTTTCTGAAACATAAGTCAAACACCATTGATTTTTTCACTAATTTTGTCAGGAAAATTTAGAACGAATTGGACTGCTAAGTGGAAAAAATCAGAAGTGACCACGGAGCAGAATTTGAGTATAGTGCCAGGACACAATTCTGCGAAAACCAAGATATCTTTCATGAGTTTTCCTCCCCAAGTACTCCACTGCAAAATGGAGTTGCTGAGAGAAAGAATAGAACCATCATTGAAGCATGTACTACTATGTTGAATGAAGCTTCACTACCAGAGTACTTCTGGGCTGAAGCATTCAACACAGCTTGACATGTGCAAAACAGAGCTCTAATAAACAAGAACCATTGTATGACTCCCTATAAACTACTAAAGGGTAGAAAATCGACTGTGTCCTTTAGAATCATTGGAATTAAATGCATCATACTTAATAATGGGAAGTATTATCGCACAAAGTTTAGTGAAAAATGTTTTGAAGGTATTTTTGTATGTTATAGTAGCCATTGAAAGGCATATAGGGTTTTTTTCAAGAAAACCCTAGTGGTAGAAGAGTCTATTAATATTGTATTTTATGAGACAAGCATGCTCCAAAGCAGGTCATCTAGTGTTATTGGTGTAGATGCACGTATAAGGTTCAATGAACTAAGCTTGGATGAAGTAGTCAAAGAAGATGCTCCAAGCTCAGTCAAGTTCATCGATCCAGGATTGGTGGATGAAGAACATCTAGATGAATAAACCCTAGAGGATGCTCCTGATGCAGCAGAACCTGCTGTACGAAGAGGAAGAAATCTAGTGTTCAGATACCTAAAAGATGACCTAGCTGATCAAAAGAAGTTTTATGTCTTAGGTTGAGCAAAAGAAGTTTGAAGAAGTAAACAAGGATGCCACTTGGATAATGGCAATGTAAGAGGAGCTCAACTAGTTCGAACGATGCAAAGTTTGGGAGTTGGTGCCAATACCCAAGGAACAAAATCAGATCACCACCATGTGGTTTTTCAGAAACAAGCTGGACATGAATTGTGTAATCATAAATAATAAAGCTCGTCTTGTAGCTCCAGGCTATAGACAAGAAGAAGGCATCAAATTCAACCAGACCTTTGCTCTAGTGGCCAGGCTCGAGGCAATTAGGTGGTTTCTTGCATATGCTGCCTTCAAAGGCTTCAAAGTCTATCAAATGGTCCTAAAATTAGCATTCCACAAATTGAATATGAAAGAGGAAGTATACGTAGTGTAACCCCCAAGTTTTGTCAACTCCACCATCCCTGAACATGTTTTATTTTTAAATAAAGCTCTCTATGGCTTAAAGCAAGCTCCACGAGCTTGGTATGAGACATTGTCTTGCTTTCTTCTTGAGAAAAAGTTCACAAGAGGTAAGATAGATAAGATATTATTTCTTAGGGAAGTAAAAGGCAAGATTCTGCTAGTGCAAATCAATGTCAATGACATTATATTTGGCTCTACGAAAGACAACCTTTGCAAAAGGTTTTCAAAACTTATACACGGGAAGTTTGAAATGAGTAGTACGGGAGATTTAAAGTATTTATTGGGACTTCAAGTGAAACAATCTGAAGATGGCATTTTCATCTCTCAGATGAAGTTCACCAAGGAGTTTCTTAAGAAATTTGGAATGGAGAATGCAATCTCGATGAGGACTCCAATGGGTTCAACTATGTCTCTAGACAAGGATGCAAAATGGAAACTTTTTGATGAAACAAAGTACAGAAGTATAATTGGATCCTTACAATACCTTAATACAGATAGACCAGACATAATATTCTCAATATGCATCTACGCTAGATTTCAGGTGAACTATAAGGCATCTCATTACATCACAGCATATCAAATTTTATGATACCTTAAGGGTTCACCAAATCTTGGCTTACGGTACCTGAGAAATAATGATGTAGAGATAATTTGTTTTTTAGATGCAGATTTTGCAGGAAGTTGGGATGATAGGAAAAGCACTTCCGAGACGTGCCAATTCTTCGAAAGACGACTCATTTCATGGAGCAGTAAGAAATAGAATTGCGTAGCAACCTCAACTACCGAGTCAAACTACATCTTTGTCGATAGTTGTTGTGCATAGCTTCTATGGATCAAGAATCAACTCGAAGACTACAACCTAAAGTTTAGAGAGATTACAATGTATTGCGGCTCATCCAAAGCAATCGCAATCGCACATAATCCAATTTCTCACAGCCAGACAAAGCTCATTGAAACGTGATATCACTTTATCCGGGAGCATGTGGAGAACAAAGATATAGCCCTCAGCTATGTATTGACGGATAAGCAGATCTCAGATATTTTAACGAAGCTGATGGACAGGGCTATGTTCTCATATTTCAAAACAGAACTAGGCATGTTGAACAAAGATTCATGAAGATGGACAAAAAGATAGGAAGTTTATCGAGAAATTCATCAAGTAAGATAATTTTTCAAGAGAAATTCATCGAATATCGGGCGGCAATTTCGGCGATTCATCTAAAATACACGTCTATATTCGTTGAATATAACCTTGCATCCAGTGAAACTCGCCGAATTTAACTTAGGTCAAAATTTCTCTTTCTATATTGGATCCTAAGAGCCGCTAAATATTGGTACGCTCCTTTCTAGGTCAAATTTAAAATTTTATATATAAATAATCAAGAGGCCGGAAACCAGGACACATTTCGTCGAAATAATAACAGCTAAATTTGCCGAACTATCCTCCCGACCCTTCGGCTCTAGCGTAAGTCTCATCGTCTCCATACCGTGGCCCTACTCCTGTTCTCTTCGTTTAGGTCAGAGCAAGTGATTCCAGTAACACTTTCCGCTCTCCAGCAGCAGTTTCACTCAATGACTTGATTCCGACTACCTGTTCTCGCCATTCCATTAGTGGCAATGATCTATTCCAACCCGTAGATCAGTCCAAATATTTTTGTTCAACTCTCTGATTCTCCATGGCTCCTCGAACAACCAGTGGGTTGCTAGGGGGTGCAGAATTAGTTCAAACAGGTTTTTCTTCTGCGTCAAATGAATTCAGGAACTTGATCCTAATGCTTGAAACAACCGGCCTCTCCTTTGTCCTTGAACACCCTTGCCAGGTGCAGGACAAAGATGTCCTTGAATTCTTCAAGAATGCAAAGCTCAGATATTAAGATACCATCATCAAAAGCAGAGTTCAATAGACTAAGGTTCGAATTTAAGCATCCCTCATGATAAGGTACTTGCGAGTTTGTGCCTGTGAAGAAACAGATCACCTCAAAGAGGAAGACATCACAAGGGCATTTCTGTTCTGTGGATTGCCAAGTGGCACCAAGGATGTTGAAAGGAAAGAAATGAATGACGAAGGCAAGCTACTATCAAGCATTATTTGTAAAGTATTATTATTCAACATAGGGTCCCACGACTACCTGTCACCAGAAATGTTCAAGATTCTAGTAATGATAATCTGCAGAACGAGAATGGCTGGAGTGAGATGCTATTTGAGAAAATCAAGGACAGTCTTCGCACACCAAACTTTGGAATGATTATCAACTTATACCTGAATTAAATGGATGGTGACAAGTTTGATATGACCAAAGGTGTGCCTATCCATCACCTGAAGAAGATCAACTCAACTATCATCTCAAGATAGGATAGGAGGATCTTGAGGCAAGAGGGAGCCCCAAATTTGCCTGTGGAGGAGGAAGATCAAGCTCATGAGGATAGGATTCCTACTCCATCCCCTAGTTATATTCGAGAGAGCTTGAGTGCAGAAATGGAGGGTGAGCTAGCTGATACATAAGTGACCCCTCAAAGAGTGCCCTTGTGAGTTTCTTCTAAGACAGTGCTAGATGCTCCAGCTGTAGATATTAAAGTGCCAGATGTTCCAGCTGCTACTGCTAAGTCAGCGTCTACTGAGGTTGAGGATGATGTTGATGTTGATGATGAGATTCCATCTCTGCCTAAACAAGAGATTGATTATGTTTTGGATACTGCCGATGATGATTTTACTATGGATGATTATGAAATAGTTGTTGATGAGGTTATGTTCATTGCTAATGAGACCAGAGCTGTTGATAACGCAAAAGATGGTTCTGAGCAAGTTTCCGTAGAGAACTTGATTGTCCCTCTCCGAGAAATTGTTCCTGCTTCATCTTCTGAGGGGGAGTTATCAAGGCCCTCGCTATCGGTTGCTAATAATGTTTATAGGTGTATCCACAACCTTGAGAAAAGAATTACCAAGGCAACAGGTTCTCTTGTAGTTATTCCAAAGGAGGTAGTAGATGTTTCTGATGGGGATGGAGATGTAGAGGAGCATCCTCCTGTCTAAGCTGCTGAAGAGCCTTTACTGATTTCTAAAGCTAGATTATCTCCAATCTATGAGTCTCCTAGTGAATATCTGCCCTCTCTACCAAGTATTCCTTCTAATGATATTGCCACCTCTAGTGCAGATAACTCCATTTTGAAGAAAATAGAGGTTATGTTGGCAAGACAACAAATGCAATTTGAAGCCTGCATGTAGAAGGTTCTGAACAAGTTCAAGGAAACTGAGAAAGATTTTAACAACGGTCTTGTAGAAGTTCAAAATCAGATTGAGAAGCTTGATACCAAGCTTGATTCATTGTATGCCAAGGGCGGAAAAGCTATCACTCTTAACATGCAAGGACTCAAGTATGCTTCAGAAGTTCTTGATAATATTGATAGGAACACAAATACAATGATCGATGCCTACAATAAATCGATTGCTCACTTTGATAGTGCTATTCCTACTTATTCTAATACGATCATTGATGAAGTCAAAAAATGGGATGAGGCTATGAAAGCTAAGGTCGTTGTAGTTGAAGCTGCTATGGTAGAAAATTTCAAAAAGACAAATGACAACTGCTATAACAACTTTATGTGGCTGCATGGTCAGATGTTTAGATCTTAAGTACCTGTTATTCCTACTCATGATGAAGTTCATCCTACTAAGGATTACTCTCATTATTGGACAAACACAAAGGATCTCTCTCAGGACAGACCTGCTGCTACTGCTACTAAAGTTTAAGTTGTTGAAGACAATCCTCTTGTTCCAGTTTACAAGAGAAGAAAGTATGGAGAAGGCCCTTCTGATAAAAGATCAGACTATGCCAGAGAACTACCTGCCAGAGATAGAGAAATTGGTGAAGTGTGGAGTCCTACTTCAAGAGGAATCATTTTAGACACCTTCACCCTTGTTGTTCTTGGAAATGAGAATAGATGAAACCATTACGATCAAGAAGAATGGTATAAGTATGAACTGGCCTCTGCCAAGGGAAGAATACAATTCATAAATCAAAAGAATGATGGTTTGTGCCTCCAGCCCCTCCAAAGTATTATCCTAAGCCAGTGGCTTATTTTGTTAGCCAACGTCAGAAGGATAAAGGGAGGCAGGCCTAATCTTCATGTTTTTTTGGTGTGATTGAGATGTGCCAGTGGTTGCCCTTAAAACTTTAAACTCTTATTAATATATATATATATATATATATATATATATATATATATATGTTTTATGTGTCTTAGCTGAAATGTGCATTGTTATTTTTTTTTCATTAATTTACTTATCTTGTTAATTTTATGCTCTATGATTATTTTTGTTATGTGCAATTCACCTTAGCTTATAAGATTCTGACTTCTTCAAATAAGGGGAGATTGTTGGGTATTGTATACACAATTACCCTGATTTGAAGAAGGGTCCAGTTAAGCTAAGATGAATTGTGATTGTATTTGATAGTGTATTTTTAGTCATGTACTTGTAGGTTTACAATGCTAAGTACACACTAATGTTTGGTTACAGTGGGTTAGTAAACACGGGACTATACAATGTATTCCTTCATTATATAGGTCATTGTGTTGACTCACCTGTAGTCTCACTATTGGAGTGTAATTCTATTCGAGTACTTGAGGAGGTTCAAGGAAGAAGATGATCTCGAAATTCAATAGAACAAAATTTTACCCAAGTAAAATACGTCGAGAATCGTAAGGGATATTCGTCGAATTCATCGAGTATCATTGATATTCATCAAATTTGTCATATATACTTACTATAACTCATCGAATTCATCTTATATACTTGTGGTGAAATATCTGGAAACATTGGAAAAGTAGTTAAGTAAAATTTGTCGATTATCATGAAGTATACTCGTCGAATGTATCTAACGATACTCGCCAAACTCGCCGAATGATCTCGACGCTACTTCTTTGATTTTTATTAAGGCAAATTCATCAAGTGCATCTTTGTGTTGAGAGCATCGAGTGTATCTTGGCATCGAAGCATCGTGTGCATGGATGGCTTTGACTGAGTCGACAACATCGAGAGCGTTGAGTCTACTAGCCTATACTCGACGAATTAATCTAGTATACTAGCCGAAACTCTACAAATTCGTCAAGTATGTTTCCATCCTTGTCATTGAGTGGCTAGCCAGCTTGAGCTGAGTTTCTCAAAGTCAAATTCGTCATATATTAATGACTATTCGACTAGTATACTAGCGATACTCGACGATACTCGACGAATATGAATTAAGTCATTTTTCCGACAATCGTTTTTTTCAGGCTCGGGTTGTGTCAGCTATGCACAGTAACTTTCACAAGTTTATTTTTGGAATTTCTTTAATAACCATTGCATTTGATGTTGCCTATAAATACTTAGGGTGAATTTTTCTTCAACCATAATCTTGCAAATTGTTCTAATTTTCAAATCTAGAAATTTTCAAAAAAGAACAACCCGTAGGCCTCCTGTGCGATACGCAACATCTCCGATCGGCTGACATTTACAAAAGTTGCACTATTCAATCTTCATCAACCGGTTTGACTTGATTGCTACTCTCTAAAGATCCTTATTAATCCAGATCTAGTTGATTGAAGATTCAAGGTTCAAGGTCTTCATAGATTTCTAAATTCCGTGTTCTCTAAAATTTAAAGATCTACATCATCGAAGAACGTCTGAGTGAAGACTTGTAATCTTTATTATATTGTAATATTCCTTTACATTTGTAGGATATTTTTCTCCCAGTTGTAGATCCGTTTGTGGATCAGGTCGTAGATCTGGTTATGGATCGAGTTGTAGGAGAGGTTGTGTAATGCCTGTTAACTCTAATTATTTCTATTTTTAGTTCAATATATCCTATTAATAGTTAGATTTTATATAACAATTTTATAATTTTAAGTTTATAATTAACTCAATTATATATTTTATATTTATTTGTTCTAATAAATTGATTTTCAATATTGCAGGACTAAACTGTAGAATTTTTGGAGCTAAATTGGATTTTTCTTCATTTCTGCCTGGACAGGCCCTATGACACACCCTCCATAGGCATGACCCGAGGCGTGATAGAGGCGAGATAAGTGCGTCAGTGCAAAGCACTGAACAGTGGCCGAAGAAGATCAACACGCCCTGAAACACGCCCTCCTTAGGTATGTCAGATAGGTGTGACACCCTTGCACGGGTGTGCCAGCTAGTGGAAGACAGAAAGTCGCTGCCATGTCAGATTAAAATGACACGCATGGGTCACGTGCGTGACCCAGGGCGTGTCAACTACGTTTTCAGCCAATTAATGCATCGTTCGTGCCGTTGCCGCCAAAATACCATTGCAGCTAGACACGCCCCTTATCACATGCATGATTAGGGGGCGTGACACCTCAATTAAGTGTAGTTTACTCCCACCATTTTCAGCTTCCCGCCATTTTCCAGAAACAACCCTAACACGCCCTTGGTCACAGGTGTGACCAAGGGGCGTGACCCCTCAATTAACAGATTTTGGCGGTTTTCTCCTCCAACGTTCCCGGGACTTCAAGATGACGGTTCCGAGCCTTACACGCCCTAGGTCACGGGCGTGTCCTTGGGCGTGACAAAACGGAAAATTTTCCTATAAATTCCAGACAACTTCAGATGCTCAGGGGGAATTTTTGGGAGTTGGAGTCTTGTAGTTTACTGCTTTTAATTTGCTGTAATTTCCTTTACTTAGCCTAGCTTTGCTTTAAGTTTTAATTCAAGTTTATTTTTATTTTCATCATCTATTTCCTTACCTTAGCCTGTATTTCCCTAAAGATGAGTAGCTATTTTTCATTTAGCACTTGATCATGATGAACCTTGGAATAAAAGAAAATCTTCTCCCTTTTATCAAATGTCTTGTTCTGAATCTTACTCGCTACGATTTATCTTTGATTTATATTTTGTCAATTTCATATTACGCGGATATGATCTTCGATCTAAGATCCGTATCCTAAATGACCGAGAGGTTGCGGATACGAGGAGATCACTCAAAGCTAAAAGGAGTTGAATACACTTATCGAGAGAGGACGACGTAAATCTTCCGGATTGGAGTCAAATCAAATAGTGGGGTTCACCGCCTAAAGTAAGCTTAGGGTTTTCGACTGGCCGAAAGGTCTTAATCGATCAACCTAAGGTTAGTCAGAAGCATGAGCTCGAAATAGATGCTTTTGTACTTTAGGAACTTCCACGGTCGAGTGAGTAGTTAAGAACTCGCATTGCTTTATTTCTCAAGAAGGTTTATTTTAGCCCAAGGGGATTATAGATCAAGTGTTAGCTTCCTCATTATCGAAATTCTCTTTATTAGTGTAACGCTTATTTATCCGTTCAACAAAAACCAACTTTTCTTCCGATAAGATAATAGCTTTCCTTGTGAGTATAAGTACTCGACAGCCCCGAGTCGATATACGACACTCGATTCTATACTCCGAACGATAGGTACACTTGCCTCATCAATTGGAAACACGTGTTAGCATGGAGAAAATATCCATCAACGCCGCTAATTTTTCGATGTTTAATTTAATTCTTTTATAGGTGTAAAATTGACATCAGGGCGTAACGTTGACCCTTAGTTCGTGGTTACCATTGTCAGAGTGTGATTTTTTCTCGTTGGTATCCGAGGTTTTGGTTTAGGAGTATTTGCTTGTCTAATTTCTCATGTGTTTTAATATTCCCTTGCGAGCCGGGATTCATTTTGGAACACAGTGGAGACTTTTTTGGAATGATGATATTTTGACTTCGGGACATTTTTTTTTGCCCGAGTTTTTTTTTGTTGGATTTTAATTTTGACTTCGCCAATGGATTCATTGCGTCGACAGTTAGCTACGGTGTAATTTTCGTTAAATTTCATGTTGATACAAATTTTGAGTCATTTGGACGATTAAATAATGATAAATTATTATTATAATACTTATATCAATAAGTATAAATATCCTTGCGATAAGACGGAAACCCTATTCATCGTCTTCTTCTTGAAACCGTCGGCCTGTTTGCGTAAGAGAGAAAGAGGCGGTCTTTGGAGAGCCTTCGACCGTAAATTATAGGAGCTCTAGTGTACGAAATCATCGTCGGAGAGTAGATCCGGATAGCTCTCACCTAGATCTATGTTTCAACTGTAAGTTTTCCTGTTTCATGGATTTTTAGAAGTTTAGGTTGTGGTGTTGACCTTCCTTCCTCACGAAAAGTTTCAGGTTTTTCTACCGAGGTGTTTCTACGACCAGAAATGTAAAAAAAAAGGAGCGCTGGTGTTGCCAAAGTTCAGCGAGGTATGTGGCAAGTGGTGGTTTCCCCGTTTCTTGTTCTTTATTTTTCCTCTTGCTGGATCCTTTCCTGTACAAAAATTAGGATTATTGTAGAGTACAGCCATCAAGATCTATTAGGCAGTAGAGGCTTTTCCGGCCAGGTTTAACCTAGTCGACCTATAGAAGATAGTTGAGAAAACTTAGTTGATTATGGAATTAATCTTGGTAGGGTAATCTCATCGGGTTTAACATTTCGGTTAAGTTAAATGTGTCTTATATGGCTGATTAAGCTAAGTCAGAAATTAATCCTTGATGATAGTAGATTAATTCATCGAACTGAGCCTTAATCTTAAGCAATTTCTTCGGGCAGGTTAGTCATTGAGTGTAATCCTAGCATTGAAGTTTAGTTTTTAGTCTAAGGCAAAAGCATTGAGTGTGCTGCACAAACACAATGCCATCGGGTAATTTTTTGAGTCTAGGTATTAAAGCATTAAGTATTCTGAATACACTCAACGCCATCGATTATTTCCATAGGCTAAGTCAAAAGTGTTGAGTGTAGTCTATATACTCAATGCGGGGCTTAGTGAGCTGAATACACTCAATGCCATCTTTTAAATTCTTAGTCTAAGGCAAAAGCATTGAGTGTGCTCTATACACTCAATACGGAGTTGAGTGTGCTGAATACACTAAATGCCATTGTTTAAATCTGAGGCCAAGTTAAAAGCATTGAGTGTGCAGACTACACTCAATGCGGCGTTGAGTGTGTTGAATACACTCAATGCCGTCGGCTTATTCTGGAGTCCAAGTGTAAAAGCATTGAGTATGTTGAATACACTCAACGCAGTGTTGAGTGTGTTAAATACACTCAACGCCATCGATTTATTTTGAGTTGATGTGCAAAAGCATTGAGTGGGCTGACTACACTCAACGCGACGTTGGGTGTGTTGAATACTCTCAACGCCATCTGTTAAAATTTAAATTCTAAGTTAAAAGCATTGTGTGTGCTGAACACACTGAACGCGGCGTTGATTGAGCTGAATACACTCAACGCCATCCTATAAAATTTTGTCCAAGTATAAAAGCGTTTAGTGAGTGTTATACACTCAACGCAGTGTTAAGTGAGCTTAATACACTCAACACTATCCTATTTTTTGGTTGGCGTCGAGAGCGTGGACTACGCTCGACACGGCGTCGAGTATACTCGATTCTTTTCTATGGACTTAGTTTTATTTTTTTGCTGAATCATACTACATTACCAGTAGGCTAGTTTTGTTAAATAAAATTAGTCTAGTTCATGCTGTTTTCTTCAAGTTTAGTCTAAGGCCAATTTTTTTGGAGATTTATTCATGCATTTATTGTGGGGGAAGTCCAATGCTTGGTTATGGGTTTTCCTGTATCATGGCTATGATTATCGATATGTTGGCAGATCTTTTGACCCTAATGGGTTTTTGACTGTGGGTGTGCTTGTGGAGGTGTCTCCCCCCACAGGTGTCATTTTTCCACGGTTTGGGAGTGTTAAGATATAAGACCTCCTTTCCTTAGGCCCTTGTGAAGTTTATTGTGGGTGTGTCGGCGGAGGTGTCTCTCCCCACATGTACCGGATTGTGGCAGTGAGTTTGCTCATTAATATTGAGCTGACCAATTTCTTACTTTTATATACTTATATATGCATCTTATGAAGCTTAATTCTTTATTGCACCTGGTGCAATTACCTTACCCTTGGACTTGGTAAGTTTATCATTTACCATGATTTTTATTTGTTTAAGGTTTTGTCAGCTAATCTTGGATTTGGGTTTGGTAACCCTTTTTCCTCCTTGTTTATTGCATTTTACTGACCTTCCTATAACCACTTGTATATTTTTACTGAGGTATTCTTTTCTTGTGAATGCCTCAGGATTAGAGCAGTACCCAATTGAGCGGCTAAGAGTTTTGGATTTAGGCTTGTGTTCTGCACCTTTCTATTCCTCACCGGAAGTGAGGTAGTTGTTGTTGTTTACTTTTCCTTTAGTTCAGACATACATTGCTTTGGTGGGTTCGTGTCAGGTTGTTGATGCCCACATGATTTTATTTAATGTTAAGTACTTGCTAGCTGCTAAGTCACATTTGTAGGATTTATAGGTTCCTACTTGCTTTTTGGGAGGTTTTATGGTAGGTTGCATGTTAGATATTTTTAAAGTAAAAAGTATCATACCTATTACAACATTCATATCATCTTTTAAAGCTAATGTCGCCATATTTTAACTACTCTACAAACTATTTCTATAATTATATTAAAAACTTAGAGGTATGCATTGCATGAGTTGTCCTTTGGGATGTTTATGCTCATGTAGTGTGTTAACCATTGTAAATAAACTTCTTTTTCTGTAGCGTATAATTATGTCTTTACTTGTTGAATAGTGATCCACTAAGCTAAGGGATACGGATAATAAATTTAACTTAACTAGATTTTCTTCATATATAGTTATGAATTTCATATAAAATATAGAGTCGGGGTCTTGCCTGAGCATGTGCAGTTATCCCCTACATGACGTTGCATCTCGACTCGTGTTTTTTCTTACTTTGATATACACTTAAATTCGGAGAAAATGCGGGTTGTGATAGTTGGTATCAGAGGGATGGTTTGCTTGACAATTGGTCAAACAACCGTCTCTAGATTGTGTTAGTTGTCTAGTATCATTTCATACACACACCAATGTATCATCAATATATTTTGGCTGAAGCATTAACACTGCACTCATAAGCTTGATAAGAGGTATACAGGGCATATTATGTAGTATGGGAAGCATAATATATGTTTGTATATGGATCCTCATAGGAGGCAATATGTGACTTTATGTAGTATGGGATGCATAACAATCATCACATGAATACACATTAAATTTTGATTTTCATTGCATATGACATTATGTAGTATGAGATGCATAATATTTCATGTGTATGCCGCTCATAACATACATTAAGGCCTTTATTAGATTGTATAGCAAAACATACATAACATAACATCGCATAGCACACGTGCCAAGCTAAAGATTTACATGATGACACAAGTACGCACATGGTTTTTTGGTCAAAAAGAATAATAATTCATGCATTAATGGTCTATGCACATAGGTCAATAGGATAATGGTATATCATCCTAAGTTTAGGCATGAAATCATTAATACTATCCTCAGAGCAAGTTAGCAGCTTAAGTAAGTATTTGTACATGTTTTTTCTGAACTAAGATTGGTGGTTCTAGTTGTAAGCTAGGTTTTGATTAGTTGTTAACTGTGATATTAGGATGTAAAGATGTCCTACGATAAGGTCGACTCCCAGTCTGAGGGTGAGTCATCTAGAGCTCAGAATGAGACCGTAATAGAAGGATTGCGGCATGGAAACGAAGCTTTGTCTAGGAAAATGTTGGAGATGCAATCGCAAATCCAAGCCATTTTGACTGATGTGTCGGTTTAGCCGCTTAGAGTTTAGGACCTTACTGAGAGTCAGGCTATTCCTGTTCCTATGGTTCCCCCAAATATGCTGCCACCAGAAATGAACTTTATTTCACACTTCCATCGACTGGGACACCCTACCTATGATGTTAGGGCGGACTTCATTGCTTTGGACGACTAGATTATAGCCATCGAGGAGATGTTCTCTTACTCTGGAGTTTCTGCCAACCAGAGAGTGATGGTATCTGCTTATTAGCTCAAGGGACATGCAAAGAGTTGGTGGCTGAGAGAAAAGGAAAACTTGAAGGATGGATGTTCATGGGAAGCCTTCAAGGAGATTTTGCTGAAGAAGTTTTTGCCGTCGGTCGAGCGAGACTATTTGTTGAATGAATTCCTGCACTTAAAGCAGAAGCAGCTCACAGTGAGTGAGTATGAGGTGGAGTTTAGCAAGCAGAGTCAATTTTCCCCAAATTTAGTTGTTTCTGAAGTCAACAGAGTTAAACATTTTGTAGGTGGTCTAAGGAGTGACATCCAGCAGCTAGCAAACACTTATGGATCAGAAACCTATGTTGAAGGATTAGAGCTGCTCTGAAGGTCGAAGTGATCGACAATGCTCAGAACCGAGGTCAGTAGCTGAGAAAAGAAAAGAGGAATTCTGATGAGGGAATGAAGCCCTAGGGATCGGGTTCTGCTTTGAGAATGAGAAGCAAGGAGATATGCAGCATCTATGGCCTACAATGCAACCCGTTAGAGAAGTGTTTCAAAGAATAGGAGCAAAGAAGAAGGAGCATGTTCATGCTATTCAGGGCGCTTCTTAGAGGAGATCTGGTGTGTACCCTATGCAAGAGAAGGGGGCACGAGGCTTCCTGTTGTTGGAGCAAGGATAAAGTTTACTACTAGTGTGGGTAGAAAGGTCACCTGAAGCCAAATTTCTCCCAGCTTCAGCCCATACTGCAGCTAGTTCCACCACAAGCCTTGCCTCCGCCGCAGTGATTGGACAAGGGAAAGGGTAGGCTGAACGTTGTATCTTTACAGGAAGCACATATATCTACTCAAGTTATCTCGGGTAATATTCTAATCTATTTCTAGTTTTTTTTCAGTTAATAGCTGTAGTTTCGATGATCATTTGCTTAGGTTCATATTCAATTTTATAGGAAGGTTTAAGGTAAAGAACCAATGGGCTCGTGTTCTGTTCGATTCCGGTGCTACCCACTCATTTGTGGCTAGGGTTTTCGTAGAGCGTCATCGTTTGACTCTCGATCAGGTTGGTGAAGCGTATAGTATCATGTTTCCTTCTAGTGATTCTGTTGTATCAGACAAAGTTATTCTGAGTTGTCCGATTTTGTAAGGTGATTTTTTAGCGGTTGCTGATTTGAAGGTGTTAGACCTGGAGGATTTTGATGTGATTTTGGGCATGGAGTGGTTGTCTAAATATGATGTTATTATCTAGTGCAAGGTTAAGCGCTTGGACATCAAGATTGACAACGGTTAATCCAGGGCTGTTTACGTTTATCCGCGCTAGAGTTCTCCGATTATTTCTACGGTATGTGCTCGGAAGCTTTTAGATTCCTGCTATTTTGCTTCTTTGGTTTCAGTTTTGGAAACCAAAGTTATTGTGCCACGTTTGGAGGAGATCACTGTGGTGCGTGAGTTTCCTATTGTATTTCTAGATAATCCTCCTGGTCTTCCACCTGAGAGAGAGGTAGAGTTTGTGATAGATTTGGAGCCGGGTACTCGTCGTATTGCTAAGGCACCATACTGAATGGCCCCTTATAAGCTGGAGGAGTTGTGTACCCAATTGGATGATTTGTTGCAAAGCGTATTTATTAGGCCGAGTTCTTCACCTTGCGGTGATCCCGTACTATTTGTAAAGAAAAAGGATGGATCAATGAGGCTGTGCATTGACTATAGGGAATTGAATATGGTAACTATGAAGAACAGGTATCCCCTGCTGAGAGTGGGTGATTTGTTTGATCAATTGCATGGTAGCGCTGTGTTTTCAAAGAATGATCTTTGTTATGGCTACCATCAGTTGAGGATACGTGAGACAGATATCCCACGGACTGCCTTTCATTCCCGGCACAAACATTTTGAGTTCTTGGTGATGTCTTTTGGTTTGACCAACGCACCCTCTGCCTTTATGGATTTGATGAACCGAGTGTTCAAGAATTTCCTGGACCGTTTTGTGGTCGTGTTCATCGATCACATTTTGCTGTATTCCTGCAATGTTGTGGAGCATGCCCATCATTTGCGTTTAGTTTTTTCTGCTTTGTGAGAGCATAAATTGTTTGCCAAGGTGAGCAAGTGTGAGTTTTGGTTGCCTCAAGTTTCTTTCTTGGGTCATGTAGTTAATAAAGATGGGATTTTAGTTGACCCTGAGAAGATACCTGTTGTTCTGGATTGGAATAGGCCCACCACACCCAAGGAGATAAGGAGCTTCCTCGGGTTGGCTGGATATTATTTAAGTTTTGTATAGGGTTTCTCTACATTGTCTGCGCCTTGACTAAACAGACGCAGAAGAACACAGCTTTTGTTTGGAGTGATAAGTGCGAGGAAGCTTTACAAGAATTAAAAAGGAGATTGTGCAATGCTCCGGTGTTGACCTTACCTACAGAAGGAATAGAATATGCTGTATTTATAGATGCATCGCATGTTGGACTTGGATGCGTGTTGATGCAAGAATGCAAGGTAATTGCGTATGAGTCAAGACAGTTAAAAATAAATGAAAGGAACTACCCTACGCATGATCTAGAGTTCGCAGTAGTGATTTATTCCTTAAATTTTTAGATGCATTTTGTTGTATGGCGCATTATGCAAGATTTATACGGATCATAAAAGTTTAAAATATGTTTTCACTCAAAGGGAATTGAATCTGCGCTTGCGAATGGTTAAGAGTATGTTGTTTATTATGATATTGATATTCAATACCATCCGGGCAAAAGCCACTGTGGTAGCCGATGCCCTGAGTAGGAAGACGGGAAAAATTTTTAACCTCTCCGTGGATTCGCTGGTAGAAATATTTCTCATGATGGATATTTCTGTTCAAAGTTGTGACTCGTCGATTAGTATATTTGTAGCAGAACCTTCTTGGGTTACTCTTACGAGGATACATCATAAGTATGATCCGGACTTGCTGAACCTCTATCTTAGAATAAAAAAAGTGGAGTTACCAGAATTTCCATTGATGACGCGGGTACTTTGAAGTACCGTAGCAGATTTTTTTATCCCTACTATCAAGTACATTCGATTTAAGTTGTGCAGTGAGGCACACAGTTCCAGTGTTGCCTACCACCCAGGTTCTACAAAGATGTATCAAGACCTAGAGTATATTTCCTGGTGGTTTGGAATGAAGGGTGATATAGCCAAGTTCGTAACTGAGTTCTATACTTGCAAGCGAGTCAAGGCCGATCATAGAAGCCGGGAGGCAAGTTGACGCCTTTGGATATTCCAAGCTGGAAATGGGAGAGTATTTCCATAGACTTCATTACTGGATTATCGAGATCTCCCTGAGGGCATGATTTGGTTTGGGTTATTGTTGATAGACTGACGAAGTGTGCCCACTTTGTGCCTTTCAAGATTGAATACTCCATGAAGAAGATAGCATAGTTATACCTGGAAGAATCGAGTGCTTGTTAGTATTGTGTCAGATCGAGACTCCAGGTTTATGTCTCGCTTTTGGAAAATCCTACAGGAAGGGGTTGGTACCGATCTGAGGTACTCCACCGCTTATCATCCGTAGACTAATGGTCAAATGGAGAGATTGAATCTGATCGTTTTGGACCACAGAGGAGGGTGGGATGAGAGACTTAGATTGATGGAGTTTGCTTATAATAATAGATATCAAGAGAGCTTGCATATGGCCCCGTTTGAGGCCTTGTATGGGAGATGTTGTAGAACTCGCTTATTTTGGGCCGAGGTTGGTGAGAGACCGTTGCTGGGTCCTGAAGCGTTAGAAGATATGGATATTTTTTGATGCATATCTGAGAAAAGCTCCGTATAGCTCAGGTGCGTTATGAGAAGAACGCTAATCTTCGAAGTACTGATTTGGAGTTTGCGGTTGGGGACCTGGTTCTTCTGAAGGTTTCCCCAATGTTTGGCGTTAAGAGATTTGGAAAGAATCATAAGTTAGACCCAAGGTATGTGGGACCTTTTAAGGTTGTTGAGCATATTGGTGTATCAACTTATAGGCGGGATTTGCCAGCAAATGTTTCTGGTGCGCACGACGTGTTTCACGTGAGCCAGTTGCAGAAATATGTGCTCAGCGACCAGCAGATTTTTGATGATGTGCCCCAGTTGGAGGCTAATCTTTCCTTAGTTGAGATGCCTATCCGCATTCTAGATACTCAAGATCGAGTGTTACAGAGGAAAATCATACCAATGGTTAATGTTTTGTGGCAAAACCAAGACGTGGAAAGGTCCACTTGGGAGTTGGAGTCAGCTTTGCGGGAGGATCATCCTCATATATTCTCCTTGTTTCTTACGGTATGTATTTCCTTTCTATAATCTTTGATTATATTCCTTTTATTATTGAATCTTTTGTTCGTAAAGTTTCGGGTCGAAACTTCTTTTTAGGGGGAGTGGCTATAACGCCCCAGATTTTTTGATGTTTAATTTAATTCTTTTATTGGCATAAATTTGATGTCAAGGCGTTACGTTGACCCTTAGTTGGTGGTTACCGTTGTTGGAGCGTGATTTTTGCTCGTTGGTATCCGAGGTTTTGGTTTAGGAGTATTGGCTTGGCTAATTTCTCCAGTGTTTTGATATTCCCTTGTGTGCCAGGGTTCATTTTGGAATACAGTGGAGCCTTTTTGGGAATGATTATATTTTTTTACTTCAGGAGATTTTTTTGTCATGTGTTTGGTTTGTCGGATTTTAATTCTGACTTTGCCATTGGATTCGTAAAGTCGACATTTAGCTATGGTGTGATTTTCATTGAATTCCATATTGGTATGAATTTTGAGTCGTTTGGATGATTTAATAATGATAAATTATTATTATAATACCTATATCTATAAGTATAAATAGGCTTGAGATAAGACGGAAACCCTATTCATCGTCTTCTTCTTGAAACTGTTGGCCTATTTGCGTAAGAGAGAAAGAGGTGGTCTTTGGAGAGCCTTTGACAATCGATTGTAGGAGCTCCAGTGTACGAAATCATCGTCAGAGAGTAGATCCAGATAACTCTCATCTAGATCTGCGTTTCAACGGTAAGTTTTTCACGTTTCATGGATTTTTGGAGGTTTAGGTTGCAATTTTGACCTTCCTTCCTCTCGAAAAGTTTCAGGTTTTTTCTGCTTAAGAGATTTTGCTGCCAGATCTGCACAAAAAGGAGCGTTGGTGTTGCCAAAGTTTGGCATGGTTTGAGGCATGTGGTGGTTTTCCCCCTTGTTATTATTTATTTTTCCTCTTGCTCAATCCTTTCTTGTACATAAATTAGGATTATGGTAGAGTATGGCCATCATGATCTGTTGGGCAGTAGAGGCTTTTCTGGTCAGGTTTAACCTAGTCGACCTGTACAAGATAGTTGAGAAAACTTAGTTGATTATGGAATTAATCTAGTTAGGGTATAATCATTGGTTTTGACATTTTGGTTAAGTTAAATGTGTCTTATATGGCTGATTAAGCTAAGTAAAAAATTAATCCTTGAAGGTAGTAGGTTTATTCGTCGAATTGAGGCTAAGAATAAAGCAATTTCGTAAGGCAGGTTAGGTGTTGAGTGTAATCCTTGCATTGAAGTTCAGTTTTTAGTCTAAGGCAAAAGCGTTGAGTGTGCTGCACACACTCAATGCCATCGGGCAATTTGTTGAGGATAATTATTATAGCGTTGAGTGTTCTGAATACAATCAATGCCATCGAATATTTCCATAGGCTAAGTCAAAAGAGTTGAGTGTGCTCTATACACTCAACACAACATTGAGTGAGCTGAATACACTCAACGCCATTTTTTAAATTTTGAGTCTAAGGAAAAAGCATTTAGTGTGCTCAATACACTCAACGCAGTGTTGAGTGTGCTGAATACACTCAACACCATCGTTTAAATCTGAAGCCAAGTTAAAAGCATTGAGTTTGCTGACTAAACTCAATGCGGCGTTGAGTTTGTTGAATACACTCAACGCTATCGCCTTATTATAGAGTCCAAGTGTAAAACTGTTGAGTGTGTTACATACACTCAACTTGGCGTTTACTGTGTTGAATACACTCAACTCCAACGATTTATTTTAAGCTTAAGTGTAAAAGCGTTGATTAGGCTGACTACACTCAACGCAGCGTTGAGTGTGTTGAATACACTCAACGCTATCAGTTTAAATTTAAATTCTAAGTTAAAAGAATTGTGCGTGCTGAAAACACTAAACACGGCGTTGAGTGAGCTGAATACACTCAACGCCATCCTGTAAACTTCTGTCCAAGTATAAAAGCGTTGAGTGAGTGTTATACACTCAATGCGATATTGAGTGAGCTGAATACACTCAACGTCATCTTGTTTTCTTGTTGGCATCGAGAGCATGGACTGCACACGACGCGGCATCGAGTATACTCGACGCTTTTTTATGGACTTAGTTATATTTTTTTGCTGACTCATTGTATATCACCACTAGGCTACTTTTGCTAAATAAAATTAGTCTAGTGCGTGCTGTTTTCGTCAAGTTTGGTCTTAGGCCAATTTTTTTGGGATTTATTCCTGCATTTATTGTGGGAGAAGTCCAATGCTTGGTTATGGCTTTTTCTCTATCTTGGCTATGATTGTCGGTATGATGGATGATCTTTTGACCCTGATGGGTTTATGACCGTGGGTGTGCTGTTGGAGGTGCCGCCCCCCACAGGTGTCGTTTTTCCCAGTTTGGGAGTGTTAAGATATAAGACCTCCTTTACGTAGGCCCTTGTGAAGTTTTATTGTGGGTGTGTCGGCGGAGGTGTCTCCCCCATAGGTATCGGATTGTGCTGATGAGTTTGCTCACTAGTATTGAGTCGACCTATTTATTACTTTTATATACCTGTATACGCATCTTATAAAGCTTAGTTCTTAATTGCACCTGGTGCAAGTACCTTACCCTTGGACTGGGTAAGTTTATCATTTATCACGATTTTTATTTGCTTAAGGTTTTGTCAGTAAATCTTGTATTTGGGGTTGGTAACCCTTTTTCCTCCTTGTTTATTACTATTTAATGACCATCTTATCACCACTTTTTTATTTTTACAGAGGTATTCTTTTCTTCTAAATGCCTCAGGATTGGAATAGTAGCCAGTTGAGTAGCTAAGAGTTTTGGATTTAGGCAGGTGTTTTACAGCTGTCTATTCCTCACCGGTTGTGAGGTAATTATTATTTACTTTTCTTTTAGTTCAGACATACATTGCTTTGGTGGGTTCGTGTCAGGTTGTTGACGCCCACATGGTTTTATTTAATATTAAGTACTTGATAGCTACTAAGTCACTTTTTTATGATTTATTGGTTCCTACTTGCTCTTTGGGGGGTTTTATGCTAGGTTGCATGTTATATATTTTAAAAGTATAAAAGTATCATATCTATTACTACATTCATGTCATCTTTTAAAGATAATGTCACCATATTTTAACTAGTGTACAAACTATTTCTATACTTATCTTAAAAACTTAGAGGTATATATTTTATGAGTTGTCCTTTGGGATGTTTATTCTCATGTTGGGTGTTAACCTTTTTAAATAAACTATTTTTCTACAACGTATAATTATGTCTTTACTTGTGGAAAAGTGATCCACTAAGCCGAGGGATACGACTAATTAATTTAACTTAACTGGATTTTCTTCATAAATACTTATGAATTTCATATAAAATATAGAGTTGGGGTCTTGCCTGAGCATCTGCAGTTATCCCCTGCATGACGTGGCATCACGATACGTATTTTCTCTTACTCTTGTATACACATAAATTTGGAGAAAATGCGGGTTGTTACAGGTTGTTCTCTGAGTGGTAAGAGCGTTGTCTCCGAGTTGTATGAGTTAAGGCTCTAAGGTGTAAGATTTGTAGAAATATGAGTTTGGTAAAGTAGTTGAATCTAGCCCTTCGTGGTAGATAGGCGAGGCAGGAAAGTGGACGTACCGAACTCGGGGAACCACTATAAATCTCGGTGTTTGTGTGGTTAATTTTTTAAGTAGTTTTATTCCGCGAAAAGACACAGACATAAACTATTCACCCCCACTACGTGACTTTGGTAGACACTAGATACTTTCAGATATGACCAAAGGTATACAAATCCATCACGTAAAGAAAATCGACTCATCTATATTCACTAGGTGGGACAGGAGGATCCAGAGACCAGGAGGAATCCTATAGCAGTCGGATGTTGAGGAAGAGGAGGAGGATGTTCCTAAGGAGATACTTCCTACTGCTACCCCCATGAGATTCCTGAGAGCTCAAATATAGGAATGGAGAGGGAGTCTGCTGAACCCCAAGGGGCTACTATTGTGAAAGTGACCCTTGTGGTTGTTTTTTCTGCAGTTCCAGATATAGTGATTCGGCCTGCAGAGTTAGTAATATAAGATTAAGTTGCATAGATCGATGATCTCCATATAGTGATTAATGATATTGGTAGGGCAACTGCTGCCAAGATAGCATTAGAGCAGAATAATGATGAGATTGCTATTACTGCTGATATTGAGATTGCTGCTACTACTGAAGGTTAATCTGTTGATGTAAGGGATGTGCCAGTTGATGATACTGAGCTAGATATTGTTGATTATCACTTAGATACTGATAAGGATCTTCTAGTTACTGATAATGTCAAGGATCTACTAATATTGTTGCCACAAAGAATATGCTTGTAAATCTCCCCAATGATCTACCTATAAGGACTGAGGGGGATCAGAGTCATACTTCAGTCTCAATTAAAAAAAAACATGGACAGATTTGTCCAAAAACTTCAGAGGCAAATTACTACAATACCAGGAGGACCTCCGGTGGAGGAAATGGAGGTAGTTTATATTTCTGATGAGGAAGGTGATACAAAGGTGCATCCTTTTGTCCTTGAGGCCATAAATACTAGACAGGGTTCCAAAGCTCATGTTACTTCTATGGAAGAGTCTTTCAATGACTCAGAAGAAAGTGTTGATCTCCCCTCTCCTCCCAGTATTCCTGTTTCCATTCCTCTAAGTACAAGTGCGTACATTCCTCTTTTGAAATCTATAGAACCCCTGATGGCAAAACAAATGGCATGTTTTGATCGCTCTTTGAAGAAAGTGTTGAAGAAAGTGAAGGAGGCAAAGAAAGATATGAATAACAGCCTTGTAGAGATCAATGTGTGTTTTGACAAATTTGATGACAGGATGGACTCTTTGTTTGTGCAAGGTGGCCAAGCAATTGTTCAAAGGATGGTCGAGCATAAAAGTAACTTGACTGTCCTACAGAACATTGTTGCAAATGCCAAGACAGTCATTACTGCCCAAAATGAGGGGACAAATATTTTGACGACCAGATGGTCTACTATTGCAATGCTATTACAACCAAAGTACTTGAAGAAGTTCAAAACGGGGAGAAAGAATTTCAAACTAAGGTAGCTGCTATTGAAGCCCAGATGGTAGAAATGTTCAAGGCTATAAACACATACACTTATGATAACTTTAGCTGGCTTCATAATGAGATATTTGGTGGGCAAGGTTGAAAGTGAGGATAGATACAACTCTAGAGGGGGGTGAATAGAGTATTCAAAAATATGAGAATCTACTCAACTCCCTTAGCGTTAATTTACGAAATAAGTATATAGATATATGAAACCCTAGAGCCTAACACAAAGTGAGGTGCACAAGAGAAAGCTAACTGTAATTACAGTTTAAGGTTTAGTCCTAACACAGCAACTAGCAATCCTAGTTAATTCTACTCACAGCCAAAGTGTAGTAATTAAAATAAGCAACACAGACAACACAAGAAGATTTATAGTGGTTCCCTCTCAATAGGTACAACCACTCTTCTACCACCCTGGTAGGAATCCACTACAGGTTTGTGTTCAGGTGCCCTGCCACCAACTGATCTGATTCAGGTAGATCAAGTAAACCCTTTGAGCTTTTGATCAGGAGCTCAAAATCCAACACAGGTTTTTGCTCAGGTGTCCTGCCCCCAAAGTTCACTTTTAAAGGGAGTAATAACCCTTTGTACAGGAAATTGAGAGAGTTAGAATGTCTTCTCTATTGTTAAACAAAATTAGAGAAGCTAGTGGATTGCACTAAGCTATAGAAAGCTCTGAAGGAATCAAAGCTCCCCATGGCTTAGAGAATATCCAGGAAGAAGCCTTGCTTCAGGGTGCAGGATCTCTTCAGAACTCTTGACAGAGAAGATCTGTTGTCTTGAAGTTCTTGAAGGAGCAGCTTGAAGAAGACTCTTGATGTGGAATGGTTGTTCTTCTTCAACAGCTTTTCTTTCATCTTCTTCTTCTTGAAGCTCTGAGTATGAATGTTCCTGTGAGCAGGATGAACTCAGGATTGAAGAAGAGAACTCTAAAGAGAGATGTTCTTCTCAGCTCTATGTAAAAATATCTGAGAGCTGTATCTTCTTGTTCTTGTTGTGTATGTGTATCTGTGTATATGAATATCTGTATATCTGTATATCTATATATCTATATATCTATATATTAACTTCTCTCACTATCTCTTTATATCAGCCTTTGTAACGGCTTCTATCTTTTTCTTGATTTGAATATTGTCTTCTTCTGAGATCTGTAATCTGGGCTGCAAATAACACATAGTACAAATAGCCTGCAGAAGGACATCCTATAAAGAGATAAAGCATCATGTCCCTTTCTTGAACAGAATGAGCACACCAGCTCTCCCTTGGGTGCGCCTTGGATAGTGAGGACCTGCTGCTGCTTAAGAGTGGCAGTCCTCTTTAAACACCTCTCATAAGGGTGGGCGGATCGTCCACAGAAGCTACATATTTCTCCACTTTTCTTTTTCGAAGAAGGGCCAGATGCCCTAGATCTTCCATGATCAACACCTTTCCTCTTCTCTTTTCTTGCCGCGGCACCTCGATTCTTGGCATTTTCAATCGCCTCAACTTTCAGAGTGGCTTCCACTGCCACAACATACCTTTTAGCTCGATAAGCGCATGCCTACTGTTGGACAACGCTTCTCAGTCCTCCTAGGAAACGTTTCACTCTTCCCTCATTTGAAGCTACCAAATAAGGAGCAAATCTGTTATACTTACTAAACTTAATCTCATACTCGCTCACCATGAATTTCTCTGCTTCAGATGCAGGAAGTTATTCATCAGACGGTCCTGCTTGACTGAGAGTAGAATCTTTTTCAGCAGCATCTTCTTAAAATATTCCCACGAGCATCCTTCAATCAGGCTCTCCTTCTCCCAAATCCACCAGCTCTTTGCCAGGCCATTAAACTGATATGCTACAATCATTACCTTCTGGGCTTCTACAATCCCAGAATACGAGAACATCTCCTCGATAGCGATGATCCAATCATCCAAAACCATGAATTTGGCACTCCCATCATAAGTGGAAGGTCCCAATCGCTGGAAATATGAGATAAAATTCATCTCTAGAGGTAGCGTCACTAGGGCCACCAGAGGAGCAAGGGCATCGGGTATGGATCGATCCACGATAGAATCTTGTACTAAGGGTTGCTGCGCGTGAGCGACAGACAACAAAGTCTGAATTTACAATTGCATCGCAAATACTTGACTCGACAGAGCCTCGTTTCTCTGGCCCAAACTCTCGATCAACGCATCGCTCTGCGCAATTGATGACTCACCATCTGACAGGGGAGTCGAATTCGTCGCAACATGCTTTGGAAGCATTTCTAAAAGGGCAAAACGGACAACTCATCAGAATCCTAGCATACAACTATGCCACACACTTAGTTCAGACCATACTTAAAAGACACTTGTTTATGCTGCAAATTGATCTAGGATTTTATATTGATGCAATGTCCTACTCAGGATAATATCGTCTCATCCTATTGACTCATGTGCCTATGATATGAATGGATGGATTCTTTATTCTTATTTAAAATCTTATGTGTACCTGTGTCATTATGTAAACCTTAACTTAACATGTACGCTTATGAAATGATATGCTATGTATGCAGTGGTATACATTCTAAAAAGGCCTTAATGCATGTTATGAACGACGTACATATGAAATGATATGCTTTCCATACTACATAACATCGCATGTAATGAGAAACGAAAACAAACTAAGGGTACCCATGTGATGGTTGTTATGCATCCCGTACTACATAACCATCATATTTTGCCACCTATGGTGGATCTATATACAGACACATATTATGCATCCCATACTATATAATATGCCCCGTATACTTCTTATCATGCTATGAGTGTAGTGACTATGCTTCGGCTAAGACGTACTGATGACACATCGGTGTGTGTATGAAAATGAATAAAGGAAAAAAAACAATATCAGATTGGTTGGTTTGACCAACTTATCAAACCAACCTCCCCCTGATACCAACTGTCACAACCCGCATTTTCTCCACAAGAAGGGGGGTAAATCTGAGTAAGATAAAATGCACGTCATGATGCCACGTCAGCAGGGAATAACTGCGGACGCTCAGGAAAATCTCCAACTTAACACAAAAGAGTGATCTTTTAGTGAAGTCTAAATGCGATGAGTGGAGCATACTCTCTCAACGCCATACAGCAAAAAGCTGTGAGACAGGCGAAGCCAAAGAAGATAGACATTGGAAAATCCGTCTAAATAGACAAGCATTGAGTTAGAACAGCTCACTCAATGCCATGTAACAGAAGGCTGTGCGGCAAGTTCAGTCAGTCAAAGCCACATAAATTTTGTGCTGATATTTAACTAAGTCCACAGGCGTTGTGTGAGGTAAGCTCACTCAATGCAATGTGATAAAGCATTGACTGTATCTCATTCAGTCAGAACCTGTGTTTTCAGACACAGAAATTTGGCAAAGTCCAAATGCGATGAGTGGAGCATACTCTCTCAACGCCATGGTGGAGAAAAATTTTGCTAAGGCAGAAAGTGTTGAGTAAGGCATGCTCACTAAAAGCTCTCAATGCCATGATTTAGAAAATCTAGCTAAAGCAAAAAGGCATTGAGTGAGGCATTGTCACTCAACGCTCTCAATGCTTAAGATGCTGAAGAAGCAGGAAATTGACTAAGGCATAGGGCGTTGAGTTAGGTGTGGTCACTCAATGCTCTCAACGCATAAATTACAGAAAGCATGGCTAAGGCATAAGGCATTTAGTGAGGCATGGTCACTCAATGCTCTCAACGCCAAGCAAGCAGAAAAGGCAAAACAATAAGCTAAGGAAAAAATCATTGAGTGAGGCTTGCTCACTCAACGCTGTCAACACCTAGATAGACAAAATTCTGTCTAAGTGTCTTGGCATTGAGTGAAGCTCATTCACTCAACGCCTATTCTACTAAAGCTCGATTTTGACTAAGTCCACAGGCATTGATGACAACAAGTCAATAAGTCAACACTATTCAAACTGATAGCGGGAAAGCTACAGTACATGCCAAAAGGCACCACAGAGTTACTGTATGATAGTTGGCATTAAAGCATGGTTGCAGCGGCCCATTAATGTTGTGGGGCCCACTACTAAAAGAGCCGTTAGGTTGCAATCAATAAAAAGAGAAGCTTTTTACAAAAAAAGCAGTTGTTTGTGTGGTTCTTCTTTATTGCCATCGATGCTGTGACTGAAGAATAGGAAGCTCAAGATAGCAAGTCTAAAGTCTTAGCAAGTTAACTGATTGCCTTCTCCATCAACATCAGCAAGATTAGAGCAAATATCTGAAGGAAAGAATGTAGGATAGCTTGTGCCATTTTCTATCTACACCAGCAAGTTCTTCACAGATCCAACTGTATAACTCTAAAGAATATCTACTAGAGGCTGTGAAGAAGAAGTTTTAGCTGAATCTTCTCAGCCAAGGAAAGAATGGAGCAGAGCTATTTTCTACAAGTTACTTCCAACACAAGCCAAATAAAGATCTACATCCATATGGCTGAGAAGAAGTTAGGGATGGGATTATCTCAACTCAGGTAGCAGCAACTAGCTGCAGTTACTTCTCAGTTCCAGCAAGAAATCTCTGGTGCTGAGAAGAAGAGGTTAGGACTGAGTATTTCTCAGTTCAGGTAAAAGTAAACTCAATAAATATATTCCTGTAGTCAAAGTTGGGTTGAGTCTATCTCAGTCAAGGTAGATTGGCACAGGGAAATTTCTCTTGTGTCTAATCATCTAACCAACTCACTTCCATCATGTAGGACCCTTTTGGATCTTAGTGGTAGGAGAAAATTTACTCTGAGGTAGGATTCTATTGAGAATGTGAGGGTAGGGCCTTTGGTTGTGAGATGTAAGAGGTGGTTTCAAGTCTAAGGTAGGTGAGTCATTCTCACTAAGCTATAGGGCAGTTGTACCTGAGGTAGGATATGGGTGAAGATCCGAGGTACGACCTTTGTGCCTGAGATTGTAGGAGAGTAATTATCTTTGAGGTAAGATCCCTAGTGGATCTGAGGTAGGGCGGTCCTCCCATCCTTAGTGTAGGGCCTTTGGCCTGATGTAGGTGATCTGCTGATCAATAATTTGTAGGCCCTTGTGGATAAATTGTAAGTCTTGGAGGAGACTGAGAGATCCTGAGGGATCTGAGATGTAAGTTATTTTGAGAGGAGTTTTTGAGAAGTCCCTAGTCCAACAAGATAGTTGGATAGGTGGGAGGGAAAGTTTATGTACCCTTGTTATGGGAACCACTATTAATATTGTGTATGCCTTGTGTGTTTTCTCTATGTTGGCTTTTTTGCAGGTTGTATGTCTTGAAAGTAAAATTTAATCAACTAATAGAACAACAAAATAAAGGAAAATAAAATATAGTAACTAAGAACAAAAAAACCTATTCACCCCCCCCCCCGCCTCTAGGTGATTTAGTTTTCCTTAAAATCAAAGACTGTCAGGCCTCTTCTTCTTCAGACTCAGATGAAGATTAGTATGTCCAGCTCTTCTCTTTCTTAGCAATAAAGGACTTCTCCGTCTTACCCTTGTGCTGGTGCTGTTTCTTCTCACCAGCCTCCTTCCTCTTCATTGGGCAACCAGCTATTACATGCCCTTGTTTGCTAAAATAATAACAAACAACTTTAGAGGATTTATATTTACAAGATTAAGAATCATACCAGTCAGCCTTGGATTGATTCTTCCTGTGATGAGAAGAGGTGGAAGGTCTGCTCTTCTATTGTTTCTTCTTCATCAACTTCTAAGAGTGCCTAGAGAAGGCAGTAAAGTCCTCATCTAACATGCTGCATTCTAATGCATCTGACTCCAAGCTATCTGAATCAGCTGGTCTTCTTGGAGGAGAGGTAATCATCTCCTTACTATTCCTTGTATTGTTTGCTCTGAAGGTGATGGTTAAAACGCCGGCTCTTAATTATGTGGATGAGATGATGAAAGTGGATGTTTTATTTATAAAAAGAAGAGCGTTTTGTTTTTGTTAGAAACCGAGTTTTAACGAGAGGGAAGCAAGTGCACCTATCGCGTGTAGTACAGGATATTCCGGTGCGGAATATCGGGGTCGTATTATTCTCGGGGCCGGCTTAGCTATATCTAGCTTTCCCTGAAATACCTATTATTCTACCGATAATTTTTGTAGTTTTATATAAAAAAGGAAAATGACATAAAAATTATATAAAAAGCATAATAATAATAAGCATAAAAAGAAAGCAGGAAAAAATGCAGTAAATAAGTGCGGAAGTCCGATGACCAACTTAGCGTGACGCTATCAAAAAGGGAATTGAACTAAAGTAAACTTTTAATAAAAAGAGATCCTAATTTTCAAATTAATTAAGGCGGAGACTCGGCCGTGGAGGTTCCAAAGGAATGAGCTCACTTATCTCTAGGACTATCGCTCACCTGAATGCTAAGACTATTCGACCGATCGCTAGACCGACGAAGGATTCCTCTTAACGCCCGCATTATGCTGAGAACCCCGCTATTGGGTGTGGAACCCAATCCGGTAGATTCACGCGCCTCCTCTCTCGAGGGTTAGCGCGGAGCTCTCTTTACCCAAGGGTGATCGGTCCATACGTGCGGCCTCTCGGCGTTGCGTATGGATAACGAAAATAGAGCCTGCACATCGATATGCGGTCCTACGCGTCGTTAACCCGGGGTAAACCTTAAGAAATTTAATTAAATAGAAAACAGGACCTTTAATTATTTAAAGCTACTTTATCTGTCCCAATGCTCTTCGATATTGAGGGCTAAGGGCGGTTAGCCACTCATCGGAATGGGGACACTTATGCTAGAAAGCGATAAAGAAAACTGTAAAGAAAGCAGTAAGAAAGCAGGAAGAAAGCAGTAAATTGCAAGTCCTAGCCAAACGAGTAGGACTGAAGAAAGCAGTAAATGCGAATCCCGGCTCGAGCGAGTGGGCGGGGGTAAATTTATACTCATACACACACACACTCTACTTGAAAGTAAAACACACACACACAGACTCTACAGAAAAGTAAACACACACACACACACAAAGTTATCCTACTCAAGTGAGTAGGAAGAAAATGAAGGCATTAAAATAACGAGTCCTACTCAAACGAGTAGGCGGGAAATGAAAGCAGAGCGCCATTTAACTCTTAACGAGTAGGCGGAAATAGATGCATACGCACACACTGCTTGAAATAAAGCTATAAAATCTAACTCATACACGCACGCACACTTGCAAAAATAAGAAAAAGCAAAGTGACTGAAAAATTAAAACAACTGCATTTCTACCGCTAGAATGCGGTAGAAATGCATAAAAAGTGCAAATAAAAATTAACCGGACAAAAAGTTTTGAAAATTAAAACGAAAAGCTAAGTGCTCGGAAAATTAAAATGACTGCATTTCTACCACTAAAATGCGGTAGAAATGCATAAAAAGATAAAATAAAAATTAAACGAAGCTAAATGTTTTGCAAATAAACGCAAAATGGAAGTTGGCGAAAAATTAGAACAACTGCATTTCTACCGCTAGAATGCGGTAGAAATGCATAAAAAGTGAAAATAAAAATAAACTAAAGCTAAACGGGTGTGAAAAATGAAAATAAAATGGACAATACAACGGCTAGAAATGCCGTAAAATTCCTAACTAAACGAGATTATAAAAGCTTTATAAGACAAAACATAAAAAGGACAAAAAAGGGAACGAAAAATTGCAAAGATAGGGCTTCCAAACGAACTTTTCATGCTAAGCAAGAGAGAAAATAAACTATTTTTATTAAAATCAAAAGTGATTACAGCAAAGCTACAATGAAAAAAAACTAATACAAACTAAGGGAGGGGGAGAAAATTCTCTTACATAAGCCTTAGAAGTCATTTGGGCAGCATAACACCTTAGCAAAGTGGTCAAAAAAGGAGACAAAATAAGCTTCCTGGAAGCTTGTATTTATAGGCAAAAATTCGGGAGTGACACGCCCTAGGTCACGGGCGTGACAGGGGGGCGTGTCACTACTATTCATGAGCTGATCGGGTGATTGATTGGAGCTTTGACTTCGGCTGAAAACGTGGTGGTCACGCCCCAGGTCACGGGCGTGACAAGTGTCAGTCACGGGCATGACTAGGGCGTGACGGGGAGCTGGCTCTAGGGATTTGACGCGAGCTTTGACTTCGGGGCGGTCCACGTGGCGGTCACGGGCGTGACACAAATGTAACGGGCGTGTAAAGGGGGCGTGACCCGGACAGCTGGCAGCCTGATGTCGGCATCGTTGACTGTTTGACTAATCGTTGAGTGTCGGCCGTGACACGGGCGTGACGGGCTTTGACACGGGCGTGACGTTAGGCATGTCGGGCTCGGAACAGTGAAATTGTTGAGTTTTGACTGGCTGATTGCGTTGATTGCCTGACACGCCCGTGTCCGGCATGGTCACGGGCGTGACAGGGCCGAAAATTCAGTTTTCCTGAAAAATTTCAGAAAACAAAAATAAATTAAGTTAGTATAAAATTTACAAAAAAAGAAGCATTTTATTAAAGAAAATAAACTAAAAAATACAAAAATAAGGTAAAATGACATAATTAAAATGCAAAAATATAGGTATATTTACAACTCATCAAATACCCCCATACTTAAGCTTTTGCTATTCCAGAGCAAAAGTTGGAGATGAACCTATAAGGAATTAAAAAGAATCCTAAATTTAACTACCGCTTGATTTAATTGTACGAAAGATCGAAATGAATTTCCGGGGTTTCGAAATTAAATCCTAAATTATGAAAATGTTATAAATAGAGGAACCGTTTCAAAAATACTTCTAAACGAGAAAAATAGAAAGCGAAAATTATTTTGTTAGTTTAACAAAAATGGATTTGAATTATAGAAAAAACTTTAGCTAAAAAGAAATTGATAGGAAATAATTCAATTTAAAAATTATGCTCTCAAAAAGTTTTAGATTAATTCTAGAATCATGAAAAATGGATAAGTGGATTGGCGGTTATGAAGAGGGCTTTGAATTTTGAGGCGAGGTAATTTTTTTCTCGAACCTCCACATTTTTCTTGAATTATTAGGAAAATGAAATCTTATTTTCCTAACATTTCTTTTTTCTTTCTTCATAAATATAAATAAACCCAATGTATATGTATAGGAGTAATGAATTTTATCCTCTTATTCCTAACATACAATCCTTTTTTAATTATTGGGTGCCTATGTTTGCGGGACGAAATCTTATCCTCATTGACATAAGATCTTTTAATGGTGAGTGTGGAATCATACTGATTAAGGCATGAAAAAAAGGTGGATGGTTTAGTTTCTAAAAGAAAGCTAGAGTTTAATAAAAAATTTCGAGAGCAACCTTTTTAATTTGAACGTTCCTACGTTTCTAAAAGCATAAGTAGAAATAAAGTAAAATCCATAAATGTTATTTTCTAACATAAAAATGTGCTTTTATTCAAAAAATCAGAAGTGAAAATGAGAAAAACAAGTTCCCTATAATAAGAAAAAGACATAAAAAATTCTTTAAAATTTTAACCCCAGAAATTTAAGTCTATCGAGCTACAATTAATAAACGATTAGTAAATAAAGAATTAATTAAAATTCGCTTATAAATAAACTCGAAACGATTATTTTGGAGAGCAAAGAGGTTAAGAATTAAGGTATTCGAATTATTTATTACAAAATAAATTTTTTTTGATTTTTATGAGTTTTTCTAATTTTTTTTATATTTTGGGGTTATTATCATTATTTTTTTTGGGAAATTTTTTAAAGGTTATACAAATTTTTTTGAGTTTTTTTTGAGTTATACAGATTTTTTTGAATTTTTGGATTTACAGAAATATTTACAAGAAAAGAGAGAGATTTTTTTACAAGATAGGAAAGAGAAGTGGAAATGGACAAGAATATTTACAAAATATTTACAAAGTAGAAAAAGGATCGCCCGCGAACAGACTCTTATTTGTGGTTGGTTCGATGAGTCGAACGCCGAGGAGCGATGTTTTATTTTTTTTTGAAAAAATTTAATTTTTATAATTAATATTATTAAAGCATGAAATTTTTTGAAGTTTTTAATTTTTGCAATTTTTTTTTGGAATTTTTATTTAGTGCTTGAAATAAAAGGACAGAAAATAGGAAACACCCCCATACTTAAGTCCAACATTGTCCCCAATGTTGCACTAAGTATGAGGAACAGGATATATATAAAAATCTAAGCAGTATGTACAAAATTTAAAATTAAAAATAGGGGTTTATAAATCTTCCCTAAATCGCGTTCGGGGAAGCCCATTAAGAATAACCCTGCAAAAGTTAAAAGAAATAGCAAAAATATAATATAAAAAATGAAAAAGAAAAATTCGGCGAAAAAGGTGCGAGTGATAGGGGGCGACAAGTGGGTGTGAGTCGGAAGATAAGGCCTTAGCTAAGAGCGAGCGACCGATATGCGATCCCCTAGCGCTCACAATTGTGAAGCGCGCCGAAATGACAAAATAAATACATAATTAGTAAAAAATTTTGTTTTATATATTTTTCTTAGTTTTTTTTTTTTTGAATTTTTAGATAAGTTTATTTCTGTAGTTTTTGATTTTTTTGAAAATAAGAAAATAAGTTAAAGGCAAAATAAAAATGAAAGAGATATATATTTTTTTGAATTTTAAATTTTTTGGATGAAAAGAAAGATAAAAAAAATTCATCATTTTTTTTTTGATTTTTTTGATTTTTTTTTAATTTTTTAGTTTTTAAGTTTTTAAGTTTTTATTTTTGTAGTTTTTAATTTTTTAAGTTTTTGATAGTTTTTTGATTTTTAGTTTTAAAGTTTTTAAATTGTTTATTTTTAGAATTTTTTGAAATATTTATTATTAATATTAATATTGATATTATTATTATTATTATTATAAAAAAAAATATTTTTGGTTGATCAAAATTTTTTTTTATTATTATTTTTTATATAATATATATATTAGTAGAAATAAGGGTAAAATTAATAGGTTTCAGGAATTCAAAATAGTAAGACGAAATTTTCCAAGGCAACGGCGCCAAAAACTTGATGGTTAAAATGCTGGCTCTTAATTATGTGGATGAGATGATGAAAGTGGAGGTTTTATTTATAAAAAGAAGAGCGTTTTGTTTTTGTTAGAAACCGAGTTTTAACGAGAGGGAGGCAAGTGCACCTATCGCGTGTAGTACAGGATATTCCGGTGCGGAATATCGGGGTCGTATTATTCTCGGGGCCGGCTTAGCTATATCTACTCTTTCCCTGAAATACCTATTATTCTACCGATAATTTTTGTAGTTTTATATAAAAAAGGAAAATGACATAAAAATTATATAAAAAGCATAATAATAATAAGCATAAAAAGAAAGCAGGAAAAAATGCAGTAAATAAGTGCGGAAGTCCGATGACCAACTTAGCGCGACGCTATCAAAAAGAGAATTGAACTAAAGTAAACTTTTAATAAAAAGAGATCCTAATTTTCAAATTAATTAAGGCGGAGACTCGGTCGTGGAGGTTCCAAAGGAATGAGCTCACTTATCTCTAGGACTATCGCTCACCTGAACGCTAAGACTATTCGACCGATCGCTAAACTGACGAAGGATTCCTCTTAACGCCCGCATTACGCTGAGAACCCCGCTATTGGGTGGGGAACCCAATCCAGTAGATTCACGCGCCTCCTCTCTCGAGGGTTAGCGCGGAGCTCTCTTTACCCAAGGGTGATCGGTCCATACGTGCGGCCTCTCGGCGTTGCGTATGGATAACGGAAATAGAGCCCGCACATCGATATGCGGTCCTACGCGTCGTTAACCCGGGGTAAACCTTAAGAGATTTAATTAAATAGAAAACAGGACCTTTAATTATTTAAAGCTACTTTATCTATCCCAATGCTCTTCGATATTGAGGGCTAAGGGCGGTTAGCCACTCATCGGAATGGGGACACTTACGCTAGAAAGCGATAAAGAAAACTGTAAAGAAAGCAGTAAGAAAGCAGGAAGAAAGCAGTAAATTGCAAGTCCTAGCCAAACGAGTACGACTGAAGAAAGCAGTAAATGCGAATCCCGGCTCGAGCGAGTGGGCGGGGGTAAATTTATACTCATACACACACACACTTTACTTGAAAGTAAAACACACACACACTCTACAGAAAAGTAAACACACACACAGACACACAAAGTTATCCTACTCAAGTGAGTAGGAAGAAAATGAAGGCATTAAAAGACGAGTCCTACTCAAACGAGTAGGCGGGAAATGAAAGCAGAGCGCCATTTAACTCTTAACGAGTAGGCGGAAATAGATGCATACGCACACACTCTACAGTAAATTGAAATAAAGCTATAAAATCTAACTCATACACGCACGCACACTTGCAAAAATAAGAAAAAGCAAAGTGACTGAAAAATTAAAACAACTGCATTTCTACCGCTAGAATGCGGTAGAAATGCATAAAAAGTGCAAATAAAAATTAACCAGACAAAAAGTTTTGAAAATTAAAACGAAAAGCTAAGTGCTCGGAAAATTAAAATGACTGCATTTCTACCGCTAAAATGCGGTAGAAATGCATAAAAAGACAAAATAAAAATTAAACGAAGCTAAAAGTTTTGCAAATAAACGCAAAATGGAAGTTGGCGAAAAATTAGAACAACTGCATTTCTACCGCTAGAATGCGGTAGAAATGCATAAAAAGTGAAAATAAAAATAAACTAAAGCTAAACGGGTGTGAAAAATGAAAATAAAATGGACATTACAATGGCTAGAAATGCCGTAAAATTCCTAACTAAACGAGATTATAAAAGCTTTAAAAGACAAAACATAAAAAGGACAAAAAAGGGAACGAAAAATTGCAAAGATAGGGCTTCCAAACGAACTTTTCATGCTAAGCAAGAGAGAAAATAAACTATTTTTAGTAAAATCAAAAGTGATTACAACAAAGCTACAATGAAAAAAAAACTAATACAAACTAAGGGAGGGGGGAGAAAATTCTCTTACATAAGCCTTAGAAGTCATTTGGGCAGCATAACACCTTAGCAAAGTTGTCAAAAAAGGAGTCAAAATAAGCTTCTTGGAAGCTTGTATTTATAGGCAAAAATTCGGGAGTGACACGCCCTAGGTCACGGGCGTGACAGGGGGGGCGTGTCACTACTATTCATGAGCTGATCGGGTGATTTGACTGGAGCTTTGACTTCGGCTGAAAACGTGGCGGTCACGCCCCAGGTCACGGGCGTGACAAGTGTCAGTCACGGGCGTGACTAGGGCGTGACGGGGAGCTGGCTCTAGGGATTTGACGCGAGCTTTGACTTCGGGGCGGTCCACGTGGCGGTCACGGGCGTGACACAAATGTCACGGGCGTGTAAAGGGGGCGTGACCCGGACAGCTGGAAGCCTGATGTCGGCAGCATTGACTGTTTGACTAATCGTTGAGTGTCGGCCGTGACGCGGGCGTGACGGGCTTCGACACGGGCGTGACGTTAGGTGTGTCGGGCTCGGAACAGTGAAATTGTTGAGTTTTGACTGGCTGATTGCGTTGAGTGCCTGACACGCCCGTGTCGGGCATGTTCACGGGCGTGACAGGGCCAAAAATTCAGTTTTCCTGAAAAATTTCAGAAAATAAAAATAAATTAAGTTAGTATAAAATTTACAAAAAAAGAAGCATTTTATTAAAGAAAATAAACTAAAAAATACAAAAATAAGGTAAAATGACATAATTAAAATGCAAAAATATAAGTATATTTACAACTCATCAGAAGGCCAATGACTTTTCCTTTGCTTGGAATCTACTGGTGGCCTCCTCCTCTTTCCTGGCAACCAGCTGCATCTCATAAGAGAGCAGCTTTCCAAATAATGTTTGGGGAGGAGTCTCAACAAGGTTGGCCACTTCTCTTTGGCACGTATCTTAGTATCCCAGTCTCTAGTGAGAGACCTTAGGAACTTGTCAATAATCTCATAATGACTTAAGACCCTTACATAGGCCCTCAGTTCATTTATGATCCGTAAAAATCTTTCAAAGCAAGTAGTTATGTTCTCTTTCAGGGATTGCATGAAAGCCTCATACTCCTGGTTGAGCATGGACTTTTTATCATCTCATACCTCTTCATTACCCTCCATGTATACCAAAAGGGTTTCCCATATCTCTTTGGATTTCTAGCAGTGGACTAAGTTCTGAAAGGTTGAATCATCTATAGCACTAACAATAATGTTTTGTGCCCTCTAATCCAACATATCCAAGATGACTTCATCCATTGTCATCTCTCACTATGTCTTAGGTGTCAGGACATTAGCATCAAGAATTGAGACCTTTATAGGGATGAAGGATCCCTTGTGGACTTTCATAAAGATCCTAGGGTCATAGGCTTCCATAAAAAGCCTGACCCCCTCTTTCAAGATTCCAAAATTATCCTTTCTGCAGATGGTGAGTTTCACGGAACCTAACACCTTATAGCTCTCTCTAGAACCCATAAGTATAGAACTGTAGCTACCCTTGGAGATCACTCAGATAGTTAAATCCTTTTTAAGTAACCTCCCTTTGATACCACATGAAAGTCTTTGATTTTCAAGGTAGCAAACAACCTAGAGGAGGGGTGAATAGGTTTCTTAGTCTCTTGTGACTTTCTTTTAATTTCTTCTTTAAGTGCTTTGAGTGTTACTAGTTTTTTGCTTTCAAGAAACAAAACCTACAAAAAAGATACAACACTAGAAGCACACATAGAATATATAGTGGTTCTCTAGATTATGGGTATGTCCACTATCCTCCCACCTTTCTAACTTCTAGTTAGATAAGGCAATTCTCCAAAACTAATCTCCAAGAGCTTACACCATATATCCCTCAGGATCTCTTAGTTTCCTCTAAGACTTACAATTCAAGCACTGAGCCTTAATACTTAGGGATCAACTGATCACCTACCTCAGGCCAAAGACACTAGCACTCAGGCTGGGAGGACAGCCCTACCTCAGATCCATAATGAATCCTACCTTGGAGAGAATGACTCTCCTATAGCTCAGGTAAAAATGCCCTACCTCGGATCCAAAGGATCCTACAACTCAGGCACAGATGCCCTAAAACTCAGAGAGAATGACTATCCTACCTCAAGCTAAAGAGCCCTACCTTAAATCCAAACTGGATCCTACTCTCAGAGAGTATAACTCTCCTACAGCTCAGGCAGAACTGCCCTACCTCAGGCTCAAAATCCCTATAGCTCAAATCCAAGAGGATCCAACAAAAGTACAATGGTTTTAGTTAATTTGACACAAAAATTTTTTTTTGTCTTTTACTAGAGCTGGGTTTTCTCAGCTCTAACTATCTTAACACCAGCAAAAAAATGTTATTTAATAAATGGCTGCCTCTGCTGGAAGTATCTCAGAAAACCTTTTTTGAACATGTTGTAGAAGACTAAAGATCGACTAGGTCTTGAGTTCTCAAACAGCTAACCTGAACCTGCAGAAGGCTGAAGGCTTTCCTCTCTTTCTTTATCAGAAGTGTTTTTGAACTTGCTGTAGCAGAAGATGCTATATCTAACTCGATTGAACTTTTAGATTAGCTGATCAACTTCAAGCTCTTTCCCCGGCAGCAATGTTCAGGAAGATGAAGTCAAGCCGCTATTTTTCTTTTTGAAACAAAACCCTAAAAGTTAAGTTCTTCCTTTAGAAGCTGTCCCTCTTATATTCCGTCGATTAATGACTCCAAGAAGCACTGGGGACCACCTGCAGTTTGACAGCTGCAACTTGCTTTAATGAAAGAAGATGTATTGTAGACCTCCGACAGTATTTATCGTGCTCTGTTGCTTTCCTGCACTAAAATTGAACTCTGTTGCCTTTATCAACTTTTGCTGACGTCATCAATTTATGGACTTAGAAAATTTCTCAAATTCACTCCAAGCATTGAGTGCATTGAGTGAACAAGCTTCACTCAATTCCAAAAACCTTAGTTGACTATCTGAATTATTCTATGTCATATACATTAAGAGCGTTGAGTGAACTGGCTACACTCAACGTTTTTACACTTAGTTATTTCTTCCCCTGTCTGAAGGTGTTTAGTGAGCTGACCTCAATCAACACTTTCTTCTTTTGCCTATCTTCTTTATTGGGCATTGAGTGAACTGGATTCACTCAACGCTTCTGTACTTAGTCAATTTCTGTCTTCTTCTTAGGCTTTGACTGCAGTAGCAAGACTCAACACTTTTGTTGTCTGGCGTTGAGGGCCTTGAGTGAAGATTCATCACACAACGCTTTTGTACTTAGCCTCCTTCTATAATCTTAGGATTTATCATTACACGATTCCTTTTGCTTTGGCATCGAGTTTGTTGTGTTCACTCAATGCTTCTAAACTTTGTCGAATATTCAGCCTGCCAATACTTAAGCATTGACAGATTCATCTGTACTCAATGATGGCGTTAAGTGAACTTTCCTCACTCAACACCTATGGACTTGGCCATAGAATTTCTTTGCAGAATGCATGTCTTTGACTGTCCACAACTAACTCGATGCTTTATGGAATCTGGCGTTGAGTGAACTGCCTTCACTCAACGCATGTGGACCTAGGGGATTTTCAGCCTCTCCACATCTTTACTTTATGAAAACCTGTCACATTACATGGAATACCTTTCCTATAAATATTTCAAGGACTGACCTGCATGCTTGAACTTGAACATACATCAAATACGACACTGTGTATATCATTGACATGTTTGACTTCTTCAAATCTTCTTCAGATCTGGGACATTGTGGGCAATGGACTCAACATATAGTGATGTGAAGCAGATCGCTTCGTGGTATGGGATGAAGAATAACATAGCTAAGTTCATGTCTGAGTGCTTCACCTTCAAGCTTGTTAAGGCAGATCATAAGTGGCCTGGTGGCAAGATGACGCCTTTGGATATTCCAAGTTGGAATTGGGAGAGCATTTCTATGGATTGTATTCTTGGTTTGTCGAGATCTCCCTGAGGGCATGATTATGTATGGGTCATAGTTTATAGATTGACAAAGTGTGCTCACTTCGTGGATTTTAAGATTGGCTATTCCATGAAGAAGATATCATAATTGTATTTGGATGGAATCATCAGACTGTATGGAGTGTTGGTAAGTATTTTGTTAAATCGAGACTCCAGATTTACGTCGCATTCCTTGAGAAGTTTGCAGAAAGGGTTGGGCACTTACCTTAGGTATTTAATTGCTTACTACCCACAGACTAATGGTCGAACAAAAATAGTTAATCAAATTTTTGAAGACATGATAAAATGTTATATTTTGGACCATGGTGGAGCATAGGACCAGTATCATAGACTAATGGAATTTTCCTATAATAATAAGTATCAAGAGAGTTTGCAGATCGCCCCCTTTGAGTCTTTTTACGGGAGGTGTTGTAGAACCCCATTGTTATGGGCTAAGGTGGGTGAAAGACCGATGTAAGGTCCAGAAGACTTTGAATAAATGAGTATTTTTGTTATGTATATTCGTTAAAAGTTTCATGTAGCTCAGGAGCATTATGAAATTTATGCAAATTGACGGAGAGTTGACCTTGGGTTCGTAGTTGGGGATATGGTTTTTATGAAGGTTTCTCCAATTTCAGTTGTTAAGAGTTTTGTAAGGAACCACAAGTTGGATCCTAGGTATATGGGACCTTTCAAGGTTGTTGAGCGCATAAGAGTATTACCTTATAGGCATGATTTGCTAGCTAATTTCCCCGGTGTTCACGATGTGTTTCATGTGAGCCAGATGCGAAAGTGTGTGCTTAGTGATCAAAATGTCCTTAACTCGGTGACCTAGTTGCAGCCTAATATTTCATATGTTGAGGAGCAAGTTCATACTCTGGAGGCTTAAGATCGGGTGTTGCGGAGAAAGACAATACCCATGTTCAAGGTTCTTTGGAGACACCAAGACGTCGAGAGTGTGACATGGGAGTTGGAGTTAGCTATGAGAGAGGCTCATCCTCACATTATCTCCTACTCTTTCTAGGTAAGTATTTCTATCTGGTAACCTTTGGTTACTTACTTTATATTTCTAATTTGGTTTGTGTATTAAGTTTCGGGACAAAACTTTCTTTTAAGGGGAATGGTTGTAATGCCCCTAAATTTTTTATATTAATTTTGATCTCCTTAGTGTCGTATTAATGACGTAAGGGCGTTACGTTGACATGTAGTTAACGGGGCACCGCCGTTGGTGCGTGATTTTTATTCTTTGGCATTATGTTAACCACTTTAGTATTAGTTGTTAGACTCATCAAAATTCGAGTGTTGACTTGGGAAATTTAAAGTAATTAATTTTAAGCATGTTTGTGAAGTTTGGTGGCGATCCGAGATTAATTTGGATCTTGGTGAGTTTTATAAGTATTATTGTTGTATTAAATTCGCGGAATTTTAACCCGAGTTTGGTTGTCGGATCCAAATTTCGACTTCGTTGTTGGATTCGTAGCACCGACATTTAGCTTTGATGCGAATTTCATCAAAACTAGGTGTTTTAGGAATTCTCGTCTTTTGAGTTTTCCAGTTAATTATATTAATAATATAATATTATATATATATATATATGTAAGTATAAGAAAACCCTATTCACCGGCATCCCCGAACTGATGGCCTGAAGAGCGTAGTGTAGAGAGTGATTGACATCATAATGTCTTCCGGCTGCCGCTTATCAGAGATCTGTTGCACGAACCCTTCGACCGAGCATAGATCCGAAAAGCTCTTGCTGAGATCTTCGCGTGCACATTAAGATTTTTCCATTTCGTGGATTTTTGACAATAGGGTATTTTATCTTAACCATTATTTTACCCCGAAAAGTTCTAGAGATTGTATGAAAGGAGTTCTTGTGGCCGATCCTTGAAGCGGATCGCTTGGGAGGCTGTTTTTCGGGAGATTTTGAGGCAAGTGGTGATCCCCCCTCTTGCTACTTCATTTGTTCTTATTGTCTTTTTTACTTCCTCGATAGGATGTAGAAATAGGGTAGGGTTAGTGCTCGTCGAATCAGAGTTGTGTAGGAATCAGCCTGAGTCCTTTTCGTCGAGTAAAATCGTCGAGTGTTAATGATCGGTCTGAGTCCTATTCGCCGAGTGTAATTCATCAAGTATCGATGTGAGGTCATGTACAATTCATCGAGACTAGTTAAATTTAAGGAGTCATGTCTTTTTCATCGAGTAATCTCGACGAATTCGTCGAGTGATTTCAGTTAGGCGTCGAGTGAAGTTAAATTCGTCTAGTGAAGTCAATTCATTGATTATTCTTGATTAATTCGCCGAGTATCCAGTAATGCGTTAAGTGTTCATGAAATGCCAAGTCTAATTTGCCGAGTATTCCCGAAGAATTCATTTAGTATCATTGGGTATTATTTGAATTAGCTAAGTCTTTCCGTCGAGTATCCATTCATTTCTCAAGTATATTTGTGGAACAAAGTTAAATTCGTCGAGTATCCCTCAATTCGTTGAGTGAATTGTTGGCGTCGAGTGCGTTGATTGATTTTTTTTTATTCATATAGTGTCTTCCAATTTGTCTAGTATTCTTGACGAATTGTTGTGTACTTAGAATTATTTCGTCGAGTAACATTCCTATTTGATGAGTTATTCCGACGAATTCATGTGGACTTAGAAGTTTTCCGACGATTAGTCTTCCTGTTCGTCGAGTATACCTTAATAGATTTTTGGGTTTTCTTCTATTATCAGTAATCTTTTGGAAGTTTGTTTGTGGCCTTTGGTTGGTTTTGGATAAAGGACCACCACCTTGTGCAAGTTTGTGAATCATTACGCCTGGTAGATGTTTTCGCTTCTTATGGACTGTTAGGTTGTGTTGGACAATGTGGCCACCGCCATAGTGCCTTGTTGAGATTGTTTAGACTGCTAGGTTGTGTTGGACATTGTGGCCACCACCACAGTGCCTTTTTTTGAAATTGTTTGGTCTGATGGTTTGAGTTGGACAAGTGTCCACCGCCTAAGGACCGGGATTCTTTTACCGGTGTTAATGATTCACGTGTTTAATTGATATGTCTTTTCTTATATATATACATATGTTTATAAGAATACTCTTGCTTATGTTAACAAACCATAGCTCTTTGTCGCACTTGGTGCACTTTTACGAATTAACCTATTGAATTCTTCATTTGTTTACCGACTTTTGACTTAGGTGTTGTGGTTTGACAGTTCCTCAATCTTGTTTTGGTAATCCTGGGACTTCTCTTGTTTATTTACTTTTGTTCTTTGTTATCACTTGTTAATTTTTGATGAGGCATTCTTTCTTTTGTATGCCTCAGACTCGGAGTAGTAGAAGCCTGAGCAGCTAGAGTTGGTGGTTCTTGGCGTGGGCATAGTAGCTGTGGTTTTCTTCCCTCGCCTTCATGAGGTAGTTTTTTATTCTTGTTATAGTTCAAACATACGTTTTGTTTTGTGGGTTCGTGTAAGCTTGTTGACGCACACAGTGACTAATTGTAGATGATAAACTATTTGTTGGCTTCTATGCTATTTTCTTGTTATTTGTCATACCTACTTGCTCTCTACGATGGTTTTATGTTATGATTGCATGTTAGTTATTTTCAAAGTTTAAAAAGATAAATACTTTTATCTCGTAATCATAGAATCTCTTTAAATCAAATGTCACTCTACGTCCACTATCCCTCTCCGCCTTTCTAATAGTGTGTTAGACAAAGATCTTCCCCAATACTCGACTTTTTAAGAGTTTACAACTCGATCCTGCAGGATCACTCAGTCTCCTCCAAGACCTACTGCTTAGGCACTGGGCCCTACAACTCAGTGATTAAACATCCACCTATCTCAGGCCAACAACCCTACACCTCAGGCTGGGAGGATAGCCCTACACTCAGATCCAAAGTGGATCCTACATTCAGATCAACAAGTTATCCTACCTAAGCCTTTATAACACAAGAATACAACTCAGATTCTACACAGAATCATGCACTCAGATCCAAGACTAGATCCTACAAAAATTAGAAATGTTGTGAACCATTTAGACACCAATGAGTTTTCTCTGTGTCTGCATTCCTGGGCTGAGTAGATTTCAGCCCTATCTTATTCACAGCAACAACTTGAAAAGATCTTCAGTACTGGATGGCTTGTGCTGGAATTAACTAATAATCAAGATTCTGATCTGCTGTTAAAGATAATGGATCTGAAAGTTTTGTTTCTTATTCAAACAACTACCTTGACTTGTAGACACTGAAGGCTCTACTTCTCTTTCCAATAAGAAATCAATTCTGAACTTACTATTGCTGATGAGAATCGCAACAGCTATCTAATTTTTCTTTCAGGTCAACTGATCAGAACTTGTGCTTCAGGCTCGATGTTAATGGCGAGGAAGAAGACGAAGTCTCTCCATTTTGCGTAATCAAAAACCCTAAATGATCTTCTCATTTCAACCAATATTAACTTTAATAGTCAGCGGATCAATGACTCTTTGTACTGTGGGCCTAGCATAAAAACGACGAGTCACCGCCTTCCATTTATAGAAAATGACAACAGCTGTCTATCGGTGCCATTAAAGGAATACTGCAATTTTGTCGCAAAGAATTTGAACTGCGGTGACTTTGTTGACTTTTGCTGATGTCACCCATTCTTTACTTATCCAAATTCACAAAATCACTCCAAGCGTTGAGTTTGTTGAGTGAACTAGTTTCAATCAATGATTATGGACTTAACTTATTCTTCTACTCTTTCTGTAGCCATGGCGTTTAGAGGGTTGAGTGGTTGGCCTTCAATTAACGCAATTTTCCTTAGCTCCTTCTGAACTCTGCCAACAGCTCAGGCATTGATTGAACTGGCTACACTCAATGCTTCTGTACTTATAAACTTTTCTTCTAAATGGAGGCATTGAGTGTGTTGAGTACACTCAACGCTTCCTGCCTCAACGTCATCTTTTATCTAGGTGTTGAGTGAACTGTCTTCACTCAATGCTTCAGGACTTAGTCAAATCCCAGTTTCTTTTAGGCTTTGACTGACCAGGCTTGTCTCAACGCTTTTTGTCATTTGGCGTTGAGTGAACTGGCTTCACTAAATGCTTTTGTACTTGAACAGATATTTCTGTTTATCTTCTTGGGATTTGACAGAATCAACATGTCGTTGAGTGAACTGGCTTCTCTCAACGCTTTTGGACTTAGAAACTTGTCTTTTTGACAGAATATCTCAGTCTTTGGCTTAGCCAGCTTTACTCAACGAATTTGTTGCATGGCGTTGAGTTAGTTGACATCACTAAATGCATGTAGACTTGGTCGATCATTCTGCTTATTGAAGCTTGGCTTTGACTATCAACACCTGACTCAGTGCTATAGCTCATCTGATGTTGAGTGAGTTGTCCTCACTCAAAGCTTCTGGACTTAACCGGAATCCTTCCCTTTGTCAGCATTCTCCTTGACCTCTGGCATTGAGTGAATTTGCATTACTCAACGCCCGTGGACTTAGGCAATTTTCAACTTTTCCAACATCCTTCTTTCTGTCCATTTGTCCAATCAATGGGACAAGGACTATCCTACATGCATGAACTTAAACACACATCAAATACAATTATGTATATGTCATTGACTTGTTTGAATTCTTACAAATCTGGAATAATGGGATCAATGAACCCAACAATCTCTCCCTCTTTGAAGAAGTCAAAATCCACTATCAACTTTCTTGGTCAACGACATGCAAATCATATGCAACAGCAAAATATATTATAATGATATAACAGATCTATGAAGATTACCATATTCCCTACCTGCATGGTGAGCATCACCAACTCCCCCTGAATTGATGTAAGGTATGTGATACCAATTGAAGGCCTTGATTACCTACACCTCATTACCCTATAAGGGGACATCTTTTTCTCCCCCTATATTTGTTTCATGATATTGAGCATCTTGTTGTCCCTTGGATGAACTTGATTACTTGATCAGCCTCTGATGCTACTTGAGTAATCACTTCTCTCCCCCTTTTGATTTCTGAATAGTTAGGGAGGATGTTGGGTCCGGCGTTCCTTCACTTGACCCGTGGCACTTTGCTACTTATTTAAGAAATTAAGTAGCGCCCTTTCTAACAGTCCGGGCTTTTGGTGTAGTTGGGTATGCTCTTGATCCTTCAATTGGTATCAGAGGAGGTCACGGGTTCAAGACCGGGGGGCGCTATTAAATCCCGATTTTTCCCTTCTACCTGTGTGGGTCCTGCGGGTCAAGCAAACTGTGGACATGTGGTAACCCCACCTCTGAGCCATGTGGGCCATCTGGTAACCCCACCTCTGAGCCGACGGGTTGTACTGGATGCCGGGGGGGATTGTTGGGTCCGACATTCCTTCACTTGACCTGTGGCGCTTTGCAACTTATTTAAGAAATTAAGTAGCGCCCTCTCAAACAGTCTGGGATTTTTGTGCAGTTGGGTATGCGCTTGATCCTTCAGAGGAGCTAGTCTGCCTTGATTATCTTCTCCCCTAGTTGATTGCAGATGATACCACTGGTACAGCTTCCAGCTTCTTCTATACATGAGGCTGAATTTGCTCTTGCAACCGTTGGACTTGCTCCCCCTAAATAAGAGCATCTTATATCACCATGTTTCTTATATACACTTTTGTCTCCATTGCCTCTTTAGGTATTCATCACCTGCAAGAATTACAAATCACGCACCAAAAATATCCTAGGGATTAACTAAAGTTATGTTAAGTTCAACATACCCAACTCAAACTTGAATGTGTTGAACTTTGCTTCATATAGTGTCTTAGTAAAGATATCAGCCACTGTCTTGTCTGTGGATACAAACTCTAGACTGATGTTTTTCTTTTTCACATGATCCCTAATAAAATGATAAATAATTTCTATATGCTTAGTCCTGCTGTGTGAGACAAGATTCCTCGCAATAGAAATTGCATAAGTAGAATCACAATAAAGAGGAGTTCTACTTATCTAGAGGTTATAATCATGGAGCTCATTCTAGATCCACAGCAATTGAGCACAACACCTACCTGATAAAATATACTCTGACTCTGCAGTTTAGATTGCCACACTGAATTGCTTCTTGCTGCTCCAAGATACTAATCTCCCACCTAAGAATTGACACGATCCTGGAAGGCTTTTCCTATCCTCTTTGCAGCCTGCAAAATCTTCATCTGAATATCATGTTAGTTCAAAATCTCTATTTCTAGTTTCCATGGGCCAAGATCTGGTGTGCCCTTAAGATACCTCAAGATTATCTTTACAGCAGAGTATTGAGATTCTTTAGGGTAGGTGTCACATCCCGCAATTTCTCCTAATTTAAGGATTATCAGAGTATGAGAAAAATACGCGTCATGATGCCACGTCGAGCAGCGGATAACTGCTGACGCTCAGTAAAACCATCTACTTTACTTTATAAAAAATGAGTTTAATGATTAGAAAATCAGTATATTTTTAGAGGTCGTATCCCTCGGCTCGGTGGATCACCTAGTCCACAGGTTAAAAACTATACTTATACGCTGCGGAAAATACTTTATTCAGGTTTGACATCATAAAGGAGTGCATAAGTGCCCTAAGAGGACAACTTATGCTATGCAAGACTCTACATTTAATTTATATTATATATAAGAAAACGATCTTTTTATGTTGTTTGGAAAATAGTGATTGAGTTTTATAAAACATGTTGATCATGTGCTATACTTATAATAATAATTTTAGTTTTAAAAGAACTAGAAACCTAGCATATCTCGTCCCCAGAGCAAGTAGACTATCTCTAGAAAAGGTAGCAGCAAAAGTAAAATATCCAGTATAAGGGAAAAACTACCAGTGGGCGCCAACAACCTGACACGAACCCACTGACAAATATGTATGTCTGTAAGAAAGTGCAGAAAAACTACCTTACTAACAAAGCAACAAGATCTCTAAAGTCTAAGAGACCACCAGCAACACAACAACAACTTAGCCACCAAAATGGCTACTGTCCAGAACCTGAGACATTCAAAAGAAGAAAGAATACCTCAGCAAAAGAAACAAGGAAAACTGCACGAAAGTGCCAATCAGATGATAAATGAAAGAGGAAAAACAAAGCAGTAAAAGTCACAACTGCCCAAGCCAAGACAAAAAGAAATGCACTAGGTGCGAGGAAACAGCATAAACCCTGCCCAGAAACTACTTCCTGCAGAGTCTACTAAACTTCCAAGAGCCCAAAATGCTGTAATCTACCAAGGAAGAAACGTCTAACACCCTAAGCTGTTGGAGATGGTAGTAGAAAAACAAACAACGTAGATATGGATTAGAGGCAAACTCATTCCCCTAACCACCATTTCCAAGCCAAAAAAGCTCAAGGATCTACATGTGATAGCACTAGGGATCTTCCACCCCCTTGCACAGCCCGTACCTGGAGCAAGATAGAAGAACAGGGTGGCCACGTCTAAATTACATAACACCACCCCCATTGAGAGCTTCAAACCACAACTACTAACAACGACCCACGATTCGGCCTTTAGGAAAGAAAAACATAGCCGACAAGGAACCTCAAAGAAAATCAAGGAATTCACTCGGGAGTAAAAATCACGGTAGGGGAAAAGTGTTGAAATGACTCAACTCGGCTTGGCATTGAGTGGGACCCACTCAGTCAACGCCTAACCAGACCTTGGCATTGAGTGAGTTAGTCTCACTCAGCGCCAGAACAACCATGGCGTTGAGTGAGGTTTACTCACTCAATGCCCACCGCAAGAACATCTCTGGCGTTGAGTGAGCTAGCCTCACTCAACGTCAAAACAGGCATGGCGTTGAGTGAGGTTCACTCACTCAACGCCTCCCGCAAGAATACTCTGGCGTTGAGTGAGCTAACCTCACTCAATGCCAAAACAGCTATGGCGTTTAGTGAGGTACACTCACTCAACGCCCTGACACTTAACCGCAAACAGAGAATGTGTCGTTGAGTGAGCTGCCCTCACTCAACGCCAAAACAGCAATGGCGTTGAGTGAAGCTCACTCACTCAACTCCCTGACACTTAGCCGCAAATTAAGACTGCGGCGTTGAATGAGTCCACCTCACTCAACGCCAAAATAGCAATGGCATTGAGTGAGGTTCACTCACAAATGCCCTGGCACTTAGCCGCAAACAAGGCAATCTGGGGCGTTGAGTGAGCTGACCTCACTCAACGCCAAAATAGCAATGGCGTTGAGTGAGGTCGTCTCACTCAACGCCAGAAGCCCTGGCCGCAAAGAAGGGTTGTGGCGTTGAGTGAATCTACCTCACTCAATGCCAAAGAAGAAATAACGTTGAGTGAGGTTCACTCACTCAACGCTACCGGACTTGGTCATAAACTTGCCTACGGCGTTGAGTGAGGTCACCTCACTCAACGCCAAAACCGAAATGGCGTTGAGAAAGGTCGACTCACTCAATGCCAAAGTACTTAGCCTCAGAAAAGGACGTAGTGTTGAGTGAGCACACCTCACTCAACACAAAAGTACTTGGTCGCACAGAAAGCTACGGCGTTGAGTGAGGTCACCTCACTCAATGCCAAAACCGAAATGGCGTTGAGTGAGGTCGACTTACTAAACGCAAAAGTACTTAGCCTCAGAAAAGGCTGTGGCGTTGAGTGAGCACACCTCACACAACGCCAAAGTACTTAGCTTCTCAGAAAACCGCGGCGTTGAGTGAGTTCACCTCACTCAATGCCAAAACGGAAATGGCGTTGAGTGAGGTCGACTCACTCAATGACAAAGTACTTAGCCGATAGTAGGGGCTGCGGCGTTGAGTGAGTCCACCTCACTCAAAGCCCTAGTACTTAGCCAAAAACTCAAACAGACTACAGCTGTGGCATTGAGTATGTGCACCACACTCAACGCAAAACCCGCAATGTGAAAGAAAAGGGATAGATACTTCTCTAGAGGGGGGATGAATAGAGTAATCAAAAATTGCACTAGCAAAGTTGACTGTCTACTCAACTCCCTTGGAGTTAATTACGGAATGAAGGTTATAGATATTTAAGATGAAACCCTAAAGCCTAACACAAGTGATGTGCACAAAGGCAGCCAACTGTATTTACAGTTAAGGCTTGGAATCCTAAACAGCAACTAGCAATCCTAGTTAAAATCTAATCACAGCCAATCAGCACAGAGAATTAAATAAACAATCCAGATGACACAAGGAATTTATAGTGGTTCCCCAAACAACTTGGGTACGTCCACTCTTCTACCAATAAGGTAGGAATCCACTCAGGTTTTTGATCAGGTGCCCTGCCACCAACAAGATCTGATGCAGGTAGATCTAGAGACCCTTTAAACTTTTGATCAGGTGTCTAAAAACCAACACAGGTTTTTGATCAGGTGCCCTGCCACCAAGGGATACTTTTGAAGGGAGTAATAACCCTTTATAGGAGGGGGAAAGGAGGTTAGAATGTCTTCTCTATTTTACAATAGATTAGAGAAGCACAAGAACTTGCACTGAGCTAGAAAGCTCTAAAGAATCAAGGCTCCCCCTGGCTAAAAGAATGTCCAGGTGAAGTCTTGCTTCAGTGCAGAAACTCTTCAGAAAATCTGAAGGAAAAAGCTACAAGAAGATAAATAATATGAAATAAAATTTCTTCTTTAGACAGCTATCTTCTTCTCCTTCTTCTTCAAAAAGCTCTGAGTGCAAATCTTCCTGGAGGCAGGAGAACTCAGGTTGTAGAAGAGTGAAGAACTAAAACTTCTTCTCAATTGAATGTGAATGAGCTGAGAGAAGTTGAGAACTGTAAGCTTTTAGTTTGAATGCTGCAGATAGCTTTTGAATATGAGAACTAGTTGATTTCTTTCTTCAAAGAATCCTTTATATAGCAGCAGCAACAACAACGGCTCTCAAAGGAGTTTGAATCTTGTCTTCTATTGAAATCTGCAAGCTGGGCTGCAAAAAGCATAAAGCAAAACAAATACTGCAGGCAGATATCCTATAGAAGGATAAAGCTTTCTAAGAAGCTGCAAATAACTCTGATGAAATAATACAAGAGAAAGTCACATCAGAAGAGACTCTTTACGGCCAAGGAAGACTTTTTGAGTCTAACGGCTATAAAGGACAGCCTGGCAGATCAAGCAGAAATCATATCTCAGTTAATAAGGCAAACAACTTTGTTAGAAAAGATTAGCTCATGCATAAGAAATGGAATAGATATTGCATGGAAATAATATCACAATTTATTCAAATAATCTTTTATAAAATATGCTAAAATAAATATGAAATAAATCATATCATAGAAGACGACAAAATTATTCAAAGCATACAGCAAAACATCGAACGACCTTCGGAGATCGTCGAATGAGGCATAAAGATCGTCGACCTATCAGACAGATAGTCGAACGATCCAGATAGTCGACCTATCAAAGAAGATAGTCAAACTACCTCAGCAGATAGTCGAACTATCAGGATAGATAGTCGAGCTATCAGATAGTCGATCTATCAGGACAGATAGTCGAACTACCAAAACAAAACAGATAGTCGACCTATCAACAGATAGTCGAACTATCACAGAAACAGATAGTCGACCTATCAATAGATAGTCGACCTATCAAAACAAAATAGATAGTCGACCTATCAACAAATAGTCGAACTACCAGATAGTTGAACTATCCAAGCAGATAGTCGAACTATCAAGCAAACCAGATAGTCGACCTATCAAACAGATAGTCGAACTATCAAACGAAGACAGATAGTCGACCTATCAAACAGATAGTCAAACTATCAGATAGTTGAACTATCCAAGCAGATAGTCGAACTATCAAACAAAGAAGATAGTCGACCTTTCAACAGATAGTCGAACTACCAAAGAGAACAGATAGTCGACCTATCAAACAGATAGTCGAACTATCAAAGACAACCGATAGTCGACCTATCAAGCAGATAGTCGAGCTATCAGGAAGACGATCGTCGAACGGCTGGTCGACGATAGTCGAGCGACGTTCGACCATAGTCAAACGAAAAACTACTTAACCAAATATTCATCTGGAAAAGCAATTTTACACACTTAGAGAATCTAACCTATCAACTAACCTTTGACCATAGATAAATCTTGGGTCAAGAGACAGAAAGAGAAGACTGAACTCAAATCAAAACTAGGGTACTAACAATCTCCCCCTATTTGAGTTAAGTCTCTCAACAACTAAAACATACAAAACTAATTACTGAAAGTAAATGAAATGCATGAAAAGAAATAACTAAGCAGATAACATCAATCAAGCAGATAAGCAATTAACTGTCAATCAATGAAATATTAAGGTGCTTCAGAGTTAGGATTAGGATCAGAAGAGCTAGAAACAAAATTAATCTTTCTAGATGGATCTTGGGCTTCTTTCCTTGACAACTTCAGGTCTTGCTCTCCAATGATTTTCAATTCTGATGCTCTTGGGACAACTGCCTCAGGATGTTTTTCCATGTACTTTGAAGGATCAAATACTTCATGTCTAACCTGGAATTTATCGAGCTCCTTCATTCTGAATTTTGACATCGTGGTCAATCCTACAGTGTCTTTTCCTTCTGCTTTTGCTTTCTTAATTTGAGCTGCTCCAACAAGTTCAAGAAAACGACCCATCCTAAAATTAGGATCAAGCTCTGGGCTTTCATAAGCAATCTCAGAAGATGTATCAACTGGTTCTTTATCCTGAATGACTAGATAAGAGGGAGGAGCAGACTTAGCAAATATCTTGCTAGAATTTTCAGATAAAATAACTTGCTTACCTTTTGAAACATCCTTCACAGAATGATCTGGCTTAGGAGAGGATAAGCTTTTGAGTTCTTTAGAATGAGGAGGGGAAAAGGTTGGTCTTTGATACACCACCTCCTTTACTTGTTCCTTAACAACATCAGGTCTTTGATAGCCAGATTGAGTTTTACCTTGGTATCCTTGTGAACTTCTCCTTTGAGCTGACTGAGATGGATTGAACCTTTCAGACTGAGCAGCTGGGTTTGCAGATAAGTTTCTTGAGGCTCCTGCACTGGGAGGTGGAGGAGGAGGACCTCTAGGATTCCATCTTGGGACAGGAGAGTCATACCTCTTTGACTTTTTCCTTTGCTTCTGCTGATTCTTAGAGAAAGCCATCCAGTGCTGGAAATCTTTTGACTTAGGATCAATGCCTTTCAGAATATAATAAGGAGTATCATTATCTGGATTAGGAGGAGGAGGAGCTACAGCTTTCCTTTTCTTTTTAGCAATTCTTTTTCTTTTTGACTCAGCAGAATCATCAGAATCAATTTCATCCTCAGAATTAGAAGAGATGGGCAGATCATATGGGTCAATTGCTTCTTGCAAGGCTCTTTCCTTTTCCTTTAGAGCAGCTTTTTCTATTTCTTCTTCCATGGCATCCTGTGCCAGGAGAGCATCTAAATCCAAACCGGGGGAATCATCCCATACAGTAGACTTTTCAATTTGATCATCTGCAGCCTTTTCTTGCTGATCAAAAACTGTCATGGTGACCAGTTCTACTTGCACTTCTGGCTGAGCTGGTTGATTAGCTTCAGATACTTGAACAGCTGGTTCTGGTTGAACATGAACTTCTGGAGCTGGTTGGATAGCAGGCTCTTGAACATCTAAAACTTCTTCCATATTATCTGTAGTATTATGAATAAAATTTTGCTAAATGACATCTAATCATCCCTTCCAGGTATTCCCATACAAGCATATCAGTTATCAAGTCTAAAAAGTGAGTAAAGGGAATACCTTCAGAATCGACCTTTGCGTGTCCTAACTCCCATAACTCATCTAGAAAGGAAGTGATAACTCCTTCTAGGTACAGGGCGACCAAGGGAGTAGAACATTCTTCTAAGCAAGCTTTGACAATAAATTCAGACTTTAATAAAGCATCAAAAATTTCTTTTTTAGATAAACTTTGAGGAGGAGCTGATTCTTCTAATTCTTTCTCTGCCACTGCAGGAAGATCTGCTGGAGGGGAGGCCAAAGGCTGCTCAGAGACATCTTCATGAAGCATCTCCCCCTGCCTGATTTCAGTAGAGACTGAAACCAGGCCCCTAGATGAAGAGGGCTCAGCAGACTTTGAGAGTGCTTGAATAGCAGCAGTCAAAGAAGATATGGAGGAAACAAGAGGGGCAATTGCCTCTTCAATCATAGTTTTGATTGAGGGGGTAATTAGCTCCAAGATGCTAGATATGAAAGCTGGGGAGATTTCAGATGATGAAGATGATGGGGGAATATCAGAGGATGGAAGATCAATAGGAATGGTGAGTTCCTGATGAGCTGGAGAATGAACTGGAGATGGAACTGGAGATGGAGAGTGATGGGGAGTTGGATGAGAAGATGCAGGGTGATCAAAGTGATCTGAAGAAGGAATTGGAGACTGAGGAGAAGCAGAAATCTCAGAAACCAATAAAGCAAAACTGGGATGAGAAATCCCAGCAAGATGAGACGGGAGAGGAGATGCAGGAGGAGATGCAAGGTGAGAAGCAGAAGGTCATACTTCAATTGAAGTTGATGGAACTTCAACTGAAGTAGACGGCAAAGCAGATGAAAAAGATGGAAGGGAGAGGTTTGCTGAGCCAGCTTCTTGAAGGGGAGGAGTGACTGAGACAGTCCTGGTACTCTCAGATGCTGCTGGAGCAACCCCTGCGGGAGCGGGCTTCAGAAAGGTCCTTTTCCATTTGGTGAACAAGGCTGGATCCATCTTCTTGTTGGCGTTTATGGAGGTAGCAGCTGAAACTAGCAGATGGGGATATTTCTCCTTCAGAAAAATCCCAACTACCCTACCCAGGGTAACTTCTTTCTTGCTGTTCTTTTTCCTGATCAAATCAAACATAATGTCTGCCCAATTAATCTATTTCTTATTTACAATTGCACACATCAGTGCAAACTGCTGCCTTGTAATATTGTCGTGGGCGGAGTGCTTTCCCAATAGCACTTTTCCGACTATTTCAGCAAGAAACTTAATCTTAAACGGAAAATTTACTTTGAGCAGCTTAAAGGGAATGCCTTCTGCATGTCCCAGCTCGGTCAGCATTCTCCCAAACTCTGGGGTATCTTGCTCAAACTCTTCTTCCCCAATTATCAATCCAAATATTTCAGTTAAAATAGCGGGAGTCAATGTTACCTCTTCTCCGCCAATGGTTCCGGTCATCGAATCATCAGTTGAAGACGAAGTGAATGCCCACTCTTTGATCTCTTGAGTGTTTATCTTTATTCTGGAGGACATGAGCTTCTCTAACCCTTGATCTTTGCACAGATTAAGAATTTCCACAATTCCGGGTTTGCAGCAGCTGAAGGAGTCGAAATCTACACTGAATCCTGCATCAAACTTCACTACTTCTAGGAGCGCTGGAGAAATCGCCATCGAATGAGCTGGAGAAGACGAGGGAGAGACGGCGAGGACGAAGCGGCAGAAAATGCAAGACAAAGAGCAAGCGGGAAGACGGAATGCGAAAAGACGCACTCCGTCGACGATAAAAGCAACTATCTCTTAACCTAGGTCGACCATCGGCTTTATATTAAAACAACGATCGTCGATCTATTTAAAAGATACTGGAGACGATGGTCGAACGGTTGTTCGACGATCGGTCCTGAAGCAGAGTAGTCGATCAATCGTTCGACTATTTCTGTCTTCACAACAGCAAGCTGTCGTCAACCACAGATCGACGATATGCTCGACCTGTTCGACGATCTTCGAACGTCGGTCGACGATCTTCAAGCAGATAAGCTATTATCAACCATAGGTCGATGATAGGCTTGATCCGATCGACTATCTTCAAACGTCGTTCGACTATCTTCGAACAAGTTTCAACAAGGCAGACGTCACACTTAGTCTCTTCCATTAATCATGCCTAGTTGAACTAAAAAGAACAGATGCTTCTGTTCATCTAAGGGCTTGGTGAATACATCACCTCTCTGAAGGTCTGTGGATATGAACTCAAGGCTGATCTTGTTCTTTTCCACACAATCTCTCAGGAAATGGTGTCAGATCTCAATGTGCTTCGTTCTAGAGTGGTGCACGAGATTTTGTGCAATAGAGATAGCACTGGTACTATCACACATGATTTTTGTGTTCTTGTGTGAGTACCCATAATCCAAAAGTTGGTTTTGTATCCACAGGATCTGTGAACAACAACTAGCAGCTGTTATATACTCAGCTTCTGCAGTTGAGGTTGATACAGAGGCCTGCTTCTTACAGAACCAAGAGACCAATCTCTCTCCCAGTAACTAACAAGTTCCTGAGGTACTTTTCCTGTCAACTCTACAGCCAGCATAATCAGAATCAGAATATCCAATTAATTTAAATTCTGACTCAGCTGGGTACCAAAGTCCTAGATTTGGACATCCCTTCAGGTATCTCAAGATTCTCTTGAGAAGAATCAGATGAGATTCCTTGGGGTTGACCTGGAATCTAGCACAAAGGCATGTAGCAAACATTATATCTGGCCTACTTGCAGTTAAATACAATAGGGAACCAACAATGGCCCTATAATTCTTTTGAGCAACAGGTTTTCCCTGATCATCAGAATCAATAACTACATTAGTAGACATAGGTGTATGCATTGCGGAAGCATCACCCATCCCAAACTTCTTTACCAATTCCTTGGCATATTTGGATTGGGAGATGAAGATGCCATCAGCATCTTGCTTTACTTGGAGACCAAGAAAGTAAGACAGCTCACCATACTACTCATCTCAAACTTGGAATGCATCAAGTTAGAGAACTTTTTGCACAGTTTGGGATCAGTGGAACCAAAAATAATGTCATCCACATACACTTGAACTAACAGGATTGTGTCCCTGTGGTGCTTGACGAAGAGGGTTCTATCAACTACTCCCCTAACAAAGTTGTGCTCTAACAGGAAACAAGCTAGAGTCTCATACCAGGCTCTTGGTGCTTGTTTGAGTCCATAAAGAGCTTTTTGCAACTTGAATACATGTGAGGGCTGAGTTGAAGAAACAAACCCAGGTGGCTGTTCAACAAATACCTCTTCCTTTAGCTCATTATTTAGAAAGGCACTTTTTACATCCATCTGAAAAACTTTAAATTTTATATAGTCTGCATAGGCTAAGAAGATCCTTATTGCCTCTAGCCTTGCAACAGGAGCAAAGGTTTGGTCATAATCTATACCTTCCTCCTGTCGGTAGCCCTGAGCTACAAGCCTAGCTTTGTTCCTTACAATGATTCCATTTGCATCCAACTTGTTTCTATACACCCACTTGGTGCCTATGATCAGTTGGCCTTTAGGTCTTGGAACCAAAGTCCATACTTTACATCTCTCAAACTGATTGAGTTCCTCTTGCATAGCAATGATCCAGTGGGGATCTAGCTCAGCATCTTTAATGGTGAGGGGCTCAATCTGTGAGAGGAAATAAGCGTGCATCACATCCTGTCTTAACTGATGTCTTGTTTGAACACCAGCTGATATGTCTCCTATCACTTGATATGTAGGATGATCTCTAAGTGTGACAACATCAGTAGGTGGGATGTGATCTTCAACAATAGTTGGGATTAATTCCTCAGGAGGAATTTGATCTACTATTGGTGGAATAACAACAACTTCTGCAATGTCTTCATCACTGTCTGATTCAGTGATATGAAGAGTTGAAAGATGAAGAATCTCTTGAGTGACATCTTTATTAGATTCTTGTACCTGCAATGAACTAGAGGAAGGGGAAGTTTCCTTCTCCTTGTAAAAAATTTGAGATTCATCAAAGGACACATGAACAGACTCTTCAATTTTAGAAGAAGATTTATTAAAAACCCTATAAGCTTTGCTTACTTGGGAATATCCAAGAAAAATTCTCATTGAAGCTTTTGCTTCAAACTTTCTAAAATATTCTTTATTATTATTATGAATATAAACTAAACAACCAAATACTCTAAAATAATTTATTTTAGGTTTCTTTCCTTTAAGCAACTCATAAGGAGTTTTACACTTAAGTTTGTGTATCAGACTTCTATTCAAGACATAGTTGGTTGTACTAACAGCTTCTGCCCAATAGGAAAGAGGCATATTAGCATCTGCCAACAATGTGCCAGCAGCTTCAATCAGGGTTCTGTTTTTCCTTTCAACTACCCCATTTTGTTGGGGTGTTCTAGGAGCTGAGAAGCTATGTTTGATACCTTCTCTCTCACAGAATTCATGCATGAGAAGAGAGTCAAACTCAGTACCATGATCAATTCTGATCAAGGCCACATGAGTAGAGTACTCAGTCTGCACACATAATAGAAAATCTGTAAGGGCTTTGAAGTTATCAGCCTTAGTTCTCAAAAAGAACACCAAAGTGAATCTAGAGAAGTCATCTACAATGACTAGGGTGTAATACTTCCCTCCTAAACTCTGTACATTTATTAGGCCAAATAGGTCCAAATGTAATAAATACAGGATTCTAGGAGAATCACTTTTATTTACTGATTTAAATGAATTCTTGGTTTGCTTGCCTAATTGACAATCCTTGCATATGCTCTCCTTCTTGTAGGGGCAAGAAGATAAACCTCTAACAAGGTTGTGTTTAGATAACCTAGATATATTCTTGAGGTTAACATGGCTAAGCTTTTTATACCACAAAGTATTGTTATTGGTTACTTCATTAAATAAGCAGATTTCAGAGTGAGTTGAGTTAAAATCTACAAAATAAATGTTACCTTGTCTAATACCTACTAATACAACATTATTATTTAAAGTAATATTACAAAGAGAGTTAGAGAATGATACCTGGTATCCAGCATCACATAACTGACTTAATGAAATTAGATTGTGCTTCAGTCCAGTTACATAAGCAACTCTCTTGAAAGTTACAGCTCCAATTGTCATCCTGCCATAGCCTTCAGTTTGACCACAGCTTGAATCTCCAAAGATTACCTTTGGGCCAAGCTTGGCCTTGAACTTTGACAGATGTTCTTTATTTCCTGTCATATGCTTGGAGAAACCACTATCCAAATACCACTTATTTTGAGTGATAGGATAGGTCTTCACCTGCAAATAAATCAATTAAACATTGTGGACCAAGGTAACCTTGGGTCCCTTGTTTTTCATATATGAAAAACTGGAAATAAATGAATAAGCAGGCTGAGGGTGATAACCTAACGGGTAAGATCTCCTAGGTGGGATTATCCATGCAGATGATGGGTCAATGAACCTAGTGTTTCTATTTCCATTCTGGTTTCTAAAGTTCTGGGTGAAGTTTTGAAATTCATTTTGAAAACGTCGATCGGCGTTCGACGATTGGTACCCAGATCGTCGATTTACGTTCGACCACTGGGACTGCGATCGTCGAGCTGCGTTCGACGCTCTTTGTAATTCCTTAAATTTTTGTTTTCTTTTCTCTCTCTTAGCTTTATTTAAGGCTTTATTAACCTGATTAACTTACTCAGTGTTCTTTATCCCATCAGCTGAGATAAAGTTCACTGGAGTTGAAAGATGGTTTTTAAGAACAATTGGGGGTTCACTAGAAGATGCTCGTAAGCCTAATTTGTTATTGCCTGACCTAGTGTTAGACATGCTGGTTATTTCAAGCAGCTTAAGGCTTCGACCATTCAGAGACTCTTCTAACCTTTTGGACTTAGCTAATTCATTCATAAGGAATTTTATTTCTTCACTCGCATTAGTGAGTTCTGCTGTTAACCTAATGTTTTCAATAGAGATTAATTCAGATTCAGCTAGTTTATTTCTAAGTTATTTTATTGCCTTTTCAGAACTAATTAAATCTAAACATAAAGATTTAAAATCTGATTTAAATTCATCAGATGTAAAGTCGTAAGAAGACAATACCTCATCTTCAGTTGGCATTTCTTCATCAGAATCTGAGCTCTCTGCAGCTGAGTGATTGCTGTAGGCATCAATTGCCATCAGGCAAACTTACTTTGCCTTCTTTTCTTCATCATCCTCACTGGAGCTTGAGGAGGAAGATTCCTCATCAGAATTGCTCCAGGTTTCAGCAACAAAGCCTCTCTCCTTCTTTTTGTTCTTGTAGGAGGATGGCTTGGAATGCTTCCTGTGCTGATCCTTGTCTTTCCTTTTATCTTTATTCTTTTCCTCTGGACAATCTGGAAGAATATGTCCAGGCTTCCTGCAACCATAGCAGATTATTTCTTTAGAAGGAGTACGATCATACATTGGTTTATCTTCATACTTTGAAGACTTCTTTCTGAATTCTTTCCTTCCCATCTTGAGAAACCTTTTGGAAAATAATGCCATCAGTTCCTCATTGGACTGGCTTCCTTCAGAAGCATCAGCAGCTTTGAGAGCAAGGGTTTGCTCTTTTCTTGTGGGAGTTGGTGTTTTTGCTTCAGCCTCAGCTTCCCTGGACTTCAGCACTTGCTCAAAAGACTTGAGCTTGCCGAGAAGGGCTTCTGTTGAGATTTCTGTTGTGCTTCTGTCCTCCTTGATAGGCCAGATCCTCAGATCCCTTGTGCTAGGGAAGCACATAAGAATCTTATCATTGACCTCTGTCAATGAAATATCCTTATCAAGAGTCCTCAGCTCATTGATGATTGAGCTGAGCCTTGTGTACATAGCTTCAACTGATTCAGCATCAGTTTTCTTGAACTTCTCATACTGTAAGATAAGGTTGGACCTCCTGTCCTTCCTTTCATCAGCTGAACCAGCTACAATCTGGTTCAGTATATCCCACATTGCTTTTGCTGAGGAGCAGTCAGCAACCTTCTGGAATACTTCATCAGACATTGTCTGAGCCAGAATATTCATTGCCTTAGCATCTGCTATCTTTGCCTTTTTGTATTCATCATTGTAATTTGGAGGAGGCACTGCACTCATATCAGTTGATGATGAGGCAGTAGCTGCAGCAGGTGCTCTTGGTGGTCCTGTCAAAATAGAAGCAAAGATACTCTCATCAATAGAATTCATATATAATTTAATCCTTGCCTTCCAGATGCTAAACTTAGCTAAGTTGCAAGCTGGAGGTCTGGTGCTAGAGTAATCCTTGGACTGGGCCATGATAGTGAAAGTGAATATCTATAATCCTTGGTATCTATCAGGATCTTGTGACTTAGGAGTTAGCCTATACAGTCAGCCAACCTCTCTCTGATACCAATTGAAAGAAAAGGGATAGATACTACTCTAGAGGGGGGGGGGTGAATAGAGTAATCAAAAATTGCACTAGCAAAGTTGACTGTCTACTCAACTCCCTTGGAGTTAATTGTGGAATGAAGGTTATAGATATTTAAGATGAAACCCTAATGCCTAACACAAGTGATGTGCACAAAGGCAGCCAACTGTAATTACAGTTAAGGCTTGGAATCCTAAACAGCAACTAGCAATCCTAGTTAAAATATAATCACAGCCAATCAGCACAGAGAATTAAATAAACAATCCAGACGACACAAGGAATTTATAGTGGTTCCCCAAAAAACATGGGTACGTCCACTCTTCTACCAACAAGGTAGGAATCCACTCAGGTTTTTGATCAGGTGCCCTGCCACCAACAAGATCTGCTGCAGGTAGATCTAGAGACCCTTTAGACTTTTGATCAGGTGTCTAAAAACCAACACAGGTTTTTGATCAGGTGCCCTGCCACCAAGGGATACTTTTGAAGGGAGTAATAACCCTTTATAGGAGGGGGAAAGGAGGTTAGAATGTCTTCTCTATTTTACAATAGATTAGAGAAGCACAAGAACTTGCACTAAGCTAGAAAGCTCTAAAGAATCAAGGCTCCCCCTGGCTAAAAGAATGTCCAGGTGAAGTCTTGCTTCAGTGTAGAAACTCTTCAAAAAATCTGAAGGAAAAAGCTACAAGAAGATAAATAATATGAAATAAAATTTCTTCTTTAGGCAGCTATCTTCTTCTCCTTCTTCTTCAAAAAGCTCTGAGTGCAAATCTTTCTGGAGGCAGGAGAACTCAGGTTGAAGAAGAGTGAAGAACTAAAACTTCTTCTCAGTTGAATGTGAATGAGCTGAGAGCAGTTGAGAACTGTATGCTTTTAGTTTGAATGCTGCAGATAGCTTTTGAATATGAGAACTAGTTGATTTCTTTCTTCAAAGAATCCTTTATATAGCAGCAGCAGCAACGGCTCTCAAAAGAGTTTGAATCTTGTCTTCTATTGAAATCTGCAAGCTGGGCTGCAAAAAGCATAAAGCAAAACAAATACTGCAGGCAGATATCCTATAAAAGGATAAAGCTTTCTAAGAAGCTGCAAATAACTCTGATGAAATAATACAAGAGAAAGTCACATCAGAAGAGACTCTTTACGGCCAAGGAAGACTTTTTGAGTCTAACGGCTATAATGGACAGCCTGGCAGATCAAGCAGAAATCATATCTCAGCTAATAAGACAAACAACTTTGTATGAAAAGATTAGCTCATGCATAAAAAATGGAATAGATATTGCATGGAAATAATATCACAATTTATTCAAATAATCTTTTTTAAAATATGCTAAAATTAATATGAAATAAATCATATCATAGAAGACGACAAAATTATTCAAAGCATACAGCAAAATGTCAGACGACCTTCGGAGATCGTCGAACGAGGCATAGAGATCGTCGACCTATCAGACAGATAGTCGAACGATCCAGATAATCGACCTATCAAAGAAGATAGTCGAACTACCTCAGCAGATAGTCGAACTATCAGGACAGATAGTCGAGCTATCAGATAGTCGATCTATCAGGACAGATAGTCAAACTACCAAAGCAAAACAGATAGTCGACCTATCAACAGATAGTCGAACTATCACAGAAAATAGATAGTCGACCTATCAACATATAGTCGAGCTATCAAAACAAAACAGATAGTCGACCTATCAATAGATAGTCGAACTACCAGAGAGTTGAACTATCCAAGCAGATAGTCGAACTATCAAGCAAACCAGATAGTCGACCTATCAAACAGATAGTCGAACTATCAAACGAAGACAGATAGTCGACCTATCAAACAGATAGTCGAACTATCAGATAGTTGAACTATCCAAGCAGATAGTCGAACTATCAAACAAAGCAGATAGTCGACCTATCAACAGATAGTCGAACTACCAAAGAGAACAGATAGTCGACCTATCAAACAGATAGTCGAACTATCAAAGACAACCGATAGTCGACCTATCAAGCAGATAGTCGAGCTATCAGGAAGACGATCGTCGAACGGCTGGTCGACGATAGTCGAGCGACGTTCGACCATAGTCGAACGAAAAACTACTTAACCAAATATTCATCTGGAAAAGCAATTCTACACAACTAGAGAATCTAATCTATCAACTAACCTTTGACCATAGATAAATCTTGGGTCAAGAGACAGAAAGAGAAGACTGAACTCAAATCAAAACTAGGGTACCAACACAATGGCTTTGAGTGTGTGCACCACACTCAATGCCGGCAAACCAGAGAGCCCAGATTTGGCTATTGCCAAGAAAAATAGCAGGTACCCCCCTCCCTCACTCTCTCTCACGTCTTCACCCGCAAGGCACACAACCAGACTAAAATCTAGTGTCTAAATGGCAGAAACTGCACCGGCGGGTTGAGCACCAACAGCACAAAGAGGGGGCTCATTAGGAGAAACTAATGCCCTAATTTCAGCAAGATAAAAGAACAAGCTTGGCTTCTAAACTAGGGCTAACCGGGAATTTCAAATTACCAAGAGAAACAAAACGGCAAGGGAAAGAATACCACTTGCCTCGATTTTTCGGCGAATCTCGGTCGGCTTTCCCACCTCTTCACACGGCACTAGCAGCAATAGCACCTAAAAGAAAAATCCCGCACTATAATGGCGGAATCCGCAAGAACCGATAAATCCAAGTCTCCTAAAACTCCATGAAAATCAAATCTCTTACCGTAGAAATGTAGATCTGAGCGAGAGCAAGTCAAAGTCGCTTTCGGAATCTAATCCATCCACAAACACTCCGAAATTCGGCGTCAAAAGGCTAGGGCAGTCCTCCGGTTTTTCTCCGCTGCTTTTCCGCGAACTGGAGCAGGCGGTTTCGGTCTTGGGAAGAAGGAGGAGAGTGGGCCCGCCAACTTTTAATTAAAGCTTTTTAAATAAGCCTTAACACTCCAGTTCAGCCTAACTGTCTCCCAAGCCACCGGTTCACTTAAATTAAGAGGGTTTCTAATTAGATTTACTAATGGCACACCGAAAACGACGCGAAAACCGAACTACCTCGGAATTCGACGAAATTCGCACCGTAGCTAAATACCCATGCTACGAACACAATGGCGAAGTTGAAATTAACTTTCGACGAACAGAACTTGAGTTATACCCACCTAAATCCAAAACACAAGCATCCCCCAAGAGGCCACACCGGGTCACCCAAACGACTCGGCTTGCAAGGGAGATCTTGCCCATGGGCTACAAAATAGGTCACTCAGTTCTATGGAGTTAAACCACACTCAACAAATGGCACAAGCCTCAAAAATGCATCACCGTAATGGCAAACGAGAATAAAATAATCGCAGAAAAAATCGAGGGCGTTATAGTCACTCCCCCTAAAAGAAAGTTTCGTCTCGAAACTTTACGCACAACACTTCTACTATAGAAGGAAAAGTAACAAATAGGAGTTACAAGAAGGGAAACATACTGATCAAATATGGGAAATAGGTGAGGGTAAGCCTTCCTCATGGCTGACTCTAGCTCCCAAGTCGTGCTCTCCAAATCCTTATTCTTCCATAGAACTTTTACCATCGGAATGGACTTCTTTCGCAGCACCCATTCCTGAGTATCAAAAATACGGACCTTCAATTCAACAAAATAGAGATTGGGCTCCAACTGGGGCACAACGTCCAAGACTTTCCCACTGCTGCGCACACACTTCCGCAATTAGCTTACATGGAAAACATTATGAACACCTGGGAAGTTTGCTGGCAAATCCAACCTGTAAGCTGACACGCCAATCCGCTCCATAATCTTAAACGGACCCACATACCTCGGGTCCAATTTCTGATTCTTACCAAACCTTTTTACACCCACCATTGTGGAAACCTTAAGAAACACAAGATCCCCTATAGAAAACTCCAAGGCAGACCTACGCCGATTGGCGTTCTTCTCATATCTCTCCTGTGTTATACGAAGCTTTTCTCAGAAAAGCTTCATTGCGACTTCCATCTACTCAAGTGCATCCGGACCCAACAAGGGTCTCTCACCCACCTAAGCCCAAAACAGGGGAGTTCTACATCGCCTCCCATACAAGGCTACAAACGGAGCCATTGGCAAACTTTCTTGATAACTGTTTTTGTATGCAAATTCCATAAGTCACAACCGCTCATCCCACGCTACACCGTGGTCTAAAATATAGAATCGGATCATATCCTCAACTATCTGATTCAACCTCTCTGTCTGCCCATTGGTCTTTAGGTGGTAAGTAGTAGAATACCTCAGATCCGTACCCAAACCCTCCTGCAGACTCTGCCAAAAACGAGAAGTAAACCGGGAGTCTCAATCAGAAATGATGCTAACAGGCACACCGTGCAGTCTGATGACTTCATTCAAGTACAACTCCTCTATCTTCTTCATCAAGTAATCAATCTTATACGGCACGAAGTGAGCACACTTTGTTAGTCTATCCACTATGACCCAAATAGAATCAAATCCCCTCGGGGATTTCGGTAAGCCCGTGATGAAGTCCATAGAAATACTTTCCCACTTCCAAGTCGGGATCTCTAACGAAGTCAACTTTCCACCAGGCCTCTCGTTATTGGCCTTCACACGCTTGTAAGTGTGGCATTCAGCAACGAATCAGGATATATCACTTTCCATGCCATACCACCAGGCAATTTTCTTCAAATCACGATACATCTTTGTAGATCCTTGATGGTAGGCAACACTGGATCCATGAGCCTCTCTGCAAATCATACCCCTGATATATCCTACAGCGGGGATGCAAAATCTGTCGCGGTACTTCAAAGTACCTGCATCATCAATAGAAAAATCTGGCAACTCCCCCTTCTCGGTCCAAGTGAATAAGTGTAGAAGATCCGGATCGTCCTTCTGGTGCAATCTGGTCAAAGAAATCCAAGAGGGCTTTGCCACTGCTAAACTACTCTGCAAGCCATAGCATCCCACTGATATATCCATAAGGAGGAACTCCTCCACTAAAAGATCGACGGAGAGATTAAAGATCTTTCCAGTCTTCCGGCTCAGGGCATCAGCCACCACATTGGCCTTGCTTGGATGATACTGGATCTCTACATCATAATCGGCCACATACTTTAGCCAATGCCGATGGCGCAGATTCAACTCCTTCTGCGTGAACATGTACTTCAGGCTCTTATGATCAGTGAAGATCTTCTACTGAGCCCCAAAAAGTAGATGCCTCCATAACTTCAACGCATAAATCACAGCTGTAAACTCAAGGTCATGCGTAGGATAATTCTTCTCATGAGTATTCAATTGCCTTGACCTATAGGTAATCACTTTTCCAACCTGCATTAACACGCAACCCAGTCCAACATGCGAAGCATCTACATATACATCATAATCCACACCCTTAGTAGGCAAGGTCAGAACGGGAGCAGTGCACAATCTATTCTTTAGCTCTAGGAAGGCTTCTTCGCACTTCTCGCTCCAAACAAAGGCCTCGTTCTTCTGAGTCAACTTGGTCAAAGGTGCAGCTAGGGAAGAGAAACCCTCCACGAACCTCCTGTAGTAGCCGTCCAACCCTAGGAAGCTCCTGATCTCCTCTGGCGTGCTTGGCCTACTCCAATCCATCACTGCAGTAATCTTTTCTGGGTCGACCGAGATCCCATCCTTGTTCACCACGTGGCCTAGAAATGAGACTTGAGGCAACCAAAATTCGCACTTTCTCAGCTTGGAGAATAACTTGTGATTCCTCAACTCCGTTAGAAACAAGCGCAGATATTGCTCATGCTCCTCAGTGCTGCGAGAATAAACCAACACATCATCGATGAAGACAACTACAAACTTGTCTAGGAAATCCTTGATCACCTGGTTCATCATATCCATGAAAGCTGATGGTGCGTTGGTCAAACCAAATGACATCACCAAGAACTCAAAGTGTCCATGCCTCGATCTAAACGCAGTCCGTGGAATATCTGTGTCACGGATCCTGAGCTGATGATAGCCAGAACAAAGATCGATCTTGGAGAACACCGTGCTACCGCGCAACTGGTCAAATAAGTCATCGATCCTCGGCAGAGGGTACCTGTTCTTAATAGTGACTTTGTTCAACTCCCTGTAGTCGATGCAAAGCCGCATCGACCAATCTTTCTTCTTCACAAACAGCACAAGAGCACCCTAAGGCGATGAACTCTGCCTGATAAATCCTTTTGCCAACAGCTCATCCAACTGGACTCGCAACTCCTCTAACTCACGAGGGGCCATCCGGTACGGTGCCTTAGCAATAGGACGTGTACCCGGTTACAAATCAATCACAAACTCAACATCCCGCTCGGGAGGAAGACCAGGAAGATCATCAGGAAAAACATCGGCTAAATCACGAACAACGGGAATCTCCTCCAAGCACGGTACACTAACAGCGGTTCAAACCACCGAGACCAAACAAGCAAAACAATCCGAAAGAAACATCTTCTGAGCACATACCGCAGAGATGACAAGAGAATCCAAGCACAGATCAGCATACACGCTTCCGGGCTGACCGTCGTCCTTGATGAAGTCCAAGCGCTTCCCTTTGCACTGAATAACCGCATCATACCTAGACAACCAGTCCATGCCCAAAATAACATCGAAGTCCTCCAGATAAATCATCTTCAGGTCTGCCTTCCCAAGAAAGTCTCCCAACAAAACAGGGCAATCTAGCATGCCCAAATCTGATAACACAGATTCACCAAAGGGGAACATGACACAGAAGGTATCCCGAACTCGATCTAGAGTCAACCGATGTCGCTCCACAAAGACTCTAGCCACGAACAAGTGGGTAGCGCCGGAGTCAAGCAGAACACGCGCCCAGCGGTTCTTATCCTTAAATTTCCCCATAGGAGTATATAACTAAGGAACTACCACAACAATGATGCAATCATTCTAGTGAAACAAAAGTAAAACCTTCACGCTGAAAAATCAACTAACCTGAGATGACTTGAGTCGAAGCTTGAGCCTCCTCGGAAGAGATCACATTCAGCTTTCCCTTGCCATTGTCCACCGGCTGAGGTTGAGGTAGTGCCTGAAGTGGAACTACATGAAGAGCAGGCTTGACCTGAGGACACCTAGACTTAATGTGACCCTTCTGCCCACACTGATAGCAGACTTTATCCTTGGACCAGCACTGGGCAGCATCATGCCCGGGTCGCTTGCAAATAGAACAGGAGCCATCCCTCCTAGGAGAACCCTGAATCACATAAACCTGCTCCTTCTTCTGAGTTGCTGCCTTCTTGAAACATCTCTCAACAGGGTGGCCTGACCGGCCACAAAAGCCACACACCACCCTGCTCTTCTTTCCTGAAGCCGCACTGGGTACCTGGGGTTTCTTCTCCTCCACAGACTTCCTCTTGTCCTTCCTCATTAGCTGGCCTCTGCTCTTTGCGGTCTCAATAGCCTCCACTTTCAGAGCAGCCTCCACTACTCCTGCATAAGTCTCTGACCCATAAGCACTGGTCAACTGTTGCACCTCGCTCCTCAAGCCACCGAGAAATCGCTTGACTCGATCAGCCTCAACACTCACCAATCCAGGAGCAAACCGGATCAACTTGCTGAATTCTATATCATACTCACCAACCGTGAATTGCCTTTGCTTCAGGTGGAGGAAGTCGTTCATAAGGCGGTCACGCTCCACCGAGGGTAAGAACTTCCTCAACAACATCTCCTTGAATACTTCCCAAGAGAATCCAGCTACCAAGCTCTCCTTTTCTCTCAGCCACCAACTGTTAGCCAAACATTTAAGCTGATAGGCGGCTATCATCACCCTCTGGTCATCTGCAATACCGGAGTACAAAAACATCTCCTCCATGGAGATCATCCAATCGTCTATGACCATGAAATCTGACTTCCCATCATAAGTGAGAGGGCTCAGCCTCTGAAACTACGAGATGAAGGCCATATCTGCTTGCACCACCACTGGAGGTCTTAGGGGTACAGGAGGAGGAGGAACAGCTAACCCCCCTACAGGGCCTTGCACACCCTGAGTCTGACCTGCAATAACTGCCACCAGGGACTGAATCTAGGCTTGCATCTCCACCATCTGCCTGCTCAAGGCATCGCTACTCTGCTGCAGGCTCTCGATCACCGCGTCATTCTGCGCTCCAAATGACTCACCCTCAGATAGGGGAGTCGATCTAGTCACAGGACGTCTCGCCATCCTAAAAATCAAAATAATACTAGTAAGATCTTAGTATAATGGCTAGAACCAACTACAAGTACAGACAATACATATATAGATATGAACTTAAAGCTGCTTAACTTGCTCTGGGAGTTTATCTTTTTTATAAAAATTTATGTTATGCCCTCACCTAGGATGGTTAACCACCACCATACTAACTCTTGTGCCTAGATCGGGAATGCATGACTTTATATTACTTTTGACTTGAAAGCTTATGCGTGTACATATGTCATCCTGCCAGTCTTTAGCTTGGCACGTTGTGCTTATACAATGTTATGTTATGCATGTTTGTGCTATGTATCCTAAAAAGGCCCTTATGCATGTTATGAGCGGCGTACATATGAAAATGTTATGCATCCCATACTACATAACATTCTCATGCAACGAAAAAGAAAACGAGCTAGTCGCAGCCATGTGGTCAGGTTACGCATCCCATACTACATAACCCTCACATGTTGCCCCTATGGTGGATCCATATACGAACACATATTATGCATCCCATACTACATAATATGCCCCGTATACTTCATGTTATGATATGAGTGTAGTGTTCGTGCTTTTGCCAAGACGTGCTGATGACATATCGGTGTGTGAATGACATGATGTCGAACTACTAATGTAATCAAAGGAAGGTTGCCCGACTAACTTGTCAAGAAACCTCCCTCTGATACCAACTGTCACAACCCGAATTTTCTCCAAATTTAAGGATTATCAGAGTATGAGAAAAACACGCGTCATGATGCCACGTCGAGCAGGGGATAACTGCTGACGCTCAGGCAAAACCATCTACTTTACTTTATAAAAAAATGAGTTTAATTATTAGAAAATCAGTTATACTTTTAAAGGCCGTATCCCTCGGCTCGGTGGATCACCTAGTCCACAGTTTAAAAACTATACTTATACGCTGTGGAAAATACTTTATTCAGGTTTGACCTCCTAAAGGAGTGCATAAGTGCCCCAAGAAGACAACTTATGCTATGCAAGACTCTACATTTAATTTATATTATATATAAGAAAACGATCTTTTTACGTTGTTTGGAAAATAGTGATTGAGTTTTATAAAACATGCTGATCATGTGCTATAGTTATAATAATAATTTTAGTTTTAAAAGTAACTAGCAACCTAGCATAAATCGTCCCTAGAGCAAGTAGACTATCTCAAGAAAAGGTAGCAGTAAAAGTAATATATCCAGTATAAGGCAAAAACTACCAGTGGGCACCAACAACCTGACACGAACCCACTGACAAATATGTATGTCTGTAAGAAAGTGTAGAAAAACTACCTTACTAACAAAGCAACAGGATCTCTAAAGTCTAAGAGACCACCAGCAACACAACAGCAACTTAGCCACCAAACTGGCTACTGTCCAAAACCTGAGGCATTCAAAAGAAGAAAGAATACCTCAGGAAGAAAAACAAAGAAAACTGCACGAAAGTGCCAATCAGATGATAAATGAAAGAGGAAAAACAAAGCAGTAAAAGTCACAACTGCCCAAGCCAAGACAAAAAGAAATGCACTAGGTGCGAGGAAACAACATCAACCCTGCCCAGAAACTACTTCCTGCAAAGTATACTAAGCTGCCAAGAGCCCAAAATGCTGCAATCTACCAAGGAAGAAACGTCTAACACACTAAGCTGTGGGAGATGGTAGTAGCAAAACAAACAACGTGGATCTGGGTTGGAGGCAAACTCAGTCCCCCAACAACCATTTCCAAGCAAACAAAGCTCAAGGGTCTACATGTGATAGCACTAGGGATCTTCCACCCCCTTGCCCAGCCCGTACCTGGAGCAAGATAGAAGAATAGGGTGGCCACGACTAAATTACATAACACCACCCCCATTAAGAGCTTCAAACCACCACTACTAACCACGACCCACGATTCGGCCTTTAGGAATGAAAAACATAGCCGACAAGGAACCACAAAGAAAATCAAGGAATTCACTCGGGAGTAAAAATCACGGTAGGTGAAAAGTGTTGAAATGACTCAACACGGCTTGGCATTGAGTGGGACCCACTCACTCAACGCCTAACCAGAACTTGCCGTTGAGTGAGTTAGTCTGACTCAGCGCCAGAAATACCATGGCGTTGAGTGAGGTTTACTCACTCAACTCCCACCGCAAGAACAGCTCTGGCATTGAGTGAGCTAACCTCACTCAACGACAAAACAGGCATGGCATTGAGTGAGGTTCACTCACTCAACGCGTCCCGCAAGAATACTCTGGCGTTGAGTGAGCTAACCTCACTCAATGCCAAAACAGCTATGGCGTTGAGTGAGGTACACTCACTCAATGCCCTGGAACTTAACCGCAAATAAAGAATGTGGTGTTGAGTGAGCTGGCCTCACTCAACGCCAAAACAGCAATGGCGTTGAGTGAAGCTCACTCACTCAACGCCCTGACACTTAGCCGCAAAAGAAGACTGCGACGTTGAGTGAGTCCACCTCACTCAACGCAAAAATAGCAATGGCGTTGAGTGAGGTTCACTCACTCAATGCCCTAGCACTTAGCCGCAAACAAGGCAATCTGCTGCATTGAGTGAGCTGACCTCACTCAACACCAAAACAGCAATGGCGTTGAGTGAGGTCGTCTCACTCAACGCCAGAAGTCCTGGCCGCAATGAAGGGCTGTGGCGTTGAGTGAATCTACCTCAATCAACGCCAAATCAGAAATGGCGTTGAGTGAGGTTCACTCACTCAACGCCACAGGACTTGGCCGCAAACTTGCCCACGGTGTTGAGTGAGGTCACCTCACTCAACGCCAAAATCGAAATGGCGTTGAGTGAGTTCTACTCACTCAATGCCAAAGTACTTAGCCTCAGAAAAGGCCGCGGCGTTGAGTGAGCACACCTCACTCAACGCCAAAGTACTTGGCCGCACAAAAAACTATGGCGTTGAGTGAGGTCACCTCACTCAACGCCAAAACCGAAATGGTGTTGAGTGAGGTCGACTCACTCAACGCCAAAGTACTTTTCCTCAGAAAAGGCTTTGGCATTAAGTGAGCACACCTCACTCAATGCCAAAGTACTTATCTTCTCAGAAAACCGCAGCGTTGAGTGAGTTCACCTCACTCAACGCCAAAACGGAAATGGCGTTGAGTGAGGTCGACTCACTCAACGCCAAAGTACTTAGCCGCTAGCAGGGGCTGCAGCGTTGAGTGAGTCCACCTCACTCAATTCCCTAGTACTTAGCAAAAAACTCAAACTGACTACAGCTGTGGCATTGAGTGTGTGCACCACACTCAACGCCAAGCCCTTAATGGCTTTGAGTGTGTGCACCACACTCAACGCCGGCAAACCAGAGAGCCCAGATTTGGCTCTTGCCAAGACACACAGCAGGTACCCCCCCTCCCACACTCTCTCTCTCACGGCTTCACCCGCAAGGCACCAACCAGACTGAAATCTGGGGTCTAAATGGCAAAAGCTGCGCCGACGGGTTGAGCACCAACAACACAAAGTGGGGGCTCATAAGGAGAAACTAAAGCCCTAATTTCGGCAAGGTAAAAGAACAAGCTTGGCTTCTAATCTAGGGCTAACCAGGAATTTAAAATTACCAAGAGAAACAAAACGGCAAGGGAAAGAATACCACTTGCCTCGATTTTCCGGCGAAGCTCGGTCGGCTTTCCCTCCTCTTCACACGGCACTAGCAACAGCAACACCTAAAAGCAAAATCCCTCACTTTAATGGCGGAATCCGCAAGAACCGAAAAATCCAAGTCTCCTAAAACTCCACGAAAATCAAATCTCTTACCGTAGAAATGTAGATCTGAGCGATAGCAAGCCAAAGCTGCTTTCGGAAACGAATTCTGTCCACAAAAACTCCCAAATTCGGCATCCAAAGGCTAGGGTAGTCCACCGTTTTTTCTCCGCTTCTTTTCCACGAACTGGAGCAGGTTGTTTCGGTCTTGGGAAGAAGGAGGAGAGTGGGCCCGCCAACTTCTAATTAAAGCTTTTTAAATAAGCCTTAACATGCCAGTTCAACCTAACTGTCTCCCAAGCCACCGGTTCACTTAAATTAAGAGGGTTTCTATTTAGATTTACTAATGGCACACCCAAAACGACGCGAAAACCGAACTAGCTCGAAATTTGACGAAATTCGCACCGTAGCTAAATACCAATGCTACGAACACAACGACGAAGTCAAAATTAACTTTCGACGAACAGAACTCGAGTTATACCCACCTAATGCCAAAACACAAGCATCTCCAAGAGGCCACACCGGGTAACCCAAACGACTTGGCTTGCTAGGGAGATCTTGCCCATGGGCTACAAAATAGGTCACTCACTTCTAAGGAGTTAAAGCACACTCCATAAATGGCACAAGCCACGAAAATGTGTTACCCTAACGCCAAACGAGAATAAAATAATTGCAGAAAAAATCGGGGGCGTTATAGTAGGCCTTATACCTAGCACAGACACTTGTACCATACATGATGTTAGGCCTACTAACTGTAAGATATAGAAGGAAACAAATTATCCCTCTATACAAAGTCTCATCAATAGGTTTCCCTGCTTCATCTTCGCCTATAGGTATATTTGACCCCAAGTGAGTTTTCATGGTGGAGGTACTCTCCATACCATATTTTTTTATCAACTCCCTGGTAAACTTTGACTAGGATATGGACAAGCCATCATCAGTCTGCCTAACTTGGTGTCCCAAGAAGAACATGAGCTTACCCATACTATATATTGGAACCCTTGTTTGGATTTGTGCTAAGTTCACTCTTAGGATGTCTTGACACCAATGTATAGCCAGAGTCTTGGTCTAGCCTAAGTTTGCTTCTTTTAGGTCAGGTTTGTGCAGATCAGCATTGCAGTGGACTCAGACTTAGACTCAGAAAGTTTATGTGGATTTTCTATATCAGTTCGACTATAGTCAAACTCAGCTCGACAATCGTCGATCTCCCATCGATGATCTCAGAGTCTTGTACTCTGAACTGAGCTCGACGATTTACGAGCTCAGGTCAACGAATTGGTTTTCTCAGCAGTAATCTCTGTTCTTACGATAGCTGTTCTCAGGTCGATGATCTCTGAACTGGGATCTACGATTTTATGCTGCTTTCTGTTATGAGTTTTTTAGATCGGTCAGAAGTATTTATTTTTGGTTAATAATCAATTTTTAAAAGACAAATATATTCTGATAATTAATGCTATTATTCCAAAGGCTGATAGCCATATTTCTTGAAGCATTAATTATGGTATTCACAGAATATTTCTTTAGCATATTTTATGAAGGCAGATATGGAAGTGCATTCATGTTGCCACCGTTTATAGCCGTTTTGGCTCCTAAAGTATTGCATAATATTATGCACTGTCCAAGGAATTCAAATTCTTGTCATTTTTTATTCTGACTGAATTTATAACTTAGAATATAATAAGTATACACAAGAGAACAATCAGACAAACAATCAAAGGATATATATATATACAGAAACTTTTCTTTAGCAGACTGATCATTATTATAACTATTACTTTCAAGGATTGTTGCTCTGCTGTAATAAGGAAGAAGGAGAATTTTTTCAAATCTCTCTTGAGTCTTCTTCATTCCTCAGGCTTCAAGGATTTTAAAAGAGCTCAAATCTTTTTCAGTATTCAGATCTAAGAAAGCTCTACTATAATTTTTTGAAGACCTACACCTAGGGCCAAGTTTCCTCTTCCTGAATCTATTCTACATCTCAGGGGGAGCTTGGACTTTCTCTTCAATCCACATAGTCTTCTCACTTGATTGAGAAAGAGAAGATTTCTTAAAAATTTTCCTTTTACCTCCATCTGTACAGGGTTATCTCTCCCTTCAAAAGTTAACTCTTGGTGATAGGGCACCTGATTAAAAACTTATTGGATTTTGGGCTCCTGATCAGAAGTTCAAAGGGTCTATAGATCTACCTGAAAGAGATCTTGTGGTGGCAAGGCACCTTAACAAAAACCTGTAGTGGATTCCTACCAGGGTGGTAGACGAGTGGATGTACCAAAATTTGGGGAACCACTATAAATTTTCTTGTGTCGTCTGGATGCTTTGTGTTTTCTTTTTGTGTTTAGAAGTGCAGTGATAGTTTATCTATTTTTCCCTCTATTATATAAGTATCATTAACTTAATTCCGCAATAAAACTAAACAAATTTTTTATACTCTATTCACCCCCCCTCTAGAGTAAAGTCTATCTATCCCTCAGTTTCAATTGGTATTATATGGTGTGTTTTTAAGGTTGTACAGGCTTACACATGAACCTAAGATCTCTGATAGATATTTTTTTTACTCGACTATTTTTCTATTATACCATGGCACAGTACAAGGATTAGTAAGCACCAGACCTCCAGTTTGCAACATGCAAAAGTTTGGAATCTGGAAGGCAAGAATCAAACACTATATGAATTCTATTTATGAAGATATTTATGCTTCTATCTTAACAGGAGTACCTCAACCAGCTGCCCCACCAAGTACTTCCACAGACCTGACTGCAGTACCTCCTCCAGACTATAATGATGCATACAAGAAAGAAAAGATTGCTAATGCAAAATCCATGAACATTCTGGCACAAACAATGTCTGATGACATATTTCAGAAGGTAGCTGAATGTGAATCAACTAAGGCTATCTGGGATTCTTTAAACCAGATGGTTGCAGGATCAGCAGATGAAAGCAAGGACAAGAGAGCTCATCTCATCTCCCAGTATAAGAATTTTAAAAAGGAAGAAACTGAACATGTTTCTGAGATGTACAATAGACTCAGCATCATTGTTCATGAGCTGAAAACGCTTGACAAAGACATCTCAGTCATAGAATTAAATGACAAGATTCTCATGTGCTTTCCCAACTCATGGGACTCTAGAATCTGGCCTATCATAGAGACCAGAAGCACTCATGAAATGACTACAAAATCAGTTCTAGGAAAGCTGAAATCCTATGAACAGCTACTAAAGACATGAGAATCTGAACAGCAAAAGACTTCTACACCAACTAGGAAGGAGCAAAATATTGCTTTCAAAGCTTCAGTAGAATCAGAAACTTCTCCATCAAATGAAGATGTTGTAACCCCTAGGTGATTTGGGCTAGGTTCTCTTCTTAGGTTGTGACCCATGTTGTATAGAAGGGTCAAGTTTTATGTGTTTCTAGAGTCTATGTCATGTCCTTAGAGTCAACAGTACAAAGGACTAGCCTTCAACACTGCCCAAGACTCAAGACTTAGAGAATTCAAGTTTTAGAAAAAGGAGATCTACGTTCGTCGATCTTCGGTCGACGATAGTCGTACTTAGCTTGACTAACTCAGAGATAAAATTCCCTGAGTTGAGCTCGATGAACTTTGCTCTCAGGTCGACTAAAACTTCAACTCTCAGCGCTAAAGATCACACAGCGCCATAATCGACTCAGCGCTATAATTCACTCAAAGCCAAAGCTTACTCAGAGCCGAAGATCACTCAACGCTCTCAATGCTATCAATGAATCAACGCTCTCAACCGACTCAACTCCAGATGTGATGTTATCTCAACGCCGTCAGTTTGACCAAGTTCTAAGGTCAGCTGATTTCATATTCTCAGGTAGATGAACTTAGAGCACAGTATCTGTCATTTTATCTAGTGCAGTTGTTCGCAGTTCACAGGTCGACGAAAGCTGACCTCAGGTTGACGAAAGCTGATCTCAGGTCGACGAAAGCTGATCACAGGTCGACGAAAGCTAATCTCAGGTCGACGAAAGCTGTTCTCTGGTCGACGAAAACTGTAAGATATATTGTTATTTATTCTTTCCTTTTCTGTCTCCTTATTTTATATCTATTATAGGCCATTAATTCCCTGGATAATCAATGCACTTATATCCTTTGAATCGAGCCATTACTGGCAGCATTGATTGCAAATATCCTTCATGGAATTAATTGCTTATATCTCGGGTCAGACATATAATAGAATATATGACAGCATTCTTGCCGTCTTAATTTCCCATGATTTCGCTAAGCATTTATTGTAGGTTTTTTAATTCGACCTAGATGCAGTTATCAATCTGATTATCTCACTGCCATAAACAAGACAATATAGAAAACTCCTTGAGAAAAAAAAACAACAAGTGATACAGCTCTCAGAAAATTAACTGCTCTCAAAGACAGAAGAAAGAATAACAATCACAATCAAGAGTCCTTCTTTTTCACCTTCTTTGTTTCCAGGGATCACAAGTGACAAGAACATTCAAATTAGTCAAAGGATCTCTGAAGAGTTGATCATATAGCAGAGGGCCTACTCACCTTTGCAAAGCATCCAGTCCTGAACAATTCAAGATTTCAGGGGGAGCTTTGACAACACAACAGAATCTACATAGTCTTCTCTTTTTGATTTGAGAAAAGAAGACTTCCATCAGCCTCTCTTCCCCACCTCTGTACAGGGTTTTAATTCCCTTCAAAATTATTCTGGTTGCAAGTCTCCTTCCAAAAGACTTGGGATGGTTTTGAGCACCTGATCAAAAGCTCATTGGTGGCAGTCACCTGATCAAAACCTATAGTTATTTCCTACCTAGGGTGGTAGAAGAGTGGATGTACCCAAGTTTGGGGAACCACTATAAAAAATCTTATGTTGTCTGTATGACTGTGATCTTCCTGTGTGCTTGTGCTATGATATGCTTTGTTGTGTAGATTAGTTTTTTTTTATTCATCTGCTGCACTTGTACACTCATACACCTATATCATAGTAACATATTTTATTAAAGACTTCTTATTTCAGCACCTCCGCAGCACCCGATCTTGAGTACCCAAAATGCGGACTGACACTTCAACAAAAGAGAGATTAGGCTCCAAATGGGGCACAACATCAAAGACTTGCCAACTGCTATGCACACACTTCCGGAATTGGCTTACATGAAATATGTTATGAACACCTGGGAAGTTTGCTGCCAAATCCAACCTATATGCATACAAGCCAAGCTATTCAATATTTTTAAACGAGCCCACATACCTCGGGTCCAATTTCCGCTTCTTACCGAACCTCTTAACACCAACCATCGGGGAAACCTTAAGAAACACACGGTCCCCTACAGAAAACTCCAAGTCAGACCAGCGCCGATTGGCGGTCCTCTCATATCTCTCCTGAGTTATACGAAGCTTTTCTCGAATAAGCTTCACTGCGACTTCCATCTCCTCGAGCGCATCCGGACCCAACAAGGGTCTCTCAACTGCCTCAGCCCAAAAAAGGCGAGTTCTGCAGCGCCTCCCATACAAAGCTTCAAACGGAGCCATTTGCAATCTCTCTTGATAACTGTTATTGTATGCAAACTCCATAAGTCACAATTGCTCATCCCACGTCCACCGTGGTCTAGAATGTAGCATCTAATCATATCCTCAACTATCTGGTTCACCCGCTCTGTCTGCCCATTGGTCTGTGGGTGGTAAGCAGTAGAATACCTCAGATCTGTACCCAAACCCTCCTGCAGACTCTGCCAAAAGCGAGAAGTAAACCGGGAGTCTCAATCAGAAATTATGCTAACAGGCACACCGTGCAATCTGATGACCTCATTCAAGTACAGCTCTTCTATCTTCTTCATTGGATAATCAATCTTATATGGCATGAATTGAGCACACTTCGTCAGTCTATCCACTATAACCCAAACGGAATCAAATCCCCTTGGAGATTTCGGTAAGCCCGTAATGAAGTCCAAAGAAATACATTCCCACTTCCAAGTCGGGATCTCTAATAGAGTCAACTTGCAACCAGGCCTTCCATGATCGGCCTTCACAAGCTTGTAAGTGTGGCACTCAGCAACAGATCGGGCTATATCACTCTTCATCACATATCACCAGGCAATTTGCTTCAAATCACGATACATCTTTGTAGATCCTGGATGGTAGGCAACACTGGATCCATGATCCTATCTGCATATCATAACCCTGATGTCTCCAACAGCGGGGATGCAAAATCTGTCGCGGTACTTCAAAGTACCTGCATCATCGATAGAAAAATCTGGCAACTCCCCTCTCTTAGTCCTGAGGTATAAGTGCAGAAGGTCTGGATCATCCTTCTGGTGCAACCTAGTAAGTTAAATCCAAGACGGCTCTGCCACTGCCAAACTGCTTTGCAAGTCAAAGCATCCCATGGAGATATCCATCAATAAGAACTCTTCCACTAAATGATCGGCGGAGAGATTAAAGATCTTCCCCATCTTCTGGCTCAGGGTGTAAGACCCCCCCCCCTGTTTTTTTTCTTTTCTTTTCTTTTTAAAACCCGGGGTCTTAGGCCCAGAATCGCCGTTTTGCGGTGACACCTTCACGTCCTGAAGGGTCATCACCACAAGGCGCCGATTCTGCCGGCCAAATTTGATCACAGAAAGGTAGCACAATAATTGAAGTAAGAGCAAGTCCACTGAAAGAAAATCACATATATAGAATAAAATCTCCACGAAGGGAGTGTCCACAGAATAACAATAGTCAGAGTACTATAAATGCGGGCTTATGCCCGGTACTTCATGTCTTCACTACAATCTCTCATGCGGAAGCAAACAAACAGAAACTACTCAGGGTCGAGACTCACGGTCCCGGCTGTATGAACTCCGGAGCTAGACTGCCCCATCTCCAAGCGCACCGGCCTCTGGGGCTGCTCCTCCATGCTGGGCTCCGCGATCCCCTAAATGATGCGGTTCGAAAACCGTTAGTCATAAAGACTAAGCCCTATCATCCCTTACCCCTTCCCCCATGGCTCCTAGGTACCGAGCGGAGAGGAAGAAAGGGAAGGACATGAAGGTGGAGATTTAATCAAGAAACAGATGGCAGCGGAACTAATCTAGCAATTCTATAATAAATATGACAGGAACAAAAAGTAGGAAAGGTAACCTTAACTTATGTGCGAAAGCGCATAAGCCAAGGGATCTTCTGCAAGGCTCCCATCGTATAGAGTGTCCCATACCACTTATACGTTGGGGTGTCGGTTATCAAACAGCAGCATATATTTATATTGAAATTAACCTTAATTTATAAACTTGTCCACACAAGCTTATAGACCAAGGGGTCATTTCGCAGGTCCTAATGTATAAGCATCCCATACCACTTATACTTTAGGTGTCAGGGTTAAATGAATCGATTAGGCTATGACATGCAAGTGGGTATGATGAAACATGCAAGTGCAACTCACACACCTGACTATGTGCACACAGACCTTTAGTTCCCCCTTTCGGAGCCGTTACCTCCCAGGATACCTCCGTAGTAGCAGACGGAAGCGGTGGGTTGGGCCTTGCCCAACTCTAAAACAATAAAGCACTACCGGTCAGACCTATCGTATGCCTCAACGCTTGGTGCACTAAGCAGACGCCTGCGTACTCTTGCCGGCTGGCGCATCGGACTTCTATTGGCGAAGTGCTAACCACACTTGCCGAGCCAGCATATTGGCGTCGGTGCATCGACCCTCCAATACCGAAGAACCACCACCTTAATTTTCATTCCTTTTTATGCACATGCAAGTTTAATCGTGAACACACAAAAATCGAGTCGAAGCTCCGCGGACCAAAACGTCCGTCTCTTAACCAACCGAGCCGAAGCTCCCCGGACCAAAACGTCCGTCTCTTAACCAACCGAGCCGAAGCTCTCATCAATCTTCCTGTGCCAACAGTGTTTGTGAAAGGTGCAGCCCTAATTACTAAGTTACTCTTGTCAGTTTGTTATTACAGTTTACGTTAACCCAGGACTGCCCCCGGTATTCCCCGTGAAGGGCTCTCAAAGGGCACTAGGAACTATGATGGTAGCTGAAGCCCATCGTTCCCTTTCGCAAGGCACTTATTATTATTGGTTGATCCCCTTTACCCATTCCCTTCTCATATTACGATAGACTATCCTAAGGTGATTTTTAACCTTCCTCTCTTCGGGAAAGACGATCTTTCGTCGAACCCGAGCACCTCTTAACTCCAGCTATCACTACTTCTCTCTACTCTTCATAACATCCTATTGTGTTATCATCCACAATTATCCACCCAGACAAAATGACTAACTCCACAACTTTCTCAGACCATGTCCTATTGCAATTCACAAATTTGCTATATGCAGACCAACCTAGACTATATGTCGAACCGATTATGCAATGATCCCAAAACTCATCCAAATGCCCTAAATTATTTACTAGAGACTTATCCTGATATAATTAGCCTAAATCCAGAATGTGGTAATTTTTCCTAATTTATCTGGCATTTAATTAATTTCCTCAAAATCCCAAGGGCTACAGGTTTGAACATGAACTACCCTAAATTCTCATGCAAGATGTCCAGAAAATTTATAATAAATAGTAGGTTATCTCAATAGGGTAAATCCAAAGTATCATAATTTTTCTATCATCAAAAGGGCACTAAAGCTATTTTAGCAATATTTACTATCTCTCATTATTTATGAACCAAGTACAGAGAATAGTCTTCCAAAAATTATAAATAATTTTTAATATGTAGAGTAAGGCCTATAATTAGCACTGGCCCAGTTTCATAATTTTTCAGTAATAAAATCATCCCTAAATGATTTTCAAAGCATAGAACCCCTTTTTAACTTTTGTGAAGGAAGTACTAGATTTACTCAACTAAAAATTATACAAAAATTTAAGGGTAACCATTCTGTCCTAAAACATTTATTTTCAAGATTCCATGAGATTTCCATGAACATAAAGGTACAAATAATTAAAACATCAATTAGGGTTGAAATCAACTTTACAAACGAAGTGATGGAAATAAACATCATAAAATTCCAGTAAAATTTCTATAAATTCTACCCACTTCAAAACTAACTCTACCCGAGTTTCACAGCATTTAGATAATTATTAGTGATGGATTGTGCTTAATTAGTATTTTAACCTAAAGCTAAGATTAAGGTATTGAGGCATCTACTTGTCTCCGAATTCTCCAAGATTCCATCCAGACAATTATTATCATGCTAATATCAACTCTACAGAGTTTCAAGGCAATACGAGAGCAATTGCCCCCATATCCTTCACAACCCTCAAAACCCTCCATCTAGGGTTTGAGTTTTGATCCTAGGATAAACCAACCCTAAACCACACCATTTTCTCCAAGTGGGTTATAATAACCCTTCCAAGTCAGAGGTCAAGATATCAGCTTCAGTTGAGATGATATGACCGTTCTAACTTCTAGTGCACTTTTACTCAAAAATGCCTCACTATTGCCTAGTTAAGAATAGGTGACTCCCCATCCAAAACTCATCCATGTGAGTTGGAAATTTGTACAGAGCTAAGTTATGTAGCCAGAAACCACTCACCAAAATTTGGGAGGGTTTGGAGGTCATTTGACTACTTAAATAATTTCCTTTAAGTTTACTAAATTAAAACAAAAACTTTAGGCAAAGTGTCTCCAAAAATTCCCATTTTTGGACTGTCTTTAGATATAGCTAAGTTTAACCCCCTGCCCAAATTTCAGGTCATTTGGACAAGGGATGAAGCATGGGCATCCATTTTAGTTTCTGCCCAACCCTAGGTACAGCCCCCATTAAAATGGGTGCTGCGGTCAAACCGCTTACCCAAACGAGTTGAAAATAATTTTAAATTAATCTAGACTCGAAGGGCTACGACTTCCTAAATCGGCCTCTAAGTGCCTCAATTTACAGCCTCAAAATATACTCAAATAATTTAACTTTTCATTATGTACTATATACATAATTTATATATTTTAAATTGATTTTACTGTTCATCTTCTACAGAAACCCGAAAACCAGAACACAGAAAACTCATATTTCCTGTAGCTCTTTCGTGATCAGTCGCCGGCTTTCCGGTCACTTCCCTGGCCAACCTCCACCACCACCACCTCCGTATAGGCAATGGCTATTGGTCGGCGGTGGTTTGGCCGCCGTAGGTGGCGGTTTCCGACGAACTCAAAATGATATTTTTCCATGGTTTTCCATGAAAATACGAGGTTGGTCCGGCTCCTTTGAGCACGTACTTCATTTCTAAGAACCTAAGATCTACCCATAAGAGAAGAAATAGAGGAGGACCTTGTTCGCTGTTTGGAGGCAAGATGAACGACGGGGTGCCATGGCGCAGTGGTGGGGTTGCCGAACTTCTCCTACAGCAAAAGCAAAAGTCTGAATTTGTTTGATCGAGCGTGTAACCTTCTCCTCTTGCTCCAAGGGGTCTTTTATAGATCAGCAAGTGGGGAGGGGAAAGAGGTAAGCAATTATGGTCATGAAGGCTCCTCTTAATGGTGTTTCAGTTATGGTAGAGGCAGTTGAAACGCTGGAAAGGAAGAGGTGTTTGCCAGGTGGCGATTTCCTATTTGACCAACATTTCCTTTTTTTATTAAATAATTAGAGTAGGAAACGGCCCATAAATTCTCCTGGTGTACATTCCCATAACCAGAATTGATTATGACGTCGGTTACCGAAATTTCCAGTCTGGCTGACGTTTCGGCCCTTGTCACAGGCGTGACACATAGGTCACGGGCGTGACAGGCCCGAGTGGAAAATTCTGAGGTCGACAATCGTCGAACTGAGATCGATAGTCATCGAAGGGTGGTCACGCCCTAGGTCACGGGCGTGACATATGGGCCACGGGCGTGACAGGGTCAAGATGCAAATTCCGCGCTCGGCGATCGTCTCGCTGAGATTGACGATCGCCGAAGGGGGTCACGCCCTAGGTCACGAGCGTGATACCTGGGTCACGGGCGTGACATGGCCATGACGCAAATTCTGCGCTTTGACGATCGGCCCGCTGAGATTGACGATCGTCGAAGGGTCACTCCATAGATCACGGGCGTGACACATAGGTCACGGGCGTGACATGCCTGGGTTGTAAGTTCGACGATCGTCCCACAGAGATCGACGATTGTCGAAGGGGTCACGCCCTAGGTCACGGGCGTGACATATAGGTCACGGACGTGATAGGCCCGGGTTTCAAATTCGACGATCGTCTCACAGAGATCGACGATCGTCGAAGGAGTCACGCCCCATGTCACGGGCGTGACACATAGGTCACGGGCATGACCAACCCGTGACCCGAAGTCTCAGTCGTTTTACTTCAATTCTTGGGCTTCTAGGGTTCTCTCACGACAGACCGACTCCTAGGGGTCTAGTCGGAAATGGGATGATACAAATCCCAATAAACAAAACAAAAATTTCGTCCCCGAAATTGAGGTTGAGCCTACGGGGATTTCTACCGAAATAAATTAAACTTGTAACATCCCATACAGTTTTTTTTCTATTGGGTTCAATCGACTACTTGTTTGATAAACGAAGACAGACTCCCCAATAAACAAAAGATTAGCCCCTACTTTCTTGCGCATGCCTAGGTTCTAAATTTTTCCTTATCTAGTCCTACCGGTTTAGTACAAAAAGGTAATTTATAGTACACCAAGAGGTGGTGAGGTATACCTGACTAAACAACTCCGGATATTTTTGCCTCATCAGGTCCTGCGGTACCCAGGTGTGCTCCTCCTGACCGTGGTTTCTCCACAGAACCTTGACTAAGGGGATCTTCTTGCGGCGCAAGATCCGTACTCTTTTGTCGTCGATCCGAACCGGCTCCAAGTGAACAGATCGGTCTGAAGCTACCGGCCCTTCGGTGGTCAAAATCTGCTGCTCCGGGCGTAGTAGAGCCCTTCTTAGCAAAGAAATGTGGAAGACGTCGTGTAGAGCTGCTAGCTCTGGTGGCAACTCTAGCCTGTATGCTAGGGGCCCGATCCGCTCCAGGATCCGGTAAGGGCCCATATACCTAGGGTTGAGCTTCTTCCTCTGACCGTGCACCCGTGAGACTCCGTGCATGGGCTGGATCTTCAAGAACACTCGGTCCCCTACCTGAAACTCCACATGACGATGTCGGGCGTCATAGAAACATAGCATGTCTGCTCTGCGCCTCCAATATCCTATCTCTGATCTGTCTCACCTGAGCCTCGGTGTCTTCAACAAAATCCGATCCCAACACCTTCGGATCCTCGTCTTGAACCCAAGAAAGCGGGGTCCTACATTTTCTTCCATACAAGGCTTCATAAGGCGCCATCCTGATGCTGGACTGGTAGCTATTGTTATAGGAGAACTCGACCAACGGCAACATCTTCTCCCACGTCTCCCCTCGGTCCAGTATACACAGTCATAGTAGATCCTCCAACGTCCTGTTTGTGCGCTCGGTTTGCCCGTCCGTCTGAGGGTGGAAGGCCGTGCTAAAAGTCAATTGGGTGCCCAGGTATGCCTGTACTGACCGCCACTCCCTGGATGTAAACCGTCCATCGCGGTCCGACACTATCGTCCGGGGCACGCCATGATATAGGATATACTGCTCCACGAACTTCCGTACCAGCACTCCCACCGAGTCATCTTTCCTGATTGGTATAAAGCGGGCCACCTTCGTCAACTGATCAACAATCACACAGATCGAGTCATTCCCCATCCGAGACCGGGGAAGACCATGTATAAAATCCATAGCTATATCATCAAACTTCCACTCCGGCACCGGGAGTGGCTGCAACAATCCTGCGGGGTTCCTGCACTCCGCCTTCACCAACTGACACGCCTCGCAATGGGTCACGAAGTACGTAATGTCCTTCTTCATGCCCGGCCAAAACATCGTCTTCTTCAGATCAGCGGTCATCTTTGTGATCCCTGGGTGCACAGAGTACCGGCTGCAATGCGCCTCCGTCATAATATCCTCTCGGATCTAGCCTACTGCGGGTATATATACTCTGCCTCTGAAATGTAGCAATCCATCTCTCAGGGAATAATCTCCTGTCGAACCCTCCTCCAAGGCTCGGAACATCGGCTCTGCCCACGCATCTGTCCTCTGTCCGTCCCGAATGCGATCCCGAATATCATCTATGGCCACCATCGATGTCAGATACTACCTATATAGCTCTGGATCATCCTCGGACTTAAGGGATATCTGCATATCTCTGAATGACCGGACTAGCTCCATGGACATAACCTGGGGCCCAGCTTCGGAAGTGTCAGCTCTCCGACTCAACGCGTTAGCCACCACGTTTGCCTTCCCTGGATGGTAGTGCATCTCACACTAATAGTCTGCTAAGAACTCCACCCAGCGCCTCTGCCTGATATTCAGCTCCTTCTGCGTGTCCACGTATTTCAAGTTCTTGTGGTCGGAATAGATGTCGCAGTGGATTCCATAAAGATAATGGCGCCAGACCTTCGGAGCAAAAACAACCGCTCCCATATCAAGGTCGTGCACCAGGTAGTTCTTCTCATAGGTCTTCAGCTGGCGGGAGGCATATGCTATGACGTGTCGGTTCTGCATCAGTACTGCTCCCATTCCCTGGTATGATGCGTCGGTATACACCTGGAATCCTTCCTTTCCAGATGGAAGGGCCAGAATAGGGGCTGAGTTGAGTCGGTCCTTCAGCTCCTGGAAAGCCGCCTGGCACTGCGGTGTCCAAACGAAAGGTGCCTCCTTCTTCGTCAAAGATGTGAGTGGGAGGGAAATTTGAGAGAACCCCTCCACGAACTTCCGGTAATAACCGGCAAGTCCCAAGAAACTTCGTACATCGGTGGCTGTCTTTAACTGCGGCCAATCTCGGACTACCTGAATCTTTGCCGGATCCACTGCCAACCCGGCTCCGCTGATAATGTGGCCTAGGAAAGCCACCTCCTTCAACCAAAACTTACACTTGCTGAATTTCGCGTCAAGCCGATGCTCCCGCAACCTTTCCAAAGTCAGTGCCAGATACCGAGTGTGCTCCTCCTCCGTCCTAGAGTAGATCAGGATGTCGTCTATGAATACTATGACGAACACATCGAAGTAGGCCTCGAAAACCCGGTTCATGAGGCTCATGAACGCCGACGGAGCATTCGTGAGCCCGAAAGGCATCACGGTGAACTCATATAGGCCATATCTGCTACTGAAGGCCGTCTTCGGGATATCCTCCTCCTAGATCCGCAGCTGGTAGTATCCTGACCTCAAGTCCAGCTTCGAGAAATAATGGGCTCCCTCCAGCTGGTCGAACAATTCGTCTATCTGTGGGAGCGGATAGGTATTCCGGACGATCAGCCTATTTAGTGCTCGATAATTGATGCACAGGCGAAGTGCCCCATCCTTCTTCTTGATGAATAGGACCGGGGCTCCCCATGGCGAGGAACTCGGTCTAACAAATCCTGCCACAACCAATTCCTGCAACTGAGTCCGAAACTCTGCCAACTCCTTCGGGGCCATCCGATAAGGGGCCCTAAATGCCGGCTTGGCCCCCGGCACAAGCTGTATCTGAAAGTCTTACTCTCGGTGTGGAGGTAGTCCTGACAGTTTCTCTAGAAAGATGTCAACGAAATCCCGCACCACCGGGATGTCTGTCACCGACTCCTTAACTTCCGCCATCTCAAATAGAATATGATAGATCTCCTCTCCATGCAGATGGGCCTTAATGGCCTGTACCGAAGATAAGAGTATACGAGAGGCAGATCTTATACCTTCGATGACAATGAAAGAGTCCCCGTGTCTCACGGTGATCCTCTTCGCCTGGCAGTCAATCTGGGCATGGTTCTAGTGCAGCCATTCCATACCCAGGATCAAGTCGTAGTCGGTCAGCCTCAAAATCGTCACTGGAGCCTCGAATGCCTTTCCACCAATTTCTGTCACCATATTGTAGTGATCAGTGGTAAGGAGCTCAGATCCATCCGGTAGTCGCACCCTCATCCTTGAGCCTGTGAATTGCTCCACGCCTTCCAGTCCTTCTACGAATGTCTCCGACACAAAGGAGTGAGTAGCTCCAGTATCGAACAGCGTGCGAGCAGGCTTGCCACTGATAAAGACTATACCTGGGGTGATTAGATGTCTTAGGGTTCTATAATGAGTTTTACCTTCCTTGCTAATCTATCTAGTGCGGTTCAAAGTTTTAACAATTGAAAGGGAAATTCTATGAAAATAAAGAGGCATTGCAGCGTACCTGCTATGACCTGCTCCGGATTCCGAGGCTGCACAAGGTCCAAGGCATATACCTGCTCCCTTTCCTGTCTACGATCTCCCCCTGGTATCCACGACCGCGGCCGCATCCTCGGCCTCCGTAATGCTGAGCTAGTGGGCCACCCTGTGGTGCTGGAGGTGGTGCCCCCCTCATGGGGCAGTTCCTCCGGATGTGCCCAATCTGATGATAAAGGAAGCACTCTGGTGGGGGATACGCCATTCCCCCGGGTCTCGGCATCTCCTGCATCCGAAGAGGTTGAGGGGCCAATATCACCTGTTCCCTCGGCTCCTGCCTCACCTCCTGACGAGGATGGTCCTCTATCCTTCTCCCCTGTGGTATAGCACCTCACCACTGGTCATTTCAAACTCTCCGTCCCTGATCCTCTACTGGCCGCTTCCGGCCCCGGGTGGTGTGTCAATCAGCCTCAATCCTTTTTTCCATCTCCAAAATCCGGGAGATAGGCCCGTCGGATACAAACAACAAAGCCTCCCTCAAGTCCTCCTGCAGGCCCTTATAGAACCTCCTGATGTACCCTGCTTCGTCCAGCTGGTAGGAATCTGCGTATCGAGCCAGATGGTCGAACTCCCGATGGTACTCCACCACCGTCTGGGTGCCCTGCTTCAGCTGTAAGAACCGCTCCTCCAACTCATCCCTGGCCGACTGCGGAACGAAATGCTCTAGTAGCGCGGCCCTGAACTCTTCCCAGGTAACCTCCGCAACCTCCCTATCGGCAAATGTCGTGTCGAACAGCGTCTTCCACCACCTCTTTGCATTGGACTCCAGGCAAGAGACAACCAGAGCCACCCTCTCCTCCCAGGGACACCGTATCCCGGTCAGCATATCGTACATGATATCCAGCCACTCTTCCGTCCGAACCGCCGACTCTGTCCCCAAGTAGGATGGTGGAGACAGTCCTCGGAAGATGCTTACCCAGTTGGCCCCCGGATTTGGCTGCGGGACCAGAACCTGCTGGGCCCTTAAAGCCTCCAGGATGGCAGTCAGAGTCTGTCCCATGTCTGACTGAAGGAAAGGAGTGGGGACCGATGGAGGTGGTGCAACACCCTGAGCCTGCTAAACTCCGCCTTGTGGCATAGGCTGTGCTGGAGGCTGCGTAACAAAAACCCATACTGAGAAAACGTTCAATCTTAAACAAAAGTGGACAATTTATATGTGATCCCCATATGGGCACACCACTACTTCCGCTGCTTAGTTTGTCCCCAAACTAAACTCGAGCGGGGGTGACCCAGGTTTAGTGGACTGCTACTTTTCCGATCGAGGTTTCCTCTGATACCACTTGTAAGACCCCCCCCCCTTTTTCTTTTCTTTTCTTTTTAAAACCCGGGGTCTTAGGCCCAGAATCGCCATTTTGCGGTGACACCTTCACGTCCTAAAGGGTCATCACCACAAGGCGCCGATTCTGCCGGCCAAATTCGATCACAGAAAGGTAGCATAATAATTGAAGTAAGAGCAAGTCCACTGAAAGAAAATCATATATATAGAATAAAATCTCCACGAAGGGAGTGTCCACAGAATAACAATAATCAGAGTACTATAAATGCGAGCTTATACCCGGTACATCATGTCCTCACTACAATCTCTCATGCGGAAGCAAACAAACAGAAACTACTCAGGTTCGAGACTCACGGTCCCGGCTGTATGAACTCTGGGGCTAGACTGCCCCATCTCCAAGCGCACCGGCCTCTAGGGCTACTCCTCCATGCTGGGCTCCGCGATCCCCTAAATGATGCGGTTCGAAAAGCGTAAGTCATAAAGACTAAGCCGTATCATCCCCTACCCCTTCTCCCATGGCTCCAAGGTACCGAGCGGAGAGGAAGAAAGGGAAGGACATGAAGGTGGAGATTTAATCAAGAAACAGATGGCAGCGGAACTAATCTAGCAATTCTATAATAAATATGACAGGAACAGAAACTAGGAAAGGTAACCTTAACTTATGTGCGAAAGCGCATAAGCCAAGGGATCTTCTGCAAGGCTCCCATCGTATAGAGTGTCCCATACAACTTATACGTTGGGGTGTCGGTTATCAAACAGCAGCATATATTTATATTGAAATTAACCTTAATTTATAAACTTGCCCACACAAGCTTATAGACCAAGGGGTCGTTTCGCAGGTCCTAATGTATAAGCGTCCCATACCACTTATACTTTAGGTGTAAGGGTTAAATGAATCGATTAGGCTATGACATGCAAGTGGGTATGATGAAACATGCAAGTGCAACTCACACACCCGACTCTGTGCACACACACCTTTAGTTCCCCCTTTCGGAGTCGTTACCTCCCAGGATACCTCCGTAGTGGCAGACGGAAGTGTTGGGTTGGGCCTCGCCCACCTCTAAACAGTAAAGCACTACCGGTCAGACCTATCGTACGCCTCAACGCTTGGTGCACTAAGCGGATGCCTGCGTACTCTTGCCGGCTAGCGCACCGGACTTCTGTTGGCGAAGTGCTAACCACACTTGTCGAGCCAGCGTATTGGCGTCGGTGCATCGACCCTCCAATACCGAAGACCCACCACCTTAATTTTCATTCCTTTTTATGCACATGCAAGTTTAATCGTGAACACACAAAAACCGAGCCGAAGCTCCTCGGACCAAAACGTCCGTCTCTTAACCAACCGAGCCGAAGCTCCCCGGACCAAAACGTCCGTCTCTTAACCAACCGAGCCGAAGCTCTCATCAATCTTCCTGTGCCAACAGTGTTTGTGAAAGGTGCAGCCCTAATTACTATGTTACTCTTGTCAGTTTGTTATTACAGTTTACGTTAACCCAGGACTGCCCCCGGTATTCCCCGTGAAGGGCTCTCAAAGGGCACTAGGAACTATGATGGTAGCTGAAGCCCATCGTTCCCTTTCGCAAGGCACTTATTATTATTGGTTGATCCCCTTTACCCATTCCCTTCTCATATTACGATAGACTATCCTAGGGTGATTTTTAACCTTCCACTCTTCGGGAAAGACGATCTTTCGTCGAACCCGAACACCTCTTAACTCCAGCTATCACTACTTCTCTCTAATCTTCATAACAACCTATTGTGATATCATCCACAATTATCCACCCAGACAAAATGACTAACTCCGCGACTTTCTCAGACCATGTCCTATTGTAATTCACAAATTTGTTATATGCAGACCAACCAAGACTATATGTCAAATCGATTATGCAATGATCCCAAAACTCATCCAAATGCCCTAAATTATTTACTGGAGACTTATCCTGATATAATTAGCCTAAATCCAGAATGTGGTAATTTTTCCTAATTTATCTGGCATTTAAATAATTTCCTCAAAATCCCAAGGGCTACCGGGTTGAACATGAACTACCCTAAATTCTCATGCAAGATATCCAGCAAATTTATAATAAATAGTAGGTTATCTCAATAGGGTAAATCCAAAGTATCATAATTTTTCTATCATCAAAAGGGCACTAAAGCTATTTTAGCAATATTTACTATCTCCCATTATTTATGAACCAAGTACAGAGAATATTCTTCCAAAAATTATAAATAATTTATAATATGCAGATAAAGGCCTATAATTAGCACTGGCCCAGTTTCATAATTTTTCAGTAATAAAATCATCTCTAAATGATTTTCAAAGCATAGAACCCCTTTTTAACTTTTGTGAAGGAAGTACTGGATTTACTCAACTAAAAATTATACAAAAATTTAAGGGTAACCATTCTGTCCAAAAACATTTATTTCCAAGATTTCATGAGATTTCCATGAACAGAAAGATACAAATAATTAAAACATCAATTAGGGTTAAAATCAACTTTACAAACGAAGTGATGGAAATAAACATCATAAAATTCCAGTAAAATTTCTATAAATTCTACCCACTTCAAAACTAACTCTACCCGAGTTTCACAGCCTTTAGATAATTATTAGTGATGGATTGTGCTTAATTAGTATTTTAACCTAAAGCTAAGATTAAGGTATTGAGGCATCTACTTGTCTCCGAATTCTCCAAGATTCCATCCAGACAATTATTATCATGCTAATATCAACTCTACAGAGTTTCAAGGCAATACGAGAGCAATTGCCCCCATATCCTTCACAACCCTCAAAACCCTCCATCTAGGGTTTGAGTTTTGATCCTAGGGTAAACCAACCCTAAACCACACCATTTTCTCCAAGTGGGTTATAATAACCCTTCCAAGTCAGTGGTCAAGATATCAGCCTCAGTTGAGGTGATATGACCGTTCTAACTTCTAGTGCACTTTTACTCAAAAATGCCTCACTATTGCCTAGTTAAGAAAAGGTGACTCCCCATCCAAAACTCATCCAAGTGAGTTGGAAATTTGTACAAAGCTAAGTTATGTAGCCAGGGACCACTCACCAAAATTTGGGAGGGTTTGGAGGTCATTTGACAACTTAAATAATTTCCTCTAAGTTTATTAAATTAAAACAAAAACTTTAGGAAAAGTGTATCCAAAAATTCCCATTTTTGGACTGCCTTTAGATATAGCTATGTTTAACCCCCTGCCCAAATTTCAGGTCATTTGGACAAGGGATGAAGTGTGGGCATCCATTTTAGTTTCTGCCCAACCCTAGGTACAGCCCCCATTAAAACGGGTGCTGCGGTCAAATCGCTTACCCAAACGAGTTGAAACTAATTTTAAATTAATCTAGACTCGAAGGGCTACGACTTCTGTGACAGGTCATTTTTCCTAAATCGGCCTCTATGTGCCTCAATTTACAGCCTCAAAATATACTCAAATAATTTAACTTTTCATTATGTACTATATACATAATTTATATATTTTAAATTGATTTTACTGTTCATCTTCTACAGAAATCCGAAAACCAGAACACAGAAAACTCATATTTCCTGTAGCTCTTTCGTGATCCGTCGCCGGCTATCTGGTCACTTCCTTGGCCAACCTCCACCACCACCACCTCCGTTGAGGCGATGGCTATCGGTCGGCGGTGGTTTGGCCGTCGGAGGTGGCGGTTTCCGACGAACTCAAAACGATTTTTTTCCATGGTTTTCCATGAAAACACGAGGTTGGTCCGGCTCCTTTGAGCACATACTTCATTTCTAAGAACCTAAGATCTACCCATAAGAGAAGAAATAGAGGAGGACCTTTTTCGCAGTTTGGAGGCGAGATGAACGACGGGGTGCCATGCCGCAGTGGTGGCGTTGCCGAACTTCTCCTACTGCAAGAGCAAAAGTCTGAATTTGTTTGATCGAGCGTGTAACCTTCTCCTCTTGCTCCAAGGGGTCTTTTATAGATCAGCAAGTGGGGAGGGGAAAGAGGTAAGCAATTATGGTCATGAAGGCTCCTCTTAATGGTGTTTCGGTTATGGTAGAGGCAGTTGAAACGCTGGAAACGAAGAGGTGTTTGCCAGGTGGCGATTTCCTATTTGACCAACATTTTTTTTTATTAAATAATTAGAGTAGGAAGCGGCCCATAAATTCTCCTGGTGTACATTCCCATAACCAGAATTGATTATGACGTCGGTTACCGAAATTTCCAGTCTGGCTGACGTTTTGGCCCTTGTCACGGGCGTGACACATAGGTCACGGGCGTGACAGGCCCGAGTGGCAAATTCTGAGGTTGACAATCATCGAACTGAGATCGACGGTCATCGAAGGGTGGTCACGCCCTCGGTCACGGGCGTGATATATGGGCCACGGGCATGACAGGGTCAAGATGCAAATTCCGCGCTCGGCGATCGTCTCGCTGAGATCGACGATCGACGAAGGGGGTCACGCCCTAGGTCACGGGCGTGACACCTGGGTCACGGGCGTGATATGTCCTTGATGTAAATTTTGCGCTTCGACGATCGGCCCGCTGAGATCGATGATCGTCGAAGGGGTCATGCCATAGGTCACTGGCGTGACACATAGGTCACGGGCGTGACAGGCCCGGGTTGCAAGTTCGACGATCGTCCAATGGAGATCGACGATCGTCGAAGGGGTCACGCCCTAGGTCACGGGCGTGAAACATAGGTCACGGGCGTGACAGGCCCGGGTTTCAAATTCGACGATCGTCTCACGGAGATCGACGATCGTCGAAGGAGTCACGCCCCATGTAACGGGCGTGACACATAGGTCACGGGCATGACCAACCTGTGACCCGAAGTCTCAGTTGTTGTACTTCAATTCTTAGGCTTCTGGGGTTCTCTCATGACAGACCGACTCCTAGGGGTCTAGCCTGAAATGGGATGTTACACAGGGCATCGGCCACCACATTGGCCTTGCCTGGATGATACTGAATCCCAACATCATAATCGGCCACATACTCTAGCCACCGCCGCTGGCACAGATTCAGCTCCTTCTGTGTAAACACGTACTTCGGGTTCTTATGATCAGTGAAGATCTTGCACTCAGCCCCATAAAGTAGATGCCTCCACATCTTCAACGCATAAATAACCGCTGCAAACTCAAGGTCATGCGTAGGGTAATTCCTCTCATGAGTCTTCAATTGCCTTGACCCATACGCAATCACTTTTCCAGCCTGCATCAACACGCAACCCAGAACAACATGCGAAGCATCCACGTAAACATCATACTCCACACCCTCAGTAGGTAGGGCCAGAATGAGAGCAGTGCATAGTCTGTTCTTTAGCTCCAGGAAGGCTTCTTCGCACTTCTCGCTCCAAACAAAGGCCGTGTTCTTCTGAGTCAACCTTCTCAAAGGTGCAGCCAGGGTAGAGAAACCCTCCACGAACCTCTTATAGTAGCCGACCAACCCTACGAAGCTTTTGATCTCCTTGGGCGTGCCCGTCCTGCTCCAATCCATCACTGCTGCGATCTTTCTGGGTCGACTGAGATCACATCCTTGTTCACCACGTGGCCCGGAAATGAGACCTGATGCAACCAAAATTCGCTCTTGCTCAGCTTGGCGAATAACTTGTGATCCCTCAACTCCAATAGAACAAAGCACAGAGGCTGCTCATGCTCCTCAGCACTGCGAGAATAGATCAACACATCATCGATGAAAACCACAACGAACTTGTCAAAAAAATTCTTGAACACCCGGTTCATCATATCCATGAAGGCAGATGGTGCATTGGTCAAACCAAACGACATCACCAAGAACTCAAAATGTCCATGCCTTGATCTAAATGCAGTCCGTGGAATATCTTCCTCACGGATCCTGAGCTGATGATAGCCAGAACAAAGATCGATTTTGGAGAACACCGTGCTACCGCGCAACTGATCAAATAAGTCATCGATCCTCGGCAGAGGGTACCTGTTCTTAATAGTGACTTTGTTCAACTCCCTGTAGTCGATGTAAAGCCGCATCGACCCATCTTTCTTCTTTACAAAAAAAAACAGGAGCACCCCAAGGCGACGAACACCGTCTGATAAATCCTTTGGCCAACAACTCATCCAACTGGACTCGCAACTCCTCTAACTCACGAGGGGCCATCCGGTACAGCGCCTTAGAAATAGGACGCGTACCCGGTCCCAAATCAATCAAAAACTCAACATCCCGATCGGGAGGAAGACCAGGAAGGTCATCAGGAAAGACAACAGGGAAACCACGAACAACAGGAATATCCTCAAAATGGGGTACACTAACAGCAGTCCCAACCACCGAGACTAAACAAGCAAAACAATCAGAATGAAACATCTTCTGAGCACATACCGCAGAAATGATAGGAGAATCCTGGCACGGATCAACATACACACTTCCGGGCTGACCGTTGTCCTTGATGAAGTCCAAGCGCTTCCCTTTGCACTGAATAACCGCATCATACTTAGACAGCCAGTCCATGCCCAGAATAACATCGAATTCCTCAAAATCAATCATCTTCAAGTCTGCCTTCGCAAGAAAGTCTCCCAACAAAATAGGGCAATCTAGAATGCCCAAATCTTATAACACAGATTCACCAGAAGGGAACTTGACGTGGAAGGTATCACAAACTTTATCTAGAATTAACCGATGTCGCTCCACAAAGGCTCTAGACACAAATGAGTGGATAGCGCCAGGGTCGAACAGAACACGCGCCCAACGGTTCTTCACCTTAAATTTCCCTATAGGAGTATATACAACTAAGGAACTACAAAAACAAAACTATAACCATTCTAGTAAATAAAACTTTCAGGCTGGAAAAACCACTAACCTGAGATGACCTGAGTCGAAGCTTGAGCCTCCTCGGAAGAGATCACGTTCAGGTTTCCTTTGCCCTTGTCCACCCACAGAGGTGGAGGTAATGCCTGAAGTGGAAATGCATGAAGAACAGGCTGGACCTGAGGACACCTTGTCTTGATATGACCCTTATGCCCACACTGATAGCAGACTTTATCCTTGGACCAATACTGGGCAGCATCATACCCGGGTCGCTTGCAAACAGAACAGGAAACATCCCTCCTAGGAGCACCTTGAATAGCATGAACTTGCTCCTTCTTAGCTGCTGCCTTCTTGAAACACCTGTCAATAGGGTGGCCTGACCGACCATAGAAGCTACACATCACCTTGCTCTTCTTTCCCGAAGAAGCACCGGGTACCTGGGGTTTCTTCTCCTCAACAGACTTCCTCTTGTCCTTCCTCTTTTGCTGGCCTCTGCTCTTTGCGGTCTCAATTGCCTCTACCTTCAGAGCAACCTCCACTACCCCTGTATAAGTCTCTGATCCATATGCACTGGTCAACTTCTGAACCTCGCTCCTCAAGCCACCAATACACCGCTTGACTCGATCAGCGTCAACACTCACCAACACAAGAGAAAACCGGCTCAACTTGCTGAACTCTATCTCGTACTCACCGACCGTGAGTTGTCTTTTCTTCAGGTGGAGGAAGTCGTTCATTAGACGGTCATGCTCGACCGAAGGCAATAACTTCCTCAGTAGCATTTCCTTGAATACTTCCCAGGAGCAACCAGCTACCAAGTTCTCCTTTTCACTAAGCCACCAACTCTTAGCCAAACCCTTAAGCTGATAGGCGGCTATCATCACTCTCTGATCATCTGAAATACCAGAGTATGAGAACATCTCCTCCATGGAGATAAGCCAATCATCTATGACCATGAAATCTGCCTTCCCATCATAAGTAGGAGGGCTAAGTCTCTGAAACTGCGAGATAAAAGCCATCTCTACTGGCACCACCACTGGAGGTCTCAGGGGCGCAGGAGGAGGAGGAATAGCTAACCCCCCTGCAGGGCCTTGCACTCCCTTAGTCTGTCCTGCCAAAACTGCCACCAAAGATTGGATCTCGGCCTGCATCTCCGCCATCTACCTGCTCAAGGAAATGCTACTCTATCGCAGGCTCTCTATCACCGCATCATTCTGCGCTCCAGATGACTCACCCTTATAAAGGGGAGTCGATCTAGTTGAAGGGCATCTCGCCATCCTAAAATCATAACAACATTAGCTAGATCCTAGTACAACAGCTACAACTAACTACAAGTACAGGCAATACATACATAAATATGAACTTAAAGCTGCTAAACTTGCTTTGGGAGTTTATTTTTAAAAAAATTGATGTTATGCCTAACCTAGGATGGTTAACCACCACCATACTAACTCTTGTGCCAAGATCGAGAATGCATGACTTTATATTATTTTTGACTCGAAAACTTATGTGTGTACATATGTCATCCTGCCAGTCTTTAGCTTGGCACATTGTGCTTATGCAATGTTATGCTATGCATGTTTGTTCTATGCATTCTAAATAGGCCCTAATGCATGTTATGAGTGGCGTACACATGAAAATGTTATGCATCCCATACTACATAACATTCTCATGCAATGAAAAGAAAATGAGCTAATCGCAGCCATGTGGTGAGGTTATGCATCCCATACTATATACCCCTCACATGTTGCCCCTATGGTTGATCCATATACGAACACATATTATGCATCCCATACTACATAATATGCCCCGTATACTTCATGTTATGCTATGAGTGCAGTGTTCGTGCTTTTGTCAAGACGTGCTGATCACATATCGGTGTGTGAATGACATGATGCTAAACTTCTAATGCAATCAAAAAGTAAAGATGCCCGACTAACTTGTCAAGCAACCTCCCTCTGATACCAACTGTCTCAAAATTTAAGAAGTATCAGAGTATGAGAAAACACGCATCGTGATACCACGTTGAGCAGGGGATAACTGTCGACGCTCAGGTGAACACCATCTAACTAGACTATGAAAATTCATAAGTTTAATGATTAGAAAATCAGTTATATTTTAAAGGCCGTATCCCTCGGCTAAGTGGATCATCTAGTCAACAGTTTAGGAAAAACTATACTTATACGCAGCGGAAAATACTTTATTCACATTTGACATCCAAAAAGAGTGCATAAGTGTCCTCAGAGGACAACTTATACTATGTAAGACCCTACATTTAATTTATACTATATATAAGAAAACGATCTTTTTTCATTGTTTGGAAAGTAGTGTTTGAGTTTTATAAAACATGCTGATCATGAGATATACTTATAATAGTGTTTTTAGGTTTAAAAGTAACTAGCAACCTAGCATAAATCATCCCAAGAGAAATTAGACTAACTCTAGAAAAGGTAGCAGCAAAAAGATAACATATCTAGTATCAAGGTAAAACTACCAGTGGGCGCTAACAAACTGACACGAACCCACTGGCAAGTATGTATGTCTGTAAGAAAGAAGCAAAAAACTACCTCACAAGACCAAAGAACTGATCTCTACAGAACGAGAGACCACCAGCAACAGCATAGCACAACGAGCCACCTAATCGGTTACTAACACGAACCTGAAGCATTCAAAGATGAAAAGAACACCTCAGCAAGCAAAAATAAATAAGTTGTACGGAAATGTTAATCTAAATGACAAGCAAGAAGAGTAAGTAAACCGTAACAAACACCACTGTCCAAGGCAAGACAAAAAGAAAAAGCACTATGTGCGAGGAAACAACAACCCTGCCCAAGAAAAAATCTAGCAGTGTTTACAAGGCTAACATGTGCCCAAAATGTTGTAATTTACAAAGGAAGAAATGTCTAACATCCTAATTTGTGAGAGATGGCAGTAGCAAAAATAACGAGGATCCGGGTTGGAGGCAAACTAAGTCCCCCAACCACCATTTCTAAGAAAGAAAGCTCGAGGGTCTATATGTGAAAGCACTAGGGACCTTCCACCCCCTTGCCCAGCTCATACCTGGAGCAAGATAAAAGAAAAGGGAGGCCACGGCTAAATTACACAACACCACCCCATTAAGACTTCAAACCACCACTACTACCACAACCCATGATTCGGCCTTTGGAAAAATATAGGCGACAAGGAACCTCAAAAAAAATCAAGGAATTCACTCGGGAGAGAAAATCCAGGTAAGGGAAAAGCGTTGAGATGGCTCAACACGGCATGGCGTTGAGTGAGCCCCACTCACTTAACGCATAAACAGATGGTGGCGTTTAGTGAGTGAACCTCACTCAACGCCAGAACAGCTACGGCATTGAGTGAGGTTCACTCACTCAATGCCTTCTGGAATACTGGTTGTGGCATTGAGTGAGCTAACCTCACTCAATGCCAAAACAGACAGTGGAGTTGAGTGAGTTAACCTCACTCAACGATAAAACAGCCACAGCGTTGAGTGAGGTTCACTCACTCAATGCCTTCTGCGACACTGGCCGTGGCGTTGTGTGAGCTAACCTCACTCAACACCAAAATAGACGGTGGCGTTGAGTGATTTAACCTCACTCAATGCCAAAACAGCCACGGCATTGAGTGAGGTCCACTCACTCAATACCTTGGCACTTGACCGCAAAAACTATCTTTGGCACTGAGTGAGTCCACCTCTCTCAATGCAAAAAAAGGTTTTGGCATTGAGTGAGGTCGACTCACTCAACGCCAAAATACTTAACCGCAACGATGGGCTGCGACATTGAGTGAGTCCGCCTCACTCAACACCTAAACCTCCATGGCATTGAGTGAGGCTCACTCACTCAATGCCATCCGACATAATCGCACGGATTGGCTGCGGCATTGAGTGAGTCCACCTCACTCAACGCCTAGACAACCATGGCTTTTAGTGTGGTCGACTCACTCAATGCCATGATACTTAGCCGCAAAAGAACAGACCAAGAGGCTATGGCGTTGAGTGTGTGCACCACACTCAACGCCAAGTCCAAGCAGACCCGGTGTTGAGTGTGTGCACCACACTCAACGCCAAGTCCAAGAAGACCCAGCGTTGAGTGTGTGCACCACACTCAACGCCAAGTCCAAGCAGAATAGGCATTGAGTGTGTGCACCACACTCAACGCCGAGCCATGAATTCTCAAATGCTCGAACCAAAAATCAACCTAACCGACTATGCACAATACTAGGGCTAGGATTAGGACTAGCAGATATCACCAAAACTAAACTTCTACCACCAGCCCGACCACACCCGCTGCAAAGGAAATCGACCCAACCCTCAACCCTTACTCAGCAAGAGAACAAGGTCTCCTCTACTAACAGTTAGAGGAGAACAAAATAAAATAAAATAAAAAGAAAGGGCGGCTGCTATGAGTACGACTGAATAGGAAATTCATATTAGGTATGCTGAACATAAACCGTAGCCGAGAAACGAGCAATGGTTTCTATCCTAGGGAAAACAGGGCAACAAGGAGATAGACAAAAAAGAACTACATGGCAAGGGCAAGAATACCACTTGCCTCAAATTTCCAGCGAAGCTTGGTCGGCCTCCCTTACTCTCACTCGGCACCAGCAGCAACAACACCTAAACCAGAAATCTAGAGCTTTAATTGCGGAAACGGTCAAACCAAGAAATTTCGAGACCCCTAGTAACACCACGAAAAATGAATTTCTTACTGTAGTAATAAAGTTCTAGGCGAGAGCAATCCAAATCCGCTTTCGGAATCGAATTCCGTCCATAAACGCTCCCGGAATCGGCATCCGAAGGGGAGCAGGTTCAGTGATTTCTCCGCTTCTTTTCGCGAACAGGCGCAGATTGGTTTGGTTTTTCAGGAAGATGAACAGGAGCAATTTTCTCTTAAGTAAAAACTATCCTATATATAGAACCCTATTAACCTTAATAGCTAATTAATTAAATAATGAATAATAAGACATAGCAAAACCGCCAAGCACCCGTCACTCTTCTAAAGTTTTAGGTAATAAAATACTAAATAAATAATATAATTTTTCATAAAATACAAAACGACGCGAAAAACCGAACATGCACGGAATTAGACAAAATTCTCATCGTAGCTAAATATCCACGCTACAAACACAACGGCGAAGTCAAAATCAACTTTTGACAAACAGAACTCGAGTTATACCCACCTGAAGTCAAAACACAAGAATCCCCCGAGAGGCCACACCGGGTCACCCAAAACGACTCGGCTTGCTAGGTAGATCTTGCCAATAGACTACAAAATTTGCCACTCAGTTCTAAGGAGTTAAGGCCTTACTCCATAGATTGCACAAGCCAAGAGAACGCGTCGAAGTAACGCCAAAAGAGAAGTAAATAATCGCAGAAAAATCGGGGGCATTACAAAAATCCCACTAGCTAAGATGCATTACACACAAACATATATATAAAAGAGATATCAAATCAACTGTGAGCATAACGCACATTCAAGACAAAATAACATTGAATTCACGTACACAAACATTTATAAATATATATATTCAAAGTGTTTTTAGAGACTAAGAACGGAAGGTTAACAGAATAGTGTTCAATTAGGACAAAACAAAGAAAGTTCAGCTTCACGTTTCCTTGTTATTTCTCTTCTCTCTTTCTTCTTGATCCTTCCTCTTTCTAATCTTCCTCTCATAGTATTCTTTTGTATTTGGGAAGTATCTGGGAGGCGAAGGATAATTTGGGTTGAATTCAGCGCCGTATTTCAATCTCCTGAAGTATGTTTTCCTTTTGAGATCGTACTCTTTATATGTGTCCCATTCAGATTCGTTGTAGTGCTCTTGGTGCTTAATCTTCCCTAGGTCATACAACTGTAAAGTGTCCAGGATTGTTCTCTTTGAGATTGGACTCAAGTTTTCATCGAGATCTGGTCTTCTTCCGGCCTGGAATTCTTTAGGGACTGAAGAGGTGCTTTCGACGTATTTTCTCTTGTGAGATATGGCTCGATCATTAAAGGCATCATTAACATCATCAATAGCCCTTTGAACATCTTTAGAAGGAACCCCAATCTCAGGAGAGGTCTCTGGAGCCCTTTGAACATCTTCAGGAGCATAAGTTTCTGGCGCAGAGTCTGTCGGACAGGCATCCACCGGAGCAGGAGTTCCCAGGAACTGATTGCATAACCACAAACTGTTCTTATATACGTATTGACTGAACAGCCTTAAGTTGTCTATTATAATTTGTTCCAGTCCTGCCATTTTGGAAAAATAGGCCTCCTCCCCCTTTTTGGCTTCTTCAGTGAATTTGTGGAGGTGGTGGTTATATCCTCATCGAAGCTCTTGATTATGTCAGCCACTATATGTTAGTTTTGATTAACAACTGCAAAATTCTCAGTTGCTTTCTTTTGCCCGACCATTAGTAATGTAACAGCCTTCGCAGCTTCATCATATTTAGTATTGAATCTTTCTTCCATTTTATCAAATTTATGATTCAGCGCAGTGACACTATTGAGTACCAACTTCTCAGACTCCTTGATTCTCTTGACCACTTTGGTCAGGGAGGCTTCAAAGTATTTCTGTTGATTGATTAGCATGTCTTTGAACAACTATAGATAGGGAACCACTGGGCTTGAGGTGGCATATCAGGTGCAGCATCACTCGGGGTAGGAACCTGAGGATCTAGTCCTTATTCAGAATTCTATGTAGAGCTGAATATACTAATCACTTCTGATGGAAGGGGAGGAGGGCCATCATGCATAAATGCTAACCTTTGCTGCACCTTTCGAAATTCTCGATTATATTGAATATTGATTGAGATCTTTGGTCTAGATGTCTCCCCCTCAGATGTTGCAGGGATTGTCTCAGGGTAAAGATTATCAACGAGAGCATCAGTATCCATGACATCATCATTATCTCTTCCATGTTCATAATCAACTGCCTCACCATCTCCATCACCCATATTGGCCTCCTCATCATCATCTTCATCCTCATTATCATTTTCATCCTCATTATCATCATTTTCAACTAGTTCAGCCGACTTTCAATCAAGAACCTCATTGTCCTTGACTGTGATCTCCTCTTCTAGAATGTCCTGGTGGTCAGAGTGAGCACCAGTATCTTCATCATCAACAGCATCTCCTTCCACGTCATCCACAGTACCATGCCTGGAGGGGGTCATTTCTTCAAGATCTTTAGCCCTTAGATTTTCCATTTCATCCTGATTGATCTGAGATACCTCCAATCAGAGGCTTTTCTGGGTTTAGGTAGGGGCTAGCAGAGATAGGTCAGCAGGGGGAATTATGGATGCCTCCCCCTCAGTTCCTGTAATCGGTGGGTCAGGAACGTCATTGGGTCCAGAGTGAGGATCTCTGAACTTGTGACCTCTGACTTCATCATCAACATGGGGTGTAGGAGCTCCCCCTGGGACAAGAATCTTTCTTTCCCACCTGTCGAAGATGGTGGAGTCAATCTTCTTCTGATAGTGAAGGGGGACTCCCACTGTCATGTCAAACCTATCTCCATCTAGCTGGTTCAGATAAAAGCGGATAATTTGTCCGATGTTTTGGGTGCGAAGACTATCTTTTTTCTTTCCAAACAACATGGCCCCCCAGTTCATCTTCTTTCTGCAGACTATGGCTATCAGGTTTTTAAACATGTCACCTGAGATGTGATCATGGGATCCTGGTTTACAGATCAGTACTTTCCCTATAATGTCTGACAGAAGCTTTCCTTCATCATTCATATCCTTGCGTTTGATGGCCCTTGTGCCTCTTGGCAATCCATAGAAGAGCATGGTCTTGGTGCGATCTTCTTCGTCCAAATAGTCCTCTTCCTCAACGCTAGAGAGCTGGAGGTAGTGGGACAGACTTGCAGCAGTCATCTTGATCCTGTTTTTTGCAATCTTGCTTTTGATCATCGTATCCTCGTGACGCAATTTGGAGTTGGCGAAGAACTCCAGAACTTCCTTATCAAAGATCTTACATGGGTTCTCGAGAACGAAGGAAAGCCCGTCATATTCTAGCATCAGAATGATGTTTCTGAACTCATTTGAGGCATGAGTAAAGCCTGTCCTCACAAGTTCACCTCCAGTGAGCAACCTGATGGTGTTTCGAGGGGCCATTTTTATCCTAGACAAGGATTAATCTAAACAATTAGTGAAGGAGTTGTGAAACAAGAGAATGTACTCACTGATTGAGGGATCCTGAGAGGGAAATTACTGATATGACGATTTGAAGTGAAGAGATAGCTCCTTCTTCTAGAGGGTAGACAGTGAGGATTTTATCTTCGGTAGGGGAGCGGAAGAGGGGAGTTGACGACAAGAGTTGACTGCGCACGGGAGCGGGAGAGAGTAAGTCCACAAATACCGTCTCTTTGGGTTTCATGGGGCTTCTCCTTCTTCTTCTTCGGCCGTCGGGTATGCGGTGTGTGACGAGGCAGTTGATGGAGAAGACCGAAGAATCGATGGAACCAACTCGTCAACGGGTATCGTAGAAAACCGAAGAGTCGGGGGATAAAAGCGAGGCGGTATTCGTCGACGGTTATAATCAGAGTGTAAACTAATGTCGACGGAATTTGCAGGGGAGCTGAAGGGTTGAGAAGGACGAAGTGTCGATGGGTATAGTATGGTTGAAATGAGGCGAAGTCTATAGGCTTGTCGACGGGTATAGGCTTGTCAACTATTTATAGTCAGAACCGGATTTTCAAAAATTTTGGGAGATGTGACGATTCACAACCAAATCTGAGTTTTGATGTCTTGCCCCGATTTACGCAGTCGACGGGTATTCTAGATGCCATTTTTCCTCTATATCTCCAACAGAGCGAGTTAGTTTCCAATCGACTTTGGTCATGATTCCCTATTTATACCAGGGCCAGGTGTTCATCTGAATTAGACATATGTATATGTATTGAAATCGATGTCTGCAGTATTTATTGCTTGTCCTTTTTCCCACAACAATAAGGTCTATTTTTGAGACATAATTTCCAATACCGAACTCGAAGGCTATCGATGGATATTGACATCTGAGCTGAATATCGACTTACTTTGCCTCCTATATATATATATATTGAGTTCATATTTGATGTAGGCCACTCCCTAAGTAGGATTAAGGCACAAAAAGACAAGAGGGATTCCAATGGGAAATTTAAGCGAACACGTTGTGTGCGAATTAGATCTACGAATTAGGCACATATGCCTCTCAACAATTGAATCCTACACTCGCACATTCGTCACGCATCACACTTGTTGAACAACTTTATCAAGTTAACGCAAATATACGGTAGCCACGCCATTATTAGATCGAACTAAAAGGCTATAGGCCGTTGTTCTTTCGAGCTAAAAGGATCCACCCAATCCGAACGAGCGATGGTTGTACCAAAACAGATCTACCGAAAAGTACGGTTTGAAAATGGCAGATCTCCCCCAACAAAACGGAAAGCGAGGCTCGCCGGAACCTCTCGAAGATTTAACAAGAAGGAAGAAACAAAAGCATCAATCGGAGAGAAAACCACGAACGATAAAACGATTCTAAGTTAACACAATAGCAATCCACCAAGATGAAAATCTAAAAAAATAAACACACAAAAGTGGAAGATCTCGTTACCCAACCGGAATAGATGATTCCGGTTCACTTTCAAGGATCGTTCTTCCACGACTCTGCCGGAGTTTCGCCGACCGGAGAGAAACTTGTCTGCTTCCTTTGCTTCACGCCGGAGAGGGATTCCAAAAAACTAGAGCTTGCCTTGGCCGATTTCTATCTTGAAAGGGGGTTGTTTGGGGTGTTGATGTAGGGTTAGTTTTGGGAGGGTAGGAAAGGGGGTCGGTTTCTTTTGGTTAAGAAGATATGGGTCTGCTCGGATTTGTTGATGGAGGTGGAGGTGGAGGTCAGCTTTGGAAGGAGGTTGTGGCTGAGCCTTTTTGGTGGTGGAGTTGAAGAGGAGCTTGGGTTAGGTAACGGTGGAGTAGGCCGGCGGCAAGGGAGGAGTTGTGGTGGCCAAATCGTGTAGTTGATGGAAGGAGGAGGAGGGGGTACGGTGGTAGAGAGGAGGAGGGAGGAGGATGAGAGCCGAGAAAGAGGAGCGAAGGATAGAGCAGGTCGGCGGCCTTGAGGGGGAAGGTAGAAGGGGGCGACCAAGAAGGGGAAGAGAAGGAGATTCACTCAAGAAGATTAGGGTTTCTTTTTTTCATTCACTAAGAAAATCATGAAACAACATAGCCTTATATAGGCTTACAACTTCAACATGGCTATAGGCAGCCCAAATAGAAATAAAAATAAAACACTATCAAAATTAAGACAACATGATGAAAAATAAAATGCAAATAAAAGAACTAAATATTATTTGAGAGTCTTCTTCTTCATCATGTATCAAATCGCCGTCGCCGTAATCATCTTTAACATGTAACTCAATAAGTTCGCCATCTCCATCATTTTGGGGTCGCCGACATCATCTTCAACATGTAGGAATTCACCATCTTCATCAATCCTCCCCCGCTCAAAAGAACTCATCACTGATGAGTTGGCATGGAGGTACTGGCGCTGAAGAACATCATCCAAAAGAACCACCGCCGAGTCTGGGATCCAAGAGTTGCCGGAGATCGGATGATCACACCATCGTATCACGTAACGCTGAATACTGCTGCTTGGAAAGGAGAGCAAACACCAAATATGAACCTGTCTGGCAAAAACACCAAATAGGAACCTAGAGAAAGCATTAGGCAAATAAAGAAGAAAAATTTCTGCATCAACAGTCAACGTACCTCCATTGGAGATCGATGGAGAGAACTATCCAGGATCAAGCTCACCCACCAACCTAATAGACAATATAGTGGCCCCAAAAGTACTGTTATATATTTCAAATGGTGGAAAAACGCATTGCGTGAAATCAAAAATGTTTAAACTAGGGGAAATACCCCATTCAGTGGTTAACTTCAACATAGATATTGTAACACCCCAAAGCTTGGAAGAGGGATCGACGACGTCGTTTTGGCCAAGTTTGGTTTTGGGGGTAGGGACACGGCCTGTGACACGGCCGTGTCACAAGCCGTATTGCGCCTGGGTCGTCGAGCCGTGTTGAGCCTGGGTTGCCGAGCCGTGTTGGTCGACGATCGGCGAGAAGGCACACGGCCTTGGACACGAGCGTGTCCCTGGCCGTGTCCTTCTCAGGCTGTTCGTAGAATTTATTCTGCTAGGCGTGACACGGGTCACGACACGGCCGTATCGGGGCTGACACGGGCGTGTCGAGGGCCGTGTCTTTGGCCGTATCTTGGGCTGTGTCCTTCTCTGGCTGGGAATGTTGGTCGGTAGGGGGGAGTGACACGGGCGTGTCAACGGCGACACGGCCGTGTCGGAAGCCGTGTCAAAGGCCGTGTCAAAGGCCGTGTGCTGGTTTTCGAATCGGTCGAGATGGCGAATGGCTAACACGGCCATGCACCCGGCCGTGTTGCAACCCGTGTTCGGACCAGATTTTCTAATTTGGGTTGCGATCGTGGCCATTCGTTCTTTTCCTTGGAAGATCCAACGGTGGGGGGCCTCCCTGGGCGGTTTAAGGCCGGGAATAGGGTTCCAAACCCTCATTCCCCACTTTCTTTTATCTCTCTAAGTTTTAGAGAGAAGGCAGAGCAAGGAGGCCAAGTTCCGGCCACCGGCAAATCTTCGGAGGTCCGTTTCGCGAGCGGAGTTCAGATCCGCGAAGGTGGGAGGGTTGCGGTGGTGTTCGACCGAGCAAATCTTCTCCATGGTTAGGAAGAGGGGACGGAAGGTAACGACACTTCTCCTCTCGGTTTTTAGGATTTAGGATGCATGAATAGCATCCCCTTCCTTTCGTATTTTGAGCACCGAATCTCTCAAATGAGAGGGATTCGTGTAGCCTAGGTTCAAGAGGAACCTCCGGGTTGAGTATGTTCATCCCGGCATGCTTTGCATTAGAGATCCACTCCGTTTGCGGATTAGGCACTATGGGTGAAGCCGTGGTCACGACCGTTAGTCCGACCCGGTGATGTTGCATAGCGAGACGTGAGGTTTCGGTAGAAATCCGTTGCGGAGTTACGCCGTTGTGTATGCGTTTTCCCTCTTATATTTGAGTGAGTACTCGTGGTCGGAACCGGACAACGTTAGCTTCGTGTTGTGCGGTAGATGATTTCCTTAGAGCACGGGAAAGACACGGTGCGAATGGTGATTGGGGGGGAAACCTTTGTTTGTGTTGTGCAAAAGCGCGGCTATGTCTCCGTGGTCGGCTGGCTATCCCGTGACGCGCAAGTCATGTGGGGGAAGTGTCCCGGCGAGACTAGCCCCTTGTGTGGACTGACGAGAATGTCGAGCGGAGGGCAAGCCCGGGCAATGTGTCCATGAGCGGGTGGGGTCCAGCAAGACTTCTTAGAATCGGTCGGTGTGAGACGGAACCCTGATGTGTGAAGTCAAAATGTGCGCGCAAGCCCCAGGGCATATGACCCTTGTGCGGGTGGGGCCTTTGCAAGGTTCCGTGTGACGGCGTGTTCGACGTTAGGGACATAATGGTTCCCTTGTGTATGCGGATTTAAGCCAATGGGGAAACGGAAGTACCTAGTGTTTTATGTTGTGCTAGATGCATACGAACTAGGGTGCCTTGGGTGAAAACCGGGCTGCATTCATGCTGCATAGTAGGCCCTTTCACTTTGTACAAAACATAGAGAACATGTATGCTGTATGAGACATCCAAGCCTGTTTTACCGCTTTATTATATATACTCTTTTGGTATACGAAGTGCTAACTTGCAGGTGGAGTGGTACCCCGGGGTCCGTTAGGGACGGCCGGGAGGAGATGTGTTTGTTACACAGTAGAGGTCAGCCTTTGCTGACCCACATTACTTCAAATCCTTACAGGGCAAGGATCGCATGCAGGAGCTAGCGCGCAAGGCGAAAAGCCCTAAGCCTTATGAAGTGTTGCTGTGCTTGGTTTCTCTTTGTGTGTTTGCTACTTTTGTTATGTTTTTGTCCGGCTTGCATGCCGAGGTAGCATAGGAGTGCTTGGCACATTTATATTTTTTGGACTATTATTGTGTAAGGCCTTAAGGCCATTTGATACTCTATCGTTAGTGGATAATTTCTGTCGGTTTGTTCTATTTCTGCTCTGTTTGTCTGGAGTTTTGAGATTGGGTAGTTTTCATATCATCTTTTAATACTAAAGCTGTGGCGTCCGTATGTTATGAGGCCCCGGCCGGACCCATATTATATGGTCTTTACAGGGGAGGTGTTACAATTTGGTATCAGAGCCAGGTTCGCGTTCCAATGAGAAGTTTCGCGGTCGAAAGTATAAGTCGAGTCGCGTATAAGAAGTTATCCACATAGGAGTATCGCGGGACCATGAGTGTCCTTGTGTTCGAGTCTTGCAATTAGAGACTGATTTGCATTTACTTGCTTGTGTTTAGAGTGCAAGCAACGAGGCCGGGACCTCGAGGCCAAGAGAAGAGCTCTCGGCAACTAGTACGACTGCGCAAGGTCCGCTAGGGATGGGGGTCACACCGGCCGACTTCTACTGCATGCTTGCAGAAGCGATGGTGGCGGCCCATGCTGCAGCGACAGCACAGGTAGCAGCTCCCGTTGCTCAGGTAGCAACTCCTGCTACCCCGGTCACGGCAGAGACCGTGCAGGTTGAGGTGGCCAGGCGGGCGGAGCCGCAGGCCGAGAGAGTGGTTGTCAGGCATGGGGACCAACAAATGAAGTACTGATAATACGTTTTGTAGCCTAAACTATTATCGTATTTTCTATTTTATATTGTACAAATTATGTCTATTATTAGTTTATTTTTATCCTTTTTATGTAAATTTTATTGCCACTAACTTTTTCCTGTCTTTTTGCAGGTTTCCAGAAAAATTGCCAAAATGACTTGTCACGCCCCCCTGTCACGCCCTCCCTGGGCGTGACCTAGGGCGTGTCACCCGATCCCGAGGACACCTGCTGGAAGGGACAAAAAACGGTCAAAAACCGCTGTCACGCCCCCTGACACGCCCTCCCTGGGCGTGTCACCAGGCGTGACCAGGGGCGTGTCGCCCTCTGCCGCAAAGCTGCCGCCGCATTAAATGTCGTTCCGCCTCAGCACGCAAATAGTACTGTCACGCCCCATGTCACGCCCGTGACATGGGCGTGACACCCTCCTTTTTTCGGACTGACGGATTTCTGACCAATGATTTGGACATGACGTGCCTGTCACGCCCCCCTGTCACGGGCGTGACCTAGGGCGTGACCACCGACGTACCGAAGCAATCATCCCTCCCGCCAGAATCCAGAGCCCGAGTTCAACATAGTACTGTCACGCCCCCTGACACGCCCCCCCCCCTAGGGCGTGTCGGAGGGCGTGACCAACCCGAGAAAAAAATCTATAAATAGAGCCCCCCCTCTTCATTTCAGCAAGCTTTGGTTGAGTGGGGGAGGTGCTGCCCCTTTGTTTCTTGATCCTTTTTCATGCTTTTTCTCTCTCTCTCTCCCCCTCTCTTTGTACTTTTTGTTTAACCCTAGTTTAATCTTAGTTTGTTCTAGCTTTTATTGTAATTTTCTTCTTGCTTAGTGCTTAATGTAGGGCTAGAATAGGGTTTAATTTTCATGCACTTGTAATTTTATTTTCATTAGTGTAACTTGCCCTTTTTCATTAATAAAATTGTTCTTCCCTTAGCTTGTGTTCTTCTTATGTTTTTCTACTCATCTCCCCCCCCCCTCCACTCCATTATGATTAACTAATCCTCCTTGTACTCGATCTTGATGATCCGAGATTAGAGCAATTATGTTATGATGTTTTAATTAATCTTTTCTTTTTAGGTTAGGGCCTTGAATTACTCTTGATTAATCACGGGTTGGGGGTATATTTTCGATATATACTCTCCGCCTTTGCTTTCATTCTGGGCTAGCCGAGAGGCCGAAAGAATGAAGTGAGCATTCAAGAGTAAAGGGAGTTGTACGCACCCCTCGAGAGAGGCAGACGTCCAAATCTCCCGGATTGGAGTAAAATCCAATAGTGGGGTTCACCGCGTAAAGCGTGTTTTAGGCCTCCGATTTAGACGAGAGTCGGTCGGACCTTCCTAAACTCAGTTGGGCACGACTTCGAGAGGAGCGTGTTCAAGCTTTAGGAACCTCCACGGTCAAGGACCCTTATCCTATTAAGTTTAGATTTTTATCGCATTTTCTTAATCGTCTTTAGCCGAGGTGAATCTTGATCGGGTGCATTTCCATTTCATATTTTTCTACCTTTCGTAGTAATCTCATATATTGTGCTCTTTAATTAACTGCAGTAATTTCCTTTCTAGCTTAGTTCTTCACTTAACAGCTTTACTTAATTGCAGTGTTTCTCTTTCTAGTATAGCTTTACTTTCTCCCCTGCACTTAGATTTTCTAAAACCCTAGTTTTTCCGTCGATAAGATAATAGCGTTCGTGTGAGTAAGCTTAGCCAACAGTTCCCGGATTTCAATACGACACTTGTGTCCCCTTGCTACAATTCGATAGCTATACTTGCCTCATCGGGTTGCTAGTTCGGTTGCGTTTATTTTCTTCGAACCCTAGCGCGCAATAAGTTTTTGGCGCCGTTGCCGGGGAACCAACTTCCGTTGATATTTTGAAAACACGAACCTATTAATTTTATCTTCTCTTTCTCATCCACTTTCTTTAAAAATTTTAAAAATCAAAAAAATTTATCACCGCTCTTAATAGAAACCAACCTCACAATTTTTCTACGCCACCTAATTCTCTCGAAAAGGGCAAAGGGCTTTAAGCGCCACTGTCTTGTCTAGTACCTTGCGAACCCTTCACGGGGTAGTCCTTGGGAAGTTTGGGAGTTAATCTATAAAAAAAAAATCTATTTCAAAAAGAAAAAAAAATTCTAATCTTTTTTCTAGTTTATCCTTTTTCTCTTCCTCTTCTTCTTTTCTGTTCTTTTAGTGCATGACCCGCGGGAGTCCGTCGGTTATTTTGGACTTGGACCACGAAATTGAGCGTACTCTTCGGAGAAGATCGCGATTTCAACGTCCTACTATCCAAGTGCCGGTTGAGGACTCCGAGTCATTTGCTACTTTAAGAATGGAAGAACCCAACGTAGATGAGGCCATGCAAAGGACTATGTCCTATTATGCACGACCGAACCTCGAGGGAACAGAATCAAGTATAGTCCGCCCTGCTATAGCAAATAATAACTTCGAACTAAAGCCTAGCATAATTCAAATGGTGCAGCAATATGTGCAATTTGACGGACTTCAAGATGAAGATCTGAACGCACATATAGCTAGCTTTCTTGAAATTTGTGACACCTTCAAGATAAATGGTGTCACAAATGATGTGATCAGGCTAAGACTCTTCCCCTTCTCTCTAAGAACTAAAGCTAAGCAGTGGCTTAACACACTTCCGAAAAATAGCATAACCACTTGGAATGAATTAACTGAAAAATTTTTGGCGAAGTATTTTCCGCCAGCTAAAACTACAAAACTTAGGAACGACATCTCTGCCTTCGGACAAATAGACTCTGAAACACTTTACGAAACCTGGGAGAGATTTAAAGAATTATTAACACGATGCCCACATCACGCGCTGCCTGTATGGTTACAAGTGCAGACGTTTTATAACGGGCTAAATCAAAGCACGAAGCAAATGATAGACGCAGCTTCTGGCGGTACTTTAAATCATAAGACCCCGGAAGCCACTCTTGAGCTTTTTGAGGACATGGCCATGAACACTTATCAGTGGAATGTGCCTAGGTCCCGCCCGAACAAGCCTGCAGGTATCTATGAAGTGGACAACGTCTCCCAGCTCGCTCTGCAAGTAGAAATCCTAAGCAAAAAAATCACGGAGATGACTGCTGCCTCCGCCCCTCAGGTATGGGAATCTGCAACCCCTACTCTAGAACATTTAGATTATGTTAATAATATGCCTAGAACTGCTTTTAATAATTTTTCTGCTGCGAATTTTCATCCGCCTGGTTTTAATTTTCCGAATAGTTATAACCCAGCTTTAAGAAATCATCCGAACTTTTCATGGAGTAATCCATCGAATGCGATGCGCCCACCCCCGCAAAATGATTTTTCTGCACCACCACCACCACCACTTCTTCAAAATTGCCCAAAACCTCCAAGCTTGGAGGAATTACTTTCTAAATATATCACCACAAATGACGCCACTATAAGAACGTTAACCGGAAGCGTAAAAAGTCTAGAAAATCAAGTAGGACAGCTCGCGAAAATAATTTCTGAGCGACCCGCAGGGTCTCTTCCTTCCAATACCGAACCCAACCCGAGAGAGCAAGCAAAAGCTATAACTCTTCGGAGTGGGAAGCAAGTCTCCGGTATGGTAAGTGAAGAGCCCGAGGCAAGCTCCGCTCCTGCTTTTAAAAATCAAAGCTCCGCTCCCGCTTTTAAAAATCAAAGCTCCGCTCCGCTTCCACCCTCTGCTGAAGAAGTAATCACTCCCACTTTAGAAAATAATCTCACTCCACCACCCATCTTCAAAAATAATTCAACTCCTCTATACCCCTCTGAACTTAATAGACAACGTCGAGATGATCAGTACTCCCGCTTCTTAGAGATCTTCAAGCAAATCCACATTAATCTTCCCTTCCACGAGGCTATTTCGCAGATGCCGAAATACGCCAAGTATCTTAAAGACCTCCTCACAAACAAGAAGAAGTTAGAGAATCTTTCGCACGTCAGGCTAAACGCCGAGTGCTCCGCCGTTTTAACAAACGGTTTGCCGAAGAAAATCAGTGACCCGGGTAGTTTCTCTATCCCGTGTGTCCTCGGTGATCTCTTTGTTAAACACGCGTTAGCCGACTTAGGCGCAAGTATAAACCTGATGCCCTTTTCGTTGTTCAAAAAGTTAGGGATTGGTAGCCTTAACCCCACGCGTATGAGTATCCAGCTAGCCGATAGATCCGTCAAGTACCCGTTAGGAATAGTAGAGGACGTTCTAGTGAAAGTCGACAAGTTCATCTTCCCGGTGGACTTTGTCATTCTGTACATCGAAGAAGACGTCGAGGTTCCCCTGATCCTTGGTCGACCCTTCCTTGCCACCTCCCGAGCCATCATTGACGTAAGCAATGGTAAGCTCTTTCTTCGAGTAGGCGACGACGAAGTCACATTTTCTATCACCCCTTCGATGAAGAACACTTTAGCGAACGATGACTCATGTTTTTTCGTAGACGCCGTGAGTGATGATTCTTCCTACTGCCTCTCCGAGTTTGAAAAAGAATTTTCTACTTTTTGCTCCTCTTCTCTTACAACGGAATCACTGCAAGGAAGTGATGAATCTTCTTATTGTCTTTCTGAGTTTGAAAAAGAGTTTTCTGATTTTTGTTCTTCCTCTTTTCTTCCCACTGAATCTATACAAGAAGCCGTCTTGGCTGCTAGCCCCACCCCTTATTACGTTCCTTATAAAAAAGTTTATGAAGATATTATTTTTGAAAAAGAAAGAATCTCAAAATCCTCGTATGAAGAACCCCCTACCATAGAACTTAAAGAACTTCCCGAACACCTTAAGTATGCTTTCTTAGAAAAAGACTCCAAGTTACCAGTTATCGTTTCGGCCTACCTCACGGATACGCAAAACGATAAACTTCTTCTAGTTCTACGTAAGCATCGCCGGGCTATTGCTTGGCAAATTTCTGATATCAAGGGCATAAGCCCATCTTTCTGTACACATAAAATTTTAATGGAAGATAATTCGCGTAACTCTATTCAACCTCAGCGCCGTATAAACCCGAATATGAAAGAATTAGTTAAGGGCGAGGTTATGAAACTATTAGACGCAGGAATTATCTACCCTATTTCGGACAGTAAGTGGGTTAGCCCCGTTCAGGTAGTTCCAAAAAAGGGAGGGATAACCGTAGTTAGTAATGAGAATAATGAATTAATCCCGACGCGGACGGTGACGGGTTGGCGTATGTGCATAGATTACCGAAAGTTAAATGACGCCACCCGCAAGGACCACTTCCCTTTACCGTTTATCGACCAGATTTTAGAACGTCTCTCCGGCCATAGCTTTTATTGTTTTCTCGATGGCCTCTCGGGGTACTTTCAAATACCCATCTCTCCCGAGGACCAAGAGAAAACTACGTTTACTTGTCCCTTCGGCACCTTTGCGTACCGAAGAATGCCGTTTGGATTATGCAATGCGCCAGCTACATTCCAGCGATGTATGCTCGCAATATTTGACAAGTACGTAGAAAGAATTATGGAGGTATTCATGGATGATTTCTCCGTGTTCGGCGATTCCTTCGATAGATGTTTAGAAAACCTCGAAAAAGTCTTAGAACGATGCGAAGAAACTAACCTTGCCCTAAATTGGGAAAAATGCCATTTTATGGTGAGGGAAGGGTTAGTTTTGGGTCATAAAATTTCTGCTAAAGGTATTGAGGTAGACGTTGCCAAGATAGAAGTTATTGAGAAGTTGCCGCCGCCTACAAACATAAAAGCTATAAGAAGTTTCCTAGGCCACGCTGGTTTTTATCGTCGTTTTATAAAGGACTTCTCAAAGATCACTAAGCCCCTCACCCATCTCTTAGAAAAAGACGCTCCATTCATTTTTGATGACTCTTGTATTTCTGCCTTTGAATCAATTAAAGAAAAGTTAATTAACGCACCAATTATGATAGCTCCGGTGTGGGACCTTCCTTTTGAGATTATGTGCGATGCGAGTAGTTTTGCGGTGGGGGCCGTATTAGGTCAACGCATATCTAAGAACTTCCACCCCATCTATTACGCTAGTAAAACCCTCATATCTGCACAAGAAAATTACACCACAACCGAGAAGGAGCTCTTAGTTGTAGTATTTGCGTTTGATAAATTTCGCCCTTACATTACACTTTCAAAAATCATTGTTTTTACGGACCACTCGGCCCTCAAGTACCTTCTTGCCAAAACGGATGCCAAGCCTCGCTTGATTCGCTGGGTCTTACTCCTCCAGGAGTTTGACTTAGAGATCCGTGATAAGCGAGGAGCCGATAACTTGGCCGCCGACCATCTGTACAGATTAGATAACCCCTTTATAGAAAAATTAAATGAAAAATCCTTTAATGACTATTTTCCTGATGAGAAGCTGCTTTTAGTTAATACATCTACTTCTCCTTGGTTCGCGCACATCGCCAACTATCTAGTGGCCCGGGTGCTCCCAAAAGAGTTCTCCTCTCAGCAAAAGAAGAAATTCTTTTCTGAGCTGAAGAACTACTTTTGGGAAGACCCGCATCTTTTCAAAATTTGTGTGGATCAAGTGATAAGGAGATGTGTTTCTTTTGATGAAGGAATTGATATTCTAAAACATTTGCATGAAGGTCCGACAGGTGGGCACTATCAAGCTGCTCGCACCGCTCATAAGGTGCTTTGCGCGGGTTTTTACTGGCCTAGCCTGTTTAAAGACGCGCAAGCCTTTGTGAGCAGGTGTGATAGTTGCAAACGGTCGGGCAATATTTCTAATAAAAATGAAATGCCGCAAAATTATTTCTTAGAGTGCGAAATTTTCGACCTCTGGGGAATTGATTTTGTTGGCCCCCTTCCTTCTAGCTTCGGAAACAAATATATTTTAGTTGCTGTTGATTATGTTTCACGATGGGCTGAGGCCCAAGCTCTTCCCACGAACGACTCCCGAGTTGTAGTCACATTTTTAAAAAAATTATTTTCTAGATTCGGTACGCCTCGCGCAATCGTTAGCGATAGGGGTTCCCATTTCTGTAACGCGCAATTTTCAAAAATCCTTACTAAATACGGCGTTACGCATAAACTGTCCACTGCCTACCACCCCCAAACTAACGGTCAAGTTGAAGTAGTTAATAGAGAAATAATAAGAATATTAGAAAAGACTGTTTCAACTTCTAGAAAAGACTGGTCAACCAAACTTGACGATGCTCTATGGGCCTACCGAACAGCATACAAAACCACCCTCGGATGTACGCCGTATCGGCTGGTCTATGGAAAATCGTGCCATCTGCCCGTAGAGTTAGAGCACCGCGCCTTTTGGGCCTTAAAATTTTTAAACTTCGATCCCCACTCAGTCGGTGACCTTCAAAAATTTCAATGAACTCGACGAGTGGCGCTCTTATGCTTATGAAAATAATAAACTTTATAAAGAGCGGACGAAGCGTTTACACGATAAACACTTAAGGCACCCTAAAAACTTTAAGCCGGGCGACCAAGTCCTTTTATATAATTCTCGTTTACGTTTATTTCCGGGCAAATTAAAATCTCGTTGGTCTGGCCCGTTTTCTGTTTTAGAAGTATTTCCTTATGGAACTGTTTTAATTTCTCACCCTGATAAGGGTAATTTCAAAGTGAATGGTCAGCGTCTTAAACTGTATTTCTCTGGTGATGATGATGTCAGTCCAAACATTATTAAGTTTCTGCTTCACGAACTCTAATCTGAAACTTTTTATTTTTTGCTAAAAACAATTTTATTTCGGGACAACAATATTTTTGGACAATATTATTTTTTTTTGATGCGTCGAGCTCAACGACGCTTTAACCAAAGGGCGCTCTTGGGAGGCAACCCAAGTTATCTTTTTCTGTTTTCTTTCTTTTACAATTTTTGCCTCGGACGGCTCCGACAAGCTGAAGCTTCTGCGATCGCCTGCTCCAACATTGCTGAATCCATCACGAAGTCCAAAGAAGACATTCGGAGGAGCGGCATCACTCAGCTCTCGCAGCAAATAAATCCGGGGAAGTACCTGTATTTCAATTCTGTCTTTCAATTCTGTACTTTATTTTTCTCTCCTTCTCCAATCCCCTTCTTTAGCCATTGAGGACAATGTCTGTTTTAAGCTTGGGGGAGGATTTCCTCCTTCTTTTTTGCTTAGTGTAAATAATTTTCTTTTTGTATATATTTTAAATATTTCCAAAATAAAAAAAATGAATATCTTAAAATTAAAAAAAAAAGAAAAAAAAAATTCTAAAATTCCAAAAAAAGAGAATATTTCTCAAAATTAAAAAAAATATATTTGTGTTTTTTAGACATTTTGGTATTTCGATAGTACCCCTAGTTTTTAGTTTTGTTTTACTCAAAATCTTCTACAAACAACTTAGTTAATTATAATATTTCTAATCGTCCTTTTTAATTATGTTTCACACGTAAAATGTTGGTCATGCTGTGTTTCTAATTCACGGTAGCATGTTAAGGTGAAATATTTTTCTAAAACTCGCATTTCTATTATGGTTTTTTGTTGTTTATTTCCTTTACTTTCTCAAAAATTCATCATCCACTATTTTCTTTTTTGTTTTTGAATAATTTTTGTAAAGTCAACTTTTGAATAACGTAGTAGATGTGAACGATCCAAGTCACCTATTATTTCTATTTTCAAGATAATTTCATCAATCTTCTTTTATTATCTAGGACTCGCTTTTTGAAAATTTTTCAAACCTTTGTTTTAAATAAATTCAAAAGCGTGAAAATGATTTAGGCCGTTTTTGTTTTCGTTTGAGCTTTCTTGCCAACCTAAAAACTTTTACCACTAGTTAGCTGTTTTTGAGCCTTTTTCCGATTTCATTTGATAGCTCCTCCCTTCATTTCAGTTTCACCAAAGCCAAAATTTCCAACCTATCGAATCACACTAGCCTTTTTGAGTTTCATAAATTATTTTGATGATTTTGATAGGGTATTTTGTGATTTTTATGGGAGAAAGGTTTTCGAAAAAAAAAGTATGTTCAAAAGTGATGTTTATTTCTGTTTGGCCAACTCAAAAAGGAAAATAAAAATATTTATGGCCTTTGTTTTGAAAAAAAAAATGGAAAAGAAAAGAAGAAAAAGAAAGAAAAAAAATGTGTATATATTTTTATGAAAGTTTTTGAAACTCTTTGATTTGGTTTAGTGTGATTTTAAAACCTTCACATTTATCTTTAAATTCCACTCCTAATCATTTTCCTAAACCAAACGTTTCTGTCCTATTTAAGTCCTTTTGATTCACGCTTTCTGATTTTTATTTAACAACTAAGAAAAGAAAAACAGTAAATTAGTTTTAGTTTTAGATTTAAACCTAGATTTTTGTTAATTAAACTGATATAATTATAATGCGTTGCTTGGATCTAGTAACAACTCAATGCGTGTTTTTCATTTTCGTTACTTTACTTAAGTCCATTTAAAAAATCTCGTTAAAATTTTGGATGATTTGTTTTTATTAAGTAAAGTTTATAAAAGTTTTACCATACCTAAATAATTGTTTTAGACTTACATTTCACCTTTTCCCTACTTAGAATTTCGCATAGTACTTGTGTAGGCATAATTAGAACTTTTTGATTAGTCCTTTTTATAAATATCTAGTTTTTATATTTTTGCTTGGGGACAAGCAAAGCTTAAGCTTGGGGGAATTTGATAATACGTTTTGTAGCCTAAACTATTATCATATTTTCTATTTTATATTGTACAAATTATGTCTATTATTAGTTTATTTTTATCCTTTTTATGTAAATTTTATTGCCACTAACTTTTTCCTGTCTTTTTGCAGGTTTCCAGAAAAATTGCCAAAATGACCTGTCACGCCCCCCTGTCACGCCCTCCCTGGGCGTGACCTAGGGCGTGTCACCCGATCCCGAGGACACCTGCTGGAAGGGACAGAAAACGGTCAAAAACCGCTGTCACGCCCCCTGACACGCCCTCCCTGGGCGTGTCACCAGGCGTGACCAGGGGCGTGTCGCCCTCTGCCGCAAAGCTGCCGCCGCATTAAATGCCGTTCCGCCTCAGCACGCAAATAGTACTGTCACGCCCCATGTCGCGCCCGTGACATGGGCGTGACACCCTCCTTTTTCGGTGACTGACGGATTTCCGACCAATGATTTGGACATGACGTGCCTGTCACGCCCCCCTGTCATGGGCGTGACCTAGGGCGTGACCACCGACGTACCGAAGCAATCATCCCTCCCGCCAGAATCCAGAGCCCGAGGTCAACATAGTACTGTCACGCCCCCTGACACGCCCCCCTAGGGCGTGTCGGCGGGCGTGACCAACCCGAGAAAAAAATCTATAAATAGAGCCCCCCCCCCTCTTCATTTCAGCAAGCTTTGGTTGAGTGGGGGAGGTGCTGCCCCTTTGTTTCTTGATCCTTTTTCATGCTTTTTCTCTCTCTCTCCCCCCCTCTCTTTGTACTTTTTGTTTAACCCTAGTTTAATCTTAGTTTGTTCTAGCTTTTATTGTAATTTTCTTCTTGCTTAGTGCTTAATGTAGGGCTAGAATAGGGATTAATTTTCATGCACTTGTAATTTTATTTTCATTAGTGTAACTTGCCCTTTTTCATTAATAAAATTGTTCTTCCCTTAGCTTGTGTTCTTCTTATGTTTTTCTACTCATCTCCCCCCTCCACTCCATTATGATTAACTAATTCTCCTTGTACTCGATCTTGATGATCCGAGGTTAGAGCGATTATGTTATGATGTTTTAATTAATCTTTTCTTTTTAGGTTAGGGCCTTGAATTACTCTTGATTAATCACGGGTTGGGGGTATATTTTCGATATATACTCTCCGCCTTTGCTTTCATTCTGGGCTAGCCGAGAGGCCGAAAGAATGAAGTGAGCATTCAAGAGTAAAGGGAGTTGTACGCACCCCTCGAGAGAGGCAGACGTCCAAATCTCCCGGATTGGAGTAAAATCCAATAGTGGGGTTCACCGCGTAAAGCGAGTTTTAGGCCTCTGATTTAGACGAGAGTCGGTCGGACCTTCCTAAACTCAGTTGGGCACGACTTTGAGAGGAGCGTGTTCAAGCTTTAGGAACCTCCACGGTCAAGGACCCTTATCCTATTAAGTTTAGATTTTTATCGCATTTTCTTAATCGTCTTTAGCCGAGGTGAATCTTGATCGGGTGCATTTCCATTTCATATTTTTCTACCTTTCGTAGTAATCTCATATATTGTGCTCTTTAATTAACTACAGTAATTTCCTTTCTAGCTTAGTTCTTCACTTAACATCTTTACTTAATTGCAGTGTTTCTCTTTCTATTATAGCTTTACTTTCTCCCCTGCACTTAGATTTTCTAAAACCCTAGTTTTTCCGTCGATAAGATAATAGCGTTCGTGTGAGTAAGCTTAGCCAACAGTTCCCGGATTTCAATACGACACTTGTGTCCCCTTGCTACAATTCGATAGGTATACTTGCCTCATCGGGTTGCTAGTTCGGTTGCGTTTATTTTCTTCGAACCCTAGCGCGCAACAAGTACTTTCTGAGTTTCCACCCTCCAACCTTCAAGGGAATCGGCACGCCCACCAATGCAGAGGATTGGTGGGCTAGAATTCAGGAGCTTCTGAGGGCGGCAGAGGCGCCAGATGAGAAAAAGGCCGAGTTCGCAGCCTTTATGTTGGAGGGAGATGCCAAGTTATGGTGGGTGAGCCACAGTGGCCGGCAATTTCTAGGACGCACACCGTCCATCGAGGAATTTGGGAATGCCTTCCTGAAGAAGAACATTCCCGCCTCAACGAGGTTAGCCCTCCAGAGGCAGTTCCTACATCTGGTGCAGTGAGACAAGTCAGTGGATGAGTATGTTCAGGAATTTACTCGCTTGGGTCGTTATGCGGGAATGACCATGGCAAACGATGAAGAGAGGGACAATCTCTTCTATCATGGATTGAGGGAGAATCTAAGACAACCCCTCATATCGATGAAATGTGCGGGTTTCAATAAATTGGTGGAGGCGGCCCGAATTTTGGAGAGTGACATGGAGCGATCCCAGCGTCACAAGGGTTTTACGCCCAAGCAGGGGGAGGAGAAGAAGCCTGCTCAGTCCCATGGAAAGACGGAAGGGAGCCGATGGAAGAAGAAGCCTTCCCCATATAAGTCGGGCGAGAAAAGTAATTGGACGTCCGGAGGGTCACGCTCTAAGGGACCGCAGACGTGTTACAGTTATGGCAAGCCAGGCCACATAGCAAGATTTTGTACCCAAGGGGGCGCTGAGCAAGAGCCAAGGCAGGAGCAAACCGTACGCTCCGGACCCAGTGCAGTAGAGAAGGGGAAAATGGTAGAGTCGAGTGCTTCTCGGTTTCAACTAGTGCAGCCAAGGCCCTACAACCTTGGGCAACAAGAAGCAATCCATCAACCTGATGTGGTGACAGGTACGAGAGTTCAACCTGCACCTTAGATTCCTGTCTTTCAAACCTTTATGGTTGTTGCATGTGTGTAGGCTTTGTAGTGGTATCTGGGTACCCCGCTAGAGTACTTTTTGATATGGGAGCGTCACACTCCTTCCTTGCGGAAAGTTTCACCCGGAGGATTGGAGTTGAGTTTTTTTGCAACGGACTCAGAGTTGAAAGTGCGCATGCCCAATGGGTCGTCTATGACAACCAGGACTAAAGGGCGGATTTGTTGGAGTCTTGAGGGAGTCGACTTCATTTTAGTAGCGGCGATCTTGCCGTTATCCGAGTTCGATGTGATTCTGGGGATGGATTGGCTAGCGGAGCAGCGGGCCAGTATCGACTGTTTGTCCAAGGTGGTAACCCTGAGGAGCATAAGGCAAGCAGAAGTCAAGTTTGAGGGCCTGCATGGAGTGGCCTGTTCCCTAGTTTCGGCACTTCATCTAGTGAGAGCTGTTAACCAGGGGGTGTAGCTATAGTAGCGTTGTTGGAGGTTAGCCTTTCCAGGCTGTCTCTTGGAGAAGTGCCCGTGGTGGCAGAGTTTGGAGATGTTTTCCCTGAGGAGCTACCGGGATCACCTCCTCGGCGGGAGATTGATCTCTCCATCGAGTTAGTGCCCGAGGCTAGGCCGGTGTCACGACCACCCTTTAGGATGGCACCAAAGGAGTTGGCCCAGCTCAAAGTTCAGTTGCAGGAGCTTTTGGAGCAAGGGTATATCAGGCCCAGCTCTTCACCGTAGAGTGCGTCGGTGTTATTTGTAAAGAAGAAGGACGGTAGTATGCGTCTGTGCATAGATTACCGAGAGTTGAACAAATTGACTGTCAAGAATAAGTATCCGATTCCCCGGATAGATGATCTCTTTGACCAGTTGGTGGGATCGGTGGTGTACTCCAAGTTGGACCTGAAGTCCGGATATTATCAATTGCGGATTCGTGACGAAGACATACCCAAGACCGTGTTTGTTACGAGGTATGGTCATTTTGAGTTCTCGGTGATGCCGTTCGGGCTGACGAATGCGCTGTCCGTGTTCATGGACTTGATGAACCGAGTGTTTCGCGAATATTTGGACTGGTTCGTAGTCGTCTTTATCGATGACATTTTGGTGTATTCCAAGTCAGAAGCGGAGCACGAGTCGCACTTGCGGACAGTGTTGCAAGTATTGAGAGAGAATCAGCTTTATGCGAAGTTCTCCAAGTGCGAGTTCTGGTTGGAGAAAGTGGCATTTCTAGGCCATGTGATTAGTGGGGACGGGGTGGCAGTGGATCCAACGAAAGTAGAAGCCATCAGAGAGTGGCCAGTTTTGAGGACCGTGGCGGAAGTCCGGAGTTTTCTTGGACTAGCCGGGTACTACCGAAGGTTTGTGGAAAACTTTTCGCAGATAGCTCTACCCCTCACTTCAGTAACTCGCAAAGATCAGAAGTTTGTATGGACTCAAGAGTGCAATCAGGCATTTCAAACCCTGAAGGAGAGGCTAATGACGGCGCCGATCCTAAGTCTACCAAAGGGGACCGAAGGATTCCAGATCTTCAGCGACGCATCTGGATGCGGTTTAGGGTGCGTGTTGGTGCAGCATGGTAGTGTGATAGCTTTTGGGTCGAGGCAGCTGAAGCCTCACGAGAGAAATTACCCTGTCCATGATTTGGAGTTGGCGGCGGTAATTTTTGCTTTGAAGTTGTGGAGGCACTACGTTTATGGTGCAAAGGTGGAGATCTTCACGGACCACAAGAGTCTAAAGTATCTCCTAGACCAGAAGGACCTAAATATGCGGCAGCGCAGGTGGGTCGAGTTCCTTGGGGACTATAAGGTGGCGATTCAGTACACGCCAGGGAAAGCCAATGTGGTGGCAGATGCTTTGAGTAGGAAGTACTCGGGGCAAGGAAATTGGATTGAAGCTCACGATGAGCGGTTAAGGCAGGACTGGGAGTCCCTTGGTTTGGAATGTGTGGCAAGAGGCGAGTCTATCGTGGCTCGACTAAATTGGATTGAGATGCAGAATGACTTATGCGATCGTATTTGGGAAGCGACCCGTGTAGATGCAGAGTTCCAACCTTTCGTGGAGGAAGCTCTAAAGGGCGAGGGTAGCGCCTGGGATATGGTTGATGGGATTCTGAGGAAGGGCGGAAGGATTTGTGTACCGCAGTTCGGCAAGCTCCGCGAGGAGTTGATGTTTGAGGCCCACTTCACTAAGTACTCCATTCACCCGGGCAGTACAAAGATGTACTTGGATTTGAAGAAGTCCTATTGGTGGCCTGGGATGAAGCGGGACGTAGCGTTGTGTGTGAGTCGGTGCCAAACATGTGCCTTGGTGAAGGCCGAATGTCAGAAACCGGGCAGGTTTTTGAAGCCTCTTCCAATCCCCGAATGGAAATTTGATGACATCTTCATGGATTTTGTGCATGGGTTGCCTAGATCGCAGCAGGGTAATGATGCCATTTGGGTGATTGTGGACCGCTTGACCAAAGTGGCACATTTCATCCCAAATCGGAAGGAGGACGGTGTGGAAAAGTTGGTGGAGTTGTACGTCCACAATATTGTACGACTTCATGGGATTCCGAAGAGTATAGTCAGCGACCGGGATGAACGTTTCACGTCTAAGGATTGGCGGTTGGTACAGAAGAGCTTGGGGACAAAACTCAAGTTCAGTACGACCTTTCATCCTCAAACCGATGGGCAAACTGAGAGAACGAACCGTACTTTGGAAGATATGCTAAGGATGTGTACTCTCGACTTCAACAAGAAGTGGGAGGATCACCTCTTCATGGTGGAGTTTGCGTATAACAATAGCTACCAAGCTAGTATCAAGATGGCGCCATATGAAGCTCTTTATGGGAGGCGGTGTCGAACACCGATGTCTTGGACAGAGGCGGGAGACACAAAGCTTTTGGCGAAAGAAGTGGTAGCCGACGCTAGTGAGCTAGTGCGGACCATCCAAGAGCGCATGAAGGTAGCTCAAGATCGGCAGTCGAAGTATTTTAATGCTCGCCACAGACATGTGGAATTAGCTGTGGGCGACTGGGTGTACTTTAAGATCAAGCCGTTCAAAGGCGTTTCACGAATTTGCCGACTCAAGAAGCTGAGTCTGAGATTTTTGGGACCATTCAAGGTCATCGAGCGAGTGGGAGAGGCAGCGTACCGGTTGGCGTTGTCCACAGAGCTAAGTGGATTGCATGATGTTTTTCACGTCTCCGTCCTGAGGAAAGCTTTGTTAGAACCGAGCGTGGTGATTGAGCTGACGGCGGTGCCGGTAGAGGAAGACTTAAGGATGCGAGTTCGTCCAATCGGGATAGAAGATTCAGAGGTTCGGCAATTGCGGAACAAGGAAGTCAGACTCGTAAAGGTCCGTTGGGACAACTGTGGCTGCGAGGAGCTCTCATTGGAGCGAGAGCAGGCCATGCTAGAGGAGTACCCCGAGCTTTTCTCCTCAGGTACCGTTTAGAATTTGTGTACTTTCCATGTTTTAAATTTCGGGACGAAATTCTTTAAAGGGGGGGAGAATTGTAACACCCCAAAGCTTGGAAGAGGGATCGACGGCGTCGTTTTGGCCAAGTTTGGTTTTGGGGGTAGGCACACGGCCTGTGACACGGCCGTGTCACAGGCCGTGTTGCGCCTGGGTCGTCGAGCCATGTTGAGCCTGGGTCGCCGAGCCGTGTTGGTCGACGATCGGCGAGAAGGCACACGGCCTTGGACACGGGCGTGTCCCTGGCCGTGTCCTTCTCGGGCTGTTCGCAAAATTTAATCTGCTAGGCGTGACACGGGTCCCGACACGGCCGTGTCGGGGCTGACACGGGCGTGTCGAGGGCCGTGTCTTTGGCCGTGTCTTGGGCCGTGTCCTTCTCTAGCTGGGAATGTTGGTCGGTAGGGGTGAGTGACACGGGCCTCGACACGGGCGTGTCAACGGCGACACGGCCGTGTCGGAAGCCGTGTCAAAGGCCGTGTCAAAGGTCGTGTGCTGGTTTTCAAATTGGTCGAGACGGCGAATGGCTAACATGGCCATGCACACGGCCGTGTTGCAACCCGTGTTTGGCCCAGATTTTCTAATTTGGGTTCCGATCGTGGCCGTTCGTTCTTTTCCTTGGAAGATCCAACAGTGGGGGGCCTCTCTGGGCGGTTTAAGGCCGGGAATAGGGTTCCAAACCCTCATTCCCCACTTTCTTTTATCTCTCTAAGTTCTAGAGAGAAGGGAGAGCAAGGAGGCAAAGTTCCGGCCGCCGGCGAAGCTTCGGAGGTCCGTTTCGCGAGCGGAGTTTAGATCCGCGAAGGTGGGAGCGTTGCGGTTGTGTTCGACCGAGCAAATCTTCTCCATGGCTAGGAAGAGGGGACGGAAGGTAACGACACTTCTCCTCTCGGTTTTTAGGATTTAGGATGCATGAATAGCATCCCCTTCCTTTCGTATTTTGAGCACCGAATCTCTCAAATGAGAGGGATTCTGATGGAGACGACGGCCCTCAACGCGTTGAAGACGGAGACGGCATGCTTATGGAAATTATCTCACCACCTCCAAGTAAAGATTTGCGGCGTCGTGATGACCATGTGGAGCGACGTCAAAAGATCCGCCTGCGGCGCAAACCAATCTAATGATAGATTAATTATTTCATTTTCATGTTCCTTTAATTTGCAATGTTTATGACAATGTTTATGTCATGTTGTGTTTCATTTTAATGAGTGTTATTTTATTTTTTTTATTATGGGCTGCAAATAGCCGAACTAATGTTGTAGCCTATATATAGGCAAGTTGCTTTCATGATGAATAGAATTGAAGAAAGAAAATATTGAAACCTAATTTGAGAGTCTCCCCCTCTCTTCCTCCTCTTGGCCGAAATCCTCTTTCTCCCCTCTCCTTGGCCGCCGGCCACAATCTCCCCTCCTCCTCTTCTATTCCCCTCCCCTCCTCCTAGCCACCAAGCCTCCACCTATTTTCAACCCTCCTTCAACCCGAGCCCTTCCCCTACCACCTCTCAAAAACCGTCGGCCACCTCCTACTCCCTCAACCCGAGCCACCATCTCATACAACAACAAACCGCCGGCCTCCCCATCATTCCCATCAAAACCGACCACCATCAAGGAACCCTTCCCCCCTTTGTTTGTGAAGAATTCGGCCAAGGCAAGCTTGCCTCCTTGTGGAATCCTAGCACCGGCGTGACGCGACGAAGGCGGGCAAGATTTTCATCTCCTTCCGGCGCAACTCCAGCGGAGCCGTTGAGGAGCGATCCAAGTAGAGAGTAATCGGAATCATTCATTCCGATTGGGTAACGAAATTCCACCTACCTCTTTGTGTGATTTCATTTCTTAGACTAGATCTTGTGGTGGATTATTTTTGGCGTTGTTTTGGATAACTAGAAATTGAATCGTGGATTCCTTCGCATGTTTGTATTTCCCTTTATTATCGTTTATATTCGAGAAGGTTTGGCGAACCTCGTTTGACTTTTGTTGGGAGAGATCTACCCATTCCGAATCGAACTTTTTCGGTAGATCTCTTTTGGTACAACTTCGCTCGGTCGGACCCAATATTGGTCCTTTTAGCCCGATCGAACATTGGCCTTATAGCCCTTGTTGGATCCAACCCGGTGTGGCTACCCGTATGCTAGCATACTTTTGATAGATTTAATTGTGTGGTGTAGGGAAGAGCGATTGTGCGAGTGTAGGAATTGGATCGAAGAGTGTCGTGGCGTTAGGCCGTAGTTCCTAACGGTGTGAAACGTGTATGCCTACATCAATTTGGTATCAGAGAGAGGTTATTGTCGATTTCCTAATCGGCACCATCCTTCTATTTTTAGGTAGGCTAAAGAAAATATAAATTTCAAATTTCAAATTTTAAATTTCAAATTTCAAATTTCAAATTTTCAAATTTCAAATTTCAAAATTTAAAATTCAAAATTCGAATTTCAAATTTCAAATTTCAAATTTTAAATTTCAAATTTCAAATTTCAAATTTCAAATTTCAAATTTCGAAATTTCAAATTTCAAATTTCAAATTTCAAATTTCAAATTTCGAAATTTCAAATTTCGAAATTTCAAATTTCAAATTTCAAATTTCAAATTTCAAATTTTAAATTTCAAGATTTCAAGATTTCAAATTTCAAATTTCAAAATTCAAATTTCAAAACTCAAAATTTCAAATTTCAAATTTCAAATTTCAAATTTCAAATTTTAAGATTTCAAATTTCAAATTTCAAATTTCAAAATTTAAAATTTCAAAATTCAAAATTTCAAATTTCCAATTTCAAATTTTCTCAAAATCAAAAAAAAAAAATTCTGGAAATTCTCTGTCTTATTTTAATTAGAAATCTAAAAAAAAATATTATTTATCATTAAGTCATTATTTTTATTAAGTTATTTTAAAATTTAATAGTTGGTCTGCCAATAGCGGCCTAAATTTCTTACTTTCAGCAAAAACATCAAAAAAAATTTATTAATAATCTTCATATTTTATTCAGCAAGAAAATCTATTTTATATTATTATTACCCTAGTGGTTAAGCGGGAACAATTCCGACAAACCTATTTTAACTAAGCCAGAAGCATTTCTCCTTGTTTGTGCACAAATTCCGGATCGAGTTTTCTCTCCGGTTTTCACAATATGGCCTATGACGTCAATGCTTCTCGAGAAAAATATTTAGGTTCCCTTAGGAACAGTAGAAAGCAATTCCACTGCCCGGTAGTGGATGATATTAAGGCGTTGGTTGGCCAACTAAAGGCTAGTCAAGTAGCACCGCCACCGCGCACCTCTAGGCATGTTAGGATTCCTGCTCCGACCTATGATGGGCTAGGTGGACCGCGAGTGTTTTTATGTTGGGTGGAAGACATGGAGTGTTATTTTGAGCAAAATCACATTGTGGATCCCCATAGGTTTCCCATTGCGAGATTTCAACTATTTGGTCGAGCCTATACCTTCTGGCTCAACGAGGAGAAACGTTTGGGAATGCCCTCCATCGACTCACATGTAGGTTGGCAACTTATGAAGAATTTGTTAACGGATGAGTATTATCCCTCATACTGCCGTTCTCAGTCTTCTGATTATCCGAGTGTAGCGCCGCCTATGATTTTGCCAATACCGAACAAGCACGTTCACCCATACTCCCGTACTAGGACGTCTTATGTTATTACTCCTCCCTGCCAGGGCACTAGACCCCTACCTGAGTATAAGAATGACTTATCCCCTGAGCTGCCTGAATTAGTTGATGACTCCCCTGATGAGTCCATGGCCGTGTCTAGGACTGTGCCCGTCACTGAGGACGAGGCCGATATTACTGACGAATGTATTGACGATGAGGAGATTGGTTACGCTAGTGACCTGGATGAGGATTTCTCCTTTGAGGAATCATCTCCACTTCCCCTCGTCAATGTTTCTGAAACCATGTTTGAGTCTGAGTTGGGTAAAGTTTCCCGCGAGTTGATAGAGTCATCTAGTGGCGACTGCCTCTCTGATAGCGAGTTAGGTGATGACGAGCCAGATAAATTTTCTTTGAAGGAAAATCCTCTGTTTGATTTTTCGGTTGATTTTGAGTGCTTGCACCCGGAGTATGTTACTTGGACGATAAATCCGTATTTTGGCATGGGGTATGACTTAGCCCCTCCTCCGAAATCTATCGATGCTCCCCTTCATGAGATTTGTACCGCTACTGATGTTGTGATTGATGTGTTGGAAGTTTGTCCTAGTGAGAGAGTACTATTGTTGGAAGACGTTATTGATGTCTGCCCGGATGAGCGTCCCCTGACGCTAACTCCACCGCGTGAAATTAATTTTGATCTCGACTCTCTCCCAGTGTTAATTTTACCGACTCTCCCTCCTGATCGGTTGATCCAACTAGCGGACCCATTTAAACACAAGTTTTGTATTTCTGATCTGGATCATTGTACTTGGCCAACCTTGCGGGCCCCTCCGTTGGGCATATCACCTTTGACGGTTCGTTACGCTACGTATCCATCTATGTTTATGTCCACGACTGTTTTTGATTCTGATTCTGTGGTCATTAGACCTATTATCCTAGTTGTGTCCCGATGTGCTTCCTCTATCGGTCTATTTGCACATGTTTTTCTACCCCCTGATGAAGTCCCGTTAGCGCCACCTGATGTTATCATATTGGTGCCACCTGATGTAGTTCCGCTGGTGTCACCCTACTTATTTCTGTTAGTGGCCACGGTATGGCCCCATGAGTCGTCTCGCTCGCACCTCTTGTCACACCTGAGAGCGTCCAACTCTCTTAGTATTTATGATGCGCAGATTCCCTTGGCATATCTGCATGCCAAGTGTGGTCATAATAATTTTCGAATTAGAACTGCGACTTTGGAGCCATTTGAAGTCATCGTTGATGTGAAGGCTCCCGTCCCCCCTGACTTAACCCCTATATCCTCTGTATTCGGGTTGAGTCACGTAGCCCATGGTTTCACTCCCCACGATTACGCTCATTATGATCCCCTTTTATATAAGCACATTAGTAAAACGCTAGCCCTACAAATTAATTTGTATCATATTTATGCTAGCTTACATAAAAGAGTATCTCACTATAAGATGATCGATTTAGATTTGGTGCGTCTCGACCCTAAACGGATGCCTCCAGGCACTTTAGAAAGTTGGCGAGTTGGTAAGCGGAACCTTTATCGGATATTAATGAAATTTGGAGAATTTACATATCATCTGAAGCTTTCCATTGATTGGGGTTTTACCCCTTATTTTGATGTTTCTAATTTAACGTCGTATGATTATCCACCACATGATTTATCTGCCTGTCCGTTTGGGTCCACTTTGTTCTCTCTGGGGTTGGGTTGTGAGTTTATACTTGGATTGTTTTCTTCTTCGGACTTCTCTGGAGGTACGTTGGTTGTTGATGCTAAATTTTGTTTTCCTTTATTGCCTAATGCTTCTCCAAGGTTCCCTAGGAACAAATTTTTGCATGACAGGATACTCCAGGTTGTTGTGCTCTTCTTTCTGAGTGGGGTTGTCTGCCACTCTGAGGTTCTATTGGATGATGCTACCCCGCACCGGTACTTTCAGACCTACTCATCGGTGATGAGTAGTTTTAAGCGGGGGAGGATTGATGGAGACGACGGCCCTCAACACGTTGAAGACGGAGACGGCATGCTTATGGAAATTATCTCACCGCCTCCAAGTAAAGATTTGCGGCGTCGTGATGACCATGTGGAGCGACGTCAAAAGATCCGCCCGCGGCGCAAACCAATCTAATGATAGATTAATTATTTCATTTTCATGTTCCTTTAATTTGCAATGTTTATGTCATATTGTGTTTCATTTTAATGAGTGTTGTTTTATTTTTTTTATTATGGGCTGCAAATAGCCGAACTAATGTTGTAGCCTATATATAGGCAAGTTGCTTTCATGATGAATAGAATTGAAGAAAGAAAATATTGAAACCTAATTTGAGAGTCTCCCCCTCTCTTCCTCCTCTTGGCCGAAATCCTCTTTCTCCCCTCTCCTTGGCCGCCGGCCACAATCTCCCCTCCTCCTCTTCTATTCCCCTCCCCTCCTCCTAGCCACCAAGCCTCCACCTATTTTCAACCCTCCTTCAACCCGAGCCCTTCCCCTACCACCTCTCAAAAACCGTCGGCCACCTCCTACTCCCTCAACCCGAGCCACCATCTCATACAACAACAAACCGCCGGCCTCCCCATCATTCCCATCAAAACCGACCACCATCAAGGAACCCTTCCGCCCTTTGTTTGTGAAGAATTCGGCCAAGGCAAGCTTGCCTCCTTGTGGAATCCTAGCACCGGCGTGACGCGACGAAGGCGGGCAAGATTTTCATCTCCTTCCGGCGCAACTCCAGCGGAGCCGTTGAGGAGCGATCCAAGTAGAGAGTAATCGAAATCATTCATTCCGATTGGGTAACGAAATTCCACCTACCTCTTTGTGTGATTTCATTTCTTAGACTAGATCTTGTGGTGGATTATTTTTGGCGTTGTTTTGGATAACTAGAAATTGAATCGTGGATTCCTTCGCATGTTTGTATTTCCCTTTATTATCGTTTATATTCGAGAAGGTTTGGCGAACCTCGTTTGACTTTTGTTGGGAGAGATTTACCCATTCCGAATCGAACTTTTTTGGTAGATCTCTTTTGGTACAACTTCGCTCGGTCGGACCCAATATTGGTCCTTTTAGCCCGATCGAACATTGGCCTTATAGCCCTTGTTGGATCCAACCCGGTGTGGCTACCCGTATGCTAGCATACTTTTGATAGATTTAATTGTGTGGTGTAGGGAAGAGCGATTGTGCGAGTGTAGGAATTGGATCGAAGAGTGTCGTGGCGTTAGGCCGTAGTTCCTAACGGTGTGAAACGTGTACGCCTACATCAGATTCGTGTAGCCTAGGTTCAAGAGGAACCTCCGGGTTGAGTATGTTCATCCAAGCATGCTTTGCATTAGATATGCGCTCCGTTAGCGGATTAGGCATTGTGGGTGAAGCCGTGGTCGCGACCGTTAGTCTCACCCGGTGATGTTGCATAGCGAGATGTGAGGTTTCGGTAGAAATCCGTTGCGGCGTTACGCCGTTGTTTATGCGTTTTCCCTCTTATATTTGAGTGAGTACTCGTGGTCGGAACCGGACAAGGTTAGCTCCGTCTTGTGCGGTAGATGATTTCCTTGGATCACGGGAAAGACACGGTGCGAATGGTGTTTGGGGGGAAACCTTTGTTTGTGCTGTGCAAAGGCGCGGCTATGTCTCCGTGGTCGGCTGGCTATCCCGTGACGCGCAAGTCATGTGGGGGAAGTGTCCCGGCGAGACTAGCCCCTTGTGTGGACTGACGAGAATGTCGAGCGGAGGGCAAGCCCGGGCAATGTGGCCATGAGCTGGTGGGGTCCAGCAAGACTTCTTAGAATCGGTCGGTGTGAGACGGAACCCTGACGTGCGAAGTCAGAATGTGCGAGCAAGCCCCAGGGCATATGACCCTTGTGCGGGTGGGGCCTTTGCAAGGTTCCGTGTGATGGCGTGTGTGCCGTTAGGGACATGGTGGTTCCCTTGTGTTTGCGGCTTTAAGCCAATGGGGAAACGGAAGTACCCAGTGTTTGATGTTGTGCTAGATGCATACGAATTAGGGTGCCTTGGGTGAAACCCGGGCTGCATTCATGCTGCATAGTAGGCCCTTTCACTTTGTACAAAACATAGAGAACATGTATGCTGTAAGAGACATCCAAGCCTATTTTACCGCTTTATTATATATACTCTTTTGGTATACGAAGTGCTAACTTGCAGGTGGAGTGGTACCCCGGGGTCCGTTAGGGACGGCCGGGAGGAGATGTGTTTGTTACACAGTAGAGGCCAGCCTTTGCTGACCCACGTTACTTGAAATCCTTACAGGGCAAGGATCGCATGCAGGAGCTAGCGCGCCAGGCGAAAAGCCCTAAACCTCATGAAGTGTTGATGTGCTTGGTTTCTCTTTGTGTGTTTGCTACTTTTGTTATGTTTTTGTCCGGCTTGCATGCCGAGGTAGCCTAGGAGTGCTTGGCACATTTATATTTTTTGGACTATTATTGTGTAAGGCCTTAAGGCCATTTGATACTCTATCGTTAGTGGATAACTTCTGTCGGTTTGTTCTGTTTCCGCTGTGTTTGTCTAGAGTTTTGAGATTAGGTAGTTTTCATATCATCTTTTAATACTAAAGCTGTGGCATCCGTATGTTGTGGGGCCCCGGCCGGACCCATATTATATGGTCTTTACAGGGGAGGTGTTACAGATGTGGTTTCTCATAATTGATTAAAAATCTGATAAATTCCAACCGATTTATACGTTGGGGTGTCGGTTGTATGCAAGGATCCCATCGTATAAACTTGTGTGACTAGCGCTACCATAATGTGTTTATGTAAAATGAGAACAGGAGAGACAAATACTACTGCAAATTTACTTGACATAATAAATGGCGTAAACGGAACTACATCAGGCGGCCCTAAAATAACGTGACCTGCTGGCACAAATATAACGAGACCAGTCGGCACTAACGGGACTACATCAGGCGGTAGTAACAGGATGAAAGAAGGTGGTACAATAAAACTACTAAGATCAGACGTTCCAAACTCGTGTCCTAAATGGTCAGTTAGTAGAGTCAGCGGATCAGGAGGGAGAGTCGGTAAACTAAAAACCGGGAGAGAGTCAAGATCAAAATTAACTTCATACGACGGAGTTAGCATCAGGGGATGCTCATCCGGGTATACATCAATAACGTCTTCCAAAAATATAACTCTCTCGCTAGGACATTCTTCCAACTTATAAGTTAAGGGATCTTCTGCAAGGCTCCCATCGTATAAAAAGTCCCATACCGATTTATACGTTGGGGTGTCGGTTGTATGCAATTATGAGAGTAGTGATATGCTATGCCATGATTCATGCAAGTGCAACTCACGCACATGACTCTATGCGCACAGACCTTTAGTTCCCCCTGTTCGGGCAGCTAGCTTCACTCCCAGGAACCTCTGTAGTGGCAAACGGAGACAGTGGGTCGGGCCCCCCACTCCTAGGCGGGTATCCACACTACCAGGCCTAGTCCTTTCGTACGTCCCTAGAAGAACACAACCTAGAGTATCCGCGTACTACTGCTGGCTGTACCCACCAGACTTTCTTTGGCTAAGTGTCCCACACCGCCGAGTCAACGTACCGATGTCGGTGTGTACGACAATCAGATACCGAAGACCCACCACCTTTATTTTGTACTCCAACCCTCGAGCCCTCGGCCCCCGGACAGTCCCGTCCGTGCATCTACCTTCAGAGCTACTGTCTGAGTGGCATCCAATCCTATAATTCTACTTTCCTAGCTATCGGGGAGTGTGTATGTGCAACCCTAGTTATACTAGTTGCTCTTTTAATTTATTATTCCTATGGTTTACGTTAGCCAAGGACTGCCCCCGGCATACCCCGTGAAGGGCTCTCAAGGGGCACTAGGAACCAAGACGGCGGCATTACGGCCCGAAGTTCCCTTTCGCAAGGCACTTATTATTATTGGTTGATCTCCCTTAACCGATCCTCTTTTAGTTACTTTAGTTCTAACCCTAGAGTATTAAGACTCTTCCTCTTCTTCCCGGGATGGACGATCTTTTGTCGTTCCCGTACTCCCTTATCCTTAACCAGTCTCACACTCTACTTATCCTGACTTCCAATGATGAACTCAATCTTAGCTTGCCCTACCAACCATCAACTACCAGAATTCCGTGGTTTTACTATATGCAGACCATCCTAAGCTATATGAGGTACACAAGGGGAGGTACTCCAAATTGACTTCCAAATCTCCTATAATATTTACTGGAGGTCTACCATAACATAATTTGTCTAAATACAAAAACTTATAATTTTCCTAATTAATCTGATATTTATTTAATTTTCCCAAAGGACGTGCCATGGGTCATTTTAAACATGAACTACCTGATCCTCCTAAGTAATGGCTACCCAAAAATCATGATCATTAAATAACAGCAAGATAACCTCAAATACCAATTTTTCAGAATTTTATAGAAAGTATTTAACCTCTAATTAATTTATCCAGTATAATCATGTTAATCCTACGTAAAGAAGGAAGCACTGAAATTATTCATTGGAAAATTATAGAAAAATTACTAATCAGTAGTATGATATAGAAAAGATCTTTGTGCAAAGAATCATAATTTTACCAGCTTGTTAAACACCACTAAAGATTTAATTAAATATTCAAGGTAAAACATACTTAATGAAGCAAGCCTTAAAATTAAACTTCCAAAACTCCCATAAAAATTCACAGAGATTTAAAATCATAATAAACTTTCTCTGCTTAAATTTCATCAATTTCCAGGAAGTGTGTATTCCATAATAAATTTTCTAAGCAAATCATTCAAGCTTCTAAATCATTAATGAAGTATCCAAAATAATGATCTTAAAATTCATAGAAAAATATCCAGAGCTTGTACCATCCCTATAATTCACTCTACCCAATTCTCATCACTTTTCAATATGATTTAGTATCATTTCCTATATCTACAAGTTTTGCACCCTAAACTAGGGTTAGATTATTAGGTATCCCAACAGTCTCCAGATCTACTAAGATTTCATCCAGAGGACTATAATGGCCCTATGGTCCTCTTCACTAAATTTTGAGTCAATTCAAGGTCATTTGACCCCATGACCTTCACAAGCCACCAAGATCCATCCTTAGGGTTTGGCCTTGGTTCTTAAGGCAAACTTACCCCGATCCACCTCAAACTCTATTAGGGGGTTCTATAGAATATTACTAGCCAGTGGTAAAAAATCTCAGCCTCTGTTGAGGTGATCTGACCACTCAAATCTCAAAAGTGCACCTTTAACCTAAGACCCCTTATTAGGGCAAAACTTAGGTTTGTTCATTTCTAATCCAAACCATCTCCAAATGAGTGAAAAATTATACAGAACCTTATGGTGAACCCAGGGACCACTCACCAAAATTTGGGAGGGTTTGTAAATTATTTAACCATCTAATTAAATTAAGCTAGGATTATTGAATTTTTCTAAAAACTATAGAAAAATATTTCCCAAAAATCCTAATTTTCTGACAGCATCCAGATATAGATAGGATTAGGCCACACCCCAAATTTCAAGTCGTTTTGATGACTGGTTTGGAGTGGGGAATTTTTCTAAGGTCAGGCTACCCTATGGGTGGACCTCACCAAATTGAGTGTCGAGGTCTATCCAGTGGTCCAAAATGCTTGAAACAAATTTTAAAATTCCCTAGACTCCAAGAGGTGCAATATTGGTGTTGACTATTTTTCCTGCAGGAGCCTCTAGGTATTTTTCCCAAATTATTTAAAATGACAGATATTTCATTCAGAAATTGTTTTAAAAATAAAATCTAATTTAACGGCACTGTTCATCTTATTCTACAGCCCGAAACCAGAGCCCTGAAACTTAATTTCCTGTAGCTTTTCCAAGCTATTTTCCGGCCATCCAGCCATCTCCCTGGCCGGCCACCACCACCACCACCTCTATTGAGGTGAGGGCTATCGTCGTGCGACGGCACGGCTGCCGGAGAGGCGGTTTCCGGCGAACCCGCCACCATGAAATTTTTGGAAAAGCATGGAAAACGCTCACCCGATCTAGATCTTTTGAGCCCGATATCTCTCCTAACGACTTCTAAGATCTATCCGCAGAAGAAGAGGGAGGGGAGGACCTTGTTCGCGGGCTGGAGGCGTGTAGAGCGTCGGGAAGCCATTGGCGCGGTGGTGGCGTCGCCGGAAATTCTTCAACAGCAAGGGGGAAATCTGAAACAGTTTGATGGAGAGTGTAACCTTTTCCCCTTGCTCTTAGGAGTCTTTTATAGATCAGCAAGTGGGGAGGGGAAAGGATGAAACGTTCATGGCCATTAATATTTCCCTTAATGACGTTTCGGTTATGGCTAAGGCAGTTGAAACGCTGGAGATGAAGAGGTGTTTGCCAGGTGGCGATTTCCTATTGGACCAACATTTCCTTATTTATTTAAATAATTACAGTAGGTAACGGCCCATAAATACTCTTGGTTTTCATTCCCATAATCAGAATTTATTACGACGTTGGTTACCGAAATTTCCAGTCTGGCTGACGTTTCGGCTTTGGTCACGGGCGTGACACATAGGTCACGGGCGTGACAGGCCCGGTTAGCCAAGTCTGGGTTCGACGATCGTCGAACTGAGATCGACGATCGTCGAAGGGTGGTCACGGGCGTGACACCTGGGACACGGGCGTGACTGGCCCGTGTGGCCAATTCTGGGATCGACGATCGTCGAACTGAGATCGACGATCGTCGAAGGGTGGTCACGGGCGTGACACCCGGGTCACGGGCGTGACAGTCCCATGTGGCATATTCTGGGTCGACGACCGCCGAACGGAGGTCGACGATCGTCGAAGGGTGGTCACGCCCTCGGTCACGGGCGTGACAGATGGGTCACGGGCGTGACAGGCCCGGGCTACAAGTTCTGGGTTTGACGATCGTCGACTTGAGGTCGGCGATCGTCGAAGGGTGGTCACGCCCTAGGTCACGGGCGTGACATGTGGGTCACGGGCGTGATTTGCCCGGGTGACTAATTTCTGGGCCGAGGACCATCGAAATGAAATCGACGATCGTAGAACGTGGTCACGCCCTATATCACGGGCGTGACATTGTGGGTCACGGGCGTGACATGCCCGTGTGGCAAATTCCGCGCCCGACGATCATCTACCTGAGATCGACGATCGTCGAAGGAGTCACGCCCCAGGTCACGGGCATGACACCTGGGTCACGGGCGTGACAGGGACGGGTTGAAAATTCTGCGCCCGACGATCGTCTCCCGGAGATCGACGATCATCGAATGAGTCACGCCCTAGGTCATGGGCATGACGGGTCGGTCACGGGCGTGACCAACCCGTGACCCAAAATCTTGGTCGATTTATTTCAATTTTTGGGCTCCCTAGGGTTCTACCACAACTAATCGACTCCTAGGGGTCTAGCCGGAAATGGGATGTTACAAATCCCAATAATCAAAATAAAGATTTCGTCCCCGAAATCAAGGTTAAGCCTACGGGACTCTAATCGGGAAAAGAAGCTTGTAACATCCCATGAGAATTAAAGAAATTACATCTCTACGTTATGTTTGCTTTGTGCGGTTTCAAATCTAAGATTAATTCGCCCACTTAACTAGGTATATACACCCCAATAAACAAAAGAGTAGCCCCTATTCTTGAAGTTTCAGTCCCATTGGTTTAAAATAGAAAGGCAAATTGATTGTCCAGAGGGGTTGTGAGGTATACCTGACGAAAAAAATCCCGGGTATTTTTGCCGCATCAAGTCCTGTGGCTCCCATATATGCTCCTCCTGCCCATGATTGTTCCACAGAACCTTGACTAACGGGACCTTCTTTCGTCGTAAGACCCGCACTGCTGTATCGTCAATCCTAATAGGCTCCAAATCGACTGACCGATCCGAGGCCACCGGGCCATCTGCCGAGGGAATCAGCTGCTCAGGGCGTAGCAGAGCCCTCCGAAGTGAGGAGACGTGGAAGACGTCATGTAATCCCGCTAACTCCGGCGGTAGCTCCAGTCTATAGGCTAAGGGGCCGATCCGCTCCAGGATCCTATAAGGCCCCATATATCTCGAACTGAGCTTCTTCCGCCCACGCACCCGCGAAACTCCGTGCATCGGCCGTATCTTCAAGAAGACTCGGTCCCCTACCTGGAACTCCACTTGACGATGCCTCGTATCATAGTATTTCGCCTGTCTGCTATGGGCTTCCAACATCCTATCCCGGATCAATATAATCTGAGCATCTGTATCTCCCACAAACTCTGAGCCTAGTGCCTGCGGGTCCTCATCCTGAACCCATGATAGTGGGGTCCTGCACCTTCTTCCGTACAACGCCTCGTATGGAGCCATGCCTATGCTGGACTGATGAGCGTTGTTGTACGAAAACTCGACCAGTGGCAGCAATCTCTCCCAAGGCTAGCCACGGTCCAAAATACATAGTCGCAACAGATCCTCTAGTGTACGGTTGGTGCGTTCTATCTATCCATCGGTCTGAGGGTGAAAAGTTGTGCTGTATGTCAACCGTGAACCCAGATGGGCCTGGACTGACCTCCATTCCCTGGATGTAAACCGCCCATCCCGATCCGAAACGATAGTCTTGGGCACCCCATGATAACGCACAAACTGCTCAATGAACCTCCGTACTAATACACTGACTGGTGCGCCCTTTGCCACTGGGATGAATCTAGCCACCTTTGTCATCCTGTCCACTATCACCCAGATCGAGTCATTCCCCGCACAGGATCGAGGTAGCCCATGTATGAATTCCATGGCTATATCCTCAAACTTCCACTCCGGCACCGGAAGCGGCTGCAGCAAGCCTGCCGGGTTCCTACACTCCGACTTCACGAGATGGCAGGCCACGCAATGCGTCACAAAATACGTAATATCTTTTTTCATACCTGGCCAGTACATCGTCCTCTTTAAATCCTTTACCATCTTGGTGATCCCCGGGTGTACCGAATGCCGGCTGCAGTGAGCTTCCGTCAAAATATCCTCCCGGATCCGTCCTCCTACTGGTATGTAGACTCTGCCCCGGAAACACAGAAGCCCATCCCTCAAAGAGTAATCTCCTGTCGTGCCTTCCTCTAAGGCTCGAAATATCGGCTCAGCTCTCTCATCCAGCATCTGCCCATCTCTGATGCGGTCTCGAATGTCATCAGTAGTAGCCATCGACCCCAGGTACTCCATGTACAGCTCCGGGTCATCCTCAAACACTAGCGAAATCTGCATCTCCTCGAATGATCTAATCAACTCCAAGGCCATCAGCTGCGGGCCTACTCCTGTCATACTCGCTCTCCGGCTCAGAGCATCCGCGACCACGTTCGCCTTCCCCGGGTGGTAGTGCATGGTATACTGGTAGTCCGACAGAAACTCCACCCAGCATCTCTGTCTGATGTTTAACTCCTTCTGGGTGTCGACGTACTTCAGGTTCTTGTGGTCGGAGAAGATATCACAATGTACCCCGTAGAGATAGTGCCGCCAGATCTTAAGAGCAAAAATGACTGCCCCCATCTCTAAATCGTGCACGGGGTAGTTCTGCTCGTGCTGCTTCAACTGACGGGAGGCGTAGGCTATTACATGCCCGTTCTGCATCAGAACGGCACCCATCCCCTAATAGGAAGCATCTACATACACCTGGAATCCCTCCTTCCCTGATGGAAGAGCAAGGATGGGAGCTGAGGTGAGACGATCCTTCAGCTCTTGGAAGGCAGATTCGCATCGCGGCGTCCAAATAAAAGGGGACTCCTTCTTCTTCAGAGACGTAAGAGGGAGGGCAATCTGAGAGAACCCCTCGACGAACTTCCGGTAATAACCGGCAAGTCCCAAGAAACTTCGAACATCCGTGGCCGTCTTTAGTGATGGCCAATCCCGTACTGCCTGGATCTTTGCCGGATCCACTGCCAGACCTGCTCCACTGATGACATGGCCCAGAAAGGCTACCTCCTTTAGCCAGAACTGGCACTTGCTGTACTTGGCATACATCTCATGCTCACGCTTCTCCAAGGTTAAGGCCAGATGTCTCGCGTGCTCCTCCTCCGTCCTTGAATAAATTTGTATGTCGTCGATGAATACAATGACGAAGACGTCTAGATACTCCTCGAACACCCGATTTATCAAAGTCATGAATGCGGAGGGTGCATTCGTGAGCCCGAACGGCATCACTGTAAACTCGTACAACCCGTATCTACTGCTGAATGCCGTCTTCGGGATGTCCTCCTCCCGAATACGAAGCTGGTAGTACCCTGACCTCAGATCTAGCTTTAAGAACCAATGGGCTCCCTCCAGCTGGTCAAATAGCTCGTCTATCCTTGGTAAGGGATACGTGTTCCGGACCGTCAACCTGTTCAGAGCCCGGTAATCTATTGATGTTTAAAACGCCGGCTCTTAATTATGTGGATGAGATGATGAAAGTGGAGGTTTTATTTATAAAAAGAAGAGCGTTTTATTTTGTTAGAAACCGAGTTTTAACGAGAGGGAGGCAAGTGCACCTATCGCGTGTAGTACAGGATATTCCGATGCGGAATATCGGGGTCGTATTATTCTCGGGGCCGGCTTAGCTATATCTACTCTTTCCCTGAAATACCTATTATTCTACCGATAATTTTTGTAGTTTTATATAAAAAAGGAAAATGACATAAAAATTATATAAAAAGCATAATAATAATAAGCATAAAAAGAAAGCAGGAAAAAATACAGTAAATAAGTGCGGAAGTCCGATGACCAACTAAGCGCGACGCTATCAAAAAGAGAATTGAACTAAAGTAAACTTTTAATAAAAAGAGATCCTAATTTTCAAATTAATTAAGGCGGAGACTCGGCCGTGGAGGTTGCGAAGGAATGAGCTCACTTATCTCTAGGACTATAGCTCACCTGAACGCTAAGACTATTCGACCGATCGCTAGATCGACGAAGGATTCCTCTTAACGCCCGCATTACGCTGAGAACCCCGCTATTGGGTGGGGAACCCAATCCGGTAGATTCATGCGCCTCCTCTCTCGAGGGTTAGCGTGGAGCTCTCTTTACCCAAGGGTGATCGGTCCATATGTGCGGCCTCTCGGCATTGCGTATGGATAACGGAAATAGAGCCCGCACATCGATATGCGGTCCTACGCGTCGTTAACCCAGGGTAAACCTTAAGAAATTGAATTAAATAGAAAACAGGACCTTTAATTATTTAAAGCTACTTTATCTGTCCCAATGCTCTTCGATATTGAGGGCTAAGGGCGGTTAGCCACTCATCGGAATGGGGACACTTACGCTAGAAAGCGATAAAGAAAACTGTAAAGAAAGCAGGAAGAAAGCAGTAAATTGCAAGTCCTAGCCAAACGAGTAGGACTGAAGAAAGCAGTAAATGCGAATCCCGGCTCGAGCGAGTGGGCGGGGGTAAATTTATACTCATACACACACACACACTCTACTTGAAAGTAAAACACACACACACACACTCTACAGAAAAGTAAACACACACACACACACACACAAAGTTATCCTACTCAAGTGAGTAGGAAGAAAATGAAGGCATTAAAATGACGAGTCCTACTCAAACGAGTAGGCGGGAAAAGAAAGCAGAGCGCCATTTAACTCTTAATGAGTAGGCGGAAATAGATGCATACGCACACACTCTACAGTAAATTGAAATAAAGCTATAAAATCTAACTCATACATGCACGCACACTTGCAAAAATAAGAAAAAGCAAAGTGACTGAAAAATTAAAACAACTGCATTTCTACCGCTAGAATGCGGTAGAAATGCATAAAAAGTGCAAATAAAAATTAACCGGACAAAAAGTTTTCAAAATTAAAACGAAAAGCTAAGTGCTCGGAAAATTAAAATGACTGCATTTCTACCGCTAAAATGCGGTAGAAATGCATAAAAAGACAAAATAAAAATTAAACGAAGCTAAAAGTTTTGCAAATAAACGCAAAATGGAAGTTGGCGAAAAATTAGAACAACTGCATTTCTACCGCTAGAATGCTGTAGAAATGCATAAAAAGTGAAAATAAAAATAGACTAAAGCTAAACGGGTGCGAAAAATGAAAATAAAATGGACATTACAACGGCTAGAAATGCCGTAAAATTCCTAACTAAACGAGATTATAAAAGCTTTAAAAGACAACATAAAAAGGACAAAAAAGGGAACGAAAAATTGCAAAGATAGGGCTTCCAAACGAACTTTTCATGCTAAGCAAGAGAGAAAATAAACTATTTTTATTAAAATCAAAAGTGATTACAACAAAGCTACAATGAAAAAAAACTAATACAAACTAAGGGAGGGGGGAGAAAATTCTCTTGCATAAGCCTTAGAAGTCATTTGGGCAGCATAACACCTTAGCAAAGTGGTCAAAAAAGGAGACAAAATAAGCTTCCTGGAAGCTTGTATTTATAGGCAAAAATTCGGGAGTGACACGCCCTAGGTCACGGGCGTGACAGGGGGGCGTGTCACTACTATTCATGAGCTGATCAGGTGATTTGACTGGAGCTTTGACTTCGGCTGAAATTGTGGCGGTCACGCCCCAGGTCACGGGCGTGACAAGTGTCAGTCACGGGCGTGACTAGGGCGTGACGGGGAGCTGGCTCTAGGGATTTGACGCGAGCTTTGACTTTGGGGCGGTCCACGTGGCGGTCACGGGCGTGACACAAATGTCACGGGCGTGTAAAGGGGGCGTGACCCAGACAGCTGGCAGCCTGATGTCGCAGCGTTGACTGTTTGACTAATCGTTGAGTGTCGGCCGTGATACGGGCATGACGGGCTTCGACACGGGCGTGACGTTAGGCGTGTCGGGCTCGAAACAGTGAAATTGTTGAGTTTTGACTGGCTGATTGCGTTGAGTGCCTGACACGCCCGTGTCGGGCATGGTCACGGGCGTGATAGGGCCGAAAATTCAGTTTTCCTGAAAAATTTCAGAAAACAAAAATAAATTAAGTTAGTATAAAATTTACAAAAAAATAAGCATTTTATTAAAGAAAATAAACTAAAAAATACAAAAATAAGGTAAAATGACATAATTAAAATGCAAAAATATAGGTATATTTACAACTCATCATCTATGCACAGTCGAAGGGTCCCGTCCTTCTTCTTAACGAAGAGCACCGGAGCTCCCCATGGTGAAGAGCTAGGCCAAACAAACCCGGCCTCCACTAACTCCTGAAGCTGGCTTCGGAATTCCACCAACTCCTTTGGGGCCATTCGATAGGGAGCTCTGGATACCGGCTTAGCCCCCGGTACGAGCTGAATCTGAAAGTCCTTCTCTCGGTGCGGGGGTAACCCTGGTAGCTTCTCTGGAAACACGTCGGCGAAGTCCCGCATTACTGGAATATCTGCAATGGAGTCCTTGGCTACGACCGCCTCAAAGAGGACCTGATAAACCTCTTCCCCCTGCAGGTGGGCCTTAACGGCTCGCATAGACGATAGTAAGGTACGGGGTGCTGGTAGAATACCTTCGATGATAATGAAGGAGTCGTCGTGCCTCATGGTGATCCTCTTTGCCACGCAATCGATCTGGGCATGGTTCCAATACAGCCAAGTCATGCCCAGAATCAGATCATAATCTGGCATCTTCAGAACCGTCGCTGGTGCCTCAAACGCCTTTCCACTGATCCTCGCTTCCATATTATAATGAGCAGAGGTCAATATCTCTGATCCATCGGATAGGCGCACCCTCATCATCTTCCCGGTGAATGGCTCCACTCCTGCCAGTCCTTTCACGAAATCCTCCGACACGAATGATTGCGACGCACCAGTGTCGAAGAGGGTGTGAGCGGGCTTGCCGCTAACGAAGACTATGCCTGGGGTAATTAAATGTCTTAGTATTCTTATTGTAGTTTATCTTCACTTAATTTCAAACCAGGTTATATTTAAAATAGTAGTTTATATGAAGAAAATTTAAAAGTACCGCCATACCTGTGATAACCTGCTCCGGGTTCCGGGGCTGTGTCAGGTCTAGAGCATACACCTGCTCTCTCTAGCCTGTGGCCTCGATCCTGAAATCCTCGTCCTCGGTCCTGTCCTCGTCCGCCAAACTGTCGGGGAGGTGGAGCGCCCTGATGTGCTGGTTGGGGTGCTCGCCTCACAGGGCAGTTCCTCTTGATATGCCCCGGCTGGTTGCACTGATAGCATACCGGTGGCTACTCTGCCGCCCTTGGCATTTCCAGCATCTGTATAGGTTGGGGAGCCAATACCCCCTGACTCCTCTGCTCCTGCCCAACCTCTTGACGAGGCTGATCCCCGTTCCTTCTCTCCCCAATAACCTGGCCTCGAGGACTGTCTCTACGTCCTCCAATCACTGTATCATCAGCCGGTCTCTTTCGGCTCCTCACTGTAAGCTGATCCGCCTCTCTCTTCTTAGCCATCTCCAGAATCCTGGCCAGACTCCCCTCCGAGACGAAAAGGAGGGCCTGTCTCATGTCATCTTGCAGCCCCTTATAAAACCTCCGGGCATAGCCAGCATCGTCTAACTGGTAGGCGTCCGCATAGCGGGCCAAGTGAGTGAACTCCTGATAGTACTCCACCACAGTCCTGTTCCCCTGCCTCAACCGTAGGAACCTATCCTCCAGGTCATCTCTCGCCAACTGAGGTACAAAATGTCCCAAGAGCGCTGCTCTGAACTCCTCCCAATTAATATCAGCACAGTCCATCCCTGCAAAGGTGGTGTCCAGCTGAGATTTCCACCACCTCTTTCCGTGTGACTCTAAGCAAGAGACTGCCAAAGCGACTGCCTCCTCCGTGGGGCATCGAATCCCTGCCAGCATCTCGTAAATGGTGTCCAACCACTCCTCTGTACGTACTGCAGACTCCGTCCCCTGGTAGGATGGAGGGGAAAGTCCCGGAAGACAGTCATCCAATTGGCCCCGGGGTTTGGCTGTGGGGCCGGGGCTTGCTGAGCTCTGAAGGCCTCCAGGATGGCCGTCAGTGTTTGCCCCATCTTCGTCTGCTGGAACGGAACTGGTGCTGGCGGAGTCGGGACCACATTGGGAGTTTGGGGTGTCCCCTGCTGCGATGTAGGGTTCGTTGCAGGCTACAAGTAAAAATTCCATTTGTTAGAGAGCGAATGAATGGAATTTAAGAAGAGTTAGGATGAACTTTCACATGTTATTTCCCTTATGGGCACACCACTGCTTCCGCTGCTAGTTTGTCCGCAAACTAAGCTCGCACGGGAGTGACCCAAGGTTTTGTGGACTACTTCTCTTCCGATCGAGGTTTCGCTCTGATACCACTTGTAAGACCCCCCCCCTTTTTTCTTTTTCAACCACCGGTGTCTTAGCCCAGAATTGCCGCTTTGCAGTGGCACCGACTCACGGGAAGGCAACAACTACAAAACGCCAATTCTGCCGGCCCTTTTCGATCACAAGAGAGAGAAGTATTTATACAAAAATGTAAACAAGTCCACAGAAACATGTAAATAAAAGTGAAATCATATCCAGTCCATCAATAGATAATAACAGGAAAATAGATAAATGGGCTCGAGCCCAGTACATCAGAGTCCTCACTACAAGTCGCTCATCGCGGAAGCTAAGAAAAAACTAATCACTCACGGAGCTGGTCGCAGGTGCACCGGTGCTAGACTGTCCCACCTCCATGCGCACCGTACTCCGCTGGTGCTTGTCCCTGGACTGCTGGTCCCTGTCTCCCATGTGGAGCTCCTGCAATGTGTGGTTCGAAAACCATTAGTCATAAAGACTAAGCCCTATCATCCCCTACCCCTCCCACCACGGCTCCTAAGCACCGGGCGGAGAGGAGGAAAGGGAAGCTACAAAAGTGGAGAGTAATCAAGCAGGTGACAAGGAAGCTAATCTAGTGGTTATTTAGAATGAAATAGGTCTAATAATCCTACGGCAGTAAGTAATAAGGAGAGCAGTTAATAAGTAGCAATTTGTATAAAAAGGCAGCTAGAGAACAGTAAGTAAACAAGCAAGTAAATAAGTATGTAACCTTAACTTATATGAATGCCCATACAAACTTATAAGTTAAGGGATCTTCTGCAAGGCTCCCATCGTATAAAAAGTCCCATACCGATTTATACGTTGGGGTGTTGGTTGTATGCAATTATGAGTGTAGTGATATGCTATGCCATGATTCATGCAAGTGCAACTCACGCACACGACTCTATGCGTACAGACATTCAGTTCTCCCTGTTCGGGCAGCTAGCTTCACTCCCAGGAACCTCCGTAGTGGAAAATGGAGACAGTGGGTCGGGCCCCCCACTCCTAGGCGGGTATCCACACTACCAGGCCTAGTACTTCCGTACGCCCCTAGAAGAACACAACCTAGAGTATCCGCGTACTACTGCTGGCTGTACCCACCAGACTTTCTTTGGCTAAGTGTCCCACACCGCCGAGTCAACGTACCGATGTCGGTGTGTACGACAATCAGATACCGAAGACCCACCACCTTTATTCTGTACTCCAACCCTCGAGCACTCGGCCCCCGGACAGTCCAGTCCGTGCATCTACCTTCAGAGCTACTGTCTGAGTGGCATCCAATCCTATAATTCTACTTTCCTAGCTATCGGGGAGTGTGTATGTGCAACCCTAGTTATACTAGTTGCTCTTTTAATTTATTATTCCTATGGTTTACGTTAGCCCAGGACTGCCCCCGGCATACCCCGTGAAGGGCTCTCAAGGGCCACTAGGAACCAAGACGGCGGCATTACGGCCCGAAGTTCCCTTTCGCAAGACACTTATTATTATTGGTTGATATCCCTTAACCGATCCTCTTTTAGTTACTTTAGTTCTAACCCTAGAGTATTAAGACTCTTCCTCTTCTTCCCGGGATGGACGATCTTTCGTCGTTCCCGTACTCCCTTATCCTTAACCAGTCTCACAATATACTTATCCTGACTTCCAATGATCAACTCAATCTTAGCTTGCCCTACCAACCATCAACTACCAGAATTCCGTGGTTTTATTATATGCAGACCATACTAAGCTATATGAGGTACACAAGGGGAGGTACTCCAAATTGACTTCCAAATCTCCTATAATATTTACTGGAGGTCTACCATAACATAATTTGTCTAAATCCAAAAACTTATAATTTTCCTAATTAATCTGATATTTATTTAATTTTCCCAAAGGACGGGCCATGGGTCATTTTAAACATGAACTACCTGATCCTCCTAAGTAATGGCTACCCAAAAATCATGATCATTAAATAACAGCAAGATAACCTCAAATACCAATTTTCAGAATTTTACAGAAAGTATTTAACCTCTAATTAATTTATCCAGTATAATCATGTTAATCCTACGTAAAGAAGGAAGCACTGAAATTATTCATCGGAAAATTATAGAAAAATTACTAATCAGTAGTATGATATAGAAAAGATCTTTTTGCAAAGAATCATAATTTTACCAGCTTGTTAAAAACCACTAAAGATTTAATTAAATATTCAAGGTAAAACATACTTAATGAAGCAAGCCTTAGAATTAAACTTCCAAAACTCCCATAAAAATTCACAGAGATTTAAAATCATAATAAACGTTCTCTGCTTAAATTTCATTAATTTCCAGGAAGTGTGTATTCCATAATAAATTTTCTAAGCAAATCATTCAAGCTTCTAAATCGTTAATGAAGTATCCAAAATAATGATCTTAAAATTCATAGAAAAATATCCAGAGCTTGTACCATCCCTATAATTCACTCTACCTAATTCTCATCACTTTTCAATATGATTTAGTATCATTTCCTATATCTACAAGTTTTGCACCCTAAACTAGGGTTAGATTATTAGGTATCCCAACAGTCTCCAAATCTACTAAGATTTCATCCAGAGGACTATAATGGCCCTATGGTCCTATTCACTAAATTTTGAGTTAATTCAAGGTCATTTGACCCCATGACCTTCACAAGCCACCAAGATCCATCCTTAGGGTTTGGCCTTGGTTCTTAGGGCAAACTTACCCCGATCCACCTCAAACTCTATGAGGGGGTGCTAGAGGATATTACTAGCCAATGGTAAAAAATCTCAGCCTCTGTTGAGGTGATCTGACCACTCAAATCTCAAAAGTGCACCTTTAACCTAAGACTCCTTATTAGGGCAAAACTTAGGTGTGTTCATTTCTAATCAAAACCATCTCCAAATGAGATGAAAAATTATACAGAACCTTATGGTGAACCCAGGGACCACTCACCAAAATTTGGGAGGGTTTGGAAATTATTTAACCATCTAATTAAATTAAGCTAGGATTATTGAATTTTTCTAAAAACTATAGAAATATATTTCACAAAAATCTTAATTTTTGGACAGCATCCAGATATAGATAGGATTAGGCCACACCCCAAATTTCAAGTCGTTTTGATGACTGGTTTGGAGTGGAGAATTTTTCTAAGGTCAGGCTACCCTATGGGTGGACCTCACCAAATTGAGTGCCGAGGTCTATCCAGTGGTCCAAAATGCTTGAAACAAATTTTAAAATTCCCTAGACTCCAAGAGGTGCAATATTGGCGTTGACTATTTTTCCTGCAAGAGCCTCTAGGTATTTTCCCAAATTATTTAAAATGACAGATATTTCATTCAGAAATTGTTTTAAAAATAAAATCTAATTTAACGGCACTGTTCATCTTCTTCTACAGCCCGAAACCAGAGCCCTGAAACTTAATTTCCTGTAGCTTTTCCAAGCTATTTTCCGGCCATCCAGCCATCTCCCTGGCCGGCCACCACCACTCCCACCTCTATTGAGGTGAGGGCTATCGTCGGGCGGCGGCACGGCCGCCGGAGAGGCGGTTTCCGGCGAACCCGCCACCATGAAATTTTCGGAAAAGCATGGAAAACGCTCACCCGATCTGGCTCTTCTGAGCCCGATATCTCTCCTAATGACTTCTAAGATCTATCCGCAGAAGAAGAGGGAGGGGAGGACCTTGTTCGCGGGCTGGAGGCGTGCAGAGCGTCGGGAAGCCATTGGCGCGGTGGTGGCGTCGCCGGAAATTCTTCAACAGCTAGGGGGAAATCTGAAACAGTTTGATGGAGAGTGTAACCTTTTCCCCTTGCTCTTAGGAGTCTTTTATAGATCAGCAAGTGGGGAGGGGAAAGGATGAAACGTTCATGGCCATTAATATTTCCCTTAATGACGTTTCGGTTATGGCTAAGGCAGTTGAAACGCTGGAGATGAAGAGGTGTTTGCCAGGTGGCGATTTCCTATTGGACCAACATTTCCTTATTTATTTAAATAATTACAGTAGGTAACGCCCCATAAATAATCTTGGTTTTCATTCCCATAATCAGAATTTATTACGACGTCGGTTACTGAAATTTCCAGTCTGGCTGACGTTTCGGCTTTGGTCACGGGCGTGACACATAGGTCACGGGCGTGACAGGCCCGGTTAGCCAAGTCTGGGTTCGAAGATCGTCGAACTGAGATCGACGATCGTCGAAGGGTGGTCACGGGCGTGACACCTGGGTCACGGGCGTGACTGGCCCATGTGGCCAATTCTGGGATCGACGATCGTCGAACTGAGATCGACGATCGTCGAAGGGTGGTCACGGGCGTGACACCCGGGTCACGAGCGTGACACCCGAGTCACGAGCGTGACAGGCCCGTGTGGCCTATTCTGGGTCGACGACCACCGAACGGAGGTCGACGATCGTTGAAGGGTGGTCACGCCCTCAGTCACGGGCGTGACAGATGGGTCACGGGCGTGACAGGCCCAGGATACAAGTTATGGGTTTGACGATCGTCGACTTGAGGTCGGCGATCGTCGAAGGGTGGTCACGCCCTAGGTCACGGGCATGACATGTGGGTCACGGGCGTGACAAGCCCGGGTGACTAATTTCTGGGCCGACGACCGTCGAACTGAAATCGACGATCGTAGAACGTGGTCACGCCCTATGTCACGGGCGTGACATTGTGGGTCACGGGCGTGACATGCCCGTGTGGCAAATTCCGCGCCCGACGATCAACTACCTGAGATCGACGATCGTCGAAGGAGTCACGCCCCAGGTCACGGGCGTGACACCTGGGTCACAGGCGTGACAGGGTCGGGTTGAAAATTTTGTGCCCGACGATCGTCTCCCGGAGATCGACGATCGTCGAATGAGTCACGCCCTAGGTCACGGGCATGACGGGTCGGTCACGGGCGTGACCAACCCGTGACCCGAAATCTTGGTCGATTTATTTCAATTTTTGGGCTCCCTAGGGTTCTACCACAACTAATCGACTCCTAGGTGTCTAGCCGAAAATGGGATGTTACAGCTCCTAACCGTCAAATCCTTAAAGAGTTGCATATAATCTGAGACTGACTTATTCCCTTGTTTAAGGGTAGCAAAATCATAAGTTATTTGCCGCGTGTCCTGGGCGTTTGGTTTACCTTCATTCCTAAAGATCGGTATATAACTATCTCCATCAGTAGGGTAACTAGGGTGTTGCCTTGGGAGAAATGGTGCAACTTGGCTAGCCTTTAGTTGGCCAATCAACGCCTTAATATCATCCACTACCGGACAATGGAATGGCTTTCTACCGTTCCTAAGGGAACCTAAATATTTTACTCAGGAAGCATTGACGTCATAGGCCATATTGTGATAACCGGAGAGAAGACTCTATCCGGAATTTGTGCACATACAAGGAAAAAAAATGCTTCTTGCTCAATTAAAATAAGTTTGTCGGAATTGTTCCCGCTTAACCACTAGGGTAATAATAATATAAAATAGATTTTCTTGCTGAATAAAATATGAAGATTATTAATAATTTTGTTTTTTGATGTTTTTGCTGAAAAATCAGAAATCTACACCGCTATTGGCAGACCAGAAATAATTTTTTTTTGCGATTTTTGACAACAAACGTGCACACAGAAGTGCGGGCTAACGTGCTACAATTAAAAATTGACAATAACCTCCCTCTGATACCAAATTGATGTAGGCCACTCCCCAAGTAGGATTAAGGCGCTAAAAGACAAGAGGGATTCCAATGGGAAATTTAAGCGAACACGTTGTGTGCGAATTAGATCTATGAATTAGCCACATATGCCTCTCAACAATTCAATCCTACACTCGCACATTCGTCACGCATCACACTCGTTGAACAACTTTTTCAAGTTAACGCTAACATATGGTAGCCACGCCGTTATAAGATCGAACAAAAAGGCTATATGTCGTTGTTCTTTCGAGCTAATAGGATCCAGCCGATTCGAATGAGCGATGGTTGTACCAAAAGAGATCTAACGAAAAGTACGGTTCGGAAATGGTAGATCTCCCCCAACAAAACGGAAAGCGAGGCTCGCCGAAACCTCTCGAAGATTTAACAAGAAGGAATAAACAAAAGCATCAATCGGAGAGAAAACCACGAACGATAAAACGATTCTAAGTTAACACAATAGCAATCCACTAAGATGAAAATCTAAAATAATAAACACACAAAAGTGGAAGATCTCGTTATCCAACCGGAATAGATGATTCCGGTTCACTTTCAAGGATCGTTCTTCCACGACTCCGCTGGAGTTTCGCCGACCGGAGAGAAACTTGTCCGCTTTCTTTGCTTCACGCCGGAGAGGGATTCCACAAAACTAGAGCTTGCCTTGGCCGATTTCTATCTTGAAAGGGGGCTGTTTGGGGTGTTGATGTAGGGTCGGTTTTGGGAGGGTTAGGAACGGGGGTCGGTTTCTTTTGGTGAAGAGGATATGGGTCTGCTCGTATTTGGTGATGGAGGTGGAGGTGGAGGTCGGCTTTGGAAAGAGGTGGTGGCCGATCCTTTTGGGAGGTGGAGTTGAAGAGGAGCTCGGGTTAGGTGATGGTGGAGGAGGCCGGCGGCTAGGGAGGAGTTGTGGTGGCCAAATCATGTAGTTGATGGAAGGAGGAGGAGGGGGCTCAGTTGTAGAGAGGAGGAGGGAGGAGGAGGGCCGAGCAAGAGGAGGGAAGGATAGAGGAGGCCGGCGGCCTTGAAGGGGAAGGTAGAAGGGGCGGCCAAGAAGGGGAAGAGAAGGAGATTCACTCAAGAAGATTAGGGTTTCTTTTTTTCATTCACTAAGTAAATCATGAAACAACATAGCCTTATATAGGCTTACAACTTCAACATGGCTTAAAAATAAAACACTCTCAAAATTAAGACAACATGATGAAAAATAAAATGCAAATAAAAGAACTAAATATTATTTGAGAGTCTTCCTCTTCATCATGTAGCAAATCACTGTCGCCGTCATAATCTTTAACATGTAGCTCCATAAGTTCACCATCTCCATCATGTTGGGGTCGCCGTCATCATCTTCAACATATAGGAAGTCACCGTCTTCATCAATATTACTTTTATGAGTTTTCACTTGTTGCAATGAAGGACATAGACATAGATTAATGAAGTTATTTGCTGGCGTGCCCTTCCGTTCAAAGTATAAATATATATATATATATATATATATGTATATGTATATCACTGCGCAATAGGATTCAATTATCTAATTTGAATGAGCGTACCTGAAATATCTGAGTCGACACTTAGGATCCAACATTTTAGAGCTCGAAGTATGTCGTATTCAGGATTCAGCTTTTAGGAGATTATTGCACACTCTTGCTTTTCCCTTGCAGATGTTCCTTATTCCAGTTCAAGTCTTGGACATCTTCTGTCCAAGTCCCACCATATTCATTGGTGTTTGGACTAACCTGCAAAAGAAATTACCTAACCTTAGGAAACCAATAGGCATTGGGTCCTAAGTTCTTGTCAGCGTAATACACAACCTGCCTTTCAACAGAGGTTATGACCGGAAGACTATCTCTAGCCTGATTCTTAGAGTATACCCTTTCCCTAGTCCATGGCACATTGGGATTGTGCCAACAATCTATGGCAAAGTGACCCACTCTGCCACAGTATCAGCACTCTTGGATGTTATAATTTCTCTTTTTACCAAGTCTGCTGATGGAGATTGCATTGACCCGTGGTAGGTGTGGTACCAGAGTGGTCCTACCCTCATATCTTCCCTTTCCACTTAGATATGTGGGGGGGGGGGGGGTCTGGCAGTGGCCGAGCGAGGAATTCCTAAGGGCCGGATAATAGCCGCTTTCTTTTCAAGCTGCGTACTCTTGGTGGCCTTAGGAATTCCCAAGACATGTCCACAGGCGGACTTCCCATTTTTCTTTGAGTGGGATGGGATGTTCAGAGAGTGATAAATAACTTTATCCTTGAGTGAAGAGGCTGAAGCATTAAATACAAATGGTTCAGGTTGAACCAGAGGGATTTTATTGTGAGCAGCCTTATCAGCACTAACACTATAGGAATTTTTCTCAGTAGATCTACCATTCTTGCAGTGACCATAAACGTTCTTACGGTCAAACCTGAAGGAATGAAGAGTACTTTGAGAGCTTGAGACCGGAGGCATAAAGACGGTCTCCCCCTTCTAACAATTTGGGATATCCACCTAGTTTTAGTTTTTCTCTTCAGGGCATCAACCTTTGAGAAGTTGTCAACTATTCTCGTCTCAGTCTCCTGGAAGAATTCTAGATCGGAGATCTTAGAATCCTTAACCTTGATGGACTCAGCCTGGATCCCCATCAAGTTTTTCAGCGAGGCAATTTCTTCCGCTTGTAAATTTACGAGCGACTGGCTTTCCTTGAGAGCTTGCCTGAGGGATACATGCTCTTCAATCTCTTGATTAAGGATGACTTGATCCTTTCCATAAATTGATGGAGGTCCCTCATCGACTTTAGAAGTTAAGAAAGAAGGAGAATGTACCTGGTCCTGATTGCGATAATCAGGGAATATTTCATCCTCTAAAGAGCCTACAGTATCAGGGTTGACATTGATACATTGTTTTTTATTTTCCTCATACACATTATCGGCCCCATCTTACTGAGTGCCAGAGGACTCAGATTCACTGAGTGATGACACAACATCTCTGTCATTTATATTGTGTTCCCTGATGGAGGTAAGTGTGTCCCACATAGCTTTGGACGTCTGGCACTTGCGAAGGCCTGTAAAGGATGAGTCTTTCCAGGCATCCAAGATGAGGTGTCTTGCCTCCTTATCCAGGTTTACCATGAAGAGTTCATGATCCGTCATTTTTGAAAGATTCTTTGTCATTTGAGCATTCCCATCAAAATTGGAAACCTTCATGGGAATGAAGGGTCCTTCCTCCACAATCAGGAAGAGTCGAGGGTCAATTGCTTCCACGTGCCACTGAAACTTTGCTTTGCATAGGAGAAAACTTTATTTTGTTAAAATTGGAAGCCTCAGAGGAGACATGTCTGTGCTTAGCTCCATGTTGACTTTGATGACACTAGACGAAGTATTTTACTCAAGGTGTAAACCTTATTGACGAGAAACCTCCCTTTGATACCACTTGAAAGTGTTTAGTGTCAGCCTAATCCACCTATAGGGGGGAATTGGTGCAGTGACGTCTTTTGCAGAATTAACAATTACCTGCACAATTAAACAAACCAAGCACAAAAAATACACAGTAATTTACAGTGGTTTCCCAACCTTGGGTACGTCCACTCTCCCCTTCGCCTATCTCCTACACGGGGACGACTCAGCAACTCCTCCCAAATGAGATTGAAATCCAATCTCTCCACTCGGAGCCACAATCCTACAACTCGGAAGGAACCCTTCCTACAACAAGGAGTCGACACTCCACCAAAACGGGTTGCACCCAACCCTTACAACTAGGAATAAAATTCCTTGCAAAATTGAATGTAAAAAAGAAATACAAACAATGCAATTTGGAGAACACAAGGTCCTTCTTCGTTCGTTGAGAGCTTGCACGAAAATGACGAAGAATCCAAACTTGGTTGTTCTCTCTTGGATCAGATCTTTACTTGATCAGCGGCGGCAAGTGAGTGCGACGGCGATGCGTTGTAGATTTGAACTTCTTGACGAAGCAAGCTAGGTCACCAATCGATCTCAGTTGGATCAAGCGTCTCTACCGATTCCGAATGGATAACAAGTCTCGGTCGACGAATCAGAAGACAAACGATCTCAAGAGAGAATCGAGGGACCAGCGGCTTACCTCGGTTCAGCCTTCGAGCGATCGGCGATAAGCAGCCTTCGAGCATCGGCGACAAGCTGCGATCTGCGTGCGACAAGCGACCTGCCAAATTAAACCGACTACGTGAAATTAGGGTTTTTTTTAATTTCTTCCTGTGTCACTCTCTCTTTTATTTCGAAAATCACTTAGGTATTTATACCTAGTCAGCCAAAACATAGCCGTTGGCGGACCCATAGAGGAAAGAACGGAACTTCGGTTCATACTGTGCATGGCGACCCGGCACGGATAGGAAAACTGCGGAAATTTGCCCAAGGCAAAGTCGGAGGGAATCATTGGTAATTCCTGTCGACATTGGCAGGAATCGGCTGTGATTCCTGTCGATTTTTCCTTGGCAGAATTCTAGTCGGCTGGAAGAGGTCGGCTGGAATCGCTGATCATTCCCGTTGATGTCGGCGGTAATTACCAACGATTCCCGTTGATGTCGACGGGTATGACTCACGATTCCCGTCGACTTATACTTAGAAGAAATTTCCTCCTTTTTCTTCCTTCTTCCTTTCCTTTGAGAGCTTGGTCTTTTACTCTTCCTTGCTCATTCTTATGCTCTTTGTCTTCCTTGAACCTGTACATGAGAATAAATACACCCAATAGAGATAGCACACGTGAATCAACGCATTGACCTATACAATGAGGGATTACGTTGCATAGGCCCGTGATTATTGACCCACTATACCCTGACGTTGGTGTGTACTTGGCATGAAATAGCTACAAGCATAACTTGAAAAGGCATATAAAATACATCATGAATCCATCTTTGCTTGACTGGACTCTTCTTCAAATCAGGTTCATTGTGGATGCAATACCCAACAGGACGTCAATGATTCGCACTTAAAATGAACTTCCTGGGCCAAACACGGCTTGTGACACGCCTGTGTCCAAGGCCGTGTGCCTCAATCGACACCGAAACCGTCGCGTCCCAAAAGAACACGGGCACTCGACATTCCCAGGTCACCCAGTACACGCCCGTGTAGCTGGGCATGTTCCTACAACAACACAGGTCCAAAACGTCCAGAGCACGACACGACAATGTTACACGCCCGTGTCACATGCCGTGTGCTAGACACGCCCTGGGACACGCCCGTGTCCCTGGCCGTGTAGCTTCCTTAGCACAACTCGCTAAACGACCCTAGCAGGACACGGGCATTCGACACGCCCGTGTCAAATTTGACACGCCCTTATCGGAACCAAACACGCCTAGGCTCAAGCCGTACGTCCTCACTCAACGATCGTTGAGTGAGAGGCTTTAAGTGCCTAACACGCCCTAGGACACGCCCGTGTCCTAGGCCGTGTTCACTGCCCCGATGATCGTTGAATGCAATTTCGTCAACCACGCAACCATCACTGAACCCGAGCACGATACTCCCTTGGGACACGCCCGTGTCCCAGGCCGTGTCACCTCTACCAAATCCCAGACTTGGCTCAGAACGCCACCCGTCGCTCTTTTGAGTTTTGGGGCGTTACAACTCTCTCCCTCTTAAAAGAATTTCGTCCACGAAATTACCAAAGGAAAAGACAACCAAAAACCAAAAGCGGTACCTGAGTGAAAAAAATCTGGGTACTCCTCAAGCATGGTCTGCTCCCGTTCCCAAGAGAGCCCCACACGACCGCAATTATCCCAACGGACCTTGACCATTCTGATCTCATTGTTACGAATTCATTTGACTTAAGAGTCCTCAATACAAACGGGCTTGACCCTAGTTGTAAACCCTTCGTCCACCGGTACTTGATCAACTGCGATCACCAGCGAAGGCTCTAGCACCGTCTTCCGCAACACTGAAATGTGGAATACGTCGTGTAGACCACTTAACTCCACCGATAGTTTTAGACAATAAGCCGCTTCACCGATCTGCTCCAGAATCTCAAATGGTCCAAGGTATCTCGGGCTTAGCTTCTTCAAGCGTCATACCCGTGAAATACCCTTGAACGTCTTTATCTTCAAATACACTCAGTCGCCAACCACGAATTCCACATTCCGGTGCTTGGTGTTGTAGTATTTGGCTTGCCTAACCTGAGCAATCAGCAAACGCTCTTGAATTGTTTGCACCAATGAAGTAACTTTTTCCACCTATTGTTTTTTGTACAACCTTGCCTCATACGTTTCTAGCCACGACAACGGTGTGCGACACTTTCTACCAATATAAGTCCTCGAAGAGCGCCATTTGTATGCTCGCTTGGTAGCTATTATTGTATGCAAACTCCACCAAAAACAGAAGATCTTCCCACTGCTTTCCGAAGTCTAGAATGCACATGCGAAGCATGACCACCATCCTACTGTTGAACCTCTCGGTCTGCCCATCCATTTGCGGATGAAAGGTTGTGCTGAACTTAAACTTAGTCCAAAGCATTTGCTGCAACAACCTCAAGTCATTGGACATAAAACGTTCATCCCTACCGTTCATAATGCTGCGGGGCACACCGTGCAGTCTAATAATATTATCCACGTAAATCTTCGCTAGTTTCTCCACTGAAACATCTTTCCTATGCGGAATGTAGTGTGACACTTTTGTCAACCAATCTACGATCACCCAGACGGCGTCGTTTCCCTTCTGCGACCTTGGCAAAACATGCACAAATTCCATCAAAATGTCGTCGAACTTCCACTCTGGAATAGACAAAGATTTAAAGAAACCCCATGGCCTTTTGCACTCTGTCTTCACTATGGCACAAGTCTGACACTTAGCCACAAATATTGTCACATCCTTCTTGACTCCTGGCCACCAAAACAACTTCTTTAGATCTCGAAACATCTTCGTGCTACCTGGGTGAATTGTGTACTTGGTATGATGAGCCTCGTACAACCACTCTGCCCGTAGACTTCCCACATTTGGGACGCATAAACGACTGTCCTTCCTTAGCCATCCATCTTCAACTGTAAATTGGGAATTTGACCCATCCGAAGCTGCATCCATGATTCCCTTCATGATGCTATCCAAATCCATAGCCTGCCAAATCTGATCAGCCAGATCATACTGAACTTCCGTCCAGTTCAATAATGCTTTGGAGCTAGTCTACTTGTAACCACAACAGATCTCTAACGCCTCCAACTCCCGAATCAACCGCTCATCATGAACCGACAACCAGTTGGCTTAGGCGCGAGCCCTGCGACTTAACGCATTCGCAACTGTATTGCCTTTCCCGGGCACATAAAGAATTTTGAACATATATTACCCCATGAAATCCATCCATCTCCGCTGCCTCAGGTTCAAATCTTTTTGATCCAACAGGTATTTATGGCTCTTGTGGTCGGTATAAATATCGAACTTTATGCCATCCAGATAATTCCTCCACAGCTTTAGCGCAAAAATCTCGGCCGCCAACTCCAAGTCGTGGATTGGATAATTCCTTTCGTGCACTATCATCTAACGCGAGCCATACGAGATAACACTACCATGCAGCAGCACGGAACCCAAACCACTGCTTGAGTTATCGCTGTATATCTCAAAACCTTCGCTCCCACTCGGCGAACTTAGAATAAGCGTCGTGGTCATCCATCTATCCAACTCCTCGAAAGCTCATGCGCACGCAGGCGTCCAAACAACTTTTGATCTTTCCTCGTCAAAGTCGTGAGGGGGGTAACTCTAACCGCGAGAAGTTCTCTATGAAATGCCTGTAGTAGCCGGCCAGCCCCAGAAAACTCTGGTCTTCCGCTCCCAAATGCAACACAGGCCACTCGCGTATCATAACTATCTTTGCCGGATCCACTACAACACCCACTATACAAACTTTATGACTGAGGGATGCTACCTAGGATAACCCAAAACTCACGTTTGGAGAACTAGGCATAGAGATGGTTCCACTTTAGCGTTTACAACACCAAAAGCAGATGCTTGAAGTGATCATCTTGCTCTGTGAGTACACCAATACGTCGTCGATGAAGACTACTAGAAAATGGTCTAGGTACTCCCTGAACGATCTGTTCATCAAATACATGAACACTGACGGTGTATTAGTCAGCCCGAATAGCATGACCGTAAACTCGAAATGTGCATACCTTGCGCCCGAACGACACAATCCCCTTTCTTAAAGTGCGCAGCCAAAGCATGGTGGGCACATAACATACAGGTCGGAGGATCGAAACCTCCCTCTGATACCAAATTATAACACCCCTATCCATCACATAATATATAGCAGTAGGTCCGGTCGGGGCCCAATGCCATATACCACGGACAGACTGGTGGGTTACTAGATGAAACCATTCAACCAATACACAGGTCCAACACAGAGCATCTAGCAGAAGCAATTTATTAAGTTGCACAAGTAAGAACCCAGCAATAGGCACGAATGTCCACTAACAAAACCTAGTAGGAATGAAGTACAAAATACACAAAATGTACTGGCCTTAAGGACTTATAACAGTTCACTTAAATAAATAGTTTTTTACAAACTTCGGCTCACAGGCCGGCCATACATGATTTAAATAAGTAAATAATAAGGCCTTCGAGGGCCGACTCAGCAACTTATGCTTTGGCCCGCTATTTGCGAGCCGGCTCCGCAACAACTGCAAGCACAAATCACCACAACGGTGGAAAACAAGAATAACGGTCAGCTAAAGCTGACCATATTATAACGATTATGCCCCCGAACTCGGGGCGGCAAATCTCCTTCGCTGCACTTGTTAGCAAAACAAGCAATATAGTGAAGAAACACAACATCACGGGTGCACGCACACACGGCCATACACCCCGTGCTCTCAGGGCACTTACACGGTGAACTCGGTCCACTACCGTCCCCAGGATGGCAAACTCGTGAGCAATTAAGTCTTCAGGGCTTATGTCAAAGACCCTCCCTCTATGCCATCGGCAGGCCACTAAACCGAACCACATAGAGTAGTTACGGTTTCACTCAACTCGCCGATCACACTGCCATGATACTAAAAATCATCGCCGCGAGCTAAGTTTCCCCGTAACCCGTAAATCGATCAAACAACATACATAACCCGATTATGTACCACAATGGCTCTCGGGCCACCAATAATGGCAGAATCACGCTTCTGCCCAAAATTTCTCGGTGCGCCTTGGGGTTAATCCCCAAGGATCCCTGCTGCAATTTACCACGTAGAAACCCGAAAAACAATTAAAGGCACGTAGTCTTCTCCGGCTAATCATGCATAGAAAATCATCACTGATCTAGACCAACATGTCCGGGTAGACTTCACACACCATGCCAATGTCCGTTTCGATTTCGAACTCTATATGCAAACAAGGGGGACTTTACATATCTAACCCAAGGAACAACGCAACTCACCGCACACTCACGGGAGAGGGTTTTCCCTTTGCAAAAGAAGAAGAGCTTCACCTGCTCAAGATGAGAATCGTTACCCTAGCATTTCTCTCCGGCGCCATGACGATCCAATCGGTTGGAAAGCACCGTATCGGCCTCTCCTTCACGGATCTGGACTCGGATCGAGAATCGGAGTTCCGAAGCTGCACCGACGGCCGGATCTCCCTCTTCCTTCTTCCTCCTTGCTCTCCCTTCTATCTAGGATTTAGAAAGAGAAAACCAAAATAGAATGGGGATTTCCAAGCCCTATTCCCGGGTATATCCCAGCAAGAACAGCCCTGAACCGTTAGATCACAAAATAAAGAAAACGGATGGCCACGATTCGCACTTAAAATGAACTTCTTGGGCCGAACAAAGCTTACGACACGCCCGTGTAGAAGGCCGTGTGCCTCAATCGACACTGAAATCGTCATGTCCCAAAATAACACGGGCACTCGAAACGCCTGTGTCGGGATTGACATGCCCGTATCACCTAGTACACGCCCCTGTAGCTGGGCGTGTTCCTCCAATGATACAGGTCCAAAACATCCAGAGCACGACACGGCCATGTGACATGCCCGTGTCACATGCCGTGTGATAGACACGCCCTAGGAAACGCCCTTGTCCCAGGACGCATAGCTGTTTTAGCACAACTCGCCAAATGACCCGAGCAAGATATGGGTATTCGACATGCCCGTGTCGAATTTGACACGCTCGTGTCAGACCCGAACATGCCTGGGCTCAGGCCGTGTGTCCTCATTCAACGATCGTTGAGTGAGAGGCTTTGAGTGCCTGACACACCCTTGGACACGCTCGTGTCCCTGGTCTTGTTCACTGCCCCGACGATCGTTGACTACAATTTCGTCGACCACGTGACCATCGCCATATCCCAGGCCGTGCCACCTCTACCAAATCCCAGACTTGGCTCAAAATGCCACCCGTCGCTCTTTTGAGTTTCGGGGCGTTACAGCTTATATGTAGAAAGATAGCATGGAGCAACCTGAGCACCATAATCGTCGAGATCTATGAGATCGAACTGATCGATGATATTCTTTGAAGTATTTGCAATGCAATTTTGATACATGTGTTGTGATTTATTAAGACCATCTAGTCAATATTTGATTTTATTCTTCCTTTCAGTGAACTGCTTGTTTATGAAATGTTTTGATTTGTCCGAACATCTTTTCCTATCCTCCATTTCCTACTATACTTGATTATGTAAACTGTTTGAATTGATAATGTTAACCACAGGTTTTTGATCTAGTTTGAAATTTTTTCTGCAAATTGTGTGGATTGCTAGATTAAACTGCACGGACTGGCTGGTTATAGGAAGGCCATATAATCTATAAATATTCCTTCATTCTATGTTCATTTCACGAAATGTGCCCAAAGGATAAGTCCATGTAGTCTGCTAAAATTGAATACTCGTGTATGTTAATGGATGTGAAACAAAGCTGAGATGAGTAAGGAGATTCACAAGACACTCACAATAGTTTTACGTTATTAAACCTTTTTCTTCTTAAAACTATAGATATTACAGCCAACATATTTATAGGCCAAAAAACCTATAACAGCACATCACTTTTCATAGTGATCCATTTATCTTACATAGTTATCTTACAGCACACTTACAATAACTGATGATGCAGGAACACAATAGCCCCTTTTGTTGACTGCAGCTTTGTCATTATATGATATTAACTGAGAGGAAGATATTCCTTCGATATTGAGCTGTGCAGATCGGCTTAGGTCATCATCCTCCCTTACGCCGTATGCGCACCGACTCTCATTTTTTCACGCAGGTTTGTATAGCGACCACGATCTAGCGGTTTTGTTAAGATATCAGCAACCTGCCTCTCGGTAGGACAGAACTCAACTTTGATTATACCTTTTTCCACAAGATCGCGGATAAAATGGAATCGCAGGTCAATGTGTTTACTTTTCTTCTGCGTACTTGGATTTTGTGCAAGAAATATAGAAGATGTGTTGTCGCAGTAAATGATAGTTGATTTAGGGCCTTCCGTACCTTTAATTTCACTAAGAATGCGAGTAAGCCATAGGCATTCACAGCTAGCTGAACTGAGGGAGACATACTCAGCTTCAGTAGTTGATAATGCAACAGTCGGTTGTTTTCGAACACCCCAAGCAATGGGTTTGGAACCAAAGAAGAAGATGAAGCCACTCGTGCTTTTTCTATCATCCAAATTAGCTCCCCAATCTGAGTCAGAGTATCCTGTTAACTCTGATTTTGTATCTTGCTTGTAGATAAGGCCAAAATCTGCTGTGCCTTTAAGGTAACGTAGAATACGATGGACTGCAAGCAAATGGATTTTTGTTGGTTTATGCATATAACGTGCCACTTGATTTACAGCATTAGCAATATCAGGACGAGTATTTGTTAGGTACATTAAAGATCCCACTGTGGATCTATATTGTTGAGCATCAACATCTTCATCATCTCCTGATGCAGTTTGTTGTAGTTGTAATCCCAAGAATACTTTCATTCGGACGAGGTCTGTCATAGCATAAGATGTTTCCATTTGTTGTCTGAAGTTTGTAATCATCTTTGTACAGTTACCTGTAACTAGCATGTCATCAACATATAGCCCAATTATCATTTGTTTTTCTCCTTCCCATTTTGTATATAAGGAAGGTTCATTAGCACATCTGTGGAAGCCTTGATAGAGGAAATAGTTGTCTATGTTCTCATTCCAGGCTTTTGGGGCTTGTTTCAGTCCATAGAGTGCTTTATGAAGTCTATATACCTTAGTTTGATCTTTTCCTTTATACACAAAGCCAATTGGTTGTTCGACATATAACTCTTCTTTAATTGTACCATTTAGAAATGCTGCCTTTATATCAAGATGATATACTGGATATTGGTTTTGTGCGGCATAGGCTAGCACCAATCTAATTGTCTCCAGACGGGCTACAGGAGCATATGTGTCATCATAATCTTCCCCTAGTTTTTGAGAGTAACCCTTAGCCACTAATCGAGCTTTATGCTTGAAAATCTCCCCAGATTCTGTATACTTGGTTTTAAATAACCACTTCAGGCCAATAACAGACTTGTTGGAAGGAAGATCCACAAGTGTCCAAGTATTATTTTGCTGAATTGTATTCCACTCTTCCTGCATAGCAACTTTCCATTTGGGATCAGAACTAGCTTCATAAAATGTTAGTGGAGTAGTTGTTAGAAAAGCAGTTTCAGTAGTTTTATAAATGTCTTCAATGCTACGTGTCTTTATAGGAGATGAAGAAGGAGTTGAGCTAGAACTGGATGCAGAAGCAAACCGTTGAGGAGGACTAGATTGTTCTTCATGCTCTCTTTCAGTGATCTGGATGGGGCTATGATAATGCTCAACCATTACTGAGGATTGCATAGGCTCTTGCACATCTGATTCCCATTCCCAAGCAGTATTTTCATTAAATAAAACATTGCGCGATATAATCAAACGCTTGGTAATTGGATCATATAATCGATATGCCTTAGAATGTTCACTGTAGCCTATAAAGATACACTTATTACTCTTTTTGTCAAGCTTATCTCTTTGTTGTGCAGCCAAGAGAGCATAAGCAACACAGCCAAACACTTTCAAGTGTTCAACTGACGGTTTTCTTTGTTTTAGTAGAGCATAAGGAGTATTGTTTGATAAAGCTTTAGATGGGATACGATTTAGTAAATACACAGTTGTTTGTGTTGCTTCTCCCCAGTATTGCTTTGGTAGGTGTTTTCCAAGAAGTAAGGCTCTTGTCATCTCAAGTATTGTACGGTTTCTTCTCTCTACTACCCCGTTTTGCTGAGGTGAGTAAGGGGCAGTGAGCTCTCTTCTTATTCCAGCTTCTTGACAATATTGATTAAAGAGATTGGAAGTAAATTCTCCCCCCCTATCAGTTCTTAGGGCTTTAATCTTTAGACCCATCTCTATTTCAATCGAATTCTTAAACTTTTGAAAAGTGGAAAAAGTTTCATCTTTGGTGACAAGATGAAACAACCACATGTATCTACTATAGTCATCAACAAGTAGTAAAAAATACATCTTACCTCCAAGTGAAGGAGTTGGAGCAGGACCCCAAAGATCACCATGAATTAACTCCAAGGGTTGACGAGCTTTAATACATGCAGATTTTGGAAATGGTAGTACATGGGACTTACCATAAGCACACTCTTCACAAAAGGTTGGTTCTTTCTCTTTAAATTCTGGTAATCCAACAACTAATGACTTTTGTTTCATCATATGAAGGGCTTGCCAATGAAGGTGTCCGAGGCGATGATGCCACAAAATTATAGAAGGATTTTGAATTTGCTGACAAAGAAAGGTTTGTTGCTTCATACTAGAAATGTTAAGAGAAAACAAACGGTTATTTGTAACCGTTGCTGAGCCAAGAAGGGCACCAGAGGCCTCATGCCATATATGTCCTCCCGTAGTGTTGAAGGTGAACGAGTAGCCTCTTTGAACAAGCTGCCCCACACTTAGCAGATTTTGAGTTAGTGTAGGCACATAACAAACATCAGCAATATACTTTGTCTCACCTGAGTTGATTTGAAAGGCAATAGTTCCTTTACCTTCAATACTAGCAGTAATTCCATTACCTAGTTGCACTTGAGCTTTAGCTTGCTCATCTAGGTTAATAAAATGTTCTTTAGTGTATGTCATATGGCATGAACATCCACTATCCACAAACCATGTATCAGGTTTTGCTTTTGTTGAAGAAGTGGAAGAATAGAACATGTCTTCAACTGGTGGGGCAATTTGCGATAATTTTACTTCCTCTTTCCCTTTGTGCCAGCATCGAGAATCTGAATGATTTGGAAACCTGCATGTCTTACATCGGAAAAAAACAATCTTTGGAAATATGATTGTTTTTCTTGCATATTATACAGTATTGTTCTTCTTGTCCTTTTTGTTTTTCAAGGTTATTGGAGTTTTGAAACAAGTTTCTTCTATTATTTTCAGGTTTCCAGATAGTACTGGAGTCTTGTTTTTGCTGGGAAGTCTTGGATTGATAAGGCGGTCCTTTTTTAATCTTTCTCATTTTAGACGTAGGAGAAGAAAGTTTAGCCTGAAAGGCTTGATCTAACGGCTGAGTAGTATGACTTAGTCTCTCTTCATGAAGAGTTAAGGACCCCATAAGAGCTGTCAATGATAGAGTCCTTAAGTCCTTAGACTCCTCAATGGCTGTTACAACTGGATAAAAGGAAGAGGGTAAACTTCGTAGTAATTTGGGTACTATCTTTCTATCTTCAATAGTATCCCCATAACTACGAATCTGATTAATGATATATAGTGTTCTTGTTAGTAAAGCGTCCACTTTTTCGCCAGATTTCATAGATAGGTTTTCAAAGTCTCTCCAGGCATTTTGTAACTTTAGGTCGATCACCTTTCCATCACCTATATATTCTTCTCGGAGGGTGTCCCAAGCTGCTTTAGCGATTAAAGCACCCATGATACGAGGAAAGATAGTATCAGATACTCCTTGGTAAATAAGACATATTGCCCGAGCATTTCTTTGTATATCTTCATCAGTTGGTGTTAGTTTTACTACCTTTTCTTTACCTGATTCAGAAGGCTGGACTGGAGATAGAGAAGGCCCATTCAAAACTATATCCCAAAGTCCTTGTGAAGTAAACACGGCCTTCATATGAATGCTCCAATAGTCATATTTTTCTCCATTAAACACAGGAATGGAGGTTTGAGAAATAGAGAAAGTGTTAGCAGAAGTCATCAATATCTCTCCAACGATGTCTCAAACAAGGATCAAAAAACGCTCTGATACCACTGTTAATGGATGTGAAACAAAGCTGAGATGAGTAAGGAGATTCACAAGACACTCACAATAGTTTTACGTTATTAAACCTTTTTCTTCTTAAAACTATAGATATTACAGCCAACATATTTATAGGCCAAAAAACCTATAACAGCACATCACTTTTCATAATGATCCATTTATCTTACATAGTTATCTTACAGCACACTTACAATAACTGATGATGCAGGAACACAATAGCCCCTTTTGTTGACTGCAGCTTTGTCATTATATGATATTAACTGAGAGGAAGATATTCCTTCGATATTGAGCTGTGCAGATCGGCTTAGGTCATCAGTGTACTGATACTGCATGAAAATTTCATTCCACTGACCGTAAGAAATGCAAGCTGTTTAAGGCCGATCAGAAAGGATTCATCAAAGGATACATGGCGAGCTCAGTAGTTCATGTCCGCCAACCACTAAACCATGAAAGGATTAATTCTTCTCTGGCGAACCAGATCGCCATACCGATTGACCATTTTGCATGTGGATTCAAGTTCCCATTGAAGTGGGAGATCGTTTAAATCTTCGAGAAATATGGGGTTGTTCCCGAATAGCTTGCGCCTAACATGATAGTTGCGATCTACAACTATATCTCCTACCTGTTATCTGAGCGGGTGGCTTTCTCCCTTAATATCTTCAGTAAGATATTATCTTTCCACTCTATCACTCCTTATGACGGTAAACCATATAATGGGATTATCTACTTATACTATATAGGATTGATAATTGTTAACGTGCCGAATAAAGTCCACAACTGGACATCCTGCTATCTGATGTCCGAAGGTGACCTGGGCCTAGAACACACCAATCAGCAAGAACAGGCGGATAACGAATTCAGAAGCATTAAGCTATCGGACACGGAGGAGAAGGTTATTGATTTTTTGAAGGGCTCTAGGCTTGACATCAATTACGATCTTCCACTGCTACTGAGCTTGGACATCATATCCCGCCGGGAGAGTGAGTAAACTCTACAGTATTAAATTTCTATCAGCATATTCATTTTAGTTCCACCTTGCTAACTAATTTCTTTTCTTAGCGACCTTGAATGTTCCTGCTAACCTTCGGCTAACACCAGGCTGACTAACCTTTACCCAGAGGGAAATGAAGGAAGAAATCACAAAGAAGAGGAGAGAAGAAGATGATACCACGACGCACTACTCTTCTTCAAGAAGATTCGACCTCCACGACTTCAGAATAAACCAAAAGGATTTACGGTGAAACCAGATAATGAAATGGCATCGAAAGAGTAAACATGTCCGCATCTCAACAACACTTCCTTCTTGTAAGTTCGCCTTACTTACTCGTCACGCCCATGTTGTAAGTACCGTACTAAGGGGTATGACTAAAGAAAACAAACAGATTCGGGAGAGGAAATGGGAACTTGGGGCTGAGATCACACAGTTGAAGGAGAAAGAATCGGTAAGAGTTATATTCGCAGCTACCTGGAATTTTTTGTCCGCCTTGTCTGATTTTACTTTGCTTTTTGCAGATGGCTTATGATATTGCGAATCCGGTCTTCCAGGATGCAATGATGCCATTTGTGAAGGAAAGCATCGAGGTCGTAATTCGCCTCTTCATCGAGCTCAGCCATACTATGGAAGGTGTCGAAGACGTTCCCTTTGTCAAGCTTTTTCTCGAGTTAAAGATGAAAATCGCATCGATGGAGCGCATGGACAAGGGCAAGGCCAAAGATGAAGCAGAGGACAAAGAAGAAGGAGAAGATGTTGAAGATATTGAAAAAATTGAGTTTGAAGAGAAATAGCAGGATGAAGTTCGGGAGTTCACTAGTGAAGGCTCCACTAATGCCAGATAGGAAAATAAGTCCTCGGAGTCCCCATCAAAGGACTCCAGTTTTAATGATGTGAATCCACTAAGTGCATATATTGATAGTGAAAGTGATGGCAACAGCGGTAGCACTTCTGAAGGTTATTCGCGCTCTGAAGATAACGATGGATCAAGAAACCGTAGCGGAGTTCCTACGGCTGAGAAACTTAAACAATCTTCTAATTAATAATATAACTTGTTTTATTTTTGCAAAGGCTTGTCGGCTCTTTTTATAAATCGCGCAAGTTCAACATTGTAAATAATTTTTAAAAGCAATAAAAAGGATACTTTTTCCTGATCATCATTTTGTTCGCTTTAATTCTTTATTATCACTTACGGTGGATATTATAATGTTGCTGGCAGTCTGTTTGCAGTGTCATTTGAAGTCCAGTTCGAACAATAATTTAGGTCGCCGTGATAGTTTAACTTTTAAATTAGGGGAGCCAACATAATCCGAAATATATTAAAAGCTGTTCATGTAATGACTATGATCCTTGGATAAGAGTTATGATTTAAAATGTCATTTCATGAAGTCTGAAAAATATATGAAGACCGCACTATGGTGAAAACCAGACCACACTAGTTAATACAAAATTATATAGGTGAAAACCAGAACGCGCGAGTTAATTCCATAGGACATAAAGGATGAAAAATAATTCCAAGATTTAAAAGTATTAGAGGTTGCACAACTTATCATATCAGGCCGCAAGAATTACTGAAATCAGACTACATAATTTTCTTATAATATCAGCTCGTGAACCAATTTGACAGAGAATTCTGAATATTAATTGATATCACAGGTCTTATAGTGATGATAATTTTAATATTTGTGAGCTGAGAAAACGGCGGTGGAGATCGCACAAGTTGATTAACCAGGCCGCAAGAATCAGTAAGCTTAATAGTTGAGACCACATAAAATAATGACATCAAGTGCATGCTTGCATATAACTTTATTCGCCACACATAGTATGCCGACAAGGTGACCTGTGCGGACTAAAAGTGTTATCTGCACGCGAGGGATACATCATAAGGCGTCAATTGTGCAGTTTCGCGTAAAGTTGCATCGCTTTCCTCAGATAGATCACCAGATCTATACACCTTGGGCGACTACTGCAACCTTTAAAATCAATGTTGGTGGATTGGAAAAAGATTTTACAGACTTAGGTGACCAAGCGGGCAGGTGAGCACGGGGCTGCATTGCTTTCCTAAAGAGGTCAAAAAGTTGTACAAACTTCAACGGATCTACTGCTCTATTTCCTAGGGATATAAGTTAAGTTGATCAATTGGGCAAGTGTGTATGGGCTAGCATTGCTTTCCTTAGAGAGATCAACTTAGTTGTGTGTCCCCTACACGCAATGCTTGAGAGAACCTTAGAGTATTCAATAGTCACAGTCTAAGATGATCAGTTGGGAAGTGCGCGCAGGGAAGCATTACTTTCCTCAAAAAGATCATCAAAGCCGTAATAATATCCCTTACGGAGCACGACAGTGCTAACAATTACCCAGATATCCCTTTATGCAGAGGTGTGTTAGATGATGGCTGGGATAAAAAATCCTTAAGACCACAGCAAGAGAAATGTCAAGATTACAATACATGTGTGTGAAAACTCCCCGCTACATGTGGCCCTCATGGTTTTACGCTAAAGACTACAATTCATGGAGGTTCACACAGGATCCGGTGATGTCTTCTTGGTTCAATGATGTTTCTACTTAGAGATATAAGAAAATAGGACCACTATAGAAGAAAATGTGTCAGTATGAGGACCTTTACTTAAATAATTATGAAAGTGTAAACAGATGAAGAAATATACATTACTTCAAGAATAAAATCGTTTCAAATCATCTCCACTCCAGGTATGGGAGATGTCACAGGAGATGTCTTCTCCGTCACATTTCTGGAGGCGATAGGCTCCATTTTTTAATATTGCCTTGATGATGAAGTGACCTTCCCAGTTGGGATTTAATTTCCCGACAACACCATCTCTGGCCAGATCCCCAACTAGGAATTGCTTGATTCTGACATTTTTATCAAAGTATTTGGCGATCCTCCTCTTCACTTCATCATGTCTGATAAATTCCACATCTTGGAGCTCTTCAATTAATTCCAAGTTGCATTTCATCTCTTCATCATTAATTTCAATCTGGTCTTCCCCTCTTTATTTTGCAAGAATAACTATTGGACTGGGCACCATAAATTCTATCGGAATGAGCACCTCAAAAACATGAGAAAGTTTCAATTGTGTTTCTCTTGTGGCTAAGGATGGTGTAGTTCCAAGGGTCCAAAGGACACAAGGAATATATTTTCCAAATTTCCTTTATGATTCAGAATCTTCTTCTTCAAGAGATTTAAAATTTTCTTGTTTGTAGCCTCAACTTGATCATTACTTCTAGGATGATGTATTGAAGCAAACTACATCTCAGTCCCAATTTGTCTACAGAAGCTAATCATCTCTGCATTATTAAACTGAGGACCATTGTGGATTATTATAACTACCTGGATTCCGTATCGACAAATAATCTTGCCCAAACTAAATTCCTGACAATCTACGTGGTGGTCTTGGCCAGTGATTTTGCCTCAATCCACTTGTTAAAATAATCGATCATAAAAATTATGAAGCGACGCTGACCACTAGCAATCTGGAAGGTTCTGAGGAGGTCTATTCCACAAACTATGAATGGCCAGGGCATTGCCATAGATCTTAGTTCCTGGGCTTGCTAAAGAGGAAGAGGAGAAAACTTCTGGCACTGAACGCACTTCTTGGCACATACTTCTGTATCTTTTCCCATCATTGGCCAAAAATATCCCTGCCTGAGGAATCTTTTTCCAAGTTCCATGCTCCCGAGTGACTACCACACTCTCCTGAAGAACTTCATGAAGCATACGGAGAATTTCTTCTTCTGAGACGCATCTTTCCATGGGATAAGGAAATGTTCTTCTGTAGAGAATTCCTATTAGAAAGTAAACATATGCATCTTTCATTCTAAACCTCATCCTATCTTTCACTAAAGGATGAAAATCCCATATTCATAGATAGAGTACAAATGGATACATCCAAGATGGGCTTTAATCAATCTTCATTAACTAACCTTCCTCTATTGCTGGATGAAAGAGTTCCAAATCCCTCCTGAAGAAAGACCAAACTTTGATAGTTCCTCTGCTTCCATATTCTGTGTTCTTGGAATATGTTCAATTGTAATGTTTTGAATTTTTTGATCTCTTTCTTGACTGATAATAGGTATCTTTTTAGGATCGACTCCCTTTTCTCAAAGTTTCCTATTACCTTCGAAGAAATAAAAAGATAATCCATCCTAACATGTACATGTTTAATTACAAATTATTTTGCAAATCTCAAGTCGTCCAAGAGTGCTTCATACTCTGTTTGGTTGTTCGTAATAGGAAAGAAGAATTTTACGACCTATCCAGTTTTTCTCTATTTGGATTAATTACAACCAATCCCGCTCCTGAAGAGTTCTTTCTTATGGCTTTGTCTGCATAGATGGTCCCAGCTGATGGAGACTTCTCTACTTAGCCAGGGTGTAACACCCCTATCCGTCACATAGCATATAGCAGTAGGTCCGGCCAGGGCCCGACGCAATATACCACGGACAGACTGGTGGGTTACTCAATGAAACCATTCAACCAATACACACGTCCTACACAGAGCATCTAGCAGAAGCAACTTATTAAGTTGTGACAATAAGAACCCAGCCAACAAGCATGAATGCCCACAAACAAACAACACATGAATGAAATACAAAGTACCAAAGAGTACTAGCCTTATGGCCTTACAATAGTTCACAAATATTAAATAGTGTCTTACAAACTTAGGCTCGCAGGCCGGCCACACATGATTTAAACAGAGTAAACAAACAAGGACTTCGAGGGTCGGCTCAGCAACTTGGGCTTTGGCCAGCTATTTGCTGCTTGGCTCTGCAGCACCTGCAAAAACAAATCTCCGCAATGGTGGAAAACAAGAATAACGGTCAGCTAAAGCTGATAAAATTATAACGATTCTGCCCCCAAACCGTGGCGGCAAAGCTTCTTCCTTGCACATGTATTAACATAAAGAAACTGGATTGCGAAAGTAAAATTTAGGCACACTTCACCACAGGTGTAGGCGCGCACGGCCACACACCCCGTGCTCTTAGGGTACTTACACGGTGAACTCGATCCACCACCACCCCAAGGATGGAAATCTCGTGACAAATTAAGTCTTCATGGCTTAAGCCGAAGACCTTCCCTCTATGCCATCGACAAGCCACTAAACCGAACCACATAGAGAAGGTACGGTTTCACCCAACTCGCTGCTCACACTGCCACGACACTAAAAATCATCGGTGCGAGCTAAGTTTCCTCGTAACTCGTAAATCGATCAAACAACGCACGTAACCCAGTTATGTACAATGATTACTCCCGGGCCACCAACAATGGCAGAATCACTCTTCTGCCCAAATTTTTGGGTGCGCCTTGGGGTTAATCCCCAAGGATCCCTGCTGCAATCTACCACGTAGAAACCCGAAAATAACAAAAGGGCACGGAGTCTTCTCCGGCTAACAATGCATAGTAAAACATCACTGATCCAAACAACCTTGTCCGGGTAGGCTTCACACACCATGCCTTTGTCCATTTTGATTTCAGACTCTACAGGAAAATAAGGGGGACTTTACATATCTACCCCAAGGAACACCACACACTCGCGGGAGAGGGTTTACCCTATGCAAAAGAAGAAGAGCTTCACATGATCAAGATGAGAATCGTTACCCTAACATTTCTCCTTAGCGCCATGACGATCCAGTCGGTTGGAAAGCACTGTATCAGTCTCGCCTACGAAGATCTGGACTCAGATCTAAAATCGGAGCTCCGAAGCTCCTCCGGCGGCCGGAGTTGACCTCCTTCTTCTTCTTAGCTCTCCCCTCTCTTCTAACTTTTAGAAAGAGAAGATTAAGATGAAATGAGGGTTTCTAAGCCCTAATCCCGGGTATAACCCAGCAAGAATAGCCCTGAACCATTGGATCCCAAAATTAGGAAACGGACGGCCACGATTCACACTTAAAATGAACTTCCTGGGCCGAACACGGCTTGCGACATGCCCGTGTCCAAGGCCGTGTGCCTCAATCGACACCAAAACCGTGGCATACTAAAAGAACACGGGCACTCGACATGCCCGTGTCGGGATTGACACGCCCGTGTCACCCAGTTTACGCCCGTGTAGTTGGGCGTGTTCCTCCAATGACATAGGTCCAAAACGTCCAGAGAACGACACGGCCATGTGACACACCCGTGCCATATGTCGTGTGCTAGACACCCCCTGGGACACGCTCGTATCCCAGGCCATATAGCTGCCTTAGCACAACTCGCCAAATGACCTGAGCAGGACACGGGTATTCGACAAGCCCATGTCAAATTTGACATGCCCGTGTCAGACCCAAACACGCCTGGGCTCGGGCCTTGCGTCCTCACTCAACGATCGTTGAGTGAACGACTTTGAATGCCAAACATGCCCTGGGACACGCCCGTGTCCCAAGATGTGTTCACCCCGCGACGACTGTTGACAGTAATTTCGTCGACCACGCAACCATTGCTGACCCCGAGCACGACAGACCCCTGGGATACCCCCGTGTCCCAGGCAGTGTTACGACTACCAAATCCAAAACTTGGTTCAAAACTCAACCAGTCGCACTTTTGAGTTTCGGAGCGTTACAAATCTCTCCCTCTTAAAAGAATTTCGTCCATGAAATTACCAAAGGAAAAGACAATATAAAACCAAAAACGGTACCTGAGTGAAATATCTCTGGGTACTCCTCAAGCATGGTCTGCTCCCGTTCCCAAGAGAGCACCACCCGACCGCAATTGTCCCAACGGACCTTGACCATTCTGATCTCCTTGTTACGAAGTCGCTTGACTTCAGAGTCCTCAATACAAACGGGCCTGACCCTAGTTGTTAACCCTTCGTCCACCGGTACTTGATCAACTGCGATCACCTGCGAAGGCTCTAGCACCGCCTTCCGCAACAGTGAAATGTGGAATACACTGTATATACCACTCAACTCCACTGATAGCTTTATATGATAAGCCGCTTCATCGATGCGCCCCAGAATCTCAAATGGTCCAAGATATTGTAATGCCCCCGGTTTTTCTGTGTTTTGTTTGATTGTTGTTTGGCGTTACGATTGCGCGTTTTCGGTCTTTTGTTGTTGTTAGAGCATGGTATTAGCTATTTAGGTTCCTTGAGTTGACAATTTGTAGCTTGTTTGCAAGATTCCCTAGCTAGCCGGAGTCTGTTTTGGTGACTCGGTTGAGCCTCTCAGGGAATGCTTGTGCTTTGTCTTCGGGAGGTGGTAGCTAGAGTTTTGATCGTCGGATGTTGTTTTCGACTTCACAGTTGTTTTCGTAGCTTGGGAGTTTAGCTACGGTGCGAGTTTCGTCGAAATCCGAGGTGATTTGTTTTCGCGTCGTTTCGACGATTGTTTGCCGGTAGTGGTTACCTTTTATGTGTGCATATATGTATAAATGCTTATTAAGTCTTTGGGTGGCTATTATGTTATTAGCTTAGGTTGAATTTGATTTTGCTAGCAGGTGGGCTCGGCCCTAATCAATTAGAGTTATTTCATAAGCTTAGGGTTATATGCGTATGTATACATAAATATATATATATATATATATATATATATATATATATATATATATTTATATAAGGATAGTTTTTTTTAATTTATGCTAGCTAAAGGTGGCTGTTTGGGGAGCTGCAGCTGTGGCTGCTTATACTTGTTTATTGGCATAGTAAGCTAGTGCCTAGGCTAGATTTTTTTTAATTATAGGTTAAAGTGAGTGGAGGTCTTATTAGAAGGCTCCAGCTGTTCCCTTCTTCCCCATTTCCTGAGCTAGCTTCAGCTGGTTACCTTCCAGCGGAAGGCTCGAGCGGGAGGCGGAGGACCTGCTGCTTTGTCCGCCGGATAGCTGTTGTTTTAGGGCTTGTTTCACTCGGGTAACAGCAGATTTGAGCAGCTATCGGCGAGATCTCGCTTCCTAGGTATGTATTTTAGATTTTCGGGTTGTCTATAGGAGCTAGGGTTTTTGGTTGGTTCTTCTTCTTCTTCTCGAAAGCTCCAGTTTTTCCTCTATAGGTAGCTGCAGGTGCGGATTTTCCTCTATTGGTGTTGCAACTACTTCTTCCTGTCGTATTTCAGGCAAGCGGCTCCTTGCCCATGCATTTTTTTGTCCCTTCTGTTACCTTGTTAGGTTGCTATAGGTAGATGGAGTTCCTTTTTGCTTCTAGGAGCTAGGGCAGCAGCATTCCCTTGCTCAAGCCATTTATTTATTCGGCATTAGGAATTTTTAGATCGAGCCTATTTTGTTCTTATTTTCCTTCCTCTTGTTCTCAGTTTTGTGTCCAGGTATCTTGCTGGAGTTAGAGCTTAGCTTAGTTTAGTGGTAGACTTAAGCATAGGCTGTGGTGGATTGGGTAGGAGGAGTAGCATAGAGAGTTGGAAATAATTTTCCAACTCTCTGATTAGAAAGCGTTGAGTGGGCTGGGGGCGGGATAGCTCCAGTTTTTCTAATTTTTGAGGTTAAGTCAAAAGCGTTGAGTGAGTGTACCTCACTCAACGCCTAGACTGTTAGGCTTCTAGCGTTGAGTGTGGTGACCTCACTCAACACCATGGATGTTTTTACGGGTAAGTGTTTTGGCATTGAGTGAGTCGACCTCACTCAACGCGGTGGCATTTTGGCATTGAGTGTGGTGGACTCACTCAACACCGAAGCTTTTACCAGTGGCTAAGTAATTTGGCATTGAGTGAGTCGACCTCACTCAACGCCATGGCTGATTTGGAGTTGAGTAGAGTGGACTCACTCAACGCTAGTGCCTGTTTTTGCGGCTAAGTCATTTGGCGTTGAGTGAGTCGACCTCACTCAACGTCATGGCTATTTTGGCATTGAGTGTGGTGGACTCACTCAACACCACAACCTATTTTTGCAAGAAGTCTTTTGGCGTTGAGTGAGTCGACCTCACTCAACACCGTGGAGATTTTTGCGTTGAGTGTGGTGGACTCACTCAACGCCAAAGCCTGCTTTTGCGGTTAAGTCTTTTGGCATTGAGTGAGTCGGCCTCACTCAATATCGTGGCTATTTTGGCGTTGAGTGTGGTTGGCTCACTCAATGCCAAAGCCTGTTACTACGGTTAGGTTGCTTTGCGTTGATTGTGTGGACCTCACTCAACGCCCAAGCTATTTGGCGTTGAGTGTGGTAACCCACTCAGCGTCGCATCGAGTGAACTCGACACTTTTGCCTTGGGTTTGGTGTGTTTCCTTAGGATTGTTAGTATGGAATTTTTCCTTAGGGAGGAGTTGGGTGATCGGTTAGTTTTTGCATGCGGACTCATGGATTATGGCAGGTGGTGTGGTTTTGTGGGCTCTGTAAGAGGTGAATTTTGTGCGCTGAGCTGTGGACACAACCACCTATGCCGTGTTGGGCTGGTATGGTTTGGTGTGTGGACTCTGTAGCTGTCAATATTTGTTTTCACCCTGGAGTGTCTTTTTCGGTCTGGTTGTTGGTGAGGGCTATGCCGCCCACTCCGACCTATGGTTTTCACCACGACCAATAATTCACCAAAATTAGGACTGTTAGCTCCTTTCCTGGCTTATAGCTATTTATTTGGTTCATGTATTTATATGCCTTGTAGCTGCTGCAGGTTATTTTTGCAGAGCAGGTTGGTATTGTACTCAAACATGGTTTCTTTTCTTTTCCTGCCCTTTTGACAGTGTTCTTTCTTACTGTCATGTTTTTCCTCTTACTGATAGCATTTATTGTTGTCGGGTTGGTAAACCCTTCTTTACTTATTCATAAGCCTAATGCTCTATTTATTTTGATTATTTTCTGAGGTGTTCCTTCTTGAATGCCTCATGTCAAGGTTGTGACCGGTTGAGCGGCTAGTTGTTCTGGAGGGTTTTCTGATAGCCTCCTGAGTAGCGTAGGTTGCCAATCTTCATCCTTGTGAGGTAGTTGTTTTTCTTTATGTATGGACATGCATACTCACCAGCGGGTTCGTGTCAGGTTGTTGACGCCCACTGGTAGCTTAATTGCGATGCTGGGTATGAAGTAAAACTGCTATCTTTACCTTTTTAGGGTAGTTTACTTGTCTTCTGGGAAGGATTTATGCTAGGTTGCATGTTAGGTATTTTAAACACTAAAGAATTACTATATGTATTTCATGCGCATCATATTTATAAAACTAAGGCACTACATTTCCTATTAGCGTAAAGACTATATTTTTATATACACTGTACTAACCTCTAGAGTCATGCATATCATGAGTCGTCCCTCAGGGACACTTATGCTCTTTTAGGATGTTAAATCAACCTAACCAAAATATTTTCTGCTGCGTATATATATATATATATATTTTAATTGTGGACTAGCTGATCCACTGTACAGAGGGATACAACCGTCAAATTTAACTGATTGCTCTCATAATAATTTACGATTTTCTTTAAAGATGTAGAGTCTGGAGTTTTGACTGATCGTGTGCAGTTATCCACTGGATGACATGGCATCATTGCACGTATTTTCTCTTACTCTGATACAATCTTATTTATGAGAAAATGTGGGTCATGAAAGTTGGTATCAGAGGGAGGTTGCTTGACAATTGGTCGGGCAACCTTTCCCTTATTTGCATTGTAGTTTAGCATCATATCATACACACACCGATATGTCATCAGCACGTCTTGGCTAAAGCATGAACACTACACCCATAAGCATGAATAGAAGTATACATGGCATATTATGTAGTATGGGTTGCATAATATGTGTTTGTATATGAATCCACCATAGGAGGCAACATGTGAGGGTTATGTAGTATGGGATGCATAACCTCACCACATGAATGCCGCTAACACATTTTATTTTTTTCATTGCATGGAAATGTTATGTAGTATGGGATGCATAACATTTTCATGTGTACGCCGCCCATGACATGCATTAAGGCCTTTATTTAGAATGCATAGCACAACATGCATAGCACAACATGCATAGCATAACATTGCATAAGCACAACGTGCCAAGCTAAAGATTTGCATGATGACATATGTACATATATGGTTTTGAGTCAAAAAGAATACAAATACATGCATTCATGGTCTAGGCATATGATTTAGTATGATGGTGGTGAACCATCTTAGGTCAAGCATAACATCATCATTGTAAAAACAAATCCTAGGGCAAGTTTAGCAGTTGATGTTCATATTTAATTATGTTTGTCTGTACCGGGTAGTTTTGTTCTAGCAGTTGGGGTAGGCTCTAAGTCATGCTGATACGATTATAGGATGGCGAGGCGTCCTTCGACGAGATTGGCTCCCCAATCTGAGGGTGAGTCTTCCGGAGCGCAAATCGAGGCGTTGATTGAATGTCTGTGGCAGAGTAATGAAGCCTTATCTAGGCAAGTGATGGGTATGCAGACTCAGATCCAGTCTCTATTAGCAGTTGTGGCAGGACATCCTCCGAGAGTACTAGACCATGCATTAGGCGTAGCTGTTCCTGTTCCTCCTGCTCCCCTGGTACCTCCTATTGTGCTACCCCCGGATTTGACATTCATATCACACTTCAAGGGGCTTGGACCACCTACTTATGATGGGAAGGAAGACTTTATGGTTTTGGATGATTGGATTATAACCATTGAGGAGATGTTCCCCTATTCTTGAGTTACACCGGATCATAGGGTGATGATCACCGCCTATCGGCTTAAGGGATTTGCAAAGAGTTGGTGGTTGAGAGAGAAGGGGAGCTTGAAAGAGGGATGCTCTTGGGAGACCTACAAGGAACTGTTGCTAAGGATGTTTCTGCCTTCGGTCGAGCGTGACCGTCTGATGAATGATTTCCTAAATTTGAAGCAAAGGCAGCTCACAGTTGCGGAGTACGAAATAGAATTCAGCAAACTGAGCCGGTTTTCACAGAGCTTGGTGAGTTCCGAAGCCGGCAGAGTTAAGCGATTTCTTGGTGGCCTGATAAGTTATTTTCAGCAGTTAGCCATTACTCATGGAGCAGTGAGTTATGTTGGTGCTGTAGAAGCTGCTTTGAAGGTTGAGGCCATTGATAATGCTAAGCAAAGAGGGCAGCAGGTGAGAAAGATAAAAGGAAAGTGGTTGAAGGAAAGAGCCCCCAAGTACCCGGCGCGTCTTCAAGAAAGAAGAGCAAGGAGGTTTGTAGCTTTTGTGGCCGGCCGGGCCATCCCATGGAGAAATGTTTCAATAGGTTGGCAGCTCAGAAGAAGGAGCAGGTGCATGCGATTCAAGGCGCTCCAAGGAAAAATTTATTCTGTTCTGCGTGTAAGCGGCCAGGGCATGATGTTGCCCATTGCTAGGGTAAGGATAAGAGTAAGTTAAGAGGTTGTTTTCTTTGCGGTCAAGAAGGGCACATCAAGACTCAGTTCCCCCAGCTCCATCCAGTGTTCCAGCCAGTGCCACTCTAGGTGTTGCCATCGCCTCAGTGGGTGGACAAAGGCAAGGGAAAGATGAATGTAATTTCTTCAGAGGAAGCACAGACTTCGACTCAGGTCATTTCAGGTTAGATTTCTCCCTAGCCTAAATGTTTCTTTTCTAATATAGCTTTAGCATTTGTTTTTCTTAGTTGCGTCTTCCATCTTATAGGAAGATTTATGGTGAGGAACCACTGGGCACGTATTCTCTTCGACTCTGGCGCTACCCACTCCTTTGTGGCTAGAGCCTTTGTGGAGCGCTATCGTTTGGCTCTAGAGCAAGTTAGTGATGCCTTTTGCGTCAAGTTTCCTTCTGGTGATTCTATGGTTTTGGATTAGGGCATTCGGGATTGTCCAATTTTGTTGGGGGATTTTCTAGCGAAGGAAGATTTGAAGGTGATCGACCTGGAAGACTTCGATGTTATCTTAGGCATGGACTAGTTGTCCAGTTATGATGCAGTTATACAGTGCAAGGGTAAGTGCTTGGACTTCTCTAAGGACGACGGTTAGCCTGAGAGTGTTTATGTTGACTTGCGCCAGGATTCTCCAGTCATTTTTGCGGTATGTGTTCAGAAGTTGTGTGATTTTGGCTGCTTTCCTGTTTGGTCTCTCTAGTAGGGACAGTTGTTAGTGTGCCGCGTTTGGAGGAGATTCCTGTGGTATATGATTTCTCTGATGTGTTTCCTAACATTCTTCCCGGTCTTTCACCCGATATAGATGTCGAATTTGTTATAGATTTAGAGCCAGGTACGCGTCCTATTGCAAAGGCGCCATACCGGATGGCCCCGCGAGAGCTGGAGGAGTTGCGTATCCAGTTGAATGAGATGTTGGCAAAGGGTTTTATCAGGCGAGTTCATCGCCTTGGGGTGCGCCTATTCTATTTGTAAAAAAGAAAGACGGGTCGATGAGGCTTTGCATCGACTATAGAGCTGAACAAGGTTACTATCAAGAACAGGTACCCTCTTCCACGGATTGACGATATGTTTGATCAGTTGCGCAGTAGCACAGTATTCTCAATGATTGATCTTCGATCTGGCTACCATCAGCTCAGGATCCATGAGTTTGAAATTCTGCGGACTGCTTTTTAATCAAGGCATGGGCATTTTGAGTTTTTGGTTATGTCATTTGGTTTGACAAATGCGCCCTCAGCTTTTATAGATTTGATGAACTGAGTGTTCAAGGATTTCCTGGATAAGTTCGTGGTCGTGTTTATCGACGATGTTCTGATTTATTCTCGCAATGCGGGGGAGCACGACCAACATCTACGTTTTGTTGTATCTATCTTGAGGGACCACAAGCTTTTCGCCAAGCAGAGAAAGTGCGAGTTTTGGTTGCCTAAGGCTGCATTTCTGGACCACGGGGTGAATAAGTGTGGGATTTCAGTTTACCCAGAAAAGATCGTTGTTGTGATGGATTGTAGTAGGCCGGGCACACCCATGGAGAATATGGAGCTTTCTGGGATTAGCCGTCTATTACTGGAGATTCATGGAGTGTTTTTCCACCCTGGCTGCACCTTTGACTAGATTGACCCAGAAGAACGCAACTTTTATCTGGAGCGAGAACTGCAAGGAAGCCTTCCTAGTGCTTAAGGATAGATTGTACAATGCCCCTATTTTGACCCTGCCTACTAAGGGTGTGGATTATGATGTTTATGTGGACGCATCGCATATTAGTCTTGGTTGTGTGTTGATGAAATGTGGGAAAGTGATTGTGTACGGGTCGAGACAGATGAATACTCATGAGAGGAACTACCCTACACAAGACTTGGAGTTTGCAGTCGTGATCTATGCGCTGAAGTTGTGGAGACATCTGCTTTATGGCGCGCGGTGCAAGATTTTTAGTGATCACAAGAGATTAAAGTACGTCTTCACCCAAAAGGAATTGAATCTGCGCCAGCGGCGATGGTTGGAGTATGTGGCAGACTATGATGTTGAGATCCATTATCATCCGGGCAAGGCCAATATGGTGGCCGACGCCCTAAGTCTTAAGTCAGGGTAGATTTTTGGTCTCTCCGCCGTGAAGTTATTAGAGGAGTTTCTTTTGATGGGCATTTCTGTGGGGAGCTGCGATTTGCATAATAGTTTGGCAGTGACAGAACCTTCATGGATTGCGCTTACAAGACTGCATCAGAAGGACGATCCCGATCTTCTACATTTGTATCTTCGAGCTGAGAAAGGTGAATTGCCAGATTTTTCAATTGATGATGCGGGTACCTTGCGATACCGCGGCAGGTTTTTCATCCCCGCTGTTGGAGATATCTGGGTGATGGTGTGTAGGGAAGCCCATGGATCTAGTGTTTCCTACCATCCAGGATCTACTAAGACGTATCATGATTTAAAGCAGATTGCCTGGTGGTATGGGATGAAGGGAGACATAGCCAGATTTATTTCTTAGTGCCACACTTGTAAGCGTGTGAAAGCCGATCTTGGAAGGCATGGCTGTAAGCTGACTCCCTTGGAGATTTCGACTTGGAAATGGGAGAGCATCTCAATGGATTTCATTACAGGCTTACCGAGATCTCCTAGGGGGCTTGATTCAATATGGGAGATCGTGGACAGATTGACGAAGTGTGCTCACTTCGTACCATTTAAGATCGACTATCCGATGAGGAAGATAGCTGAGCTGTATTTGAATGAGGTCATCCGGTTGCACAGTGTGCCCGTCAACATTATTTCAGATCGAGACTCCCGGTTTACATCTCGCTTCTGGAAGAGCCTTCAAGAGGGTTTGGGTACGGATTTGAGATATTCTACTTCTTACCACCCGCAGACTAATGGCCAGACAGAGCGAGTCAATCAAATAGTGGAGGACATGATCCGATGCTATATTATAGACCACAGAGGAGCGTGGGATGAGTGTTTGCGGCTTATGGAGTTTGCGTATAACAATAATTATCAAGAAAGCTTGCAAATGGCTCCTTTTGAAGCATTGTATGGGAGGCACTGCAAGACTCCCTTGTTTTGGGCTGTGGTTGGCGAGGGACCACTGTTGGGTCCAGAGGTGCTCGAAGAGATGGAAATTGCTGTGAAGATTATTAGGGAGAAGCTACGGATAGACTAGGATAGATATGAGAAGAACGAAAACCGGCGCAGATCTAGCTTGGAATTTACTGTTGGGGACTTGGTTTTCTTCAAGGTTTCCCCGATGATTGGAGTCAAGAGGTTTGGCAAGAATAGGAAGTTGGAACCGAGGTACGTGGGGTCGTTTATGATTGTTGAGCCGGTTGGTGTATCAGCTTACAGGTTGGAGTTGCCCGCAAATTTTCCTAGCGTGCATGATGTCTTTCACATTAGTCAGCTGCGGAAATGTGTGCAGGATGGCAGACAGGTTTTGGATTCTATGCCTCAGTTGGAGCCGAATCTTTCTTATGTGGAAATGCCTGTCTACATTTTAGATGGTCAAGATCGCGTGTTGCGGAAGAAAACTATTCCTATGGTTAAGATATTGTGGAGGAACCAGGATGTGGAAAGCACGACTTGGGATCTAGAGTCGACGATGAGGAAGGCTTACCCTTATCTGTTTCCCTGACTTGTGCCTGGTATGTTTGCACTCTTCCTTTTTATGGCTTTTGTTTGGCTATTTCCTTTCCCTTTTGCTAGAAGGGTTGTGTGTAAAGTTTTGAGGCGAAACTTTCTTTTAAGGGGAGTGGTTGTAACGCCCCCGATCTTTCGGTGTTTTGTTTGAATGTTGTTTGGCATTACGATGGCGCATTTCCGGTCTTTTGCTGTTGTTAGAGCGTGGTCTTAGCTCTTTAGGTTCCTTGAGTGGCCGATTTGTAGCCTGTTTGCAAGATTCCCCAGCTAGCCGGAGTTTGTTTTGGTGACTCGGCTGAGCCTCTCAAGGAATGCTTGTGCTTTAACTTCGGGAGGTGGTAGCCCAAGTTTTGATCGTCGGATGTTGTTTTTGACTTCGCCGTTGTTTTCATAGCTTAGGTTTTTAGCTACGGTGCGAGTTTCGTCGAAATCCGAGATGATTTGTTTTCGCGTCGTTTCGACGATTGTTAGCCAATAGTGGCTACCTTTTATGTGTGCATATATGTATAAATGCTTTTTAAGGCTTAGGGTTGTTATTATGTTATTAGCTTAGGTTGAATTTGATGTTGCTAGCAGGTGGGCTCGGTCCTAATCAGTTAGACTGATTTCATAAGCTTAGGGTTATATATGTATGTATGCATAAATATAAATATAAATATATATATATATATATATATATATATATATATAAGGATAGTTTTTTTTATGCCTGCTAAAGGTGGCGGTATGGGGAGTTGCAGCTGTGGCTGCTTATAGTTGTTTATTGTCATAGTCAGATAGTGCCTAGGCTAGATTCTTTTTTTAATTATACGTTAAAGTGAGTGGAGGTCTTATTAGAAGGCTCAAGCTGTTCTCTTCTTCCCCATTTCCTAAGCTAGCTTCAGCTGGTTAGCTTCCAGCAGAAGGTTCGAGCAGGAGGCGGAGGACCTGCTGCATTGGCCGTTAGATAGCTGTGGTTTTAGGGCTTGTTTAGCTCGGGTAACAACATATCAGAGCTTCTCTCGCCGAGATCTCGCTTCCTAGGTATGTAATTTAGCTTTTTGGGCTGTCTATAGGAGCTAGGATTTCTGGTGGGTTCTTCTTCTTCTTCTCTAAAGCTCCAGTGTTTCCTCTATAGGTAGCTGGAGGTGCAGATTTTCCTCTATTGGTGTTGCAGTTGCTTCTTCCTGCCGGATTTCAGGCAAGCGGCTCCTTGCCCTTGCATTTTTTGTCCCTTATATTACCTTGTTAGGTTGCTGTAGGTAGCTGGTGTTCCTTTTTTCTTCTAGGAGCTAGGGTAGCAGCATTCCCTTGCTCCAGCCATTTATTTATTCGGCTTTAGGAATGTCCAGATCGAGCCTATTTAGTTCTTTTTTCCCTTCCTCTTGTTCTCGGTTTGGTGTCCAAGTATATTGCTGGAGTTAGAGCTTTGCTTAGTTTATTGGTAGACTTAAGCTTAGGCTGCGGTGGATTGGGTAGAAGGAGTGGCAGAGAGTTGGAAATAATTTTCCAACTCTCTGATTAGAAAGAGTTGAGTGGGATGGGGGCGGGATAGCTCCATGCTTTCTAATTTTTGAGGCTATGTCCAAAGCGTTAAGTGAGTGTACCTCACTCAATGCCTAGACTGTTAGGCTTCTGGCACTAAGTGTGGTGCCCTCACTCAACGAAATGACTGTTTTTACGACTAAGTATTTTGGCGTTGAGTGAGTCGACCTCACTCAACGCCGTGGCTGTTTGGCATTGAGTGTTGTGGACTCACTCAATGCCGCAGCTTTTCCCAGTGGCTAAGTCATTTAGCGTTGAATGAGTCAACCCTACTCAACGCCATGGCTGATTTTGCATTGAGTGGGGTGGACTCACTCAACGCAAGCGCCTGTTTTTGTGTTTATGTCATTTGGCGTTGAGTTAGTCGAGCGCACTCAATGCCATGGCAGTTTTAGCGTTGAGTGTGGTGGACTCACTCAATGCCATAGCCTTTTTTTGCCGTATGTATTTTGGCGTTGAGCGAGTCGACCTCACTCAACGCCGTTGCTGTTTTGGCGTTGAGTGTGGTGGACTCACCCAATGCTAAAGCTTGCTTTTGCGGTTAAGTATTTTGGCATTGAGTGAGTCGACCTCACTCAACGTCGTGGCTGTTTTGGCATTGAGTGTGGTAGGCTAACTCAATGCCAAAGCCTGTTACTACGGTTAGGTTGCTTGGCGTTGAGTGGGTGGACCTCACTCAACGCCAAAGCAGTTTGGCATTGAGTGTGGTAACCCACTCAACGCCGCGTCGAGTGAACTCGACGGTTTTGCCTTGGGTTTGGTATGTTTCCTTTGGATTGTTAGTATGGCATTTTTACTTAGGGTGGAGTTTGGTGATAGGCTAGTTTTTGCATGCCGACTCATGGATTATTGCAGGTGGTGTGGTTTTGTGGGCTCTGTAAGGGGTTAATTGTTTGCGCTGAGCTGTGGCCATAACCACCAAGGCCGTGTTGGGCTGGTATTGTTTGGTGTGTGGACTCTGTAGCTTCCATCATTTTTTTAAACTTATAGTGTCTTTTTAGGTCTGGTTGTTGGTGAGGGTTGTGCCGCCCACTCCGATCCAAGGTTTTCACCACGGCCAATAATTCACCAAAATTAGGACTGTTAGCTCCTTTCCTGGCTTATGTCTATTTCTTTGGTTCATGTATTTATATGCCTTGTAGCTGCTGCAGGTTCTTTTTGCAGAGCAGTTTGCTATTGTACTCACACTTTGTGTGTTTTCTTTTCCTGCCCTATTTACAGTGTTCTTTCTTACTGTAATGTTTTTCCTCTTACTGATAGCATTTATTGTTGCCGGGTTGGTAAACCCTTCTTTACTTATACATAAGCCTAATGCTCTATTTATTTTGATTATTTTCTGAGGTGTTCCTTCTTGAATGCCTCAGGTCCAGGTTGTGACCGGTTGTGGGGCTAGTTATTCTAGAGGGTTTGCTGATAGCCTCCTGGGTAGCTGAGGTTGCCAATCTTCATCCTTGTGAGGTAGTTGTTTTACTTTCTGTATGGACATGCATACTCACCAGTGTGTTCGTTTCAGTTTGTTGACTCCCACTGGTGGCTTACTTGCTATGCTGGGTATGAACTAAAACTGTTATCTTTACCTTTTTAGGGTCGTTTACTTGTCTTCTGGGAAGGATTTAAGCTAGGTTTAATGTTAGGTATTTAAAACCCTTAAGCATTACTATATGTATTTCATGCGCATCATATTTATAAAACTAAGGCACTACTTTCCTATTTGCGTGAAGACTATATTATTATATATACTGTACTAACCTCTAGAGTCATGCATACCATGAGTCGTCCCTCTGGGACACTTATGCTCTTTTAGGATGTCAAATCAACCTAACCAAAGTATTTTCCGCTGCGTATATATATATATATATATTATATATATATATATATATATATATATATATATATATATATTTTGGACAAGCTGATCCACTGTGCTGAGGGATACGACTGTCAAATTTAACTGATTCCTCTCATAATAATTTACGATTTTTTTTAAAGATGTAGAGTCTGGAGTTTTGCCTGAACGTGTGCAGTTATCCCCAGCACGACGTGGCATCATGGCACGTATTTTCTCTTGCTTTGATACAATCTTATTTGTGAGAAAATGCGGGTCGTGACAATTGGTATCAGAGGGAGGTTGCTTAACAATTGGTAGGGCAACCTTTCCCTTGTTTGCATTGTTTGTTTAGCATCATATCATACACACACCGATATGTCATCAGCACGTCTTGGCTAAAGCATGAAAACTACACCCATAAGCATGAATAGAAATATACGGGGCATATTATGTAGTATGGGATGCACAATATGTGTTTGTATATGGATCCACCATAGGAGGCAACATATGAGGGTTATATAGTATGGGATGCATAACATCACCACATGAATACGGCTAGCACTTTTTCTTTTTTTTCGTTGCATGGAAATGTTATGTAGTATGGGATGCATAAAATTTTCAGGTGTACGCCGCCCATAGCCTGCATTAAGGACTTTCTTTAGAATGCATGGCACAACATGCATAGCATAACATTGCATAAGCACAACGTGCCAAGCTAAAGATTTGCATGATGACATATGTACACACATGGTTTTGATTCAAAAAGAATACAAATACATGCATTCATGGTCTAGGCACATGATTTAGTATGATGGTGGTGAACAACCTTAGGTTAAGCATAACATCATCATTATAAAAACAAATCCCAGAGCAAGTTTAGCGGTTGAAGTTCATATTTAAGTATGTTTGTCTGTGCCGGGTAGTTTTGTTCCAGCAGTTGGGGTAGGTTCTAAGTCATGCTGATATGATTATAGGATGGCGAGGCGTCCTTTGACGAGATCGACTCCCCAATCTGAGGGTGTGTCTTCCGGAGCGCAAAGCGAGGCGTTGATTGAAAGTCTACGGTATAGTAGTGAAGCATTATCTAGGCAAGTGATGGGCATGCAGACTCAGATCCAATCACTGTTAGAAGTTGTGGCAGGATAGCCTCCGAGAGTGTCGGACCCTGTTGTAGGCGTAGCTTTTCCTGTTCCTCTTTCTCCCCTGGTACCTCCTGTTGTGCTTCCCCCGGAGATGACATTCATATAACACTTCCAGCAGCTTGGACCACCTACTTATGATGGGAAGGGATACTTTATGGTTTTGGATGATTGGCTTATAGCCATCGAGGAGATGTTCTCCTATTCCGGAGTTACACCCAATTAGAGGGTGATGATCGCTGCATATCAGCTTAAGGGATTGGCGAAGAGTTCGTGGTTGAGAGAGATGGGGAAATTGAAATAGGGATGCTCTTGGGAGACCTTCAAGGAACTGTTGTTAAGGAAGTTTCTATCTTCGGTCGAGCGCGACCGCCTGATGAATAATTTCCTACATTTGAAGCAGAGGCAGCTCACAGTTGCGGAGTACGAAATAGAATTAAGAAAACTGAGCCGGTTTGCCCCCAGCTTGGTGAGTTCGGAAGTGGATAGAGTTAAGCGATTTCTTGGTGGACTTAGAAGTGATGTTCAGCAGTTAGCCATTTCTCATGGAGTTGTGAGTTATGCTGGTGCTGTAGAAGCTGCTTTGAAGGTGGAGGCCATTGATAATGCTAAACAAAGAGGGCAGCAGGTGAGAAAAGATAAAAGGAATGTTGTTGAAGGAAAGATCCCCCAGGTACCCGGTGCGTCTTCAAGAAAGAAGAGCAAGGAGGTTTGTAGCATCTGTGGCCGGCCGGGCCATCCCGTGGAGAAATGTTTCAAGAGGTTGGTAGCTCAGAAGAAGGATCAGGTGCATGCGATTCAAGGCACTCCCAAGAAAGATTTAATCTGTTCTGCGTGTAAGTGGCTAGGTCATGATGTTTCCCATTGCTGGGGTAGGGATAGGAGTATTGTAAGAGGTTGTTTTCTTTACGGTCAAGAAGGGCACATCAAGGCTCAGTGCCCCCAGCTCCATTCGGTGTTCCAGCTAGTGCCACTCCAGGCATTGTCACTGCCTCAGCGGGTGGACAAAGGCAAGGTAAAGCTGAATGTAATTTCTTCATAGGAAGTGCAGACTTTGACTTAGGTCATTTCAGGTTAGATTTCTCCCTAGCCTAAATGTTTTGTTTTTAATATAGCTTTAGCATTTGTTTTTCTTAGTTGCGTCTGCAATCTTATAGGTTGATTTAAGGTGAGGAACCGCTTGGCGCGTGTTCTCCTTGACTCTGGCGCTACCCACTCCTTTGTGGCTAGAGCATTTGTGGTGCGCTATCGTTTGGGTCTAGAGCAAGTTAGTGATACCTCTTGCGTCAAGTTTCCCTCCGGTGATTCTGTGGTTTCGGATCAGGGCATTCGGGATTGTCTGAATTTTTTGGGGGATTTTCTAGCAAAGGCAGATTTGAAGGTGATTGACCTGGAAGACTTCGATGTTATCTTAGGCATGGACTGGTTGTCCAGTTATGATGCAGTTATCCAGTGCAATGGTAAGCGCTTGAACTTCGTTAAGGATGACAGTTAGCTTGGGATTGTTTATACTGATCAGCGCCAAGATTCTCCAGTCATTTTTGCGGTATGTGTTCAGATGTTTCTTGATTCTGGCTACTTTGCCTGTTTGGTCTCTCTAGTAGGGACAATTTTAAGTGTGTCACGTTTGGAGGAGATTCCTGTGGAATGTGACTTCTCTTATGTGTTTCCTGACGATCTTCCCGGTCTTCCACCCGATAGAGATGTCGAATTTTTTATAGTTTTGGAGCTAGGTACGCATCCTATTTCGAAGGCGCCGTACCGGATGGCCCCGCGAGAGCTGGAGAAGTTGCGTATCTAGCTGGATGAGATGTGGGCAAAGGGTTTTATCAGGCCGAGTTCGTCACCTTGGGGTGCACATGTTCTGTTTGTAAAGAAGAAAGACGGGTCGATGAGGCTTTGCATCGACTATAGAGAGTTGAACAAGGTTACTATCAAGAACAGGTACCCTCTGCCACGGATTGATGATTTGTTTGATCAGTTGCGCGGTAGCACAGTATTCTCCAAGATTGATCTTCGATATTGCTACCATCAGCTCAGGATCCGTGAGTCCGACATTCTGTGGACTGTTTTTTGATCTAGGCATGGGAATTTTGAGTTTTTGTTTACGTCATTTGGTTTGACAAATGCGCCCTCAACTTTTATGGTTTTGATGAACCGAGTGTTCAAGGATTTCCTGGATAAGTTCGTGGTCGTGTTTATTGATGATGTTCTGATTTATTCCCGCAGTGCGGAGGAGCACAACTAGCATCTGCGATTAGTTTTATCTTCCTTGAGGGACCACAAGCTTTTCGCCAAGCTGAGCAAGTGCGAGTTTTGGTTGTCTCAGGTTGCATTTCTGGGCCACGTGGTGAATAAGAGTGGGATTTCGTTGACCCAGAAAAGATCGTTCCTGTGATGGTTTGGAGTAGGCCGGGAACACCCAAGGAGATTAGGAGCTTTCTAGGATTAGCCAGCTATTACAGGAGATTGACCCAGAAGAACGCAACTTTTGTCTGGAGCGAGAAGTGCGAGGAAGCCTTCCTGAAGCTCAAGGATAGATTGTGAAGTGCCCCTATTTTGACCCTGCCTACTGAGGGTGTGTATTATGATGTTTATGTGGACACATCACATGTTGGTCTTGGTTGTGTGTTGATGCAAGGCGGGAAAGTGATTGCGTACGGGTCGAGACTGCTGAAGACTCATGCGAGGAACTACCCTACGCATGACCTGGAGTTTGTAGCCATGATCTATGCGCTGAAGTTGTGGAGACATCTGCTTTATGGCGTGCAGTGCAAGATTTTTACTGATCACAAGAGCTTAGAGTATGTCTTCACCCATAAGGAATTGAATCTGTGCTAGCGACGATGGTTGGAGTATGTGGCTGACTATTACGTTGAGATCCAGTATCATCCGGGCGAGGCCAATGTGGTGGCCGACGCCCAGAGTTGGAAGTCAGGGTTGATTTTTTGTCTCTCCACCAAGCTTTTAGTAAAGGAGTTTCTTTTGATGGGCATTTTTGTGTGGAGCTGCGATTTGCAGAGTAGTTTGGAAGTGGCAAAACCTTCATGTTGGTACCCTAGATGTGATTTGGCTTATGTAATCCCTTTCCAGCCCCTCTTGATCCATATAAAGATATATGATCATGGTTAGACTTTGTTTAGTCTCCCTAGGGCAGTTTATAAACTGACCTAGAGCTTAGGTTAGAAGTTCTAGATGTTTTTGTAGATAAGGCTTTTCCGTTCGACCATCGTCGAACGAGGCCTCGCGATCGTCGATCAATGGTCGACGATAGCAGGGCTAGTGAATCTTTGAAGTCAAGACAATTATCGTCGACCGTTGGTCAACGATCTCAGAGCAAGCTTACTACGCTCTGACGGTTGGTCGACGATCTGTCATCTTCAGGTCGACGATCGTGTTCTTGCTTCACGATTTCTGTCTCGACAGATATTTGTCTTTGCTGGTCGACTATCTGTTTGCTGGTCGACGATCTGTTTGCAGGTCGACGATCTTCGAAACCCCTGTTCGACGATTTCTGTCTGATTTTATCTATTTATATTTATGCTATTCCTTGGTTTATTTCCAAGTGTGTTAGCTTGTGGTTAGAAAGATTCTTTAAAGTTATTTGTTGCTAAAATTATGGCTTAAATTCAAAATGAATTATTTACAAATTCTGTCAAACATAAATCACGGGATTCAGTATAAAGCATTTTGTCCTATTATACAAATTGCGTTGACTTTATCTTTCCAGCCTGTTTTCTAGCCGTTGGTACTATGTACTATTTCCAAGAAAGGTACGTCTTTATGCTGAGATTTCTTTCCCGCTTATTTTATTCCTTATTGGGACTGACAGAAAGTTAATAGGCCATTCTATTCCTATTGCTATATTCTATTTTAAGATAAACTGTTGCAGGGCTCAAGAATTAAAATCAATAGAGCCGTTCCAAAGGAAAACGTGAAGACATATTTAAAAGAGATTTCTGCTCTAAGAAAAGATATAGTAACCGACACAGAGAAAAATTATTCATCCGCTCAAGCATCATCAGAGCACTTCTTCAACATCTCTTTACAAGAAGAAGAAAAGTTTTCCTGAAGCAAAAAGCCCAGAGCAATCATCTTCCATTCTCAAGTCTCCTGAGCAATCTGCTTAGAGTTTTTCAAAGACTTCAGAAAAGGCTCAAGATCTGCTTCAAGTGTTCCAGAATCTTAAGACTTGATAAAAATCAGTCTTCAGATTTCTGAGGATTTAGTTTCAGTTTATCTGAAACTCCTTCATCCTGAAGCAAAGGCTTTCCCTGGACTTCCACTGAGCCAGGGGAGACTTTGATTCTTTAGAGAATCCACAAATCTTCTCTAATCTGTATTTAAAATAGAGAAGATAATCTAACCCTCTCAACCCCTTTGTAAAAAGAGTTTGTTCACATCTCTTCAAAAGTGAACGTTGGTGACAGGGCACCTTATCAACAACCTGTGGTTGAGCATCCTTATCAAAAGCTCAAAGGGTCTGTTTGATCTACCTGAATCAGATCATTGGTGGCAGGGCACCTTAGCAAAAACCTGTAGTGGATTCCTACCAGGGTGGTAGAAGAGTGGACGTACCTATTTAAAGGGAACCACTATATATCCTGTGTCTCTCTGGTTCTTGCTGATTTGTTTATTCTGTGGCTGTGGTAGAACTACCTAGGATTGCTAGTTGCTGTGATAGGTTTTTAGTTAAACTGAAATTTCAGATTAACTCTCTCACTTGTGCACCTCACTGTGTTAGGCTCTTAGGGTTCAAGTATCAGATTTTCTATTCCGCAAATAAACTCCAAGGGAGCTGACTAAGTGTTCATAAAATTTTGAATACTCTATTCACCCCCCCTCTAGAGTAGTTTACAACTTATCCCCTCACTTTCAATTGGTATCAGAAGGAGGTTAGCTGTTCATACAGGCTAACACCTGAGTTAAAAGATCCTGTGATAAGTTGTTTCCTGATACCTTTCACAAACACTTTCACACATGGCCCAGTCTAAGGATTATTCAAGCACCAGACCTCCTGTATGCAACTTGTCCAAGTTTGGCATATGGAAGGCCAGGATAAGACTATACATGAATTCTATTGATGAAGATATTTTTTCTTCTATCTTGACAGGACCACCTGCTAGGCCTGCTGCTGCTTCCACTTCTGCTGACCTCAGTGCTGTGCCACCACCTGACTACAATGAAACTTACAAGAAAGCAAAAGCAGCTGATGCTAAAGCAATGAATATCCTAGCTCAGACAATGTCTGATGAGATATTCCAGAAGCTGGCTGAATGTACCTCAGCCAAAGCTATGTGGGATTCCCTCAACCACATAGTTGCTGGCTCAGCTGATGAGAGGAAGGACAGGAGATCTAATCTCACCTCTCAGTATGAAAACTTCAAGAAGGATGATGCTGAAGACATTGACACCATGTACACAAGACTCAGTTCAATAATAAGTGAACTGAGGTCTTTAGACAAGGAGATAACCTTGTCAGAAGTCAATGACAAGATCCTGATGTGCCTTCCCATCTCTTGGGACTCAAGGATATGGCCCATCAAGGATGGAAGAAACACTGTGGAACTCTCCACAGAAGCTCTGTTGGGAAAGCTCAGGTCATATGAGCAAACCTTAAAGAGTAGGGCTGCTGTAACTGAAGTGAAGACTCCTACTCCAATAAAGAAAGAGCATTCTCTAGCTCTTAAGGCTGCTGAGACTTCTGAAGGAAGTCAATCAAATGAGGAGTTACTGGCACTCATTGCCAAGAGATTCTTCAACATGGGAAGAAGAGACCTCAGAAAGAAGTTCTCCAAGCATGAGGACAAGCCAAGGTATGACAAAACTCCATCTAAAGAAATCATTTGTTATGTATGCAGCAAGCCTGGACACATTGCCCCAGATTGTCCAGAGAAGAAGTATAAGGAGAAGAAACATGGGAAAGAATACAGGAAGCACCACTCCAAGTCCTCATCACACAAATACAAGAAGAAGGACAAGGGATTTGTGGCTGCTACCTGGAGTGAAACAGAAGAGGATACCTGCTCCTCTAGCTCCAGTGATTCAGAAGAAGAAGAAGAGAAGAAAGCCAAAGAGGTCTGCCTCATGGCCATTGATGCCTGCAGCTCTCTGTCAGCTGCAGAGAATTCTGAAGAAGAAGGAGACAATGAAGAAGATTCCTTTATGGAGGACCAGGTAATCGACTCATTTGATTTCTCATCTCCTGAGTTCAAAATAAAATTTAAAACTCTATGTTTAGATTTACTATTATCTGAAAAAGAAATTAAGTCACTTAGATTAAAAATAATGGAACTAGACATGGAAGGTGTTGAAATAATCAGATTAGAAAAGGAATTAGAGAGCTCAAAAGAAGAAGTAACATTCCTAAAGTTAGAACTAGCTAAATCTAAGAGGTTAGAAGAACAATTAAATGGCAGAAGCCTTAAATTATCTGAAATAACCAGTATAGCAAACACTAGGGTTGGTAATGATAAACTAGGCTTAGGTGCTACACCTAGTGAACCCATCCTCCTCACAAAGGAGAGATTTAGCACTCCAGTAAAATTTGTTTCTGAATCATGGAATAAAGAATACTGAGGAAATTGAAAAATGTAAGAAAATTCAGAATAAGATTAAGAAAGAGAATAGGAAGAAAAAATTTCTAGCTCTACAAAAATCGTCGAACATTAATCGACGATCGTCAAACCAATCGTCGAACGACCATCGACGATCGCTGAACACCTTCACCAAGTATGATATCTTTGGTGCAGGAGATCGACGATCTCATCTTGAGTCGTCGACCAGTGATCGACGATCGTGGAATCCAGAATATAGCTATACTGGAAATGATCGACGATATGGCTTGCGATCGTCGACCATCGATCGACGATCTGGACTTAAGCTGGAAAATCATTTTCAAACTTCCAGAACTTCAAATCCTAATCACCACCCCAGGTTGTTTAATCCTTCAACTGAATGGATTATCCCACCTAGGAGATCACACCCTTTAGGATATAAATCAAAGCCTGCAAAATCTTTTATATCTAGTTTTTCTTTTGTGAAGAATACTGGACCCAAGGTAACCTGGGTCCACAATGTATAACTGTTCTTTCTGCAGGTGAAGACCTATCCAGTCATACATGACAAATGGTATCTGGATAGTGGATGCTCAAAGCATATGACAGGAAAGAAGAAGAACCTGTCAGGATTCAAAGCCAAGCTGGGACCAAAAGTTGTATTTGGGGATTCCAGCTGTGGACAGACTGAAGGGTATGGCAGCTTCACCATAGGAGCTGTAACCTTCAAGAAGGTAGCTTATGTCTCAGGACTAAAGCACAACCTAATCTCTGTAAGTCAAATGTGTGATGCTGGATACAAGGTATGGTTTACTGACACTGCCTGCAATATCTCTTTAAATAATACTGTGGTATTAGTAGGCATTAGAATTGGAAATGTATATGTTGTAGATTTTAATTCCTCCAAATCTGAAATATGCTTATTTAATGAAGTAACCAGTAATAATACCCTTTGGTATAAGAGACTTAGTCATGTAAATCTGAAAAACATTTCTAGGTTGGCTAAATACAATCTTGTAAGAGGATTACCTTCTTGCCCCTACAAGAAGGAAGGCCTTTGCAAAGCTTGTCAACAAGGAAAGCAAACAAGAAATAGCTTTAAATCAGTTAATAAAAGTGATTCTCCCAGGATTCTGTACTTGCTACATTTGGACTTATTTGGTCCTATTGCTGTGCAGAGTCTTGGAGGAAAGTCTTACACTTTAGTAATTGTAGATGACTTCTCTAGGTTCACTTGGGTATTCTTCTTGAGAACTAAGGCTGATAACTTCAAGGTTCTTACAGATTTTCTAAAGTGTATACAGAGTGAGTATTCTACTCAGATTGCCTTGATCAGAAGTGATCATGGTACTGAGTTTGAGTCTCTTCTTATGCAAGAATTCTGTGAGAAGGAAGGTATCAAACATAGCTTCTCTGCTCCTAGAACTCCTCAACAAAATGGGGTAGTTGAAAGGAAAAACAGAACCCTAATTGAAGCTGCAAGTACATTGTTGGCAGATGCTAACATGCCTCTGTCCTTTTGGGCTGAAGCAGTTAGCACAGCTAACTATGTATTGAACAGAAGTCTGATACATAAACTCAAGGGTAAGACTCCCTATGAATTACTTAAGCAAGTGAAACCTAAAATAGATTATTTTAGAGTGTTTGGCTGTGTTGCTTTTGTTCATAACAATAACAAAGAATACCATAGAAAATTTGAGGCAAAAGCTTCAATGGGAGTTTTTCTAGGATACTCTCAAGTAAGCAAAGCCTATAGGGTCCTTAATAAATCCTCTCTTAAGATAGAAGAGTCTGCACATGTCTCTTTTGATGAGACAGTCATGTATTATAAGGAGAAGGACTCTTCCTCTAATAGTACAGTGCAAGTCCTAGGAGTAAGTAAGGATTTGGAAGGTTTGAGACTCTCACAGGAGAATCATCCCCAACAAACTCCTCAGGTTGCTTCCTCAGATTCTGAATCTGATGTAGATCTGCTTGAAGCTAAAGCACCTGCTCCAACAGTTGATCAAACTCCACATGAGGAATTAAATCTTGAAACTGTTGAAGATCAGATCATTGTTGAACCTACTGATCTTGTCACACTTAGAGATCACCCTGTATCTCAAGTGATTGGAGACATTTCAGCAGGAGTCCAGACAAGACATCAACTCAACAAAAATGTGATGTTTGCTTGTTTCCTTTCTCAGGTTGAGCCCCTAACCATTAAAGATGCTGAGCTTGATCCCCACTGGATTATAGCAATGCAAGAGGAGCTTAACCAGTTTGAAAGATGTAAAGTTTGGACCTTGGTTCCAAGACCAAGAGGCCAACGGATCATAGGCACCAAGTGGGTGTTTAGAAACAAGCTTGATGCCCAAGGCATAGTAGTTAGAAATAAGGCTAGGCTAGTAGCTCAAGGCTATAGACAGGAGGAAGGCATAGATTATGATCAGACTTTTGCCCCTGTAGCTAGACTAGAAGCCATTAGGATTTTCCTAGCCTATGCTGCCTATAAAAGATTTAAGGTCTTCCAAATGGATGTGAAGAGTGCCTTCCTCAATGGAGATTTAAAGGAAGAAGTGTTTGTTGAACAACCACCAGGGTTTGTTTCATCAACACTACCCACTCATGTGTTCAAACTCCAAAAGGCTCTCTATGGACTTAAGCAAGCTCCTAGAGCTTGGTATGAGACCTTAGCAAATTTTCTTCTAGAACACAAGTTTGTGAGAGGTGTAGTAGATAGAACCCTATTCATTAGACATCATAAGGACTCACAACTGTTAGTTCAAATCTATGTAGATGACATTATATTTGGCTCTACTGATCCCAAACTATGCAAGAGGTTCTCTGAACTAATGCACTCTAAGTTTGAGATGAGCAGCATGGGTGAGTTATCCTATTTCCTTGGTCTCCAAGTGAAACAGAGTGTTGATGGCATTTTCATTTCACAATCAAAATATGCCAGAGAGCTGGTTAAAAGATTTGGAATGTCTGATGCTTCATCAATGAGCACACCTATGGCCTCAAATGCAGTTATTGATTCTGATGTCAATGGCAAGTCTGTTGATCAAAAGAATTATAGAGCCATTGTTGGTTCCCTGCTGTATTTGACTGCAAGTAGGCCCGACATAATGTTTGCTACATGCCTATGTGCTAGGTTTCAGGTCAACCCAAAGGAATCTCACTTAACTCTCCTCAAGAGGATCTTGAGATACCTTAAGGGATGTCCTAACTTAGGACTGTGGTACCCAGCTGAGTCAGGATTTGAATTAATTGGATATTCAGATGCTGATTATGCTGGTTGTAGAGTTGACAGGAAAAGCACCTCAGGGACTTGTCAGTTCCTGGGAGAGAGACTTGTCTCTTGGTTTTGCAAGAAACAGGCATCTGTGTCTACTTCAACTGCTGAGGCTGAATATATAGCAGCAGCTAGTTGTTGTTCACAGATCCTGTGGATTCAAAATCAGCTAGTGGATTATGGGTACACACACTCAAACACAAAAATTCTATGTGACAGTACCAGTGCAATATCAATTGCTCAGAATCCTGTGCACCATTCCAGGACCAAGCACATTGAGATTAGACATCATTTTCTAAGAGATAATGTGGAAAAGAACAAGATAGTAATGGAATTTATATCCACAGACCTGCAAAGAGGAGATATTTTCACTAAGCCCCTTGATGAACAAAAGCATTTGTTCTTCCTGAACCAGCTTGGCATGATTAATGGTTCAGAGTAGTGAAAATTAAGATAGTTTTGTTTTCTGTCTAAAATCGTCGAACGACTGATCGACGATCTTCGACCAGGTCAGAACTATCGTCGACCAACCGTCGACGACAGCTCGTTCTGTAGTAAGGCAGAAATCGTCGACCAACTGGTCAACGATCTCTCCTTAGGTATCTATCGTCGACCAGTGGTCGACGACAGATTTTCTGTGTTGTGTGGAGAATCGTCGACCATCATATTTTGATCGACGATCGTAGTAATTGCTTATAGTCGGTCGATGTTTACCGATTTAGTCAAACTTTGACTATCGTTGGTCTGTGTTCGACGACCGATTTTATTCCGGGATCGACGATCGCAGATTTGTTTCTAATAGTCGATTTAGGTCTGGAGATCGTCGTCCTTCCGCTCCGTCTTTTCATATTCCTTCTCCTGGCTTAGAATTCGCTCTCGAACTCTAATCCCGCGCGATTCTCTTCTCCCCTGTTTCTGCTTCTCGATTCGCCATCTTCTCTCAAACTCTATGGCGATTCCTTCTGCTGTTCTCCTCGGAATGAAGTTCGACACGGGCTTCTGTGTCGACTTCGATTCCTTCTGCCGATGCGATCAACCAATCCAAGATATTCTGAAGCTATGTGAAGACCAAGGCCTCAAGAAATTCATGTCATCCGCACCTAAGATTAATATACCAGAAATTCGTGAATGGGTATACACCTCGTCCTCCAGCGACGAAGCAATGTCGGGAAAGATAAACGGCGAGGAGGTCACTCTGACTCCTGAAGTATTGACAGAGTTGTTTGGACTGCCAACAGGTACTGAGGAATATGAGCAAAGCTCAGAGGAATATGGCCGCATGCTCACTGTGATGGGCCATGCCGAAGGGATTCCGGCTAAGCTGCTGAAGATAAACTTGTCTCCAGAATACAAGTTTCTGGCAGACCTGGTAGGCAAGATCATTTTGGGAAAACATTCGGCGCATGACAATATCAACAGGCAACAGTTTGCCCTTATGTCGGCTTTGGTGAATAGGACGCAGTTAGCCTGGGGGAAAGTTCTATTTGACCTAATCAGGAGAAAGAACAACAAGAAAGAGGTAAATCTTGCCAGGGTACTGGGTGTGTTTCTATATGTGAAAGCACCCCTGCTGCTCGTTTCTGCACCCTCCGCAGTAAATGCCAGCAAGAGGTTGGACCCCTCGCTCTTCAAGAAATCTCAGAGGATTATCAAAAAGTCAGCCAGGGTTGATCCTAACCCTTCTTCAGACACAAGGGCTGATTCGGCCGCTCTCCCGCTTACTGGGGAAGGTTCAGCAATCCCTTCATCCTCCCTCTCTATCCCTGCATCCTCTTCTCCTGCATTACTCTCTACAACACCCGCAGTGCCACCACAACATGCATCATTCATTCCACCTGCATCTCCACACCAGTCACCAACACCACATCATCTGGCAGCTTCAGCCAGTGTTGACATGGTGACTGCCACCATCCTCACAAACCTTTCTCAACATGAATCCCACACTCATGTTGATGATCACCCATCTCCACATGATTCCTTTGATCATGTGGTAGATCATCCTGCCTCCATTCCATCCACCTCTACATCATCAGCATTTCAGATATCCCCTGAAATGCTTGCACACCTTGTACAGCTCATCACTCCCTCCATCCAAAGCATGATTGAGGCTGCCAATGCCCCTCTCATTGCCTCCATCAACTCTCTCACTGATGCCATCAAATCCATCTCATCTTCTGCTGAGCCCCCTTCTGTAAGATGCATGACTCCAGTCCCCACTGAAGTCATGCAGGGGGAGATGTCTGTCGAAGTGGTCTCAGGTGATGCCCTGACCCTTCAGGACAATTCCTCTCTTCCCCTTCAAGAATCTGTAGATGTCCCTCAAGAAACTTCAGAGAAAGAACCAGAAGGTAATCTTTAAAACTCTTCCTCCAAAGGATATAATCAGGACTTCAATTTGACATTTGTGACTAACAAAGACATTCACTCCCTAGTGAATCTAGCTTCTGAGGAAGAAGTTCCTGAAAAGGAAAATGAAGAAGTCCCCATGGACGTTTGTGAGAATGTTGCTGCTCAACCAGATGGTATAGTTTTATTTAAGATTCTAATTAATTCAAACTCCATCTTTGAGTTAACTTCTTATCCCTAGTGAATATCACAGCTGCTGATGATCTTACATCAGTATTGCAAGTTGATGCTGCCAAGTCCATTGAGTCTGATAAAGACTTGGAATCATTTCTTTCCTCAGACTGTGAGTTCTCACTCACATCCCCTCCTTTTGTTCCTCCTCCTCAAGAGAAAATGGTCCCTTATAGACCTGAGTACCTTGATGACCCCTTGGTCAAGGATACTCTTTTCTTTTCCTGTATGGCACTCCTCTTGTGCCTTGCAGAGGTGTCTATCCCCGATGTCACTAATCATCTAGAAGGAATTATAACCTCCTTCCTAGATGCAAAGTGGTATCCTGTGTAGATCTTCAGGTAATCCTATCTATTACCTGTTGTTTGTTCACCTTGGGGGGAATATCTTATTCCCACTTGGTTGTTAACCTATCTCTCTTTGCATACAGGCACAACCATAAATGCTGCTGCTGCTGAAATCATCAACATCCCAGCTGATGCTGCTGCTGAAGTAATTGAAGATGTGCAAGATAGAGCAGACAATGCTCCCAAGATGACTGAATTGGACTCAAGTTCAGGTACTCTAAACATTGACCAATTTATAGACTTTGTGGCTGAAGGTATTGCCTCTGAGTACATTGAAGGGATGGCTAAATATCATCTGGATTCCCTAGCCATCTCTCTAGAGAAAGCATCTGCCCCTGCAGATATTGTCATCTTTTCTCCTCCCATCCTTACCTATCCTTTATCCACTCCTTCTATTGCAGAACTGGTCCCCAAGACAGTTCCTGAGTTGTACCCAGAATCAGAGCTATGGAAAAGTGCTCCAAATGTTGATCTGGATGCTCTTCTTAGGCAAGATGCCATTGAAGAAGCTAGAGAAAAAGAAGAAAAAGAAAAGAAAGACAAAGCTGAACTTACTGCCAAAGATCCATCTGAACTAAACTTTGATGATTATGCTGGGAAAGACTCATCTCATTCTGATGATGATGATGATGACTCTGATGATTCGGACTCCTCTAAGAAAAGAAAAAGAGCTGCTTCCAAGAAAAGAAAAGCCCCTGCTCCTTCTACTGCAAATCCTAACAAGGATGTTCCCTATTACATTCTGAAGGGAATAGATCCTAAGAGCAAGGAATTCCAACCCTGGATGAGATTGTCAAAGAATCAGACTAAAGAAAATAAGAGAAGAAAGAGATATGACTCTCCAGTTCAAAAATTCCCCCCAGAGGTCCTCCTCCACCTCCTGGTGCTGGAGCCTCTGGAAGTATCTCTTCTGCTCCAATTGGTAAATCAGCCAGTTCCAACCCCTCTCAATCTTATCAGAGAAGAAGTAGACAAGGCCAGGGAAGCCAAAGTGGTTCAGGACAAGGAAATAAAAGAAATGACAATGCTCCGTAGAACAAATAAAGGAGATGACTTATCAACAACCTACATTCTCTCCTCCTCCTTCTCCTAAGAAGTTAGTCCCAGAAAGGAAACCTTCTCCTCCCAGGAAAGGTCCCTCCTCCTCTTTAAAGAAACCTGCTGCAGCTGATTCAAAAGGAAAAAGAGTAGTCTTTTCAGAAAATTCTCTCAAAAAGTTCATTGAGCTTGCACCTCCTAGATCTCTCTATGCTCAAACTGATCCTAAGAAGACTGTGCAGATTCCTCTCGATTCAAGCAAACTTGCTACAGCTCTTCAAAGGAATATGGAGATTGCAGCTCATACAGATTCTGATAGACCTCCCTCTCCATCAGACAAAACTGAAGCTGAAAGGATTGCCTCTATGGCAAGATTCAAAGAGTCTATTGCACTTAGCATGATGGAGAGAGCCAAATCTCAAGGACTGGATCCTACAGCTTACTCAACAATGTCAGAATTCAGAGAAAGGGAACTGAGCAGAATTCAAGTCAATCCAGAAGCCTTTGACGCTGAGGAATACATGAGACTACATCCTGCTGCAGTTCTACCGAGTTATGCTGAAAAGAAAATCATAGGAGAGCATGATCTAATGTTATCTAAAAGACAAGCAGCAAACCCTAACAGAGAAATCATTTTCAAACCAGCTGCAATGCCCAAAAACTCATCTGATGCTAAACATGCTGATAAATCTGCTTGATACATTCCATTTTTGCTGATTTATGCTTGTGATATTTTCTGTGTATTGCCTGTGTTTTATCATTCTGGTTAATCTTTAGAAGTGTTGTTGTCTGCTTTAGCTTTTAAATTGGATTGGATAACATAACCCAAATAGGGGGAGATTGTTGGTACCCTAGATGTGATTTGGCTTATGTAATCCCTTTCCAGCCCCTCTTGATCCATATAAAGATATATGATCATGGTTAGACTTTGTTTAGTCTCCCTAGGGCAGTTTATAAACTGACCTAGAGCTTAGGTTAGAAGTTCTAGATGTTTTTGTAGATAAGGCTTTCCGTTCGACCATCGTCGAACGAGGCCTCGCGATCGTCGATCAATGGTCGACGATAGCAGGGCTAGTGAATCTTTGAAGTCAAGACAATTATCGTCGACCGTTGGTCGACGATCTCAGAGCAAGCTTACTACGCTCTGACGGTTGGTCGACGATCTGTCATCTTCAGGTCGACGATCGTGTTCTTGCTTCACGATTTCTGTCTCGACAGATATTTGCCTTTGCTGGTCGACTATCTGTTTGCTGGTCGACGATCTGTTTGCAGGTCGACGATCTTCGAACCCCTGTTCGACGATTTCTGTCTGATTTTATCTATTTATATTTATGCTATTCCTTGGTTTATTTCCAAGTGTGTTAGCTTGTGGTTAGAAAGATTCTTTAAAGTTATTTGTTGCTAAAATTATGGCTTAAATTCAAAATGAATTATTTACAAATTCTGTCAAACATAAATCACGGGATTCAGTATAAAGCATTTTGTCCTATTATACAAATTGCGTTGACTTTATCTTTCCAGCCTGTTTTCTAGCCGTTGGTACTATGTACTATTTCCAAGAAAGGTACGTCTTTATGCTGAGATTTCTTTCCCGCTTATTTTATTCCTTATTGGGACTGACAGAAAGTTAATAGGCCATTCTATTCCTATTGCTATATTCTATTTTAAGATAAACTGTTGCAGGGCTCAAGAATTAAAATCAATAGAGCCGTTCCAAAGGAAAACGTGAAGACATATTTAAAAGAGATTTCTGCTCTAAGAAAAGATATAGTAACCGACACAGAGAAAAATTATTCATCCGCTCAAGCATCATCAGAGCACTTCTTCAACATCTCTTTACAAGAAGAAGAAAAGTTTTCCTGAAGCAAAAAGCCCAGAGCAATCATCTTCCATTCTCAAGTCTCCTGAGCAATCTGCTTAGAGTTTTTCAAAGACTTCAGAAAAGGCTCAAGATCTGCTTCAAGTGTTCCAGAATCTTAAGACTTGATAAAAATCAGTCTTCAGATTTCTGAGGATTTAGTTTCAGTTTATCTGAAACTCCTTCATCCTGAAGCAAAGGCTTTCCCTGGACTTCCACTGAGCCAGGGGGAGACTTTGATTCTTTAGAGAATCCACAAATCTTCTCTAATCTGTATTTAAAATAGAGAAGATAATCTAACCCTCTCAACCCCTTTGTAAAAAGAGTTTGTTCACATCTCTTCAAAAGTGAACGCTGGTGACAGGGCACCTTATCAACAACCTGTGGTTGAGCATCCTTATCAAAAGCTCAAAGGGTCTGTTTGATCTACCTGAATCAGATCATTGGTGGCAGGGCACCTTAGCAAAAACCTGTAGTGGATTCCTACCAGGGTGGTAGAAGAGTGGACGTACCTATTTAAAGGGAACCACTATATATCCTGTGTCTCTCTGGTTCTTGCTGATTTGTTTATTCTGTGGCTGTGGTAGAACTACCTAGGATTGCTAGTTGCTGTGATAGGTTTTTAGTTAAACTGAAATTTCAGATTAACTCTCTCACTTGTGCACCTCACTGTGTTAGGCTCTTAGGGTTCAAGTATCAGATTTTCTATTCCGCAAATATACTCCAAGGGAGCTGACTAAGTGTTCATAAAATTTTGAATACTCTATTCACCCCCCCTCTAGAGTAGTTTACAACTTATCCCCTCACTTTCACTTCATGGATTCCGCTTACGAGACTGCATCAGAAGAACGATCCCGATCTTCTACATTTGTATCTCCGAGCTGAGAAAGGTGAATTGCCTGATTTTTCTATTGATGATATGGGTACATTGCGTTACCGCGGCTGGTTTTGCATCCCCGCCGTTGGAGATATCTGGGTGATGGTGTGTAGGGAAGCCCATGGATCTAGTGTTACCTACCATCCAGGATCTACTACGATGTATCATGATTTAAAGCAGATTGCCTGGTGGTATAATATGAAGGGAGACATAGCCAGATTTGTTTCTGAGTGCCACACTTGCAAGCGTGCGAAAGCCAATATGGAAGGCCTGGTTACAAGCTGATTCCCTTGGAGATTTCGACTTGGAAATGGGAGAGCATCTCAATGGATTTCATTACAGGCTTACCGAGATCTCCTAGGGGGCATGATTCAGTTTGGGTGATCGTGGATAGATTGACGAAGTGTGCTCACTTTGTACCGTTTAAGATCGTCTATCTGATGAGGAAGATAGCTTAGCTGTATTTGAATGAGGTCATCCGGTTGCATGTTATGCCCGTCAACATTATTTCAGACCGAGACTCCCAGTTTACATCTCGCATCTAGAAGAGCCTGCAAGAGGGTTTGGGTAAGGATTTGAGATATTCTACTGCTTACCACCCACACACTAATGGTCAGACAGAGCGAGTCAATCAGATAGTGGAGGACATGATCCGATGCTATATTCTAGACAACGGAGGAGCGTGGGATGAGCGTTTGCGGCTTATGGAGTTTCCGTATAACAACAGTTACAAAGAAAGCTTGCAAATGGCTCCTTTTGAAGCATTGTTTGGGAGGCGTTGCAGGACTCCCTTGTTTTGGGCTGAGCTTGGTGAGGGACCTCTGTTGTGTCCAGAGGCACTCGAAGAGATGGAAATTACTGTGAAGCTTATTCGAGATAAGCTTTGGATAGCCTAGGAAGGATATGAGAAGAAAGCCAACCGGCATAGATCTAGCTTAGAATTTGTTGTGGGGGACTTGGTGTTCTTAAAGGATTCCCCGATGATTGGATTCAAGTGGTTTGGCAAGAACAGGAAGTTGGACCCGAGGTACGTGGGGCTATTTATGATTGTTAAGCGGGTTGGTGTATAAGCTTACAGGTTGGAGTTGCCTGCAAATTTTCCTGGCATGCATAATGTCTTTCACGTCAGTCAGTTGCGGAAATGTGTGCAGGGTGGCAAGCAGGTTTTCAATTCTGTGCATCAGTTGGAGCCGAATCTTTCTTATGTGGAAATGCCTTTCCGCATTTCGGATGCTCAGGATCGCGTGTTGCGGAGGAAAACCATTCCTATGGTTAAGATTTTATGGAGGAACCAGGATTTTGAAAGCGCGACTTGGGAGCTAGAGTCGGCGATGAGGAAGGCTTACCCTCATCTGTTTCCCTGACTTGTGCCTGGTATGTTTTCACTCTTCCTTTTTATGGCTTTTGTTTGGCTATTTCCTTTCCATTTTGCTAGAAGGGTTGTGTGTAAAGTTTCGAGGCGAAACTTTCTTTTAGGCGGAGTGGTTATAATGTAAGATACGCTTCCCCCTCTCCGGGGCTAACCCGGATCTTATGCCCAGAACCGCCGCCTTACGGTGACACTAACACACGGGTTAGTCGACCCCGCAAGTCGCCGATTCTGCCGGCTAGTACGATCATAAACCTGTCGGCCAATATGAGAAATAGAAGTATAAAAAAGAGTAAATATCGCAGTAAGTCCACAGCCACAGTACTAATCATATATAACAAATGAAGAGTACAACAATATGTAGTCCAAAATGAGTACAATAATAAAATAGTGTATAAGGTCTTATGCCTAGTACATCAAATCAAATCACTCTCTCTCTCACAATCTAACAGCAGCGGAATCTATCATCTCATCTCATCACACATGAACATGTGCTCAAGTAGTGGTAGTAGGTGGTATCGGCATCTGCTCCTCAAGTCCTGCCTCCTCGACATGCTGGTCCATCTCCTCGTGCTGCTAAAATAATAGGGTCACCGACCATTAGTCAAAACGACTAAGTCGTTTCCTCTGCACCTCGCCCCGCAACTCCTAGGCACCGAGCGGGAGGACGAAGCGGAGGACCACAAGGGGTAACAAAAGTGGAAGCAGGTGACAGGGGGAACCTAGCTAGCAATTTTATAAACAAGTTGTAATAGTTAAAGTTAGAAAGGAATTTAACCTTCACTTATGTGAGTTCACATAAGTCAAGGGATCTTCTACAAGGCTCCCATCGTATAAAATGTCCCATACCACTTTATACATTGGGGTGTCGGTTATCACAAGCAGTATATATATATATGTAAATTAAAATAACCTTAATTTTTAAACTTGCCCACACAAGCTTATAGATCAAGGGGTCGTTTAGTAAGTCCTAATGTATAAGCGTCCCATACCACTTATACATTAGGTGTCACAGGTTATTATGAATGATTATGATATGCATCTATATGGTGGGTATGTTATGATCAAGCAGTGCAACTCACATACAACGACTCCGTGATCACAGACCTTTAGTTCCCACTTTTTGAGAGCTAGCATCACTCTCAAGTACCGCCGTTGTGGCTAAGGCAGCAGCGGAACGGGCGCTTCCGCTTTTTAGGCGGGTATACACACTACTAGGCCAAGACCTCTCTTGTACGCCTCTGTACACCGACAAGTGCACTCTAGAGTCTCTGCATACTATTGCTAGCTACCTGCTAGTCTTTTAGGTCGGGTGCACGTCTTCGGGGATTGTCTGCCTGACCGCAGTATTAAACAACATACTGGCCCCTCCACCCGTACACCTCACCCGAGTCACCGTACTGCCATTGGTATGACGATTGGCCCAGTACCGCATGACCCACCACTAATTTATGCACATGCAAGTATTACATCTCGAGTCTCCAACTCTTAGGACTAACCTGTCCTGATTCCTCCAACCCTGCCCGAGTGAGCAAGTAGTCAACGGACTCCAAGTCCCTCCAACCCGGCACGGGTGAGCACATAGTCATACCAATTCCTTTCGATCCGGCACGGGTGAGCAAGTAGTCAACAGACTCCAAGTCCCTCCAACCCGGCACGGTTGAGGTACACCACATCAATTTCTTTCAATTCGGTACGGGTGAGCAAGTAGTCAACAGACTCCAAGTCCCTCCAACCCAGCACCGTGATAAGAACAAGTACAGTTTTACCTAGCCTATTAGGCTACTCTTGCCTACTGATTGTTATACTTAGTGAATTAAGGTTAATCCTAGGACTGCCCAGGGTATGCCCAATGAAGGGGTCTCGGGGGCACTAGGAACCAAGATGGAATTAAAATCCAAAGTTCCCTTTCACAAGGATAATTACTTTTAAGTGATGTCTACTAAAGATCCACTTCCAACTCTCATTGTTACTTTAGGACTAACCTAATGACTTAAGGTATCATTATTAGAAGGGCGACGGTCTTCCGTCGGCCTCCGCTCAAGTGGTTACCCTAATACTTGGACTTTTACTCTCGTCACTAAGACAACACTAACCACCAGGGTTATATTTCCAATCATATTCCCTAGCTCAATTGTCGATCTATCCACTGGTGGGCCTTATGGTACAATCTACTTTTACTATACGCAGCTCATGACCTAATACCACCCCGAAATCGAACTTCCAATTCCTTGGGCCACTAGCCCCCAAATATTTATCCTAGGGTGGTATGAACTAATAAAATGAGCATGCTGATTTTTAAGATTTTCCTAGGTCATTAAGGCCTCTAATTAAATCATTTAAATTATTCTTTAGGTCTTCTTACACATGAAGTGGTATCATTTAAAATCTACTGACCTAAGGGAATCTTCATGAATTGCATATGGGTAAAACATTGTTGTCTACAAGATTTCATTATTTTCCTTTTAATATTTCTATTTATCCCATAATTAATACAAATTCTACATAAATACCATTTTCCAAATGAAGTAGAAGAAATACATAAACCAAAATTCCAGGAAAATTACTGAGCAATTATATCATTAATTCATGACTAATGGCAGAGTTTCATTAACTTCTATAGTGTAATAGCCTATCAATTTCCATTCTTAATTATTTACCAAAATGCCATTTTTCTAACTTAATAATTATCAGTGTGTCCAAAAATTCTGAAATAAATCTACAAAACTAATATTATAATTATACAACTCTAGAATTATTTTTACAATTTTCTAACATGTAATTCCACCAATTCATGATTAAATACAAAAAGGGTAAAATAGTAATTTAAGGGTATTTTGCTCCAATAGTTCTCAAACAGAGATATAAAATTTTCCTTAATCAATTAAAACATCATTCTTCGACATGACAGAATTTGGGAATTTCCTTTGGTCAAAATCTATTTTTTTCAATTTATTTTCTAAAAAGGCCCATATTTTGAAAATTCCAAATAATGGGATTTTTGATCCCAAAAATCCCATAATTAATTCTTGGGGTGAACTTTATCCTAATGAATCACTGGAAAAGATTCCATGATATTTGGATGCCCCCACTAGGCTAAATACACAATATTTCATTTCTGCTAATAGCACCCCAAGGCTATAAGTAGCCAACACATGCAAGTGGGTTAACCCAACATGCAGTGGTCCAATTGTACTTAAATTTCTACCAAGCACCAATGATGTCCCTAAGGGCCTGCCACCAAAATTTGGGGCCATTTGGAGGCTTAACACTCCAATTATACCATTTATTCAATTATTGACATTATGATCGAAACTATAGGAATTTTGTCCCCAAAAATTCCTAAACTTTGGCAGAGGCTAAATATGCCCAAATTAGCCACATTCCGTAAATTTCAGGCCATGAGGACATCTGGTTTGGCCTAGGCTTAACTTTAAATTTCTGTACTAGCCTAGGACCAGTCCTAGGAGAAATGCCCTACAGGCCAGACCACTGGTCCAAAACCCATGTTTAGGGTGGCATATTAAAGGTAAGACACAGGGCTATTTTTTTTATTCCTGGGTCATGATCTGTTAAGGTCTCTAAATGCCCTAATTTTCACATGAAAGATGGATGTATAAGTGTGACAATAATGCACATTCATTTCATTTATATTATAACACTAACATAGTTAAGCACGAATCTTAAAGTAATAATGGACGGGATCTGTTCATCGTCCCCAGGCAGCTAACGGGCCAGATTCCTTCTTCCTGGGCCACCTTTGCTGGCGATTTCCGGTCAGCTGAGGCGGCGCCACTGCCGGCCAACGGTGCCACCACCTTCACGGTGGTGGTGTCCAGCTTTTGCCGGCGGTGAGGCGGCGGGAGACGGCGGCGCCAGCGATCCCGAGAGGTGGAAAAAGCTTGGGAAAAACGAAATTTTCTCACATGGCATCGGGCTCAATTGAGCCCGATATCTCGCCTAATGGATCTAAGAAGCAAGTACAGGTAGAGGTGAAGCGAAACGGACCTGAATTGGGGCTTGGCGGCGAGTTCGGCGGCGGTTTGGCATGGTGGTGGTGATTTGGAGATCTCCTGCCCGATTCCTTGATTCTCCACTGTTTGCCTTGATCCAGGACTCGATTTCCACTCCTCTCGACCTTCTGAAGCTGATGGAGTGGTTTGTTTGGACTGAGGTGGAGTATATGGGGAGATATGGTCGAGGTGAGCTCGGGTTGGCACTTTGGTTGCTTCACCATGGCTGCCAAGTGGCTACCATGCCTCAATTCCCTCTGAAATGAAGTGGGGTGGTCGGCCAGCAACTCTTGGGCTGAAGAAGTGAAGGCCACATGGCCTCTTTTCATCACCTCCCCATTTCTCTCTCCTCTTTTAGGTGATTTCTCCAAAATACCCCTTTGCATGTAGTCTCTCTCCTCATTTTGGGGGTTAGTGGTTGTCCATGTACACTTGGGCTGGTCATGGGCCAAGTTTGGTGGGCTTGGCTCAAGGGAAATGACTTGGGCTCTCATTTTCACCCATTAGGTTAAATTGTTGACTTGTTGACTTTTTGAGTTGACTTGGTTAACATGGTGAGTGGGCTGTGTTGGAACATGGTTTCACACTCCTTAGGTTTGATAATATCAACTCCCTGCTTGTATTTGATGAGATTGGTTGTGTGATAGAGTGTGCAGGCTGACAGGTGAAAGGAAAGGAGAAGAGCTTCAAAAGGTTACTACCGCCCGGCGATAACCTTATCGCAGCGCGGTAACCATCTCGATCGACGCATATCGGTTCAATGGTCGACGGCCCAATTATCAGCTAAGGAAGGATCGTCGACAATCAAAAGCTACCGCCCGGCGACAGGACGCTACCGCCGGCGGTATCCGGTCGACGTGCATCAAGGGGACGATCGTCGACGATGGTACCTACCGCTCAGGCGATAGTCTTATCGCAGGCGGTAGAATTATTTGGCGAAATGGCGCTATCGCTCTGACTGGGCGCGGTAACCATTACCGCCCGGCGATAGCTCTCTTGAAACGACAGTTTCCTTAATGAGCAGTTATAGTTGCCGTTTCGGGAGACGTGTGGAGACAGCTGGCAGGCGTTACGCGCGAACTTACCGCCCGACGATAGAGTTATCGCAGGCGGTAGTCTATTTTCTCCAAGACGTATAAAAAGCAGCGCCGTTTCCTCAAGACCTAAGCCTCCAGAGATTATTGACGAAGTGATCCAGGAATACCAAGTTCGGCCGTCTTCCTACGTCCATTCTACTCGTCTTCGTCAAAGAAAAAGCAAGGCTTCTTCCTCCCGTTCGAGATCGAAGAACTCCGGCGATCAAGGCTTCGCATCGTCTACGTCTAGCGACCGGGTGCTTTCCATCTAAGATCACAAGCACCGGCCGTAGATCTATCCGGAGAACTTCTCAAGAGGGAGAACCTAAACTTTAACGAATATATTTTGTAATCTCTTTTTGTATCTTTTCTTCCTTTTTGTTGTAAGTGGTAAGGGAAATCGACCGGGAAGGTCGTCGGAATCCGGTTTGGATTCCGTGGAAAATCGTCCCGGGATTTGGGGCGTCTAGATCGGGGATCTAGCGGTGCTCTAAGACCCTTCCGGTTGTGGAGGTGAAGAGCGGCTCTAAGACCTTTCGGGGAGAAAGTGAAGAGCGGCTCTAAGACCCTTCCGGGTGTGGAGGTGAAGAGCGGCTCTAAGACCTTTCGGGGAGAAAGTGAAGAGCCAACCGGTCCGGGTTTTGGGTCGGTATAGAAAACCCAAGAGTTTTATTCACCGCCTCTGATCTCCGGCGTCATGGAGATCCAAGTTGTATGTATTGTGTGTAAACATGTTTTAAATCAATCCTAATTACAAGTGTAACATTGTGTGTGACTTAATGATTCATATGAGATATTTTCTTCATATCATTGCCTCTTATGTTCACTTGTGAATGATAAGTCTAGTTTCACGTGTGTGCGCACAAGCTAATTTGTACAGGAAAAGAGTGAATAACGTACCGCAGAACATTGGTTACCCAACGCTCTACAGTAGTTTCCTAAGCTCTGGTTCTGTGGACAAATTAACGCTTAAATTTCAAGAAACGCGTCGAACCTTATTCACCCCCCCCCCCTCTAAGGTTGGCTACAAGATCCAACAAGTGGTATCAGAGGGAGGTTATTCCAAAACGGTTTCACCACCGGGAATAATGGCCAACCTCCATCATGGACTGATGAGTGGGGATGAAAAATTGTACACCGAAAATGTGTTTGCACCACCTCTCTTTATAGGAGTGAACTATAACGAATGGAGAACTCTAATGAGAAAATTCCTTATGCTAACGGATGTAGAAGTTTGGAACATTACTTGTACCAAGCCCCCTTATAGCCTAAATAAGCACGAGTGTTATTTAAATGCTAAGGCTATGAACAGTTTGTTTTGTGGGCTTAGTCAAGAAATTTTTAAACGCATTCACATGTGTTCCACTGCATATGAGATATGGGAATATCTTGAGTCTACTTATAGTTCTCATCCTGCAGATAATGACTTCGAGCAGTTTCTTATAGATCCAAGTGACGAGTCAAATGGAGATGCACTCTTGGAGGAAGTCAAGACAGACACGTCAAGCAAGAGGGGAGATGAACATCTGTCACTGGACGAGAAGAGCTAAGGGGAAGATGATAAAGGAACCTTGTGTTCAAATCTTGCCTCGTCCAAGAGCGCTGTAAGAAACTCAAACTCTCTCCGTGTATACAAGTCTGTTTATACACTGAATATGCTGAATATGAATAGGCGTAGACTTAAGAAACTGAAAAATATTAATTCAAAACTACGCTTGGAAAATAACCTTTTAAAAGCAAATGTTAGTGTAGAATCTTCCACTGTCGTGTCTAGTTCTCCTGTATGCTCTTTAGAGGACAACTCTACACTTTGTATAAATTGTGAGAAGTTAAAAGAGAAACGTGAGGAGGAAGAGAAAGAGTGCATTTCTCTAAGAGAACAAAATGAGAAACTGTTTCTAGAAAACTTAGCGTCAAAGGGGGAGTGTGCTAAGTGCGTGGACTATAGAGTTGAAATCACTGAGATGAGTGAGGTCTTCGAAGAATACAGAAATAAGTATGAAGCCCACATTAACTCAATAGTCGCAATACTTAAGAATAGCACAACTGCCTACACCAAAGCGAGAACAAATCTCAAATAGAGAAATGAAGATTTGGAAACGAAAATCAACGTGCTTAAGGAAATTTTAAAGAAAAATTCTCAACACATAAACGTGCAATATCAAGAAAATTCCAAACGCACGTTGAACACAAGCTCACTCACGTCAGTTAGGAAAATCAAAGGGAGTAGTAAACTTCAAGCCAACGCGAGTGAAAACCTCAAATATGAAAATCATATCCACTGGCAAAAACCAACTACTCCATTTACAAAACCAATTGAACGCAGATATCCTTCAAAAAATCTTTATGCTATGAGTCAGTATGGTAACAAGAAGTATTTCATGTCAGAAAGTAATCTCAACATGATTAATTCACAAAGACAATTGTGCCCAACCACAATCTCACACGTAAGGACTCCTAGACATCCAAAAGAGAATCTGCAACATAAGAAAAACATCAAACCAAGGTATGAATGGAGACCAGTCACGCGACGTAGCACGCCCAGTCCGATAGACCGGCGAACCCTCCCTCACCGGGTTCAACTGTATCACAACATCGTTGGGTTCCCAAAAGGAAAGTCATTCTCGGCTCCTTCTGGATACCCAAACCTCTCAACTCCTAAGTATGTCCCGTTAGTGAAGTAGAATGACACACTTGATCACGTCATGACTATCTCCTACTTCACATCGTACGTCTGTTTTAGTTGTGCGGGACTCAAAGAGCTTAGGAGCAAATTAATACTGATCAAAATCCACTTTTCACGCATAATCAAGTGATCACAAAATAGAGATTAAATCGCCCACATAAAATGAAACCAAAAACATTCAAGAAAAATGTTCGGGCCGGTACCTGTATTATTACATCAATTTTTAATTGTTCATAAATCTAAAAACTCGAAAAGGTACAAAGAAAAATGGGATCACGCCTGTTCATCAGAGGATGTTGAAGAAATGCTGAGCTTCCTCATGATCTTCTTAAGCATCTTCTTCATGCCTTTGATCTCCTTTCCCTGCTCCTCCATGAGGCTATGAATTCCACGACTTGCCTCGCGAAGAGATCCCGACCGGGTACCGATGGCTCCGGAGGTGGCACCTGTGGTCGCACCCGTGAAGCAGCCGGTATCTCTCCTACATGATAGACCTGAGGAACGATGTCAATGGGATAGGAGGTCCAGTCGATGGTCGGGTACTTGATCTTCAGGATGGTCTGGATGACTCCTCCCAAAGGGAGTGTATTTACCCGCTGACGATCGGGGGACTTGAGGCGAAAAGTATACCTCATGATAGACAGGATGAGATCTGAAACGCTGAATGGCTTCTGCGCTATAATGTGATAGGTCACCATGGATAGCTGAGCCGTGACCTTTCGAGTATCTCCTGCCTTGAACATCAGCGAATGGCGGAGGATATCCTGAATTATCCGAGCAACTGGTGTGAGTGTGTCCACCGAAGTGAAAAAGTCAGGACGCCCCTCCACTCCATGGAGAACCTCGTTCATCACTCTCCAATCCCGTGCTGTCCTGAAGGATTCTACAACATCCAAGTATGGAAGGTTGGATGGCCACACGTACTTCGTCTCCAGGTCGGCATGGGTGATAGTAACTATCTCATCCCCGATGCAAGACTGAACTCCTCCTCCCAGACGCATCAGAGATGGATCCCTCAAGTTGTTGTAGAACTCTCGAACGAGAGCGGAGGAAAAGGAACACCCATCTGATATCACCGCCAACACGCCCGATTCTTCGAGATACTCATAGATATGAGTATACCGATCATCAATTTCTATGAGCATAGGAATGCTCACAGTGGCGTTGTCTATAGCGGGGTGCGTAGTCTCTCCACGGTTTCGTTTTGAAACACTTCGACGTCCAGAGTGTGCGCTCGAGGAGGCCATTTCCTGCATGAAACAACATTCAAAAACTCAAATCAGGAACTGGGATCCAAAACTGAAAATTCACAAAAATTTAGTGAAATCTGGGAGCTATCGCAGGCAATAATTAGCTATCGCCGGCGGTAGCTCGACGGACTGCACTTCACCTCTTTCCGCCGTTTTGAGCTAAAAATCGATTTTTTTTGTAAAAACCACTCCAATCTCCATGTTTTTCATAGATCTATATATGAACTTCGTAGATCTTGAAAGAGGAGATGAGATCCGACAATAAAAATCTAAAAATGAAACATGTGAAAGTATCCCTTTTTACTCCTCCGCTTTTCGGATCCTTTACAAACAATGGCAATATTTTTCACCTCTTAAAGCGTAGATCCGAAATAGACTAAAACAATGGCAATATTTTTAAAAAAGGGGGATATGTGAGAGGAGATCCGTGAAGAAGTGGATATAAAAATGCCATGAGAGAACACATCTACTCCACAAAGACATCTCATATGGATCCTAAACAAGAAATCAAGCAAAAATGAGAAAGGATAGAGCATTACCTGGAATCAAAGGAGATCTGTAGAGCTGGAGAAGCTTCTTTCCAAAAGGGATGCAAGGTGAGAATGAGTGTGGGCGGATCTGAAATAACCTACAGCATATCTATTCCGGAGTTACCGCGGAGCGGTAGTACTACCGCAGGCGATAGTACTCTGACTCGCATATAAGTACACACGAAAATCATGGGTGTCCATATAGTAGACAAATGGTGGTCGTTTTAGGGCCAAAGTGCATTTTTTTATCTCATGGGGGCTCATATGACCGAGTCGTGGTATATTTTCAAGTATATACAATGTTTGCTAATCTTTTTGTCAATTTGTACGGCACATTGGTATCCGGTCATGATGAGCGAAGTTAAATTTTTGTCTAGCTATTGAGTGCGAAAATTAATGTGGGTGTACGTTGTCTACGCCTCTAAGTATGTGTGAGGATTTATTTACGATAATGATTACACCACTCACACACCACTTGATCATGCACTCAACCTGAGATAATAAGCTGACATGCTATAAATCGTGACACTAAATTTAACATATCTGATATATCTTGAACAATCAATGTCATGAAATCAAATTGCGCGTGTCTATGCTAATTAAATTTTTGGGCCAAAACTAGAAACGCATATGTCCAATGTAAACAAGTTAAAGTGGATCTACCTATGTGGGTAGATTTCGATTGACTTGGGGTCTTGTTCTGCTTTGATTATGTATAAAATTGATGGCCTAACTCAAAATAAAATGATGGCCATCAAATCCCGCTTACAGACCCCCCAAGCACTACTCATCCCTCCTGATAAGTCTTCATAAGCGTTGTGAGGGTGAGCACCTTGGATTACAAAGTCGTTTCGATCTTGTGCATGGACTACACTTTATGATTTGTGCCCTTGATTTAATTTCTTTATGCCGCACTATGTCATGTGACGTGATTTTTCACTATATCTCTTTGGTGTTAGCATCGTTAGTTTGCATGATATAAAACATGTCTGCATGATATCTCTATTGAATGTTTTATCTCTTGATGCTACACGTGCACATGTCATTATCTTATTTAAATCTTCCGCGCATAAGAATTGGACCTCAACTACATTCGATGCTTTTCGCACAATACGTACTGGCACATTTTTTTCTCTCATGACAATATTTGTGTTTGCCTATTTTTCTCTCTATTTATCTAAACCTTGCAAACATTCATGTCATAATTGATGTGTGCTATGTCTCGTGCATATAGTCCAATTTCTTCACTCTGATTAGCGTTTGCTCCTGATTTTGACCCTGTTTTACAATTCTCTGATTTCAAGTGCTTTGTGGGTCTATATTACGTTATCTCTCGCCTACAATTTTCATCCTCCTTGGTCGGTTGGCCTCGCCCATTCTTTTGATATTATCAAAGGGGGAGAAGGTATTAGAGGTAGTGTTCATGATAGGGGGAGCGTATTGAGGTGTGTGTGTGCTCATAGATAGGGGGAGCGTCCCACCGATAGGGGGAGTATGTAGTAGGATAGAACAGGATTGAACGGGATCGATATAGGTGTGTATTGCTAATTTGTTCAATATCATTTTACTCTGATACTCTACTTTATACTGTTCTACGTTGCTACATACATCTATTCTGGCACTCTATCTACTTGATTTTGGTTTATCATGAACGGGATTGATATTATCAAAAGGGGGAGTTTGTTGGAACATGGTTTCACACTCCTTAGGTTTGAGAATATCAACTCCCTGCTTGTATTTGATGAGATTGGTTGTGTGATAGAGTGTGCAGGCTGACAGGTGAAAGGAAAGGAGAAGAGCTTCAAAAGGTTACTACCGCCCGGCGATAACCTTATCGCAGCGCGGTAACCATCTCGATCGACGCATATCGGTTCGATGGTCGACGGCCCAATTATCAGCTAAGGAAGGATCGTCGACAATCAAAAGCTACCGCCCGGCGACAGGACGCTACCGCCGACGGTATCCGGTCGACGTGCATCAAGGGGACGATCGTCGATGATGGTACCTACCGCTCAGGCGATAGTCTTATCGCAGGCGGTAGAATTATTTGGCGAAATGGCGCTATCGCTCTGACTGGGCGCGGTAACCATTACCGCCCGGCGATAGCTCTCTTGAAACGGCAGTTTCCTTAATGAGCAGTTATAGTTGCCGTTTCGGGAGACGTGTGGAGACAGCTGGCAGGCGTTACGCGCGAACTTACCGCCCGGCGATAGAGTTATCGCAGGCGGTAGTCTATTTTCTCCAAGACGTATAAAAAGCAGCGCCATTTCCTCAAGACCTAAGCCTCCAGAGATTATTGACGAAGTGATCCAGGAATACCAAGTTCGGCCGTCTTCCTACGTCCGTTCTACTCGTCTTCGTCAAAGAAAAAGCAAGGCTTCTTCCTCCCGTTCGAGATCGAAGAACTCCGGCGATCAAGGCTTCGCATCGTCTACGTCTAGCGACCGGGTGCTTTCCATCGAAGATCACAAGCACCGGCCGTAGATCTATCCGGAGAACTTCTCAAGAGGGAGAACCTAAACTTTAACGAATATATTTTGTAATCTCTTTTTGTATCTTTTCTTCCTTTTTGTTGTAAGTGGTAAGGGAAATCGACCGGGGAAGGTCGTCGGAATCCGGTTTGGATTCCGTGGAAAATCGTCCCGGGATTTGGGGCGTCTAGATCGGGGATCTAGCGGTGCTCTAAGACCCTTCCGGTTGTGGAGGTGAAGAGTGACTCTAAGACCTTTCGGGGAGAAAGTGAAGAGCGGCTCTAAGACCCTTCCGGGTGTGGAGGTGAAGAGCGGCTCTAAGACCTTTCGGGGAGAAAGTGAAGAGCCAACCGGTCCGGGTTTTGGGTCGGTATAGAAAACCCAAGAGTTTTATTCACCGCCTCTGATCTCCGGCGTCATGGAGATCCAAGTTGTATGTATTGTGTGTAAACATGTTTTAAATCAATCCTAATTACAAGTGTAACATTGTGTGTGACTTAATGATTCATATGAGATATTTTCTTCATATCATTGCCTCTTATGTTCACTTGTGAATGATAAGTCTAGTTTCACGTGTGTGCGCACAAGCTAATTTGTACAGGAAAAGAGTGAATAACGTACCGCAGAACATTGGTTACCCAACGCTCTGCAGTAGTTTCCTAAGCTCTGGTTCTGTGGACAAATTAACGCTTAAATTTCAAGAAACGCGTCGAACCTTATTCACCCCCCCCCCTCTAAGGTTGGCTACAAGATCCAACAGGCTAACCCACTTGTTGGTCATGAGCCCAATGGAACCACCCAACTTGGGTTGGGTCAAGGTAGTGACCTACTTAGGCTAATTGGGCCTATGAGTATGGGTTTGACCACTTTAGGCCCAAGGTTGACTTGGGTCAACTAGGGTCAAAGTGTTGACCTTGTGACATGCCCTAGGGTCCACTTAGATTGTAATTAGGGTTAGGGTAATGTGGTGGGGTCATGGTGAGGCTAGGGTTCCTATTTTGGCTAGTTTGACCTTGGTCCTATGGTGGGCCCCACATGGCTACACCCCACTACCTAGGGTCAAACCTAGCTAATTTCTCTAAAACCAACGCCATGCCTAACCCAATCTAAGTTAAGGGTCTAGAAGTAACACGGGATGTTACAAATCCTATAAACAAATAAAAAATAATTTCGTCCCCGAAATTTAAGTTCGGGTCTACGGGGTTCTACTTGCAAGAATTTTAAGCAACTTTAAAAAAAATAATTAAAAGTACCTGATACAAATAGCTCCGGGTGTTGCTCCATCATCAGATCCCTCGGCTCCCAGGTGTGCTCCTCCCGTCCATGGTTGGACCACAACACCTTCACGAGAGGGACCTTCTTCTTCCGCAACACTCGGACGGCCGTATCGTCGATCCGGATCGGCTCCAATCTAACTGATCTGTCAGGCTCTACTGGTCCGGCTGTAGTAGTAATGTGCTGCTCCGGCCGAAGGAGAGACCTTTGTAAGGAAGAGACATGGAAGACGTCATGTAAGGTACTCAACTCTGGTGGCAGCTACAGTCGGTAATCCAAGGGGCCGATCCGCTCCAGGATCAAGTAAGGCCCCATATATCGCGGACTGAGCTTCTTGTGCCTCCGCACCCGAGAGACACCATGTACTGGACGTATCTTCAGGAAAACCCTGTCCCCAACTTGGAACTCCACCTTCCGGTGCCGAGCATCATAGTACTTTGCCTGCCTGCTCTGTGCCTCCAATAGCCGATCCCTGATCAAACGAATCTGGGCCTCCGTATCTTCCACAAAATCTGATGGGAGAGCTCGAGCATCCACATCCTGAACCCAAGATAGCGGTGACCAGCACTTCCTCCCATAGAGTGACTCATAAGGAGCCATCCCGATGCTGGCCTGGTGGCTGTTGTTGTATGAAAACTCAATCAGTGGTATTAGCCTCTCCCAAGGTTTCCCCGTATCCAATATACATAGCCTTAGCAGGTCCTCCATAGTCCGGATCGTCCACTCCGTCTGACCATCGGTCTGTGGATGGAAGGCAGTGCTAAAGGTGAGTCTGGAGCCCAAGTAAGCATGCACTGCCCTCCATTCCCTGGAGGTGAAGCAACCGTCTCTGTCCGAAACAATAGACCTGGGGACGCCATGTTATCAGATGAACTGTTCGACAAACACTCTCACCAACACAGCAACTGGGGTATCATTTCTGACCGGAATAAACCGCGCTACCTTGGTCATTCTATCTACAATAACCCAGATGGAATCGTGCCCAGAATGGGAGCGAGGTACCCGTGTACAAAATCCATGGAGATGTCCTCGAACTTCCACTCGGGGACTGACAGTGGCTGTAATAGACCACCTGGGCTCTTGCACTCGGCCTTCACTCGCTGGCAGGTCTCGCAATGTGTCACAAAGTAGATGATCTCCCTCTTCATCCCTGGCCAGTACATGGTCCGTCGTAAGTCAGCCCACATCTTGGTGATACCGGGATGCACTGAGTATCTTGAGCAGTGTGCCTCTCTGAGGATGTCATCCCGGATACCATCTCCTGTTGGAATGTATACTCGACCACGAAATCGAAGAAGATCATCCTGCAGCATGTAGTCCTCATACTTGCCCCATTCCAGGGCAGCGAAAATAGGCTCCAAATCAGCATCCAATCTCTGATGTATAAGTATGCGCTTCCGGATATCATCATCGCTGACCAAAGAGCTCAAGTACTCTCGGTATACCACTGGCTCAGCCTCTGAAACCATGGTAAAGTGCATATCCTCCATCATGCGAAGCAGCTCTATAGACATCACCCGAGGCTCCGGTCCAGAAGTGCCGGCTCTCCTGCTCAAGGCATCCGGAACAGTGTTCGCCTTCCCCGGGTGATAGTGCATCTCATAGTCATAATCGCAGAGGAACTCAAGCCATCTCATCTGGCGCAGGTTTAGATCCTTCTGCGTGTCAATGTATTTGAGATTCTTGTGATCTGAATAGATATCATAATGGATCCCATATAGGTAGTGTCTCCATGTCTTGAGGGCGAATACCACAGCCCCGAGCTCGAGATCATGTACTGGATACTTATGCTCGTGCTTCTTCAACTGTCGCGAAGCATAAGCGATAACGTGTCCATGCTGCATCAGGACAGCACCCATCCCCTGATACGAGGCATCTGTATAAATCTGGAATCCTTCACTCCCAAATGGGAGTGCAAGGATGGGGAATGAAGTGAGTCGGTCCTTCAGCTCCTGAAAAGCCGCTTCGCACTGCTCTGTCCAATCAAACACCGCATCCTTCTTCGTCAAGGACGTGAGGGGGAGGGCTATCCTTGAGAACCCCTCCACGAACTTGCGATAATAACCTGCTAAGCCCAAGAAACTACGGATGTCTGACGCTGTCTTTGGCCGTGGCCAATCCCGCACTGCCTCTACTTTGGCCGGATCTACTACCAATCCAGCCCCACTGATAATATGCCCCAGGAAACCGACCTCCAACATCCAAAACTGGCACTTCGAGAACTTGGCATACATCTGAAACTCCCTCTGTCTCTGTAAAACCTGTGCCAAGTACCCGGTATGCTCTTCCTGAGTTCAGGAGTAAATCAGGATGTCGTCGATGAATACTATGACAAAGCGATCCAAAAAAGGTTCGAACACACGGTTCATGAGCATCATAAATGCTGAGGGGTCATTTGTGAGCCCAAATGGCATGACCGTGAATTCGTATAATCCATAACTTGAGCTGAATGCTGTTTTCGGTATATCTTCCTCCCGGATGCGCAACTGATAATAGTCGGGTCGTAAATCTAGCTTAGAAAACCAGAAGGCTCCCTGAAGCTGATCAAACAACTCATCTATCCGGGGCAACGGGTAGGTGTTCCGAACCGTCAACCTGTTCAATTCCCTGTAATCTATACACAGACGGAGGGATCCATCCTTCTTCTTTACAAATAAAACTGGTGCTCCCCACGGCGACGAACTCGGCCGCACAAATCCCGAATCCACTAACTCCTGAAGCTGTGTCCTGAACTCTGCTAGCTCCCTGGGATCCATCCTATAAGGTGCCCGGGATACTGGTCTCGCTCCCAGCACTAGCTGAATTCTGAAGTCCAGATCTCGAGTCGGTGGTAGTCCGAGCAATTTCTCCGGGAATACGTCGGAGAAATCCCGGACCTCCGGGATGTCAGCTATCGAACACTCTACTACGACCATCTCAAAGCAGATGAGGTACACCTCCTCCCCTTGCTCGTAGGCCTTGACAGCCTGTACAGAAGATAAAGAAAGGTGGGGGATAGGTCGGATACCTTCGATGGTGACGTAAGAATCCCCATGTCTGAGTGTAATCTTCTTCGAGCGGCAGTCGATTTGGGCATGGTTCCAATGGAGCCAGGTCATGCCTAAAATCAGATCAAAGTCCGGCAATCTCAGGATTGCTGCCGGAGCCTCGAATGCCTTGCCTCCGATTTTGGCCTCCATGTTGCAGCTAACCGTGGTGCGAAGCTCTGAGCCATCAGGAAGACGCACCCTCCTTTCTATGCCAAGGAACCTCTCCACGCCCTCTAGTCCCTCGATAAAAGTGTCCGACACGAAAGAGTGTGAAGCTCCTGTGTCGAAGAGGGTATTAACGGGCTTGCCGCTGATCATGACTATCCCTGGGTTTTGTTTGAGTTCAAAGCTAGAGATTACTTCTAATGTTTTCAAGGTACTATAAAGTTAAAATTCTAATTTACAAAAGTTAAAGTACCTGTGATCACCTCCTCAGGGTTCCTAGGCTCTGCAAGATCTAGGGCGTACATCTGATCCTGGCCACGTCCTCGACCATGATGTCCACGACCTCGGCCTCGACCTCGTCCTCGCCCTCGACCCTGGTGTGCTGGAGGGGACACTGGAGGTGGAGGAGGAGGGGGGAGTGGGTGGATCTGATGAGGGCACTGCGGCCTGATATGTCCAAGCTGGCCACATCCAAAGCATGTGAGCTGTCTCTATCCACGATCCTCCTATCTCATCGACCCATGAGTCGGTAGAGGTGGGGGAGCCAGCACTGTAGGAGGCCTCTGCTCCTGCTTGTAGTTTGGACGACGACGTCCCCCACCCCTCCTGTAGCTGATAACCTTGCCCCTTTGGGATGCCCTGCTTCCATCTCCGGATGACGACCCCTCTAGCGGTCTCTTCCCTCTGCCTTGTACCATCAACTGGTCAGCCTCCATCTTCTTCGCCATCTCAATGATCTGTGCAGTGGTGCCATGCGATATGAATAACAAGGGCTGCCTCAAAGTGTCCCGGAGCCCATGGTAGAACCTCTTAGCAAACTTCCGGTCATCCCAGTCATGGAATCCCGTGAACCTAGCCAAGTGGGAGAACTCTCTCTGGTACTCGATCAAGGATCGGCTTCCTTATTGGAGATTCAGAAATCTAACTTCCAAAGCATCTCGGTCTGTGGAGGATACGTAGTGCTCCAAGAACTCATCACTGAATTCCTCCTAGGTAATATCCATCAGCTCCCTGTCAGCGTATGCAGAGTCTCAAACCGACTTCCACCACCTCTTCGCATGAGCCTCCAGTACTGAGGTGGCAAGAGGAACAGCCTGTCTGACGGGGCAGCTGATGCCAGCTAATAGTTCCTGAATGGTCTCCAACCACTCCTCCGTCTTCACAGCATCCTCTGTCCCGCGGTACACCGGTGGAGACAGACTCTTAAAAGCATTCAACCAGTTTGACCTAGGGTTTGGCAGCTGTGTCGGGGCTTGCTGGGCTCTAAAGGCATCCAGGATAGCCGTCAGAGTTTTCCCTATCTCTGTCTCCATGAACGGAATGGCAGCCGGAGGGGGAGGAACCGCATCCTGTGGAGGCTGCATAAAGGTAAGGTAAACGTCAGAATTGGCCTAACTCATTGTTTAATGGACTGTTTTACGTGACTTCTTGCACATGGGCACACCATTGCTTCTGCTGCATAGTTTGTCCGCAAACTAATGCTCGAGCGGGGTGTTCCAGTGTTGTGGACTTCTTTCTCATATGATTGTTTGTTCAAGTGATACCAGTTTGTAAGATCCGCTTCCCCCTCTCCGGGGCTAACCCGAATCTTATGCCCAGAACCGCCGCCTTACGGTGACACTAACACACGGGTTAGTCGACCCCGCAAGTCGCCGATTCTACCGGCTAGTACGATCATAAACCTGTCGGCCAATATGAGAAATAGAAGTATAAAAAAGAGTAAATATCGTAGTAAGTCCACAGCCACAGTACTAATCATATATAACAAATGAGGAGTACAACAATACGTAGTCCAAAATGAGTACAATAATAAAAGAGTGTATAAGGTCTTATGCCCAGTACATCAAATCAAATCACTCTCTCTCACAATCTAACAGCAGAGGAATCTATCATCTCATCTCATCACACCTGAACATGTGCTCCAGTAGTGGTAGTAGGTGGTATCGGCATCAGCTCCTCAAGTCCTGCCTCCTCGACATGCTGGTCATCCTCCTCGTGCTCCTAAAATAATAGGGTCACCGACCATTAGTCAAAAAGACTAAGTCGTTTCCTCCGCACCTCGCCCCGCAACTCCTAGGCACCGAGCATGAGGACGAAGCGGAGGACCACAAGGGGTAACAAAAATGGAAGCAGGTGACAGGGGGAACCTAGCTAGCAATTTTATAAACAAGTTGTAATAGTTAAAGTAAGAAAGGAATTTAATCTTCACTTATGTGAGTACACATAAGTCAAGGGATCTTCTACAAGGCTCCCATCATATAAAATGTCCCATACCACTTTATACGTTGGGGTGTTGGTTATCACAAGCAGTATATATATATATGTAAATTGAAATAACCTTAATTTATAAACTTGCCCACACAAGCTTATAGATCAAGGGGTCGTTTAGCAAGTCCTAATGTATAAGCGTCCCATACCACTTATACATTAGGTGTCACAAGTTATTATGAATGATTATGATATGCATCTATATGGTGGGTATGTTATGATCAAGCAGTGCAACTCACACACAACGACTCCGTGATCACAGACCTTTAGTTCCCACTTTTCGAGAGCTAGCATCACTCTCAGGTACCGACGTTGTGGCTACGACAGCAGCGGAACGGGCGCTTCCGCTTTCTAGGCGGGTATACACACTACCAGGACAAGACCTCTCCTGTACGCCTCTGTACACCGGCAAGTGCACTCTAGAGTCTCTGCGTACTATTGCTAGCTACCTGCTAGTCTTTTAGGTCGGGTGCACGTCTTCGGGGATTGTATGCCTGACCGCAGTATTAAACAACATACTAGCCCATCCACCCGTACACCTCACCCGAGTCACCGTACTGCCATCGGTGTGATGATTGGCTCAGTACCGCATGACCCACCACTAATTTATGCACATGCAAGTATTACATCTCGAGTCTCCAGCTCTTAGGACCAACCTGTCATGATTCCTCCAACCCTGCCCGAGTGAGAAAGTAGTCAACGGACACCAAGTCCCTCTAACCCGGCACGGGTGAGCACATAGTCATACCAATTCCTTTCGATCCGGCACGGGTGAGCAAGTAGTCAACAGACTCCAAGTCCCTCCAACCCGGCACGGTTGAGGTACACCACATCAATTCCTTTCAATTCGGTACGGGTGAGCAAGTAGTCAACAGACTCCAAGTCCCTCCAACCCGGCACCGTGATAAGAACAAGTATAGTTTTACCTAGCCTATTAGTCTACTCTTGCCTACTGATTGTTATACTTAGTGAATTAAGGTTAATCCCAGGACTGCCCAGGGTATGCCCAATGAAGGGGTCTCGGGGGCACTAGGAACCAAGATGGAATTAAAATCCAAAGTTCCCTTTCGCAAGGATAATTACTTTTAATTGATGTCTACCCAAGATCCACTTCCAACTCTCATTGTTACTTTAGGACTAACCTAATGACTTAAGGTATCATTATTAGAAGGGCGACGATCCTCCGCCGGCATCCGCTCAAGTGGTTACCCTAAGACTTGCACTTTTACTCTCGTCACTAAGACAACACTAACCACCAGGGTTATATTTCCAATCATATTCCCTAGCTCAATTGTCGATCTATCCACTGGTGGGCCTTATGGTACAATCTACTTCTACTATGCGCAGCCCATGACCTAATACCACCCCGAAATCGAACTTCCAATTCCTTGGGCCACCAGCCCCCAAATATTTATCCTAGGGTGCTATGAACTAATAAAATGAGCATGGTGATTTTTATGATTTTCCTAGGTCATTAAGGCCTCTAATTAAATCATTTAAATTATTCCTTAGGTCTTCTTACACATGAAGTGGTATCATTTAAAATCTACTGACCTAAGGGAATCTTCATGAATTGCATATGGGTAAAACATTGCTGTCTATAAGATTTCATAATTTTCCTTTTAATATTTCTATTTATCCCATAATTAATACAAATTCTACATAAATACCATTTTCCAAATAAAGTAGAAGAAATACATAAACCAAAATTCCAGGAAAATTAATGAGTAATTATATCATTAAATCATGACTAATGGCAGAGTTTAATTAACTTCTATAGTGTAATAGCCTATCAATTTCCATTCTTAATTATTTACCAAAATGCCATTTTTATAACATAATAATTATTAGTGTGTCCAAAAATTCTGAAATAAATCTACAAAACTAATATTACAATTATACAACTCTAGAATTATTTTTACAATTTTCTAACATGTAATTCCACCAATTCATGATTAAATACAAAAAGGGTAAAATAGTAATTTAAGGGTATTTTGCTCGAACAGTTCTCAAACAGAGATATAAAATTTTCCTAAGTCAATTAAAACATCATTATTTGACTTGACAGAATTTGGGAATTTCCTTTGGTCAAAATCTATTTTTTTCAATTTATTTTCCAAAAAGACCCATATTTTGAAAATTCCAAATAATGGGATTTTTGATCCCAAAAAACCCATAATTAATTCTAGGGGTGAAATTTACTCTAATGAATTACTGGAAAAGATTCCATGATGTTTGGATGCCCCAACTAGGCTAAATACAAAATATTTCATTTCTTGCTAATAGCACCCCAAAGCTATAAGTAGCCAACACATGCAAGTGGGTTAACCCAACATGCGGTGGTCCAATTGTACTTAAATTTCTACCAAGCACCAATAATGTCCCTAAGGGCCTGCCACCAAAATTTGGGGCCATTTGGAGGCTTAACACTCCAATTATACCATTTATTCAATTATTGACATTATGATCAAAACTATAGGAATTTTGTCCCCAAAAATTCCTAAACTTTGGCAGAGGCTAAATATGCACAAATTAGCCACATTCCCAAAATTTCAGGCCATGAGGACATCTGGTTTGGCCTAGGCTTAACTTTTAATTTCTGTCCTAGCTTAGGACCAGTCCTAGAAGAAATGCCCTACAGGCCAGACCACTGGTCCAAAACCCATGTTTAGGGTGGCATTATAAAGGTAAGACACAGGGCTATTTTTTTTATTCAAGGGTCATGATCTGTTAAGGTCTCTAAATGCCTTAATTTTCATATGAAAGATGGCTGTATAGGTGTGACAATAATACACATTCATTTCATTTATATTATAACACTAACATAGTTAAGCACGAATCTTAAAGTAATAATGGACGGGATCTGTTCATCGTCCCCAGGAAGCAAATGGACCAGATTCCTTCTTCCTAGGCCACCTTTGCTAATGATTTCCGGTCAGCTGAGGCGGCGCCACTGCCGGCCAACGGTGCCACCACCTTCACGGTGGTGGTGTCCAGCTTTTGCCGGCGGTGAGGCGGCGGGAGACTGATGTGTAAAACGCCGGCTCTTATTTATGTGGATGAGATGATGAAAGTGGAGGTTTTTATTTATAAAAAGAAGAGCGTTTTATTTTGTTAGAAACCGAGTTTTAACGAGAGTGAGGCAAGTGCACCTATCGCGTGTAGTACATGATATTCCGGTGTGGAATATCGGGGTTGATGGCGATGATGCCCCGCCATATATTCATGACATGTTCGTGGACGACGTAGCCTCGTCGCATTATTCTGACCGCTGCCGCAATATTAAATTTCAAGACTTTGACGGACGTTGCCGCGAAATTAAACTGTCATCGCCGCGTCGTATCTTCGCCGCCATCACCGCGTCATATCTTCGCCGCCATCACCGCGTCATATCTTCGCCGCCATCACTGCGTCATATCTTCGCCGCCATCGCCGCGTCATATCTTCACCGCCATCACCGTGTCATATCTTCGCTGCCATCGCAGCGTCATATCTTCGCCGCCATCGCCGCGTCATATCTTTGCCATCATCGCCGCGTCATATCTTCGTCATAGTTGATGCATGTCTTTACTATATTTTAGTTCTCATTTATAGATTATATATGTTTATAAATTTTATTCCAATCATAGAATAAAATTTATAAATTTATAAATCTTTTAAAGTGTTGTTTAATTTCAGATTTTGGACTGCGTTTAGCATTTGGATGGTTGGTTTTATTTGTTTGATGAAGGGTGGAGATTGAGTGGTGTATATTATAAATAGAGGGGTTAGGGTTCAGATTAGGGCATGCTGAAATTAAGAAGAAAAAGAGAGCCGATGGCTGCCCCCTTGAGTTTGGCGTGAAGCCTTCTCCTACCCGACGCCCCTTGAAGAATCGCCCAAGCCGCCGCCCCTCTTGGTGCTGCCCCGCTGTCCGGCGACCTCCTCCCTCCTCCGGTGTGACTCCGAAGAAGGTGGCTAGCGTCCTCTGTCCGGTGCGACTCCGACGGATCCGGTGGAAGTGCGACTCTTCCACTAGTTATCTTTGTGTGCTCGTCTCTTTGGTTGTGGGTAATCTCTCCCCTTACATCTTGTGTGATTCTTCCTTATGTTTTGTGAGATTATTGGTGGAATTGTGGCTGATTTTCTATCCTAAATATTGAAGTTTATTTGCATAAAAAAATCTGATTTAAATCTATTCTTTTCCGAACTTTCTGATAGATCTTGGAAGGGGTAGGTTCTTTTGGACACTTGCAAATCTTGGTTGGTTAAGCCTAGGATTTCAAGTGGCTCAAACGGATTTGGTATAACTTTATGTTGATTTGATTTGGGGCTGTTTCCGGACTTTGTTTGAATCGTTATTTTAGTCCGGATTATCTCCTTTGTGGTTGTGAACGTTGCATAGTGATCAACGCAAGTTGGAGAGGCTAGGATCACATTTGTTTGCGTTGGGTGACATAAAAATCATTCGTATTGAAACCCCTAAAAGTGCACGTCACGTGTTTGTGTTATTGTCCAAACCGTGTGAGCGTCGTAATCGTGTGCACGCGAACTCCTGTTCTTGCGAGAAATAATTATCTAATCTAGACTTATTTCTTCGGAACCCCTCGACTACATCAATTTGGTATCAGAGGCGGTCGTTTCAACTTCCACGTTGCAAACATCCTCTCTGCGTTCCTTGTTGGTCGATCTCATCTTTCAAGGATCTGAAATTTTCGGATTGGTCTGCGTTTAGTAAAACTCTCGAAATTTTAAAACTTGTCAAAAAAATCTGAAAATATTTTTGTAGCTTCCTGCACTTATTTCTAGCAACATTAAAACAGAAAATTTTTCGATTCGTCCTCGTTAGGTCAGCCTGCAAATTGGAAAATCGTAATTCTGTCCAGCTGGTCTGCAAATAGCGGGCTGAAATTTTTATTTTTTCAGTGAACTTCCAGAAAAAAAAAATTTTAACGTTCTACATTTTTATCACGTCGAGAAATTATAAAAATCTTTTGTTTTCAATATAGGGTCAGCCCTAGGAAAAATCATTTTCCCAAAAAAAATTCTACCTGCAGGGTGATTTTATCTCCAAAAAAAAACTATTTCCTCTTGCACGCACCTTAGAACTTGTTGATCGTGCTCTCCCGTCCCCACTTAGTATGTCCCATGACGTTAATGTTTCCATGTCGGACCTTCGGGAACTGTTTGCTAAAGTTATGGCTAACCGCACCCCTACTTTGCCTACAAGCCATAGGAAACCCAACCATCTCTACACTCTTCCGCGCACTAGAAAAGATGCACCCACTTATGATGGCTACAGGAATCCACAACTTTTTAGGGATTGGCTTAGGGAGATGGAATGTTATTTCGATTTGCACACCTTGGACGACCTCCAAAAGGTTGTTGTCGCTCGAGAGAAGTTGTTAAGACAAGCCCAAGTGTTTTGGCTAAATGAAGAGCGTCGCGTAGGTGGTATTGCTTATGCGTGGCCTCACATGCGTAGCATACTCACATATCAATTTGACCCTGATTACCTCCGTACTGATTGCTCCAAGCCTGTGAGTGTCGTTATGGCTCTAGGTCCATAACTTCTTATAGGAATGACGATAGACCTCTGAGTAGATCTTATCCCCACAAAGGTCGGCCTGTCCACAGTGTGCCTACTTCCACCTTTAGGGAAAATAAACAGTTTAGGTCCTATATTTCGGATTCGACGAATATTATTGATAGGGATGCCATGAGCCCACAGGGTGAAAGTATTCTTGTCAGCGGGAGTAATAAGATGATTCCTACGTGCTATGCTAGTGTGGTGTCTGACCACCATACTGTTGAGTGTCCCATCCTGACTACGACCTTGACCTTTTTTGAGCCTACTTCTGAGCCTTCTGCGATAGTTGACGATGTGTCTGATGAGCCTGAAGGAGGTGATATACCTAGTGTCGTGGAAGAACTACTTAGCGAGGGAAGGGTAGGTTTGGACAACTCTAATAGTGTATTTCCGGATGAGCTTTCTTTGGTATTGTCACCATCACGTGAAATCTCTTCATCTAATCTAGATTTTATTCCAGGAACAATTTTACCGGTCATCCCTTCCGCTCATTTGACTCGACTAGCGAACTTTTTAGGATGCGGATTAGTTAGGCCAAGTTCGAGTTATTGCGAGATGCCCACTTTATTAGTCCCTACCATGGACATATCTCGGCGTATATGTGTTGATGAGTTGATCGCTCTCGTGTTCGGTCTTTCCACCACCCTTCGTAGATTTGACTACGCATTACTTGTGATTGACAATTTCGCTAAGTGTATGATTATGGATATGTCTTCATTGTCTGCCGTTTATGATTCTATGACGATCGTACCTTTTGACTTGGTGTCATCACGACATTTTTACCCATCATATCAGGTGGTACATATCTTTCCTCTATCCCTCTTTGATCATCGCTTGCACATGTCGGTGACGTTAGCTGGCTTCTTGGAGTTGTGTTGCATGCATTTTCATTCACTTCGGAGAGCATCCTACTCTAGAGTTGATGATTTGAATTTAGTTTGGTTAGTCCCCGAGCGTAGGCCTACTGGCTCCGTCATAGAATTAACATTTCGAAATGCCGACCCATCCATGATTGTTAAAAACTTCGGACTTGATGTGTTTTTATCGAATTTTTGCGATGCATGGGGTGTTTCACCTCTTTTCAGTATTTCGGATTTAAAATTGCATGTCTCTTTTCCACCTGAGTGGCCTTCTATGACGTTTCCTTCTTCCACTACAACTTCTCTTGGGTTGGGGAGTGAGAGTTCTTCCGTGTCTATCTTCCACTGGGGTTCCTTGGTTTTTGCGTCGGATGGTAAGATTCTAGTTATTTTTCTTTGGATTGACACCCTTTCGAGGTTCCTCGAAATTTTTGTTGTTGTTGTTATGTCTGACAGGTTCTCTTTGATGAGTGATGACTGCTCTACTACGATATGGATTCACGAGCCAGATTTGCTACATGTTGATGTTGCCTTCGACCGTGTTCCTCTCCAGGCCCACTCATCGGTGATGAGTGATTTTGAGTGGGGGATGATTGATAGCGATGATGCCCCGCCATATATTCGTGACATGTTCATGGACGACGTAGCCTCGTCGCATTATTCTGACCGCTGCCGCAATATTAAATTTCAAGACTATGACGGACGTTGCCGCGAAATTAAACCGTCATCGCCGCGTCGTATCTTCGCCGCCATCACCGCGTCATATCTTCGCCTCCATCACTGCGTCATATCTTCGCCGCCATCGCCGCGCCATATCTTCACCGCCATCACCGTGTCATATCTTCGCTGCCATCGCAGTGTCATATCTTCGCCGCCATCGCCGCGTCATATCTTTGCCGTCATCGCCGCGTCATATCTTCGCCATAGTTGATGCATGTCTTTACTATATTTTAGTTCTCATTTATAGATTATATATGTTTATAAATTTTATTCCAATCATAGAATAAAATTTATAAATTTATAAATCTTTTTAAGTGTTGTTTAATTTCAGATTTTGGATTGCGTTTAGCATTTGGATGGTTGGTTTTATTTGTTTGATGAAGGGTGGAGATTGAGTGGTGTATATTATAAATAGAGGGGTTAGGGTTCAGATTAGGGCATGCTGAAATTAAGAAGAAAAAGAGAGCCGATGGCTGCCCCCTTGAGTTTGGCGTGAAGCCTTCTCCTACCCGACGCCCCTTGAAGAATCGCCCAAGCCGCCGCCCCTCTTGGTGCTGCCCCGCTGTCCGGCGACCTCCTCCCTCCTCCGGTGTGACTCCGAAGAAGGTGGCTAGCGTCCTCCGTCCGGTGCGACTCCGACGGATCCGGTGGAAGTGCGACTCTTCCACTAGTTATCTTTGTGTGCTCGTCTCTTTGGTTGTGGGTAATCTCTCCCCTTACATCTTGTGTGATTCTTCCTTATGTTTTGTGAGATTAATGGTGGAATTGTGGCTGATTTTCTATCCTAAATATTGAAGTTTATTTGCATAGAAAAATCTGATTTAAATCTATTCTTTTCCGAACTTTCTGATAGATCTTGGAAGGGGTAGGTTCTTTTGGACACTTGCAAATCTTGGTTGGTTAAGCCTAGTATTTCAAGTGGCTCAAACGGATTTGGTATAACTTTATGTTGATTTGATTTGGGGCTATTTCCGGACTTTGTTTGAATCGTTATTTTAGTCCGGATTATCTCCTTTGTGGTTGTGAACGTTGCATAGTGATCGACGCAAGTTGGAGAGGCTAGGATCACATTTGTTTGCGTTGGGTGACATAAAAATCATTCGTATTGAAACCCCTAAAAGTGCACGTCATGTGTTTGTGTTATTGTCCAAACCATGTGAGCGTCGTAATCGTGTGCACGCGAACTCCTGTTCTTGCGAGAAATAATTATCTAATCTAGACTTATTTCTTCGGAACCCCTCGACTACATCAGGGGTCGTATTGTTCTCGGGGCCGGCTTAGCTATATCTACTCTTTCCCTGAAAGCCTATTATTCTACCGATAATATTTTAGGTTTTATATAAAAAAGGAAAATGGCAACAAAAATATAAAATGCATAATAATAATAAGCGTAAAAAGAAAGCAGGAAAAAATGCAGTAAATAAGTGCGGAAGTCCGATGACCAACTTAGCGCGACGCTATCAAAAAGAGAATTGAACTAAAGTAAACTTTTAATAAAAAGAGATCCTAAATTTCAAATTAATTAAGGCGGAGACTCGGCCGTGGAGGTTCCTTAGATATGAGCTCACCTTGGTCTAGGGATATCGCTCACCTGAACGCTAAGACTATTCGACCGATCGCTAGACCGACGAAGGATTCCTCTTAACGCCCGCATTACGCTGAGAACCCCGCTATTGGGTGGGGAACCCAATCCGATAGAGTCACGCGCCTCCTCTCTCGAGGGTTAGCGTGGATCTCTCTTTACCCAAGGGTGATCGGTCTATACGTGCGGCCTCTCGGCGTTGCATATGGATAACGGAAATAGAACCCGCACATCGATATGCGGTTCTACGCGTTGTTAACCCGGGGCAAACCTTAAGAAATTTAATTAAACTGAAAAACAGGAACTTTAATTATTTAAAGCTGCTTTATCTGTCCCAATGCTCTTCGATATTGAGGGCTAAGGGCGGTTAGCCACTCATCGGAATTGGGACACTTACACTAGAAAGCAATAAAGAAAGCTGTAAAGAAAGCAGTAAGAAAGCAGGAAGAAAGCAGTAAATTGCAAGTCCTACCCAAACGAGTAGGACTGAAGAAAGCAGTAAATGCGAATCACGGCTCGAGCGAGTGGGCGGGGGTAAATTTATACTCATACACACACACACTCTACAGAAATGAAACGCACTCACGCACTCTAAGTTTTCCTACTCAAATGAGTAGGAAGAAAATGAAAGCAATAAAAGACAAGTCCCACTCAAACGAGTGGGCGGGAAATGAAAGCAGAGCGCCATTTAACTCTTAACGAGTAGGCGGAAATAGATGCATACGCACACACTCTACAGAAATTGAAATAAAGCTGTAAAATCTAACTCATACATGCACGCACACTTGCAAAAATAAGGAAAACAAAGTTACTGAAAAATTAAAACAACTGCATTTCTACCGCTAGAATGCGGTAGAAATGCATAAAAAGAGAAAATAAAATTAACCGGACAAAAAGTTTTGAAAATTAAAACGAAAAGCTAAGTGCTCGAAAAATTAGAACAACTGCATTTCTACCGCTAGAATGCGGTAGAAATGCATAAAAAGTGAAAATAAAAATAAACTAAAGCTAAACGGGTGTGGAAAACGAAAATAAAATGGGCAGCGTAACGGCTAGTAAGTGCGATAAAATCCTAAACTAAACGAGTTAAAAAAGCTTTAAAGATGAAAATATAAAATGAAAAAGATAAGAAAAGAAATAAGATTGCTAAAGGGAGAGTTGCTTAGATCCATTCCAAACACGTATAAGGAGAAGAAAAAAGCGTTTCATTAATTAAAAGAACAAGTTACAAGACACAAAAAATAGCAAAAGCTAAGGAGAGGGGGAGAAATTTCTCTTACATAGCATTTGGAATAAAAATGGGCAGCATAACCCCTTAGCAAAATGGACCAAAAAGGTGGACAAAATGAGCTTCCTGGAAGCTTGTATTTATAGGCAAAAATTCGGGTGTGATACGCCCTAGGTCACGGGCGTGACAGGGGGGCGTGTCACTACTATTCATGAGCTGATCGGGTGATTTGACTGGAGCTTTGACTTCGGCTGAAAACGTGGCGGTCACGGGCATGACACAATTGTCACGGGCGTGATAGGGGGGCGTGACCGGGACAGCTAGCAGCTCGATGTCGGCAGCGTTGACAGTCGACGAAGCGTTGAGTGCCGACATCGACACGGGCGTGACGGATCTTGGACACGGGCGTGACACGAAGGCGTTGAGTCTTGAACAGTGAACTCGTTGAGTGTCGACTCGATGATGGCGTTGAGTGCCTGACACGCCCGTGTTGGGGGGTGACACGGGCGTGACATGGCCGAAAAAATGTTTTTCTGAAAAAAATCAGAAAACAAAAAACTAAGTTAGAAAAATAAAAAATTACAAATAAGAAACAATTTATTAAAGAAAATAAACAAAAAAAGAAGAAAATAAAGTAAAACAACAAAATAAATATACTATAAAATGGGTATATTTACAACTCATCAAATACCCCCATACTTAAGCTTTTGCTATTCCAGAGCAAAAGTTGGAGATGAACCTATAAGGAATTAAAAAGATTCCTAAATTTAACTAACGCTTAACTTAATTGTACGAAAGATCGAAATGAATTTCCGGGGTCTCGGAATTAAATCCTAAATTATGAAAGTATTATAAATAGAGGAACTGTTTCAAAAAAATACTTCTAAACGAGAAAAATAGAAAGCGAAAATTATTTTGTTAGGTTAACAAAAATGGATTTGAATTATCGAAAAAACTTTAGCTAAAAAGAAATTGATAGGAAATAATTCGATTTAAAAATAATGCTCTCAAAAAGTTTTAAATTAATTCTAGAATCATGAAAAATAGGCTAAGTGGTTTGGCGGATATGAAGAAGGCTTGGATTTTTGAGGCGAGGTAATTTTTTCTCGAACCTCCATAATATTTTTTTTTGAATAATTAGGAAAATAAAATATTATTTTCCTAACTTATAATTTTTTTCTTTCTTTCTTCATAAAAAATAATAATAAACCCAATGCATATGTATAGGGGTAATGAATTTTATCCTCTTACTCCGTAACATATAATCTTTTTAATTATTGGGTGCCTATGTTTGCGGGACGAAATCTTATCCCCATTGACATAAGATCTTTTAAGGGTGAGTGGAGAATCATACCAAGTAAGGCATGAAAAAAAGGTGGAAGGGATGAATTTTTTTTTTTCAAAGAGAGCTAGAGTTTAATAAAAAATTTCGAGAGCAACCTTTTTAATTTGAACGTTCCTACGTTTCTAAAAGCATAAGTAGAAATAAAGTAAAATCCATAAATGTTATTTTCTAACATAAAAACGTGCTTTATTTCAAAAAATAAGAAGCGAAATTAGAAACATAAGTTCCCTATAATAAGAAAAAGCCATAAAAAATTCTTTAAAATCTTAACCCCAGAAATTTAAGTCTATCGAGCTACAATTAATAAACGAATAGTAAATAAAGAATTAATTAAAATTCGCTTATAAATAAACTCGAAACGATTATTTTGGAGAGCAAAGAGGTTAAGAATTAAGGGATTCGAATTATTTATTACAAAATAAATTTTTTTGATTTTTATGATTTTTTTTTAATTTTTTTCATATTTTGGTGTTTTTAATCATTTTTTTGGAAATTTTTAAAGGTTATGCGAATTTTTTTTGAGTTTTTGAGTTATACAGATTTTTTTGAATTTTTGGATTTACAGAAATAATTACAAGAAAAGAGAGAGGTTTTTTTTACAAGATAGGAAAGAGAAGTGGAAATAGACAAGAATATTTACAAAATATTTACAATGTAGAAAAAGGATCGCCCGCGAACAGACTCTTATTTGTGGTTAGTTCGATGAGTCGAACGTCGCGGAGCGATGTTTTCATTTTTTTTTTTTGAAAAATTTTAATTTTTTATAATTAATATTATTTAAAACATGAAAATATTTTTTTTTTTGAAATTTTTAATTTTTGCAAATTTTTTTGGAATTTTTATTTAGTGCTTGAAATAAAAGGACAGAAAATGGGAAACACCCCCATACTTAAGTCCAACATTGTCCTCAATGTTGCACTAAGTATGAGGAACAAGATATATATAAAAATCTAAGTAGTATGTACAAAATTTAAAATTAAAAACAGGGGTTTAGAAATCTTCCCTAAATCGCGTTCGGGGAAGCCCGTTAAGAATAACCCTGCAAAAGTTAAAAGTAAAAGCAAAAAAATATAATATAAAAAACTAAAAAGAAAAATTCGGCGAAAATGGTGCGGGTGATAGGGGGCGCGAGTGAGTGTGACTCGTAAGCTAACGTCTTAGCTAGGAGCGCAACCGATATGCGATCCCCTAGCGCTCACAATTGTGAAGCGCGCCGAAACGACAAAATAAATACCTAATTTAATTTTTTTGTTTTATAAAAATTTTCTTAGTTTTTTTTTTTTTTAATTTTTAGATTTTTTTTTAAGGTTATGTTTTTAGTTTTTGATTTGTTTTTTTTTTTTGAAAAGAAAAATAAAATGAAAAAAAGAAAATAAGATAAAGGCAAAATAAAATAAAGAAGAAAAATATTTTTGTTGAATTTTTTTAATTTTTTGATGAAAAGGAAAATAATTTCATCAACGTTTTTTATTTTTATTTTTTAAGTTTTTAAATTTTTATAAGTTTTTAAGTTTTTAAGTTTTTTTTTTTTTTTTTTTTTTTAAGTTTTTTTTTTTTTTTTTGTTTTAGAATTTTCTGTTTTTTTTTTGTTTGTTTTAAAGTTTTTTTAAATTTTTATTTTATTTTATTTTATTTTATTTTATTTTTATTTTTGATATTAATAATAATATTGATATTATTATTATTATTATAAATATAATTTTTTTGGTGGCCATTTTGTTGGTTTTTTGATATAGAAATAAAGGGTAAAATTAATAGGTTTCAGGAATTCGAAATAGTAAGACGAAATATTCCCCGGCAACGGCGCCAAAAACTTGATGTGTAAAACGCCGGCTCTTATTTATGTGGATGAGATGATGAAAGTGGAGGTTTTTTATTTATAAAAAGAAGAGCGTTTAATTTTGTTAGAAACCGAGTTTTAACGAGAGGGAGGCAAGTGCACCTATCGCGTGTAGTACAGGATATTCCGGTGTGGAATATCGGGGTCGTATTGTTCTCGGGGCCGGATTAGCTATATCTACTCTTTCCCTGAAAGTCTATTATTCTACCGATAATATTTTAGGTTTTATATAAAAAAGGATAATGGCAACAAAAATATAAAATGCATAATAATAATAAGCGTAAAAAGAAAGCAGGAAAAAATGCAGTAAATAAGTGCGGAAGTCCGATGACCAACTTAGCGCGACGCTATCAAAAAGAGAATTGAACTAAAGTAAACTTTTAATAAAAAGATATCCTAAATTTCAAATTAATTAAGGCGGAGACTCGGCCGTGGAGGTTCCTTAGATATGAGCTCACCTTGGTCTAGGGATATCGCTCACCTGAACGCTAAGACTATTCGACCGATCGCTAGACCGACGAAGGATTTCTCTTAACGCCCGCATTACGCTGAGAACCCCGCTATTGGGTGGGGAACCCAATCCGGTAGAGTCACGCGCCTCCTCTCTCGAGGGTTAGCGCAGATCTCTCTTTACCCAAGGGTGATCGGTCTATACGTGCGGCCTCTCGGCGTTGCGTATGGATAACGGAAATAGAACCCGCACATCGATATGCGGTTCTACGCGTCGTTAACCCGGGGTAAACCTTAAGAAATTTAATTAAACAGAAAAACAGGAACTTTAATTATTTAAAGCTGCTTTATCTCTCCCAATGCTCTTCGATATTGAGGGCTAAGGGCGGTTAGCCACTCATCGGAATTGGGACACTTACACTAGAAAGCAATAAAGAAAGCTGTAAAGAAAGCAGTAAGATAGCAGGAAGAAAGCAATAAATTGTAAGTCCTACCCAAACGAGTAGGACTGAAGAAAGCAGTAAATGCGAATCCCGGCTCGAGCGAGTGGGCGGGGGTAAATTTATACTCATACACACACACACTCTACAGAAATGAAACGCACTCACGCACTCTAAGTTTTCCTACTCAAATGAGTAGGAAGAAAATGAAAGCAATAAAAGACAAGTCCCACTCAAACGAGTGGACGGGAAATGAAAGCAGAGCGCCATTTAACTCTTAACGAGTAGGCGGAAATAGATGCATACGCACACACTCTACAGAAATTGAAATAAAGCTGTAAAATCTAACTCATACACGCACGCACACTTGCAAAAATAAGAAAAACAAAGTTACTTAAAAATTAAAACAACTGCATTTCTACCGCTAGAATGCGGTAGAAATGCATAAAAAGAGAAAATAAAAGTTAACCGGACAAAATGTTTTGAAAATTAAAACGAAAAGCTAAGTGCTCGAAAAATTAGAACAACTGCATTTCTACCGCTAGAATGCGGTAGAAATGCATAAAAAGTGAAAATAAAAATAAACTAAAGCTAAACGGGTGCGGAAAATGAAAATAAAATGGGCAGCATAACGGCTCGTAAGTGCGATAAAATCCTAAACTAAACGAGTTAAAAAAGCTTTAAAGATGAAAATATAAAATGAAAAAGATAAGAAAAGAAATAAGATTGCTAAAGGGAGAGTTGCTTAGAACCATTCCAAACACGTATAAAGAGAAGAAAAACGCGTTTCATTAATTAAAAGAACAAGTTACAAGACACAAAAAATAGCAAAAGCTAAGGAGAGGGGGAGAAATTTCTCTTACATAGCATTTGGAATAAAAATGGGCAGCATAACCCCTTAGCAAAATAGACAAAAAAGGTGGACAAAATGAGCTTCCTGGAAGCTTGTATTTATAGGCAAAAATTCGGGTGTGACACGCCCTAGGTCACGGGCGTGACAGGGGGGCGTGTCACTACTATTCATGAGCTGATCGGGTGATTTGACTGGAGCTTTGACTTCGGCTGAAAACGTGGCGGTCACGGGCGTGACACAATTGTCACGGGCGTGACAGGGGGGCGTGACCGGGACAGTTGGCAGCTCGATGTCGACAGCGTTGACAGTTGACGAAGCGTTGAGTGCCGACATCGACACGGGCGTGACGGATCTTGGACACAGGCGTGACAAGAAGGCGTTGAGTCTTGAACAGTGAAATCGTTGAGTGTCGACTCGATGATGGCGTTGAGTGCCTGACACGCCCGTGTTGGGGGGTGACACGGGCGTGACATGGCCGAAAAAATGTTTTTCTGAAAAAAATCAGAAAACAAAAAACTAATTTAGAAAAATAAAAAATTACAAAAAAGAAACAATTTATTAAAGAAAATAAACAAAAAAAGAAGAAAATAAAGTAAAACAACAAAATAAATATACTATAAAATGGGTATATTTACAACTCATCAGAGACGGCGGCGCCGGCGATCCCGAGAGGTGGAAAAAGCTTGGGAAAAATGAGATTTTCTCACATGGCATCGGGCTCAATTGAGCCCGATATCTTGCCTAATGGATCTAAGAAGCTAGTACAGGTAGAAGTGAAGTGAAACGGACCTGAATTGGGGCTTGGCGGCGAGTTCGGCGGCGGTTTGGCATGGTGGTGGTGCTCCGGTGATCTCCTGCCCAATTCCTTTATTCTCAACTGTTTTCCTTGATCCAGGACTCGATTTCCACTCCTCTCGACCTTCTGAAGCTGATGGAGTGGTTTGTTTGGACTGAGGTGGAGTATATGGGGAGATATGGTCGAGGTGAGCTCGGGTTGGCACTTTGGTTGCTTCACCTTGGCTTCCAAGTGGCTACCATGCCTCAATTCCCTCTGATATTAAGAGGGGTGGTCGGCCATGAAAGTGAAGATAGATACATCTCTAGAGGGGGGTGAATAGAGTATTCAAAATTTAGGACACCCTACTTAACTCCCTATGAGTTAATTTGCGGAATTAGTTTATAGATATTGGTAACCCTAGAGCATAACATAAAGTGTAGTACACAAGAGAGAGCTAACTGTAATTACAGTTAAGCTTGGGATACTATCACAACAACTAGCAATCCTAGTTATTTCTACTCACAGCCACAGTACAATAAATTAATAAGCAGCACAGACGACACAAGAAATTTTATAGTGATTCCCTCTAAATAGGTACGTCCACTCTTCTACCACCCTGGTAGGAATCCACTACAGGTTTTTGTTCAGGTGCCCTGCCACCAACTGATCTGCTTCAGGTAAATCAAGTAGACCCTTTGAGCTTTTGATGAGGAGCTCAAAATCCAACACAGGTTTTTGATCAGGTGCCCTGCCACCAAGGGTTCACTTTTGAAGGGAGTAATAACCCTTTGTACAAGAGGTTGAGAGAGTTAAGACTTCTTCTCTATTGTTAAAAATATTAGAGAAGCTAGTGGATTGCACAGAGCTAGATAGCTCTAAAGAATCAAGGCTCCCCCTGGCTTAGAGAATATACAGGAAGAAGTCTTGCTTCAGGGTGCAGGAACTCTTCTGAACTAAGATAAAGAACTGTCTTGGGGTTCTAAAGGAGAAGCTTGAAGAAGACTCTTAATTTGAAAAGGTGTTCTTCTTCAGACAGCTTCCTTTCTTCTTCTTCTTCTTCTAAAGGCCTCTGAGTGAATGTCTTCCTGTAAGCAGGATGAACTCAGGATGAAGAAGAATGCTGAAGAAATTTGCTCTTCTCAGTTGAATGTGAATTTCTGAGAGCTGTAGAACTTTCTTGCTTTCTCTTTTTCTCTATGATGCTAAGTGTATATGTTCTGGGTATCTTCTTCTTTCAAAAGAAGCTCTTTTTATATGAGCCTTTGCAACGGCTTTAATTTGAGTTTGAATCTTGTCTTCTGCTGGAATCAGCAATCTGGGCTGCAAAAAGCATAAAGCAAAAACAAATCCTGCAGACAGACATGCTATAAGGGGATAAAGCTTTCTAAGAAGCTGCATATCCAATCAGATAAGAAGGGGCTAGAAAAAGTCACATCAGAAAGAACTCTTTACTGCCAGAGAAGACTTTCTGAGTCTAATGGCTATAAAGGACAGCCTGACAGATAAAGCAGAAAATATATTTAAACTAATAAGACAAAACACTTTGTCAGATAAAGATTGGCTCATGCATAAAGAATGGAGCAGAGATTTCCTGGAAATAATAGCATAGATTAACTGAAATATTATGCCAAATAAATATGAAATAAATCATGAATAGAAGAGGACAAAATTACTAAAGACATACAGCAGAATGTCGAACGACCCTCGGAGATCGTCGACCGAAGCACAGAGATCGTCGACCTATCAAACAGATAGTCGAACGATATAGATAGTCGAACTACCAAAGCAGATAGTCGAACTACCACAGCAGATAGTCGACCTATCAAAACAAATAGTCGAGCTATCAGATAGTCGACCTATCCAGACAGATAGTAGAACTATCAAAGAAAACAGATAGTCGACCTATCAAACAGATAGTCAAACTATCAGATAGTTGAACTATCCAAGCAGATAGTTGAACTATCAAGAAAATAGATAGTCGACCTATCAAACAGATAGTCGAACTATCAGATAGTTGAACTATCCAAGCAGATAGTTGAACTATCAAGAAATCTATCTGGTCAGAAGAAGTCGAGCGGGGTTCGACGATCGGCGAGGCAGATTCCACAGAACATCGAGCTAACAAGAGTTGAACTAACTCAGAGATAGACGATCTGCTGACAGACGAACGTCGAACAACTGATAGACGATCGTCGACCAGTCGATAGACGATAGTCGAGCGGCATTCGACCATAGTCGAACAAAAAACAACTTAACCAAATTTTCATCTGGATAAGTGACAACTCTACAACTAGAGCAAACTAACTAAACAACTAACCTTTGACCATATATAAATCTTGGGTCAAGAGATTAAAATAGAGGACTGAACTCAAATCCAAACTAGGGTACCAACAATCTCCCCCTATTTGAGTTAAGTCTCTCAACAACAAAACACACAAAACAAACTACTGAAAATAAATAAAATACAGGAAGGGAAATAGCTAAGCAGCAGATAACATCAATCAAACAGACAAATGAATAACTGTCAATCAATGAAATTTAAGAAGCTTCAGAATTTGGTTTAGATTCAGAGGAACTGGGAATAAAAGTAATTTTCCTGAAAGGGTCTAGAGCTTCTTTCTTTGATAGCTTTAGATCTTGCTCTCCAAAAATTTAGATTCTGATGCCCTTGGAACAACTGCTTCAGTATGCTTTTCCATGTATTTTGAAGGGTCAAATACCTCAGGTCTAACCTGGAATTTACCAAGCTCCTTTTTTCTGAATTTGGACATAGTTGTTAATCCTGTAGTATCTTTACCTTCAGCTTTGGCTTTCCTAATCTGGGCTGATCCAACTAGTTCAAGAAATCGAGCCATCCTGAAATCAGGATCATGCTCTTGACTTTCATACATATTTTCACAAGTTGGATCTACAAGTTTCACAGCTTTAAATTTAATAGACAGATCTAACAAGCTTTCAGCCGGCCCTTTTTCCTGAATAACTAGAGAAGAAGGAGGAGCAAACTCAGCAAATTTCTTACTCGATTTTTCAGAGAAAATAACTCTTTTACCCTTTGAAACAGCTTTCTTTGCATGATCTGGCTTTGGAGAAGATATGCTCTTGGATTCTTTGGAAGGAGGAGGAGAAAAGGTTGGTTTCTAATAAACCACCTCCTTCACTTGTTCTTTTGCATCAGCATCATGTCTTTGGTAACCAGATTGCGATCTGCCTTGATATCCTTGATAGCTTTTCCTTTGAGAAGATTGGGATGGGGTAAACCTATCAGACGAAGCAGAAGGATTTGCAGACAAGTTGCCAGAGTCTCCTGCACTGGGAGGTGCAGGAGGAGGACCTCTAGGAGTCCATCTTGGAGCAGGACTGTCATACCTTTTAGAATTCTTCCTTAACTTTTGCTGATTCTTAGAAAATCCCATCCAATGCTGAAACTCTTTAGATTTGGGATCAATACCTTTCAAGATATAATAAGGGATATCATTATCAAGATTTGGAGGAGGAGGAGCCACAACTTTTCTTTTCTTCTTGGCAGATTTCTTTTTCTTGGATTCTTTAGATTCATCAGAATCATGCTCATCCTCAGAGTTTGAAGAAGGAGGATGATCATAAGGATCAAACGCTTCTTGCACAGCTTTCTCTTTCTCTTTAAGGTAGCTTTTTCTAACTCTTCTTCTAGGGCATCCTGTGCTAGAAGAGTGTCTAGATCTAATCTAGGGGAATCATCCCAGACAGTAGACTTTTCCATTTGAATTTCTGAAACCTTCTCTTGTTCATCAGTAACTGTCATGGAGACCAGTTCTTCTTGCACTGCTAACTGAGGTGGCTGAGCAGCCTCATGATCTTGAACAAGTGGTTCTGGATCAGGTTGAACTTCTAGAGCAGGTTGATGATCAAGTTCTTGGACAGCTAACACTTCTTCCACTCTATTTGCAGAATCATGAGCACAAATTTGCTAAATGACATTTTATCATTCCTTCAAGGTATTCACATACTAACATGTCAGTTATCAAGTCTAGGAACTGAGTAAAAGAATTACCTTCAGAATTTTCCTTAGAATGTCCTAACTCCCATAATTCATCTAGAAAGGAGGTAATGACTCCTTCTAGGTAGAGGGCAACCCGGGGAGTGGAGCATTCTTCTAGGCAGACTTTGACAATAAATTCAGTTTTCATTATTGCATCAGAAATATCTTTTTCAGACAGTGGAGGTACTGTTTCTTCTATCTCTTTTTTTGTATCTGCCGGAGGATCTGCTGGAAGAGAGGCCAGGGGCAATTCAGAGGCATCTTCATAGAGCATCTCCCCCTGCCTTATTTCATTGGAGACTGAAACCAGGCCCCTAGATGAAGAGGGCTCAGCAGATTTTGAGAGGGCTTGAATGGAGGAAGCAAGGGAAGAGATGGAGGAAACAAGGGGAGCAATTGCTTCTTCAATCATGATTTTGATTGAAGGAGTAATTAACTCCAGGATGCTTGAGATGAAGGCTGGTGTGATTTCAAATGAAGGTGGGGAAATCATAGTAGATGGATGAACAGCAAGGATGGTGTATTCTTGATGAGATGGAGAATGAACTGGAGAATGATGGGTGGATGTAAGAAGATCAATATGATCTGAATGAAGAGTTGGTGACTCAGGAGGAGGAGATAGCTCAGAAGCCAATAAATCAAAACTAGGATGAGATATCCTAACAAGATGAGGAGGGAGAGGAGATGCTGGTGGTGCTGCATGGAGAATTGTGGAGGAATCAAGAAGATGAGATGCAGAAGATGGAACTTCAACTAAAATAGATGGTTGCACTTCAGTAGAGGTTGAAGGTAATGCAGATGAAGTGGATGGAAAGGAGAGATTGACTGAGCCTGCTTCTTGAAGGAGGGGAGTGACTGAAGCAGTCCTTGTGCTCTCAGATGCAACTGGAGCAACCCCTGCTGGAGCGGGCTTCAGAAAGCTCCTTTTCCACTTGACAAACAGGGTTGGGTCCATCTTTTTGCTGGCATTGATTGATGTAAAAACTGAGACCAACAGATGTGGATATTTCTCTTTTAGAAAAATCCCAAGCACCCTACCCAAGGTGACTTCCTTCTTGCTATTCTTTTTCTTTATCAAATCAAACAAAACTTCTGCCCAGTTAATCTGCTTCTTGTTCACGATTGCACACATCAGGGCAAACTGTTGTCTGGTTATATTATCATTGGCAGAGTGCTTTCCCAGTAGCACTTTTCCAACTAGTTCAGCAAGGAACTTTATCTTCAACGGAAAATTCACCTTTAGCAGCTTAGAAGGAATGCCGTCGGCATGTCCTAGTTCAGTAAACATTCTCCCAAATTCTGGGGTATCTTGCTCATAATCCTCTTCCCCATTCAATAATCCAAAAATTTCAGTTAAAATGGCGGGAGTCAAAATTACCTCTTCTCCGCCTATCGTTCCGGTCATAGATTCGTCATTGGAGGACGAAGTGAACGCCCATTCTTTAATCTCCTGGACGTTGATCTTTATTCTTGTTGACATGAACTTTTCCAATCATTGGTCATTGCAGAGTTTGAGGATTTCCACTATCGCAGACTCACAGTAGCTGAAAGAATCAAAGTCCACGCTGAAACCAGCGTCGAACTTCACCACGGATAGGAGGGCAGGAGCAATCGCCATCGAAGAGGTTGGAGAAGACGAGAGAGACGGCGAAGGCGAAATGACAGAAATCACGAGACAGGGAGCAAGCAGAAAGACGGAATGTGAGAAGACGCTCTCCGTCTACGATAAAAAGAACGATCTCTTAACCTAGGTCGACCATCCGTTTTATATTAAAATAGCAATAGTCGATCTATTTTAAAAGATACTGGAGACGATGGTCGAACGGTCGTTCGACGATCGTTCCTGAAGCAGAGTAGTCGATCAATCGTTCGACTATTTCTGTCTTCACAAACAACAAGCTGTCGTCCACCATACATCGACGATAGGCTCGACGTGTTCGACGATCTTCGAACGTCGGTCGACGATCTTCAAGCAGATAAGCTATCATCAACCATAGGTCGACGATAGGTTTGATCCGATCGACTATCTTCGAACGTCGTTCGACGATCTTCAAACAGGTTTCAACAAAGGCAGACATCACACTTAATCTTTTCCATTAATCATGCCTAGTTGAACAAAAAAGAACAGATGCTTCTGTTCATCTAAGGGATTGGTGAAAATATCACCTCTCTGAAGGTCAGTGGATATGAACTCAAGGCTGATCTTGTTCTTTTCCACACAATCTCTCAGGAAATGGTGTCTAATCTCAATGTGCTTGGTTCTAGAGTGGTGCACAGGATTTTGTGCAATGGAGATAGCACTGGTACTGTCACACATGATTTTTGTGTTCTTGTGTGTGTACCCATAATCCAAAAGCTGGTTTTGAATCCACATGATCTGTGAACAACAACTAGCAGCTGCTATATATTCAGCCTCTGCAGTTGAAGTTGAGACAGAAGCCTGCTTCTTATATAACCAAGAGACCAATCTCTCTCCCAAGAACTGACAAGTTCCTGAGGTACTTTTCCTGTCAACTCTACAACCAGCATAATCAGAATCAGAGTATCCAATTAACTCAAATTCTGACTCAGTTGGGTACCATAGTCCTAGATTTGGACATCCTTTCAGGTATCTCAAGATTCTCTTGAGAAGAATCAGATGAGATTCCTTGGGGTTGACCTGGAACCTAGCACATAGGCATGTAGCAAACATTATATCTGGCCTACTTGCAGTTAAATACAATAGGGAACCAACAATGGCCCTATAATTCTTTTGATCAACAGGCTTACCCTGATCATCAGAATCTATAACTACATTAGTAGCCATGGGTGTATGCATTGCTGAAGCATCAGCCATCCCAAACTTCTCTACCAATTCCTTGGCATATTTGGATTGGGAGATGAAGATGTCATCAGCATCTTGCTTTACTTGGAGACCAAGAAAGTAAGACAGCTCACCCATACTACTCATCTCAAACTTAGAATGCATCAAGTCAGAGAACTTTTTGCACTGTTTGGGATCAGTGGAACCAAAAATAATATCATCTACATACACTTGAACTAACACGATTGTGTCCTTGTGGTGTTTGACGAAAAGGGTTCTATCAACTACTCCCCTAACAAAGTTGTGCTCTAACAGGAAACTAGCTAGAGTCTCATACCAGGCTCTGGGTGCTTGTTTGAGTCCATAAAGAGCTTTTTGCAACTTGAAAATATGTGAGGGCTGAGTTGAAGAAATAAACTGAAAATGAAGATAGATACAACTCTAGAGGGGGGGGGGTGAATAGAGTATTCAAAAATTAGGACACCCTACTCAACTCCCTTGGAGTTAATTTGCGTAATTAGTTTATAGATATTGGTAACCCTAGAGCCTAACACAAAGTGTAGTACACAAGAGAGAGCTAACTGTAATTACAGTTAAGCTTGGGATCCTATCACAGCAACTAGCAATCCTAGTTATTTCTACTCACAGCCACAGTGCAATAAATTAAATAAGCAGCACAGACGACACAATAAATTTTATAGTGGTTCCCTCTAAATAGGTACGTCCACTCTTCTACCACCCTGGTAGGAATACATATACACATATATATATGTATATGTATATATATAGATATATATATATATAAATATATACATACATACTGTACATATATATATATACATATATATGTATGTACATATATATTTCGCCGGGCTCAGCCCGCAGATTTCGCCGGGCTCAGCCCGCCGATTTCGCCGGGCTCAGCCCGCCGATTTCGCCGGGCTCAGCCCGCCGATTTCGCCGGGCTTACAGGTTTTTGTTCAGGTGCCCTGCCACTAAATGATCTGCTTCAGGTAGATCAAGTAGACCCTTTGAGCTTTTGATCAGGAGCTCAAAATCCAACACAGGTTTTTGATCAGGTGCCCTGCCACCAAGGGTTCACTTTTGAAAGGAGTAATAACCCTTTGTACAAAAGGTTGAGAGATTTAAGGCTTCTTCTCTATTGTTAAACAGATTAGAGAAGCTAGTGGATTGCACAGAGCTAGATAGCTCTAAAGAATCAAGGCTCCCCCTGGCTTAGAGAATATCCAGGAAGAAGTCTTGCTTCAGGGTATAGGAACTCTTCTGAACTAAGACAAAGAACTGTCTTGGGGTTCTGAAGGAGAAGCTTGAAGAAGACTCTTGATTTGAAAAGGTGTTCTTCTTCAAACAGCTTCCTTTCTTCTTCTTCTTCTTCTAAAGGCCTCTGAGTGAATGCCTTCCTGTAAGCAGGATGAACTCAGGATGAAGAGGAATGCTGAAGAGATTTGCTCTTCTCAGTTGAATGTGAATTTCTGAGAGCTGTAGAAATTTCTTGCTTTTTCTCTTTCTCTATGCTGCTGAGTGTATATGTTCTAGGTATCTTCTTCTTTCAAAAGAAGCTCTTTTTATATGAGCCTTTGCAACAACTTTAATTTGAGTTTGAATCTTGTCTTCTTCTGGAATCAGCAATCTAGGATGCAAAAAGCATAAAGCAAAAACAAATCCTGCAGACAGACATGCTATAAGGGGATAAAGCTTTCTAAGAAGCTGCATATCCAATAAGATAAGAAGGGGCTAGAAAAAGTCACATCAGAAAGAACTCTCTACGGCCAGAGAACACTTTCTGAGTCTAACGGCTATAAAGGATAGCCTGGCAGATAAAGCACAAAATATATTTCAACTAATAAGACAAAACACTTTGTCAGATAAAGATTGGCTCATGCATAAAGAATGGAGCAGAGATTGCCTGGAAATAATAGCATAGATTAACTGAAATATTATGCCAAATAAATATGAAATAAATCATAGAATAGAAGTGGACAAAATTACTAAAGACACAGTAGAACGTCGAACGACCCTCGGAGATCGTCGACCGAAGCACAGAGATCATCGACCTATCAAACAGATAGTCGAACGATACAGATAGTCGAACTACCAAAGCAGATAGTCGAACTACCACAGCAGATAGTCGACCTATCAGAACAGATAGTCGAGCTATCAGATAGTCGACCTATCGAGACAGATAGTCGAACTATCAAAGAAAACAGATAGTCGACCTATCAAACAGATAGTCGACCTATCAAAGAAAATAGATAGTCGACCTATCAAATAGATAGTCGACCTATCAAAGAAAACAGATAGTCGACCTATCAAACAGATAGTCGAACTATCAAAGAAAACAGATAGTCGACCTATCAAACAGATAGTCAAACTATCAAAGAAAATAGATAGTCAACCTATCAAACAGATAGTCGACCTATCAGATAGTTGAACTATCCAAGCAGATAGTTGAACTATCAAGAAATCTGTCTGTCAGAAGAAGTCGAGCGGGGTTCGACGATCGGCGAGGCAGATTCCACAGAACGTCGAGCTAACAAGAGTTGAACTAACTCAGAGATAGACGATCTGCTGACAGACGAACGTCGAACAACTGATAGACGATCGTCTACCAGTCGATAGACGATTGTCGAGCGGCATTCGACCATAGTCGAACAAAAAACAACTTAACCAAATTTTCACCTGGATAAGTGACAACTCTACAACTAGAGCAAACTAACTAAACAACTAACCATTGACCATAGATAAATCTATGGTCAAGAGACTAAAAGAGAGGACTAAACTCAAATCCAAACTAGGATACCAACAATCTCCCCCTATTTGAGTTAAGTCTCTCAACAACAAAACACACAAAACAAACTACTGAAAATAAATAAAATACAGGAAGGGAAATAGCTAAGCAGCAGATAACATCAATCAAACAGACAAATGAATAACTATCAATCAATGAAATTTAAGAAGCTTCAGAATTTGGTTTAGATTCAGAGGAACTGGGAAAAAAAGTAATTTTCCTGAAAGGGTCTATAGCTTCTTTCTTTGATAGCTTTAGATCTTACTCTCCAATAATTTTAGATTCTGATGCCCTTGGAACAACTGCTTCAGGATGGTTTTCCATGTATTTTGAAGGGTCAAATACCTCAGGTCTAACCTGGAAATTATCAAGCTCCTTCTTTCTGAATTTGGACATAGTTGTTAATCCTGTAGTATCTTTACCTTCAGCTTTGGCTTTCCTAATCTGGGCTGATCCAACTAGCTCAAGAAATCGAGCCATCCTGAAATCAGGATCAAGCTCTTGACTTTCATACATATTTTCACAAGTTGGATCTACAGGTTTCACAACTTTAAATTTAATAGACAGATCTAACAAGCTTTCAGCTGGCTCTTTTTCCTGATAACTAGAGAAGAAGGAGGAGCAAACTCAGCAAATTTCTTACTCGATTTTTCAGAGAAAATAACTCTTTTACCTTTTGAAATAGCTTTCTTTGCATGATCTGGCTTTGGAGAAGATATGCTCTTGGATTCTTTGGAAGGAGGAGGAGAAAAGGTTGGTTTCTGATAAACCACCTCCTTCACTTATTCTTTTGCATCAGCATCATGTCTTTGGTAACCAGATTGCGATCTGCCTTGATATCCTTGATAGCTTTTCCTTTGAGAAGACTGGGATGGGGTAAACCTATCAGGCGGAGCAGAAGGATTTGCAGACAAGTTGCCAGAGGCTCCTGCACTGGGAGGTGGAGGAGGAGGACCTCTAGGAGTCCATCTTGGAGCAGAACTGTCATACCTTTTAGACTTCTTCCTTAACTTTTGCTGATTCTTAGAAAATCCCATCCAATGCTGAAACTCTTTAGATTTGGGATCAATACCTTTCAAGATATAATAAGGGATATCATTATCAGGATTTGGAGGAGGAGGAGCCACAACTTTTCTTTTCTTCTTGGCAGATTTCTTTTTCTTGGATTCTTCAGATTCATCAGAATCATCCTCATCCTTAGAGTTTGAAGAAGGAGGAGGATCATAAGGATCAAACGCTTCTTGCACAACTTTCTCTTTCTCTTTTAAGGTAGCTTTTTCTAACTCTTCTTCCAGGGCATCCTGTGCCAGAAGAGTGTCTAGATCTAATCCAGGGGAATCATCCCAGACAGTAGACTTTTCCATTTGAATTTCTAAAACCTTCTCTTGTTCATCAGTAACTATCATGGAGACCAGTTCTTCTTGCACTGCTAACTAAGCTGGCTGAGCAGCCTCAGGATCTTGAACAAGTGGTTCTGGATCAGGTTGAACTTCTAGAGCAAGTTGATGATCAAGTTCTTGGACAGCTAACACTTCTTCCACTATATCTGTAGAATCATGAGCATAAATTTGCTAAATGACATTTTATCATTCCTTCAAGGTATTCCCATACTAACATGTCAGTTATCAAGTCTAGGAACTGAGTAAAAGAATTACCTTCAGAATTTTCCTTAGAATGTCCTAACTCCCATAATTTATCTAGAAAGGAGGTAATGACTCCTTCTAGGTAGAGGGCAACCAGGGGAGTGGAGCATTCTTCTAGGCAGACTTTGACAACAAATTCAGTTTTCATTATTGCATCAGAAATATCTTTTTCAGACAGTGGAGGTACTGTTTCTTCTATCTCTTTTTCTGTATCTGCCGGAGGATCTGCTGGAAGAGAGGCCAGGGCAATTCAGAGACATCTTCATAGAGCATCTCCCCCTGCCTGATTTCAGTGGAGACTGAAACCTGGCCCCTAGATGAAGAGGGCTCAGCAGATTTTGAGAGGACTTGAATGGAGGAAGCAAGGGAAGAGGTGGAGGAAACAAGGGGAGCAATTGCTTCTTCAATCATGATTTTGATTGAAGGAGTAATTAACTCCAGGATGCTTGAGATGAAGGCTGGGGTGATTTCAAATGAATGTGGGGAAATCACAGTAGATTGATGAACAGTAGGGATGGTGTATTCTTGATGAGATGGAGAGTGAACTGGAGAATGATGGGTGGATGCAAGAAGATTAATATGATCTGAATGAAGAGAGTGTGACTGAGGAGGAGGAGATAGCTCAGAAGCCAATAAATAAAAACTAGGATGAGATATCCTAGCAAGATGAGGAGGGAGAGGAGATGCTGGTGGTGATGCATGGAGAATTGTGGAGGAATCAAGAAGAAGAGATGCAGAAGATGGAACTTTAACTGAAGTAGATGGTGGCACTTCTGTAGAGGTTGAAGGTAATGCAGATGAAGTGGATGGAAAGTAGAGAATGGCTGAGCCTGCTTCTTGAAGGAGGGGAGTGACTGAAGCAGTCCTTGTGCTCTCAGATGCAACTGGAGCAACCCCTGCTGGAGCGGGCTTCAGAAAGCTCCTTTTCCACTTGACAAACAGGGTTGGGTCCATCTTTTTGCTGGCATTGATTTATGTAGAAACTGAGACAAAAAGATGGGGATATTTCTCTTTTAGAAAAATCCCAAGCACCCTACCCAGGGTGACTTCGTTCTTGCTATTCTTTTTCCTTATCAAATCAAACAAAACTCCTGCCAAGTTAATCTACTTCTTGTTCACGATGGCACACATAAGAGCAAACTATTGCCTGGTTATATTATCATGGGCAGAGTGCTTTCCCAGTAGCACTTTTCTGACTAGTTCAGCAAGGAACTTTATCTTCAACGGAAAATTCACCTTTAGCAGCTTAGAAGGAATGCCGTCGGCATGTCCTAGTTCAGTCAACATTCTCCCAAATTCTGGGGTATCTTGCTCATAATCCTCTTCCCCATTCAATAATAAAAAAATTTTAGTTAAAATGGCGGGAGTCAAAATTACCTCTTCTCCGCCTATCGTTCCGGTCATAGATTCGTCAGTGGAGGACGAAGTGAATGCCCATTCTTTAATCTCCTGGACGTTGATCTTTATTCTTGTTGACATGAACTTTTCCAATCCTTGGTCTTTGCAGAGGTTGAGGATTTCCACTATCGCAGACTCACAGCAGCTGAAAGAATCAAAGTCCACGCTGAAACCAGCGTCGAACTTCACCACGGACAGGAGGGCAGGAGCAATCGCCATCGAAGGGGTTGGAGAAGGCGAGAGAGATGGCGAAGGCGAAACGGCAGAAATCGCGAGACAGGGAGCAAGCAAAAAGACGGAATGCGAGAAGACGCTCTCCGTCGACAATAAAAAGAACGATCTCTTAACCTAGGTCGACCATCGGTTTTATATTAAAACAGCAATAGTCAATCTATTTTAAAAGATACTGTAGACGATGGTCGAACGGTCGTTCGACGATCGTTTCTGAAGCAGAGTAGTCGATCAATCGTTCGACTATTTCTGTCATCACAAACAACAAGCTGTCGTCAACCATAGATCGACGATAGGCTCGACCTGTTCGACGATCTTCGAACGTCGGTCGACGATCTTCAAGCAGATAAGCTATCATCAACCATAGGTCGACGATAGGTTTGATCCGATCGACTATCTTCGAATGTCGTTCGACGATCTTCAAACAGGTTTCAACAAAGACAGACGTCATAGTTAGTCTTTTCCATTAATCATGCCTAGTTGAACCAAAAAGAACAGATGCTTCTGTTCATCTAAGGGCTTGGTCAAAATATCACCTCTCTGAAGGTCAGTGGATATGAACTCAAGGCTGATCTTGTTCTTTTCCACACAATCTCTCAGGAAATGGTGTCTAATCTCAATGTGCTTGGTTCTAGAGTGGTGCACAAGATTTTGTACAATGGAGATAGTACTGGTACTGTCACACATGATTTTTGAGTTCTTGTGTGTGTACCCATAATCCAAAAGCTGGTTTTGAATCCACAGGATCTGTGAACAACAACTAGTAGCTGCTATATATTCAGCCTCTGCAGTTGAAGTTGAGACAGAAGCCTGCTTCTTACAAAACCAAGAGACCAATCTCTCTCCCAAGAACTGACAAGTTCCTGAGGTACTTTTCCTGTCAACTCTACAACCAGCATAATCAGAATCAGAGTATCCAATTAACTTAAATTCTGACTCAGCTGGGTACCATAGTCCTAGATTTGGACATCCCTTCAGGTATCTCAAGATTCTCTTGAGAAGAATCAGATGAGATTCCTTGGGGTTGACCTGGAACCTAGCACATAGGCATATAGCAAACATTATATCTGGCCTACTTGCAGTTAAATACAATAAGGAACCAACAATGGCCCTATAATTCTTTTGATCAACAGGCTTACCCTGATCATCAGAATCTATAACTACATTAGTAGTCATAGGTGTATGCATTGCTGAAGCATCAGCCATCCCAAACTTCTTTACCAATTCCTTGGCATATTTGGATTGGGAGATGAAGATGCCATCAGCATCTTGCTTTACTTGGAGACCAAGAAAGTAAGACAGCTCACCCATACTACTCATCTCAAACTTAGAATGCATCAAGTCAGAGAACTTTTTGCACAGTTTGGGATTAGTGGAACCAAAAATAATATCATCTACATACACTTGAACTAACAGGATTGTGTCCTTGTGGTGCTTGACGAAAAGGGTTCTATCAACTACTCCCCTAACAAAGTTGTGCTCTAACAGGAAACTAGCTAGAGTCTCATACCAGGCTCTGGGTGCTTGTTTGAGTCCATAAAGAGCTTTTTGCAACTTAAAAACATGTGAGGGCGAGTTGAAGAAACAAACCCAGGTGGTTGTTCAACAAATTCCTCTTCCTTTAGCTCTCCATTTAGAAAGGCACTTTTGACATCCATCTGAAAGACCTTAAACTTCATATAGGCTGCATAGGCTAGGAAGATCCTTATTGCCTCTAGCCTTGCAATAGGAGCAAAGGTTTGGTCATAATCTATACCTTCCTCCTGTCTGTAGCCTTGAGCTACAAGCCTAGCTTTGTTCCTTACAATAATTTCATTTGCATCCAACGTGTTTCTAAACACCCACTTGGTGCCTATGATCAGTTGGCCTTTAGGTCTTGGAACCAAAGTCCATACTTTACATCTTTCAAACTGATTGAGTTCCTCTTGCATAACAATGATCCAGTGGGGATCTAGCTCAGCATCTTTAATGGTGAGGGGCTCAACCTGTCAAAGGAAACAAGCATGCATTACATCCTGTCTTAATTGATGTCTTGTTTGAACACCAGCTGATATGTCTCCAATCACTTGATATGTAGGATGATCTCTAAGTGTGACAACATCAGCAGGTGGGATGTGATCTTCAGTAACAGTTAGGGATTAATTCCTCAGGAGGAATTGGATCTAGTATTGGTGGTACAACAACAACTTCTGCAAAGTCTTCATCACTGTCTAAATCAGTGATATGAAGAGTTGATAGATGGAGAATCTCTTGGGTGACATCTTTACTAGATTCTGGTACCTGCAATGAACATAAGGAAGGGGAAGTTTCCTTCTCCTTGTAAAACATCTGAGATTCATCAAAAGACACATGCACAGATTCCTCAATTTTAGAAGTTGATTTATTAAATACCCTATAAGCATTGCTTACTTGGGAATATCCAAGAAAAATTCCCATTGAAGCTTTTGCTTCAAACTTTCTAAGGTATTCTTTATTATTGTTATGAATGTATACTACACAACCAAATACTCTAAAATAATTTATTTTATGTTTCTTTCCTTTAAGCAACTCATAAGGAGTTTTACACTTAAGCTTGTGTATAAGACTTCTGTTCAAGACATAGTTAGCTGTGCTAACAGCTTCTGCCCAATAGGAAAGAGGCATGTTAGCATCTGCCAACAGTGTTCCTGCAGCTTCAATCAGGGTTCTGTTTTTCCTTTCCACTACCCCATTTTGTTGGGGAGTTCTAGGAGCAGAGAAGCTATGTTTGATACCTTCTTTCTCACAGAATTCTTGCATGAGAAGAGACTCAAACTCAGTACCATGATCACTTCTGATCAAGGCAACATGAGTAGAATACACAGTCTGCACACACAGTAGAAAATCTGTAAGAACTTTGAAGTTATCAGCCTTAGTTCTCAAGAAGAACACCCAAGTAAACCTAGAGAAGTCGTCTACAATTACTAAAGTGTAATACTTCCCTGCTAGACTCTGTACATTTATTGGGCCAAAAAGGTCCAAATGTAATAGATACAGGATTCTAGGTGAATCACTTTTATTTACAGATTTAAAGGAATTTTTGGTTTGCTTGCCTAATTGACAAGAATTGCATAGGCTCTCCTTCTTGTAGGGGCAAGAAGGTAAACCTCTAACAAGGTTTTATTTAGATAACCTAGATATGTTCTTGAGGTTAACATGGCTAAGCCTTTTATGCCATAAGGTGTTATTATTTGTTACTTCATTAAATAAGCAGATTTCAGAATGGGTTGAATTAAAATCTACTAAATAAATATTACCTTGTCTAATACCTACTAACACAACATTACTATTTAAAGTAATATTACAGAGAGTGTTAGTGAACGATACCTGATCTCCTGCATCACATAAATGACTTACTGAGATGAGATTATGCTTCAGTCCAGTTACATATGCAACCCTTTTGAAAGTTACTGCTCCAATGGTAATCCTACCATATCCTTCTGTTTGACGACAGCTAGAATCCCCAAAGATCACCTTTGGTCCAAGCTTGGCCTAGAACTTTGACAGATTTTCTTTGTTCCCTGTCATATGTTTGGAGCAACCACTATCCAAATACCACTTGTCCTGAGTGATAGGATAGGTCTTCACCTGCAGTGAGTTAAGTTAAACATTGTGGACCCAGGTAACCTTGGGTCCATTATTCTTCACATAATGAAAACTAGAAATAAAAGAATAAGCAGGTTGGGGTTTGTAACCTAAAGGGTAAGATCTCCTAGGTGGGATGCGCCATGCAATTAATGGGTCCACAAACCTAGGGTTTCTATTCATATTAAGGTTTCAAGGGTTCTGGTTATAATTTTGAAATTCATATTGAAAACGTCGATCGGCGTTCGACGATGGATGCACAGATCGTCGAGCTTCGTTCGACCACTGAGCCTACGATCATCGAGCAGCGTTCGACGCTTTTTGTATTTCCTTAAACTTTTGTTTTCTCTTTTTTCTCTTAGCTTTGTTTAAGGCTTGATTAACTTGTCTTACTTGCTCAGTGTTCTTTATCCCATCAGCTGAGATAAAGTTCACTGGAGTTGAAAGATGATTTTTAAGAATAATTGGGGGTTCACATGATGAAGCTCCTAAGCCTAGCTTATTATTGCCTGACCTAATGTTTGTCATGCTGGTGATTTCTAGCAACTTAAGGCTTCTAACATTTAATGATTCTTCCAATCTCTTGGACTTTGCTAGTTCATTTTTAAGAAACTTTATCTCATCACTAGATTTAGTGAGTTCTGCTTCTAACCTAGCATTTTCAATGGAGATAGATTCTGATTCAGCTAACTTATTTCTAAGTTCTTTAATTTCCTTTTCTGAACTAATTAAATCTAAGCAAAGGGATTTAAACTCAGTTTTAAATTCAGAAGAAGAGAAGACATATGAAGACAATACCTGATCTTTTGTAGGCATCTCTTCATCATCATCAGAACTCTATGTAGCTGAGTGATTGCTGCAGGCATCAATAGCCATAAGGCATCTTGAGAAACCTTTTGGCAAAGAGTGTGATCAGTTCCTCATTGTATTGGCTTCCTTCTGAAGCATCAGCGGCTTTGAGAGCAAGAGTTTGCTCTTTTCTTGCTGGAGTTGGAGTCTTTGCTTCAGCCTCAGCTTCCCTGGTCTTCAGCACTTGCTCAAAAGACTGAGCTTGCCAAGGAGAGCTTCTGTTGAGATTTCATTTGTACTTCTGGCCTCCTTTATAGGACAGATCCTAAGATCCCATGTGCTGGGGAAGCACATGAGTATATTATCATTGACCTCTGTCAATGTAATTTCCATATCAAGAGTTCTCAGCTCATTGATGATTGAGCTGAGTCTGGTGTACATGGCTTCAACTGATTCAGCATCAGTTTTCTTGAAGTTTTCATACTGGGAGATAAGGTTGGACCTTCTGTCCTTCCTTTCATCAGCTGAACCAGCTACAATTTGGTTCAGTGTATCCCACATTGCTTTTGCTGAGGAGCAGTCAGCAACTTTCTGGAATACTTCATCAGACATTGTCTGAGCCAGAATATTCATTGCTTTAGCATCTGCTATCTTTGCCTTTTTGTATTCATCGTTGTAATCTGGAGGAGGCACTGCACACATATCAGTTGATGATGACGCAGTAGCTGTAGCAGGTGCTCTTGGTGGTCCTGTCAAAATAGAAGCAAAAATACTCTCATCAATAGAGTTCATATATAACTTAATCCTTGCCTTCCAGATGCTAAACTTAGCTAAGTTGCTTGCTGGAGGTCTGGTGCTTGAGTAATCCTTGGACTGGGCCATGAAGTGAACATCAATAAGCTTGGTATCTATCAGGATCTTGTGACTCAGCTGTTAGCCTGTACAGTCAGTCAACCTCCCTCTGATACCGATTGAAAGTGAAGATAGATACAACTCTAGAGGGGGGGGGGGTGAATAGAGTATTCAAAAATTAGGACACCCTACTCAACTCCCTTAGAGTTAATTTGCGGAATTAGTTTATAGATATTGGTAACCCTAGAGCCTAACACAAAGTGTAGTGCACAAGAGAGAGCTAACTGTAATTACAGTTAAGCTTGGGATCCTATCACAGCAACTAGCAATCCTAGTTATTTCTACTCACAGCCACAGTGCAATAAATTAAATAAGCAGCACAAACGACACAAGAAATTTTATTTTGGTTCCCTCTAAATAGGTACGTCCACTCTTCTACCACCCTGGTAGGAATCCACTACAGGTTTTTGTTCAGGTGGACCCTTTGAGCTTATGATCAGGAGCTCAAAATCCAACACAGGTTTTTGATCAGGTGCCCTGCCACCAAGGGTTCACTTTTGAAGGGAGTAATAACCCTTTGTACAGGAGGTTGAGAGAGTTAAGGCTTCTTCTGTATTGTTAAACAGATTAGAGAAGCTAGTGGATTGCACAGAGCTAGATAGCTCTAAAGAATCAAGGCTCCCCCTGGCTTAGCGAATATCCAGGAAGAAGTCTTGCTTCAGGGTGCAGGAACTCTTCTAAACAAAGACAAAGAACTGTCTTGGGGTTCTGAAGGAGAAGCTTGAAGAAGACTCTTGATTTGAAAAGGTGTTCTTCTTCAGAGAGCTTCCTTTCTTCTTCTTCTTCTTCTAAAGGCCTCTGAGTGAATGTCTTCCTGTAAGCAGGATGAACTCAGGATGAAGAAGAATGCTAAAGAGATTCGCTCTTCTCAGTTGAATGTGAATTTCTGAGAGCTGTAGAACTTTCTTGCTTTTTCTCTTTCTCTATGCTGCTGAGTGTATATGTTCTAGGTATCTTCTTCTTTCAAAAGAAGCTCTTTTTATATGATCCTTTGCAACGGCTTTAATTTGAGTTTGAATCTTGTCTTCTTCTGGAATCAGCAATCTGGGCTGCAAAAAGCATAAAGCAAAAACAAATCCTGCAGACAGACATGCTATAAGGGGATAAAGCTTTCTAAGAAGCTGCATATCTAATCAGATAAGAAGGGACTAGAAAAAGTCACATCATAAAGAACTCTTTACGGCCAGAGAAGACTTTCTGAGTCTAACGGCTATAAAGGACAGCCTGGCAGATAAAGAAGAAAATATATTTCAACTAATAAGACAAAACACTTTGTCAGATAAAGATTGGCTCATGCATAAAGAATGGAGCAGAGATTGCCTGGAAATAATTGCATAGATTAACTGAAATATTATGCCAATTAAATATGAAATAAATCATAGAATAGAAGAGGACAAAATTACTAAAGACATACAACAGAACGTCGAACGACCCTCGTAGATCGTCGACCGAAGCACTGAGATCGTCGACCTATCAAACAGATAGTCGAACGATACAGATAATCGAACTACCAAAGCAGATAGTCGAACTACCACAACAGATAGTCGACCTATCAGAACAGATAGTCGAGCTATCAGATAGTCGACCTATCCAGACAGATAGTCGAACTATCAAAGAAAACAGATAGTCGACCTATCAAACAGATAGTCGACCTATCAAACAGATAGTAGACCTATCAAAGAAAACATATAGTTGACCTATCAAATAGATAGTCGAACTATCAAAGAAAACAGATAGTCGACCTATCAAACAGATAGTCGAACTATCAAAGAAAACAGATAGTCGACCTATCAAACAGATAGTGGAACTATCAGATAGTTGAACTATCCAAGCAGATAGTTGAACTATCAAGAAATCTGTCTGGTCAGAAGAAGTCGAGCGGGGTTCGACGATCAGCGAGGCAGATTCCATAGAACGTCGAGCTAACAAGAGTTGAACTAACTCAGAGATAGACGATCTGCTGACAGATGAACGTCGAACAACTAATAGATGATCGTCGACCAGTCGATAGACGATAGTCGAGCGGCGTTCGACCATAGTCAAACAAAAAACAACTTAACCAAATTTTCATCTGGATAAGTGACAACTCTACAACTAGAGCAAACTAACTAAACAACTAACCTTTGACCATTGATAAATCTTGGGTCAAGAGACTAAAAGAGAGGACTGAACTCAAATCCAAACTAGGGTACCAACATCTTGAGAGGACTTAGCACAACCACTCACACTAAATGCCTGGATTGATGGAGGACGGCGCAACTAATCTTTATATCAAAGGTCCTCGGGCGGATCCAAGGGGCATCCAGTTAAGCCATTACCACATAGCACCGCAGCGCGGGGGCGATTCCGGACCGTAGCCCCAACAATCCCCCCCGGAAACGACCCCGGGGTTTTGAACCCGCGACCCCCTCTAATACTGTAAGACCCCCCTCCCGGAACACAACACACGGCACGAGGGAAGTCTTATGCCCGAAATAGCCGCCTTGTGGTAGCACTAACACACGGGTTAGCCTTTACCATAAGACGCCTATTTCGCCGGCTACAATCCATATCATAACATATACTATGCCAACCCAACCATAACAGAAAAGTAAAGCAGTTCAATTCACACCTAAGTTTAAGTCCAAAAGAGCGGAAGATAACAAGCACAACAGGCTTGTACAAAAGAACAAGAGTCTAGAAATGTTTTACCAAACGGCTACATGAAAACACTCACGACTGTCACTGACGGTGCCGATGGCACCACCACCTCAGGTCCTATCGTCCGGGCCTGGCTGTCCTGCTGCATAGTCCGTTGCTGCTCTACCTGCGGGGTTTCCTCCTAAAAAGGAAGACGTAGCAACCGTTAGTCATAAGACTAAGTGGCTTCACATCCGCTCCCCCGGCGACTCCTCGGCACCGGGCGGAGAAAGGAACAAAGGTACAATATATATATATAAGCAAGTAAACAAGCAGGTGACTGTAAATATGGTGGAGTACAACTACGCTACACAACTAGCAGTTCTACAAATATCAATAATATATGACAGCAGGTATAAGTAATCAGAATAGTAACTTAACTTATAAGAGTGCCCATACAAACTTATAAGTTAAGGATCGGCTTAACAGTAAAGTAACTCATCGTATAAGAGTGCCCATATAAACTTATACGATGAGGATCTTGTGTATGCAATGAATGACATGATATGAATGTTATGCTATGACCGAATCATGCGCACGCACATGCAAGTTGCTATGTCGACACAGACTTGAAGTTCCCACTTTTCGAGCAGGTAGCTAACCTCTCAGGCGTCGTCCGTCGTGGCCAGACGGCGACAGTGGAGCGGGCGTCTCCACTACTAGGTGGTATCACACTACCTATCCTAGGCCCCCGTACGCCTCAACGCTAAGAACACAACAGCGGAGCTCACATGCGTACTACGGCTCAGAAGGGGTCTTGGGTAAATGTGCACCAAGAACACAGCCCAACCTGGCCTTTGATTTCGAACCGGATGGAACCTCGGAAACGCACGAGGTGCAAGCCCAACCGTTCTCATGGCGCGGAGGAGATCTCGGGTTATGGACACCAAGTATCTAACCCTACCGCCCAAAGTCTACCCATTGGCTCCCATCGGTGTGACGACTGGCGAACCCGTAGACCTGCCACAGTCATTATCTCAATATCGCGACACGATGAATCGTCGCACATCACATGCCCCAAAACAACTCACTCGATGCTACCCGTAGGGAGACTACAACTCTAAGCATCGGTTGTTAATAAACCCCTTGGGCTCGGATTACGGTTACAAAATACTCTTCACATAGTGTCCATCATATTCACGCCCACCTATTCAACGAATTCACCTCAACACTCCGCATAATAGATATGTTCAACACCCAACTATATAAATATATTCTATTCCACTCTCAACCCTTAATTTCTAGCATTTTCATCCGCTCCATTTCTCCACCAATACATGGCTATTCCTTATTACACAACCAAATGAGTAACCATGCTAAATTATAGTATCAACAACATTATAAATATATGGGAGCAAGATAACAAATGAGCAATTCACAACCATTGCAAGAGTGCTAGCATTATAAATTAACAAGTGCATTAACATAGGATAGCCTGATACTAAAACTGGGATTCCCGGAGCTACAGGAATCCGATCACAATGCAAAACCACTCGTTGGAAAGGTATTCGCGAGGGCTACGACTTTCGTGTTGAGTCGATCGCCCAGATCTGGTCGCAACATACCAGAAATTCAACTCGAATACGTACAGGAAACAGTTTCCTGTACAGGAATTTCCCGAACGCAGCGGACTCGAACCCGCTTTCCCATGGCTACAGGTATCGCATGGAAACGTGCAACCACTTGTTGGAAAGGTAATTTCAGGGGCTACGACTTTCGTGTTGAGTTGATCACCTAGATTTGGCCAGAACACCTCTGAAATTGGCCACGAAGGTCGCCGCGTGCAGAAATCAGATTTCTGCACGCATCTTAAGGCGAGATGAACGGCATCCGTTCATCTTCTTCCTTGCAACGACCTCGCATAAACTCCTCCAGAATTCACACCCAACCTTATTTCTCCTTTCAAAGCCAAACCCTCAACGAAAACCCCTCTCATCTCCACTTTGAATGATGAGAAGGTTGAGGGAGACTAAGCCTAGAAAACCTAGGCATGGCTTATCCTAAGAGCTCTCCTCCTCACCATCAAAACTCTATGGAGTCGATGTCTCTCCTAAAATAACTATAGATCTAGCACCAAGGGAGAGGGGAGGAAGCTCACCTCAAGTCCAGCGGTACCACCATGGCCGGCCATGAGCCTCGCACTCCTTCGCGGCGGCATTGTTTTTCCCTTGACGGCGGCGGCGTTTCGATTCCTCCAAGGATGGCTCCGGCAAGCTCTTCCTCCTCCAGCTAAGAGAACTCCCTCAGAAATTTCGGGGCTGAAGAAAGGGGATGAAATGCTAGGGTTTCACAACTTTTCCTTTTTATACACCGCAGACACGGGTAGGCACACGGCCGTGTTCCTACCCGTGTTCAGGTGACACGGCCGTGTCGCCTGCCGTGTTTAGGGCCGTGTTCATCCCAGAACATCTTTCCGCCGTGTCGGGGTTGCGGCACACGGGTAGAGACACGGCCGTGTCTCGACCCGTGTCCTAGGCACACGGGTAGGGACACGCCCGTGTCCCAATACCCGTGTACCTCTCTGACTGGAAACTTAATATTGGCATGAGGCACACGGGTATGGACACGGCCGTGTCCATACCCGTGTCGGCCAAAATCACCGTTTTGCCTTGTTTTCCTCATCTCCCATACGTCCGCACCTGTTCACCCACACCCCCATTGGGCTCACCACAGCCCCCTTGACTCAAATACGCAATCAAGGGGCCTAGCGCGAATTGGGACGTTACAAATACCACTTGAGAGGACTTGCGCAACCACTCACACCAAAAGCCCAGACTGATGGAGGACGACGCAACTAATCTTTATATCAAAGGTCCTCGGGCGGATCCACGGGGCAGCCAGTTAAGCCATTACCGCATAGCACCGCAGCGCGGGGGCGATTCCGGACCGCAGCCCCAACAATCCCCCCTCGGAAACGACCCCGGGGTTTCGAACCCGCGACCCCCTCTGATACCACTTAAGAGGACTTAGCGCAACCACTCTCACCAAAAGCCCAGACTTATGGAGGACGGCGCAACTAATCTTTATATCAAAGGTAATCGGGCGGATCCACGGGGCAGCCAGTTAAGCCATTACCGCATAGCACTGCAGCGCGGGGGCGATTCCGGACCGCAGCCCCTACAATTAGTATCAAAGGGGGTCGCGGGTTCGAAACCCCAGGGTCGTTTCCGGGGGGGATTGTTGGGGCTGCGGTCCAGAATCGCCCCCGCGCTGCAGTGCTATGCGGTAATGGCTTAACTGGCTACCCCGCATCTCCAACACTTGAGAGGACTTAGCGCAACCACTCGCACCAAAAGCCCGGACTGATGGAGGACAGTGCAACTAATCTTTATATCAAAGGTCCTCGGGCGGATCTACGGGGCAGCCAGTTAAGCCATTACCGCATAGCACCGCAGCGCGGGGGCGATTCCGGACCGCAGCCCCAACAATCCCCCCCCAGAAACGACCCCGAGGTTTCGAACCCGCGACCCCCTCTGATACCACTTGAGAGGACTTAGCGCAACCACTCGCACTAAAGCCCAGACTGATGGAGGACGGTGCAACTAATCTTTATATCAAAGGTCCTCGGGCGGATCCACGGGGAAGCCAGTTAAGCCATTACCGCATAGCACCGCAGCGCGGGGGTGATTCCGGACCGTAGCCCCAACACAAACCCAGGTGGTTGTTCAACAAATACCTCTTCCTTTAGCTCACCATTTAGAAAGGCACTTTTGACATCCATCTGAAAGACCTTAAACTTCATATAGGTTGCATAGGCTAGAAAGATCCTTATTGCCTCTAGCCTTGCAACAGGATCAAAGGTTTGGTCATAATCTATACCTTCCTCCTTGTTGAAACCGGAAACCGGTCTCCGTGGAGTTCGAGGTCCCAAAAGAGGGGTGACCGCGCACCTACTACACTCAAGTGAACAATCGGGGCAATAGGCTAGGAACGTAAGAGACAGACCCAAGGTCTCAGCGTGGAGGTCCCACCGCATACCCGGAAGACTAACAAACTCTTCCCCTCCCAAGCCAAAGGCTGAGCTAACTTGGCACCTTCGGAAGGCTCTCTTGGCCGACCAAAACCTTTAGGGAGGATCTCTAAATCCACTCCCTCTTAACTAGAGATGCCACCTCGGGTCAATATAAAATGCTCCTCGCCCGCCCGACTACTGACATAACATCGCCAAGTAACTCTGCGACACGCTGCCCAATTGGGCTGCAAACAGCGCAACTCCGCTGCCCTAAAAGGCTATCAACAGGCCAACAGGGGCTTCCCGGCGTAAACCTCGGGGCTCCCACGGGACGAGCGGTTCAAGAGCACACCACTCGCCCAAGACAAAAGGAGTAAAACATACGCACACAGAACATCACAGATTATAAATTATTACAGGAATATTAATTCCATACATCGGCACGCAGGCCGGCAATATAAACAAAAGAAGGCCTTCGAGGGCCGGCACGAGCTTGGACTTAAGCCCGCTATTCCTTTCTTGGTACTGCAACACCTGTACGCCAACGTCTCGACGGGCGGCGGCCAACTTGGCATCGATCGGCCCACACGAGCGGACCAAACACAATGCGCACACCCCCTTTATTGGGGCTATGGTGTGTATTCCCTGTAAGCATATAATATCCAGCTTCCACGAAGTCCCCTCCGGGAACCCCAGAACATCACCAATCCGGCTCATGCGTCCGGATGAGTTTCACACAACACATCACCAATTCGGCTCGTACGTCCGAATGGGCTTCACACAGCACATCACCAATTCGGCTCGTACGTCCGAATGGGCTTCACACAGCATGCCTAAACCCGTACTCACACTTCCGGATACTAGATGCAATTAATAGCGGGGACGTACACGTCAACCCGTCGGAGAGCTCCCTTCCCCCACCCGTTGGTGGAGAGGGGCTTCCATGCAAATATGTAAAATAAGGGCTTCACCTGCCCAAGAAGAAACTTCGTTACCCTTGACGCATGCTTGGCGGCGGTGCTGGTGGCCGATCTCCCTTTTAGGCCGAGCCTTACTCGAGGCGACGATGGCGGTGACCGACCTCTCTTTTAGGCCGAGCCCTTGCTCGAGGCGGCGATGGCGAAGAGGGGGCCGAGGAGAGCTCGGCCCCGCTGGAGGCGGCCTGGAAGAAGAAGAAATCACTCCCTCTTGAGAATCTCTCTAATGTCCACAATCAGACAACCTAGTGGGTGAAGCTTAATATCAGCAGAGGAAATAAGCTCCAACACCACTTTTGCATCAATCTCAGAAGTAACATTTTTGAAAACCATGTGCTCAGACCACCAGCAAGCCAAAATGCAGTTCCCATGAAGAACATCATGAAGAGATCCCATTGTTGCGAACTCATCTGTGAAATGAACTCCTGGTCTGGCTGTTTACTGGCATCTAATTTCTTTAAAGCTGCAGCCCTGCCATTCTTTAGGATACCATAATACACTCTACCATAAGAGCCCTCTCCAATCAAGGCATTGTTCCCAAAATTATCAGTTATATCTTTTATTTCTTCTACAGGGATAACAGGGACCTCAATAGGTTGCAATTTCACATTTTGAACACCCTTTGGCGTATGATCAGATGTGCGGTAAGATCCATCATTGCCTGTTGCTTGACTTGCAGGAAACGGACCCCCTTTAACGGGTGCAACATGAACCTCTTCTCCCCCACAACAAGCGAAGCACGACATGGGGTTCTTTATTTTAATGTTATTCTTCCAAAGAGAAGTACCTTTACCTCCCGCGCTCTCGCCGGAAAAATCGGAGGTGCGATCTGACAAGTGGTTCTACCGGAGAAGGCGGCGAAGGAAGCTAAGCCGGCGGCGGGAGAGGAGGAGGAGGCCGAGCGGATGCGCTGCTCCATGTGGCCGAGAGAGGGAGAGGGGCGGCGTCGGGGAAGCTGCTGGCGGCCGAGCCGATCCGGCTAGCCCTAAGGAGCAAAAGCTCGGGCCTCCTTTTTTTTCTCCCTCACCTTCGCTTTTTCTCCCCTCACCCTTCTGTACCGAGCCCCCCTCCCCTCTTTCTTTTTTTTGTCTTCTTCTTTCTTTTTTCTCTGCCACCCCTGCTCCCCCACCTGCCTCTTTTATTTCTTTTGTTTTGTTCAATCTACTATATATATAATATAATATATTATATTATATATATTATATAATAAATATACATATATCATATGCATATAATAAAAACCATACAATAAAAACCATACGCCCGTAAACACCCGCACGCCCGCACGAGCATCCGCGCGTTCTCGAACGGGGCCACACCAAAACGTCGCTCGTAGTACGTCCCGAGCCCGCTCCCTGGGGAGGATCCCACTCGGCCGGGTACGGGGTTGTACACAATCCCCGCTCTTTTCGAGTTTGTCCAAGCTCGAAAAGAAATGTCCAACCCCAAGTACTCGGCGAGTGGGTTCCGACTCAAAAAAAAGTTTGAGAAAATTCCCCACTTGGAGGTAAAAAGAGCTCCAGACCAGGGCTCAAATAAGAATCAACTCACTATCATGAACATGCGGTAAAAACCAGTCTATTTATTAAAAATCCAACCAAATTATCAACTGATGTGGAAGTCAACGACAATATATGTTTTGAAATGCAAGGGTTTGTTATTTCAGATAGGCGTGCTTCGAATAAACACCATTACTCTGCTACCTCCTAAACATTTTATGTATCAGCAAGATCAACATTAAAAGAAATAAGATCGATAATGTTATTTTTCATGTCACAAAGGAGGATGATGTTTTTTATACGGCATGCTTTGCAAACAATTTAACTATTTTCATAAGACATGAAACAAGAGATGTATTAATATTAGTCTATTCAATTCATCAAAATGAAACCATTGATCTCCAATACGGTTTAAACTATGGTTATTCCCCTTTTGAAGAAGTACTGCGCACTTTCTCGCTTTTCTATGAGATCAAACTCTTTCCAAAACCTTTTACAAGTCCAAATCCTTTCTCCCCAGGTGTGCCCACCGCCCTGCCCAGCTAATGAGAGCCTGAGCAGCGAGTCTACCCGGGGCCGAGCAGCACTCGGGGTCCCTTACCCCCACAGGCGAGCCTACGGACCTGCCAGCTGGATGAGAGCCTGTGCAGCGGGTCTACCTGGGGCCGAGCCAGGCTCGGGGTAGTGCAAAAGTCTCCAACAACTCCGACCACCGAGTGAGCCTACAGCCCTGCCAGCTCGATGGTAGCCTGGTCAGCGGGTCTTCTCGGGGTCTCCTCTCCAAAACCAACTCCAACCACCGAGTGAGCCTACAGACCTGCCAGCTCGATGGTAGCCTGGACAGCGGGTCTTCTCGGGGTCTCCTCTCCAAAACCGACTCCAACCACCGAGTGAGCCTACAGACCTGCCAGCTCGATGGTAGCCTGGACAGCGGGTCTTCTCGGGGTCTCCTCTCCAAAACCAACTCCAACCACCGAGTGAGCCTACAGACCTGCCAGCTCGATGGTAGCCTGGACAGCGGGTCTTCTCGGGGTCTCCTCTCCAAACAACCTCCAACTGCCGAGTGAGCCTACAGACCTGCCAGCTCGATGGTAGCCTGGACAGCGGGTCTTCTCGGGGTCTCCTCTCCAAAACCAACTCCAACCACCGAGTGAGCCTACAGACCTGCCAGCTCGATGGTAGCCTGGACAGCGGGTCTTCTCGGGGTCTCCTCTCCAAACAACCTCCAACCGCCGAGTGAGCCTACAGACCTGCCAGCTCGATGGTAGCCTGGACAGCGGGTCTTCTCGGGGTCTCCTCTCCAAACAACCTCCAACCGCCGAGTGAGCCTACAGACCTGCCAGCTCGATGGTAGCCTGGACAGCGGGTCTTCTCGGGGTCTCCTCTCCAAACACGACTCCAACCGCCGAGTGAGCCTACAGACCTGCCACCTCGATGGTAGCCTGGACAGCGGGTCTTCTCGGGGTCTCCTCTCCAAACAACCTCCAACCGCCGAGTGAGCCTACAGACCTGCCAGCTCGATGGTAGCCTGGACAGCGGGTCTTCTCGGGGTCTCCTCTCCAAAACCAACTCCAACCACCGAGTGAGCCTACAGACCTGCCAGCTCGATGGTAGCCTGGACAGCGGGTCTTCTCGGGGTCTCCTCTCCAAGACCTACAGACCTGCCAGCTCGATGGTAGCCTGGACAGCGGGTCTTCTCGGGGTCTCCTCTCCAAACAACCTCCAACTGCCGAGTGAGCCTACAGACCTGCCAGCTCGATGGTAGCCTGGACAGCGGGTCTTCTCGGGGTCTCCTCTCCAAAAACCCTCCAACTGAGCCTACAGACCTGCCAGCCGATGGTAGCCTGGACAGCGGGTCTTCTCGGGGTCTCCTCTCCAAACAACCTCCAACCGCCGAGTGAGCCTACAGACCTGCCAGCTCGATGGTAGCCTGGACAGCGGGTCTTCTCGGGGTCTCCTCTCCAAACAACCTCCAACCACCGAGTGAGCCTACAGACCTGCCAGCTCGATGGTAGCCTGGACAGCGGGTCTTCTCGGGGTCTCCTCTCCAAACAACCTCCAACCGCCGAGTGAGCCTACAGACCTGCCAGCTCGATGGTAGCCTGGACAGCGGGTCTTCTCGGGGTCTCCTCTCCAAACAACCTCCAACCGCCGAGTGAGCCTACAGACCTGCCAGCTCGATGGTAGCCTGGACAGCGGGTCTTCTCGGGGTCTCCTCTCCAAACACCTCCAACCGCCGAGTGAGCCTACAGACCTGCCAGCTCGATGGTAGCCTGGACAGCGGGTCTTCTCGGGGTCTCCTCTCCAAACCAACTCCAACCTGGACCGAGTGAGCCTACAGACCTGCCAGCTCGATGGTAGCCTGGACAGCGGGTCTTCTCGGGGTCTCCTCTCCAAACAACCTCCAACCGCCGAGTGAGCCTACAGACCTGCCAGCTCGATGGTAGCCTGGACAGCGGGTCTTCTCGGGGTCTCCTCTCCAAAACCAACTCCAACCACCGAGTGAGCCTACAGACCTGCCAGCTCGATGGTAGCCTGGACAGCGGGTCTTCTCGGGGTCTCCTCTCCAAACAACCTCCAACCGCCGAGTGAGCCTACAGACCTGCCAGCTCGATGGTAGCCTGGACAGCGGGTCTTCTCGGGGTCTCCTCTCCAAACAACCCAACCGCCGAGTGAGCCAACCGCCGAGTGAGCCTACAGCTCGACCTGCCAGCTCGATGGTAGCCTGGACAGCGGGTCTTCTCGGGGTCTCCTCTCCAAACAACCTCCAACCGCCGAGTGAGCCTACAGACCTGCCAGCTCGATGGTAGCCTGGACAGCGGGTCTTCTCGGGGTCTCCTCTCCAAACAACCTCCAACCGAGGTGAGCCAAGACCTGCCGCTCGAGTGCCTGGACAGCCTCTCCTCTCCAAACAGACCAACCGCCGAGTGAGCCACAGCTCCAGCTCGATGGTAGCCTGGACAGCGGGTCTTCTCGGGGGTCTCCTCTCCAAACAACCTCCAACCGCCGAGTGAGCCTACAGACCTGCCAGCTCGATGGTAGCCTGGACAGCGGGTCTTCTCGGGGTCTCCTCTCCAAACCAACCCAACCAGCCGAGGACCGAGTGAGCCTACAGACCTGCCAGCTCGATGGTAGCCTGGACAGCGGGTCTTCTCGGGGTCTCCTCTCCAAACAACCTCCAACCGCCGAGTGAGCCTACAGACCTGCCAGCTCGATGGTAGCCTGGACAGCGGGTCTTCTCGGGGTCTCCTCTCCAAACAACCTCCAACCGCCGAGTGAGCCTACAGACCTGCCAGCTCGATGGTAGCCTGGACAGCGGGTCTTCTCGGGGTCTCCTCTCCAAACAACGACTCCAACCGCCGAGTGAGCCTACAGACCTGCCAGCTCGATGGTAGCCTGGACAGCGGGTCTTCTCGGGGTCTCCTCTCCAAACAACCTCCAACCGCCGAGTGAGCCTACAGACCTGCCAGCTCGATGGTAGCCTGGACAGCGGGTCTTCTCGGGGTCTCCTCTCCAAACAACCTCCAACCGCCGAGTGAGCCTACAGACCTGCCAGCTCGATGGTAGCCTGGACAGCGGGTCTTCTCGGGGTCTCCTCTCCAAAACCAACTCCAACCACCGAGTGAGCCTACAGACCTGCCAGCTCGATGGTAGCCTGGACAGCGGGTCTTCTCGGGGTCTCCTCTCCAAACAACCTCCAACCGCCGAGTGAGCCTACAGACCTGCCAGCTCGATGGTAGCCTGGACAGCGGGTCTTCTCGGGGTCTCCTCTCCAAACAACCTCCAACCGCCGAGTGGGCCAACCACACAAGCAGCCTTTGCCCCTACAATGCATCTATTTGCACTAATAATTGTCGAACTCGCTTCCCAGGAAAAAGAAAACTAACTTTTTTCTTTTTTGTAAATCTTTTTTATTCATGAAAACATTTTTTACATGATTAGATGAACGTCACATTTCTCCAAACAGGTGCAGATCCTACTGCCAATACCATGAAATTTTAGCAACAATTTTAGGACAGGATACTAAACAAACACATAGAACTACTCTCCAAGTAGATTTGTGATTTGGGCAACATTTATCAAACACAACCCGAAAAACCTAAGCGCTCGTGACAAAATAGAATTGACATTTGAATAAATCTAACACATTGCTAAACCACCACTTAAACCTCAATATAGCCTAAACTCAAGGAGGGGACGACTCCAAGTATGGGGATCTCATATACAAAAAACCGGCACATGACCCTGGTCGTCACTTGGTTCCTCGTCTATAGCCATGACGTTCGCATGAGTTCTTCTGTGCTGGTCACACTCCACGCTCACCGCACCATAAATGTTGAAACCGGAAACCGGTCTCCGTGGAGTTCGAGGTCCCAAAAGAGGGGTGACCGCGCACCTACTACACTCAAGTGAACAATCGGGGCAAAAGGCTAGGAACGTAAGAGACAGACCCAAGGTCTCAGCGTGGAGGTCCCACCGTATACCCGGAAGACTAACAAACTCTTCCCCTCCCAAGCCAAAGGCTGAGCTAACTTGGCACCTTCGGAAGGCTCTCTTGGCCGACCAAAACCTTTAGGGAGGATCTCTAAATCCACTCCCTCTTAACTAGAGATGCCACCTCGGGTCAATATAAAATGCTCCTCGCCCGCCCGACTACTGACATAACATCGCCAAGTAACTCTGCGACACGCTGCCTAATTGGGCTGCAAACAGCGCAACTCCGCTGCCCTAAAAGGCTATCAACAGGCCAACAGGGGCTTCCCGGCGTAAACCTCGGGGCTCCCACGGGACGAGCGGTTCAAGAGCACACCACTCGCCCAAGACAAAAGGAGTAAAACATACGCACACAGAACATCACAGATTATAAATTATTACAGGAATATTAATTCCATACATCGGCACGCAGGCCGGCAATATAAACAAAAGAAGGCCTTCGAGGGCCGGCACGAGCTTGGACTTAAGCCCGCTATTCCTTGCTTGGTACTGCAACACCTGTACGCCAACGTCTCGACGGGCGGCGGCTAACTTGGCATCGATCGGCCCACACGAGCGGACCAAACACAATGCGCACACCCCCTTTATTGGGCTATGGTGTGTATTCCCTGTAAGCATATAATATCCAGCTTCCACGAAGTCCCCTCCGGGAACCCCAGAACATCACCAATCCGGCTCATGCGTCCGGATGAGCTTCACACAACACATCACCAATTCGGCTCGTACGTCCGAATGGGCTTCACACAACACATCACCAATTCGGCTCGTACGTCGAATGGGCTTCACAAGCATGACCCTAAACCGTACTCACACTTCCGGATACTAGATGCAATTAATAGGGGGACGTACACGTCAACCCGTCGGAGAGCTCCCTTCCCCCACCCGTTGGTGGAGAGGGGCTTCCATGAAAAATATGTAAAATAAGGGCTTCACCTGCCCAAGAAGAAACTTCGTTACCCTTGACGCGTGCTTGGCGGCGGTGCTGGTGGCCGATCTCCCTTTTAGGCCGAGCCTTACTCGAGGCGACGATGGCGGTGACCGACCTCTCTTTTAGGCCGAGCCCTTGCTCGAGGCGGCGATGGCGAAGAGGGGGCCGAGGAGAGCTCGTCCCCGCTGGAGGCGGCCTGGAAGAAGAAGAAATCACTCCCTCTTGAGAATCTCTCTAATGTCCACAATCAGACAACCTAGTGGGTGAAGCTTAATATCAGCAGAGGAAATAAGCTCCAACACCACTTTTGCATCAATCTCAGAAGTAACATTTTTGAAAACCATGTGCTCAGACCACCAGCAAGCCAAAATGCAGTTCCCATGAAGAACATCATGAAGAGATCCCATTGTTGCGAACTCATCTGTGAAATGAACTCCTGGTCTGGCTGTTTACTGGCATCTAATTTCTTTAAAGCTGCAGCCCTGCCATTCTTTAGGATACCATAATACACTCTACCATAAGAGCCCTCTCCAATCAAGGCATTGTTCCCAAAATTATCAGTTATATCTTTTATTTCTTCTACAGGGATAACAGGGACCTCAATAGGTTGCAATTTCACATTTTGAACACCCTTTGGCGTATGATCAGATGTGCGGTAAGATCCATCATTGCCTGTTGCTTGACTTGCAGGAAACGGACCCCCTTTAACGGGTGCAACATGAACCTCTTCTCCCCCACAACAAGCGAAGCACGACATGGGGTTCTTTATTTTAATGTTATTCTTCCAAAGAGAAGTACCTTTACCTCCCGCGCTCTCGCCGGAAAAATCGGAGGTGCGATCTGACAAGTGGTTCTACCGGAGAAGGCGGCGAAGGAAGCTAAGCCGGCGGCGGGAGAGGAGGAGGAGGCCGAGCGGATGCGCTGCTCCATGTGGCCGAGAGAGGGAGAGGGGCGGCGTCGGGGAAGCTGCTGGCGGCCGAGCCGATCCGGCTAGCCCTAAGGAGCAAAAGCTCGGGCCTCCTTTTTTTTTCTCCCTCACCTTCGCTTTTTCTCCCCTCACCCTTCTGTACCGAGCCCCCCTCCCCTCTTTCTTTTTTTTGTCTTCTTCTTTCTTTTTTCTCTGCCACCCCTGCTCCCCCACCTGCCTCTTTTATTTCTTTTGTTTTGTTCAATCTACTATATATATAATATAATATATTATATTATATATATTATATAATAAATATACATATATCATATGCATATAATAAAAACCATACAATAAAAACCATACGCCCGTAAACACCCGCACGCCCGCACGAGCATCCGCGCGTTCTCGAACGGGGCCACACCAAAACGTCGCTCGTAGTACGTCCCGAGCCCGCTCCCTGGGGAGGATCCCACTCGGCCGGGTATGGGGTTGTACACTCCTGTCTATAGCCTGAGCTACAAGCCTAGATTTGTTCCTTACAATAATTCCATTTGCATCCAACTTATTTCTAAACACCCACTTGGTGCCTATGATCAGTTGGCCTTTAGGTCTTGGAACCAAAGTCCATACTTTACATCTTTTAAACTGATTGAGTCCTCTTGCATAGCAATGATCCAGTGGGGATCTAGCTCAGCATCTTTAATGGCGAGGGGCTCAACCTGTCAAAGAAAACAAGCATGCATCACATCCTGTCTTAATTGATGTCTTGTTTGAACACCAGCTGATATGTCTCCAATCACTTGAGATGTAGGATGATCTCTAAGTGTGACAACATCAGCAGGTGGGATGTTATCTTCAGCAACAGTTGGGATTAATTCCTCAGAAGGAATTGGATCTACTATTGGTGGTACAACAACAGCTTCTGCAAAGTCTTCATCACTGTCTGAATCAGTGATATGAAGAGTTGATAGATGGAGAATCTCTTGGGTGACATCTTTACTAGATTCTGGTACCTGCAATGAACTTGAGGAAGGGGAAGTTTCATTCTCCTTGTAAAACATCTGAGATTCATCAAAAGACACATGCACAGATTCCTCAATTTTAGAAGTTGATTTATTAAATACCCTATAAGCTTTGCTTACTTGGGAATATCCAAGAAAAATTCCCATTGAAGCTTTTGCTTCAAACTTTCTAAGGTATTCTTTATTATTATTATGAATGTATACTACACAACCAAATACTCTAAAATAATTTATTTTAGATTTCTTTCCTTTAAGCAACTCATAAGGAGTTTTACACTTAAGCTTGTGTATAAGACTTCTGTTCAAGACATAGTTAGCTGTGCTAACAGCTTCTGCCCAATAGGAAAGAGGCATGTTAGCATCTGCCAACAGTGTTCCTGCAGCTTCAATCAGGGTTCTATTTTTCCTTTCTACTACCCCATTTTGTTGGGGAGTTCTAGGAGCAGAGAAGCTATGTTTGATACCTTCTTTCTCACAGAATTCTTGCATGAGAAGAGACTCAAACTCAGTACCATGATCACTTCTGATCAAGGCAACATGAGTAGAATACTCAGTCTGCACACACAGTAGAAAATCTGTAAGAACTTTGAAGTTATCAGCCATAGTTCTCAAGAAGAACACCCAAGTGAACCTAGAGAAGTCGTCTACAATTACTAAAGTGTAATACTTCCCTCCTAGACTCTGTACATTTATTGGGCCAAAAAGGTCCAAATGTAATAGATACAGGATTCTAGGTGAATCACTTTTATTTACAGATTTAAAGGAATTTTTGGTTTGCTTGCCTAATTGACAAGCCTTGCATAGGCTCTCCTTCTTGTAGGGGCAAGAAGGTAAACCTCTAACAAGGTTATATTTAGATAACCTAGATATGTTCTTGAGGTTAACATGGCTAAGCCTTTTATGCCATAAAGTGTTGTTATTTGTTACTTCATTAAATAAGCAGATTTCAGAATGGGTTGAATTAAAATCTACTAAATAAATATTACCTTGTCTAATACCTACTAACACAACATTACTATTTAAAGTAATATTACAGAGAGTGTTAGTGAACGATACCTGATATCCTGCATCACATAACTGACTTATTGAGATGAGATTATGCTTCAGTCCAGTTACATATGCAACCCTTTTGAAAGTTACTGCTCCAATGGTAATCCTACCATATCCTTCTGTTTGACCACAGCTAGAATCCCCAAAGATCACCTTTTGTCCAAGCTTGGCCTTGAACTTTGACATATTTTCTTTGTTCCCTGTCATAAGTTTGGAGTAACCACTATCCAAATACCACTTGTCCTGAGTGATAGGATAGGTCTTCACCTGCAGTGAGTTAAGTTAAACATTGTGAACCCAGGTAACCTTGGGTCCATTATTCTTCACATAATGAAAACTAGAAATAAAAGAATAAGCAGGTTGGGGTTTGTAACCAAAAGGGTAAGATCTCCTAGGTGGGATGCTCCATGCAGTTAATGGGTCCACAAACCTAGGGTTTCCATTCATATTAAGGTTTCTAGGGTTCTAGTTATAATTTTGAAATTCATATTGAAAACGTCGATCGGCGTTCGACGATGGATGCACAGATCGTCAAGCTTCGTTCGACCACTGAGCCTGCGATTGTAGAGCAGCGTTCGACGCTTTTTGTATTTCCTTAAACTTTTGTTTTCTCTTTTCTCTCTTAGCTTTGTTTAAGGTTTGATTAACTTGTCTTACTTGCTCAGTGTTCTTTATCCCATCAGCTGAGATAAAGTTCACTGGAGTTGAAAGATGATTTTTAAGAATAATTTGGGGTTCACATGATGAAGCTCCTAAGCCTAGCTTATTATTGCCTGACCTAGTGTTTGTCATGCTGGTGATTTCTAGCAACTTAAGGCTTCTACCATTTAATGATTCTTCCAATCTCTTGGACTTTGCTAGTTCATTTTTAAGAAACATTATCTCTTCACTAGATTTAGTGAGTTCTGCTTCTAACCTAGCATTTTCAATAGAGATAGATTCTGATTCAGCTAACTTATTTATAAGTTCTTTAATTTACTTTTCTGAACTAATTAAATCTAAGCAAAGGGATTTAAACTCAGTTTTAAATTTAGAAGAAGAGAAGTCATATGAAGACAATACCTGATCTTCTGTAGGCATCTCTTCATCATCATCAGAACTCTCTGCAGCTGAGTGATTGCTGCAGGCATCAATAGCCATAAGGCAAATTTCCTTTGCCTTCTTCTCTTCCTCATCCTCACTGGAGCTTGAGGAGGAAGATTCCTCATCTGAATCACTCAAAGTTTCAGCAACAAATCCCATCCCCTTTTTCTTGTTTTTGTAGGAGGAGGACTTGGAGTGTTTCCTGTGATGTTCCTTTTCCTTTCTCTTTTCTTTGCTCTTTTCCTCTGGACACTCTGGTAGAATGTGTCCAGGTTTCTTGCAACCATAACAAATGATTTCTTTAGCAGGAGATATATCATACCTTAGTTTATCTTCATATCTTGAAGATTTCTTCCTGAAGTCTTTTCTTCAAATCTTGAGAAACCTTTTGGCAAAGAGTGCCATCAGTTCCTCATTGGATTGGCTTCCTTCTGAAGCATCAGTGGATTTGAGAGCAAGAGTTTGCTCTTTTCTTACTGGAGTTGGAGTCTTTGCTTCAGCCTCAGCTTCCCTGGTCTTCAACACTTGCTCAAAAGACTTGAGCTTGCCAAGGAGAGCTTCTGTTGAGATTTCATTTGTACTTCTGGCCTCCTTTATAGGCCAGATCCTAAGATCCCATGTGCTGGGGAAGCACATGAGTATCTTATCATTGACCTCTGTCAATGTAATTTCCTTATCAAGAGTTCTCAGCTCATTGATGATTGAGCTGAGTCTGGTGTACATGGCTTCAACTGATTCAGCATCAGTTTTCTTGAAGTTTTCATACTAGGAGATAAGGTTGAACCTTCTGTCCTTCCTTTCATCAACTGAACCAGCTACAATCTGGTTCAGTGTATCCCACATTGCTTTTGCTGAGTAGCAGTCAACAACTTTCTGGAATACTTCATCAGACATTGTCTGAGCCAGAATATTCATTGCTTTGGCATCTGCTATCTTTGCCTTTTTGTATTCATAGTTATAATCTGGAGGAGGCACTGCACTCATATCAGTTGATGATGAAGAAGTAGCTGCAGCAGGTGCTCTTGGTGGTCCTGTCAAAATAGAAGCAAAAATACTCTCATCAATAGAGTTCATATATAACTTAATCCTTGCCTTCCAGATGCTAAACTTAGCTAAGTTCCATGCTGGAGGTCTGGTGCTTGAGAAATCCTTGGACTGGGCCATGAAGTGAATATCTATAATCTTGGTATCTATCAGGATCTTGTGACTCAGGTGTTAGCCTATACAGTCAGTCAACCTCCCTCTGATACCAATTGAAAGTGAAGATAGATACAACTCTAGAGGAGGGTGAATAGAGTATTCAAAAATTAGGATACCCTACTCAACTCCCTTAGAGTTAATTTGCGGAATTAGTTTATAGATATTGGTAACCCTAGAGCCTAACACAAAGTGTAGTACACAAGAAAAAGCTAACTGTAATTACAGATAAGCTTGGGATCCTATCACAGTAACTAGCAATCCTTGTTATTTCTACTCACAACCACAGTGCAATAAATTAAATAAGCAGTACAGACGACACAAGAAATTTTATAGTGGTTCTTTCTAAATAGGTACGTCCACTCTTCTACCACCCTGGTAGGAATCCACTACAGGTTTTTGTTCAGGTGCCCTGCCACCAACTGATCTGCTTTAGGTAGATCAAGTAGACCCTTTGAGCTTTTGATCAGGAGCTCAAAATCCAACACAGGTTTTTGATCAGGTGCCCTGCCACCAAGGGTTCACTTTTGAAGGGAGTAATAACCCTTTGTACAGGAGGTTGAGAGAGTTAAGGCTTCTTCTCTATTATTAAACAGATTAGAGAAGCTAGTGGATTGTACAGAGCTAGATAGCTCTAAAGAATCAAGGGTCCCCTTGCTTAGAGAATATTCAGGAAGAAGTCTTGCTTTAGGATGCAGGAACTCTTCTGAACTAAGACAAAGAACTGTCTTGGGGTTCTGAAGGAGAAGCTTGAAGAAGACTCTTGATTTGAAAAGGTATTCTTCTTCAGACAGCTTCATTTCTTCTTCTTCTTCTTCTAAAGGCCTCTGAGTGAATGTCTTCCTGTAAGCAGGATGAACTCAGGATGAAGAAGAATGCTGAAGAGATTTGCTCTTCTCAGTTGAATGTGAATTTCTGAGAGCTGTAGAACTTTCTTGCTTTCTCTCTTTCTCTATGCTGCTGAGTGTATATGTTCTGGGTATCTTCTTCTTTCAAAAGAATCTCTTTTTATATGAGCCTTTGCAACGGCTTTAATTTGAGTTTGAATCTTATCTCCTTCTGGAATCATCAATCTGGGCTGTAAAAAGCATAAAGCAAAAAACAAATCCTACAGACAGACATGCTATAAGGGGATAAAGCTTTCTAAGAAGCTGCATATCCTATCAGATAAGAAGGGGCTAGAAAAAGTCACATCAGAAAGAACTCTTTATTGCCAGAGAAGACTTTCTGAGTCTAACGGCTATAAAGGACAGCCTGGTAGATAAAGCAGAAAATATATTTCAACTAATAAGACAAAACACTTTGTCAGATAAAGATTGGCTCATGCATAAAGAATGGAGCAGAGATTGCCTGGAAATAATAACATAGATTAACTGAAATATTATGCCAAATAAATATGAAATAAATCATAGAATAGAAGAGGACAAAATTACTAAAGACATACAGCAGAACGTCGAACGACCCTCGGAGATCGTCGACCGAAGCACATAGATCGTTGACCTATCAAACAGATAGTCGAACGATACAGATAGTCGAACTACCAAAGCAGATAGTCGAACTACCACAGCAGATAGTCGACCTATCAGAACAGATAGTCGAGCTATCTGATAGTCGACCTATCCAGACAGATAGTCGAACTATCAAAGAAAACAAATAGTCGACCTATCAAACAGATAGTCGAACTATCAGATAGTTGAACTATCCAAGCAGATAGTTGAACTATCAAGAAAATAGATAGTCGACCTATCAAACAGATAGTCGAACTATCAGATAGTTGAACTATCCAAGCAGATAGTTGAACTATCAAGAAATCTGTCTGGTCAGAAGAAGTCGAGCGGGGTTCGACGATCGGCGAGGCAGATTCCACAGAACGTCGAGCTAACAAGAGTTGAACTAACTCAGAGATAGACGATCTGCTGACAGACGAACGTCGAACAACTGATAGACGATCGTCGACTAGTCGATAGACGATAGTCGAGCGACGTTCGACCATAGTCGTACAAAAAACAACTTAACCAAATTTTCATCTGGATAAGTGACAACTCTACAACTAGAGCAAACTAACTAAACAACTAACCTTTGACCATAGATAAATCTTGGGTCAAAAGACTAAAAGAGAGGACTGAACCCAAATCCAAACTAGGGTACCAACAGGCCAGCAACTCTTGGGCTGAAGAAGTGAAGGCCACATGGCCTCTTTTCATCACCTCCCCATTTCTCTCTCCTCTTTTAGGTTATTTCTCCAAAATACCCCTTTGCATGTAGTCTCTCTCCTCATTTTGGGGGTTAGTGGCTGTCCTTGTACACATGGGATGGTCATGGGCCAAGTTTGGTGGGCTTGGCTTAAGGGAAATGACTTGGGCTCTCATTTTCACCCATTGGGTTAAATTGTTGACTTGTTGACTTTTTGAGTTGGCTTGTTTAACATGGTGAGTGGGCTGACCCCACTTATTGGTCATGAGCCCAATGGAACCACCCAACTTGGGTTGGGTCAAGGTGGTGACCTACTTAGGCTAAATGGGCCTATGAGTATGGGTTTGACCACTTTAGGCCCAAGGTTGACTTGGGTCAACTAGGGTCAAAGTGTTGACCTTGTGACATGCCCTAGGGTCCACATAGATTGTAATTAGGGATAGGGTAATGTGGTGGGGTCATGGTGAGGCTAGGGTTCCTATTTAGGCTAGTTTGACCTTGGTCCTATGGTGGGCCCCACATGGCTACACCCCACTACCTAGGGTCAAACCTAGCTAATTTCCCTAAAACCAACCCCATGCCTACCCAATCTAAGTTAAGGGTCTAGAAGTAATATGGGATGTTACATATAATGCCCCCGATTTTTCTGTGTTTTGTTTGATTGTTGTTTGGTGTTACGATGGCGCATTTCCGGTCTTTTGCTATTGTTAGAGCGTGGTCTTAGCTCTTTAGGTTCCTTGAGTGGCCTATTTGTAGCATGTTTGTAAGATTCCCCAGCTAGCTGGTGTCTATTTTAGTGACTCGGCTGAGCCTCTGAGGGAATGCTTGTGCTTTGGCTTCGAGAGGTGGTAGCCCGAGTTTTGATCGTCGGATGTTGTTTTTGACTTCTCCGTTGTTTTCGTAGCTTGGGTGTTTAGCTACCGTGCGAGTTTCGTCAAAATCCGAGATGATTTGTTTTTGCGTCGTTTCGACGATTGTTAGCCGGTAGTGGCTACCTTTTATGTGTGCATATATGTATAAATGCTTAGGAAGGCTTAGGGTTGCTATTATGTTATTAGCTTAGGTTGAATTTGATGTTGCTAGCAGGTGGGCTCGGGCCTAATCAGTTAGACAGATTTCATAAGCTTAGGGTTATATGTGTATGTATGCATAAATATATATATATATATATATATATATATATATATATATATATATATATAAGGATTTTTTTTTATGCTAGCTAAAGGTGGCGATATGGGGAGTTGCAGCTGTGGCTGCTTATACTTATTTATTGGCATAGTCAGCTAGTTCCTAGGATAGATTTTTTTTTTAATTATAGGTTAAAGTGAGTGGAGGCCTTATTAGAAGGCTCCAGCTGTTCTCTTTTTCCCCATTTCTCGAGCTAGCTTTAGCTGGTTAGCTTCCGGCGGAAGGTTCGAGCTAGAGGCGGAGGACCTGCTCTTTGTCCGTCGGATAGCTGTGGTTTTAGGGCTTATTTTTCTCGGGTAACAGCAGATGTGAGCTGCTCTCGCCGAGATCTCGCTTCTTAGGTATGTAATTTAGCTTTTCGGGCTGTCTATAGGAGCTAGGGTTTCTGGTGGGTTCTTCTTCTTCTTCTTCTTCTCTAAATCTCAAGTGTTTCCTCTATAGGAAGCTGGAGGTGCAGATTTTCCTCTATTGGTGTTGCAGCTGCTTCTTCCTGCCAGATTTCAGGCAGGCGGCTCCTTGCCCTTGCATTTTTTTGGGTCCCTTCTGTTACCTTGTTAGGTTGTTGTAGGTAGCTAGAGTTCCTTTTTGCTTCTAGGAGCTAAGGCAGCAGCATTCCCTTGCTCCAGCCATTTATTTATTTGGCTTTAGGAATGTCCAAATCGAGCCTATTTAGTTCTTTTTTTAACTTCCTCTTGTTCTCGGTTTGGTGTCCAGGTATCTTGCTAGAGTTAGAGCTTAGCTTAGTTTATTGGTAGACATAAGCTTAGGCTGCGGTGGATTGGGTAGGAGTAGTAGCAAAGACGGTTGGAAATAATTTTCCAACTCTCTGATTAGAAAGCGTTGAGTGGGCTAGGGGTAGGATAGCTCCAGGTTTTCTAATTTTTGAGGCTAAGTCAAAAGCATTGAGTGAGTGTACCTCACTCAACGCCTAGACTATTAGGCTTCTAGCGTTGAGTGTGGTTCCCTCACTTAATGCCATGGCTGTTATTACGGCTAAGTGTTTTGGCGTTGAGTGAGTCGACCTTACTCAATGCCATGGCTGTTTGACATTGAGTGTGGTGGACTCACTCAACGCCGCTGCTTTACCCAGCGTCTAAGTCATTTGGCATTGAGGGAGTTGACCTCACTCAATGCCATGGCTAATTTGGCGTTGAGCGGGGTGGACTCACTCAATGCCAACGCCTGCTTTTGCGGTTAAGTCATTTGCCATTGAGTGAGTCAACCTCACTCAACGCCTTGGCTGTTTTGGCATTGAGTGAGTCGACCTCACTCAACGTCGTGGCTATTTTGGCATTGAGTGTGGTGGACTCACTCAACGCCAAAGCCTTCTTTTACGGTTAGGTCTTTTGGCATTGAGTGAGTTGAGCTCACTCAATGTCGTGTATGTTTTTGCATTGTGTGTGGTAGGCTCACTCAATGCCAAAGCCTGTTGCTGCAATTAGGTTTCTTGGCGTTGAGTGGGTGGACCTCACTCAATGTCGAAGCTATTTGGCGTTGAGTGTGGTAACTCACTCAGCGCTACATCGAGTGAACTCGACTCTTTTGCCTTTCGTTTGGTGTGTTTCCTTAGGATTGTTAGTATGGCATTTTTCCTTAGGGGGGAGTTGGGTGATCGACTAGTTTTTGCATGTCGACTCATGTATTATGGCATGTGGTGTGGTTTTGTGGGCTCTGTAAGGGGTGAATTGTGTGCGCTGAGTTGTGGCCACAACCACCTAGGGCATGTTGGGCTGGTATGGTTTGGTGTGTGGACTATGTTGCTGCCACCGTTTATTTTCACCCTAGAGTGTCTTTTTGGGTCTTGTTGTTGGTGAGGGTTGTGCCGCCCACTCTGACCCAAGGTTTTCACCACGACAAATAATTAACCAAAATTAGGATTATTAGCCCCTTTCCTGGCTTATGGATATTTCTTTGGTTCATGTATTTATATGCCTTGTAACTGCTGTAGGTTCTTTTTGCAGAGCAGGTTGCTATTGTACTCACACTTAGTGTGTTTTCTTTTCCTACCCTTTTGACAGTGTACTTTCTTACTGTCATGTTTTTCCTCTTAATGATAGCATTTATTATTGTCGGTTTGGTAAACCCTTCTTTACTTATTCATAAGCCCAATGCTCTATTTATTTTGATTATTTTCTTAGGTGTTCTTCTTGAATGCCTCAGGTCCAGGTTGTGACCGGATGAGCGGCTAGTTCTTCTAGAGGGTTTGCTGATAGCCTCCTGGGTAGCTGAGGTTGCCAATCTTCATCCTTGTGAGGTAGTTGTTTTCCTTTCTGTATGGACATTCATACTTACCAGTTGGTTCGTGTCAGGTTGTTGACGCCCATTGGTGGCTTACTTGCGATGCTGGGTATGAACTATATCTACTATCTTTACATTTTTAGGGTTGTTTACTTGTCTTCTGGGAAGGATTTATGCTAGGTTGCATGTTAGGTATTTTAAACCCTAAAGCATTACTATATGTATTTCATGCGCATCATATTTATATAACTAAGACACTACTTTTCCTATTAGCGTAAAGACTATTTTTATATATACTGTACTAACCTCTAGAGTCGTGCATACCATGAGTCATCCCTCGGGGAAACTTATGCTCTTTTAGGATGTCAAATCAACCTAACCAAAGTATTTTCCGCTGCGTATATATATATTTTATTTGTAGACTAGCTGATCCACTATGCTGAGGGATATGACCATCAAAATTTAACTTATTCCTCTCATATTAATTTACGATTTTCTTTAAAGATGTAGAGTCTGGAGTTTTGCCTGAATGTGTGCAGTTATCCCCTGCACGACGTGGCCTCGTGGCACGTATTTTCTCTTGCTCTGATACAATCTTATTTGTGAAAAAATGCGGATCATGACAGGTGCCTCGGGCTCAGCTTCTTCAAGCGCCGCACCCGTGAGACACGCTTGACAAATTTATTTTCAAGTACAGCCAAATCACAAACTGTGAATTCCACATTCCGAAGCTTGGCATTGTAGTATTTGGCTTGCCTAACCTTAGCATTAAGCAAATGCTCCCGAATTGTTCGCACCAATAAAGTGGCGCTTTCCACCTCTAGCTTGTTGTACAACCTCGCCTCACCCATTTCCAACCACGACAATGACGTGCGACATGTTCTACCATATAGGGCCTCAAAGGGAGCCATTTGTATGCTCGCTTGGTAGCTGTTGTTGTAAGAAAACTCCACCAAATACAGACGATCTTCCCACTGCTTTCTGAAGTTCAGAACGCACAAGCGAAGCATGTCCTCGATCGTCCTGTTGACCCTCTCGATCTGCCCATCCGTCTGTGGATGAAAGGTTGTGCTTAACTTCAACTTAGTCCCCAGCATTTGCTGCAATAACCTCTAGTCATGGGACATAAAACGTCCAAATCTATCTTTCACGGTGCTGCGGGGCACACCGTGTAGTCTAACAATATTATCCACGTAAAACTTTGCTAGTTTCTCCACCGAAGCATCTTTCCTATGCGAAATGTAGTGCGACACTTTTTTCAGCAGATCTACGATCACCCAGATGGTGTTGTTTCCCTTCTGCGACCTTGACAAACCATGCAAAAAGTCCAACGAAATGTCATCGAACTACCACTCTGGAACAGGCAAAGATTTCAAGAAACCCCCTGGCTTTTGGCACTCTGCCTTCACTAAGGCGCAAGTCTGACACTTCGCCTCACATAGTGCAATATCCTTCTTGAGTCCTGGCCACCGGAACAACTACTTCAAATCTCGGTACAACTTCGTGATCTCTGGGTGAATTGATTACTTGGTATGATGCGCCTCGTACATCAACTCCACTCGTAGATTTCCCACGTTTGGGATGCACAAAGGACTGTCCTTACTTAGCAGTCCATCCGAAGCGACATCCATGATCTCCTTCATGATGCTATCCAATTCCATAGCCTGCCGAATCCGATCAGCCAGGTCATACTGACATTCCGTCCAGTTCAATAATGCTTCGGCGCTAGTCCGCTTGTTAACACAATTGATCTCTAACGCCTCCAACTCCCGAATCAACTGCTCATCATGTATCGACCACCAGTTGGCTTGGGCGGGAGCCCTACGACTAATTGCATTCGCAACTGCATTGTCTTTCCCCGGGCACATAAAGAATTTGGAATGTATAGTCCCCCAAGAACTCCATCCATCTCCACTGCCGCATGTTTAGATCCTTCTGATCCAACAGGTATTGCAGGCTCTTGTGGTCGGTATAAATATCGACCTTTACGCCGTACAAACAATGCCTCCACAGCTTTAGCACAAAAATCAAGGCCGCTAACTCCAATTCGTGGATAGGATAATTCCTTTCATGTACTTTCAGCTGACGCAAGTCATACGCTATCACTCTCCCAAGCTACAGTAGGACACACCCTGAACCACTGCCTGAAGCATCACCGTAGATCTTGAAACCTTCGGTCCCCAACGGACGAACATAAAATAAGTGCCATGGTCAATCGTCTCTCCAGCTCCTCGAAAGCTTGTGTGCACGCAGGCGTCCAAAAAACTTTTGATCTTTCCTCATCAAAGTCGTGAGGGGGTAACTCTTTCCGCGAGAAGTTCTCTACGAAGCGCCTGTAAATGTCGGCCAGTCCCAGAAAACTCTGGTATTCCGCAACCGAACGCAACACAGGCCACTCGCGAATCATAACTATATTTATTGGAACCACTATAACATCCACTCTACTAACTTTATAACCGAGGGACTCTACTTACGGTAACCCAAAACTCACGTTTGGAGAACTTGGCATAAAGACGGTTCCACTTTTGCGTTTCCAATAGAAAAAGCAGATGCTAGAAGTGATCCTCTTTCTCTGCGAGTACTCCAATACGTCGTCTATGAAGACGACCACAAAATGGTCTAGGTACTCCCTTAATGATCTGTTCATCAAATCCATGAACACTGACGGCGCATTATTCAGCCCGAATGGCATGACCGTAAACTCGAAATGTCCATACCTTGCGCCGAACGCTGTCTTTGGGATACCACTCTCCCTTATCCTCAGCTAATAGTAACCGGAATTCAGATCCAATTTTAAGTATACCGATGACTCGACTAACTGATCGAAAAGATCATCAATCCTTGGGATCATGTATTTGTTCTTTTCCGTTATTTTTTCAGTTCTCCATAATCGATACAGAGTCGCAAACTCCCATCATTCTTCTTAACAAAAAGGACCGGTGCGCTCCAAGGCAACGAACTTGGACGCACATAACCCTGCTCCCACAACTGGTTGAGTTGAACCTTTAGCTCTGCTATTTCCTTAGGTACAAACCTATATGGAGAGCGTGACACAGGTTTGGCACCTTGAACTAACTCAATCGTGAAATCGATCTCTCACTACGGTGGGGCTCCAGGGAGACCATCAGGGAAACACATCAGGATATTCGGATACTCCCGAGATACTATCCAATGTAGGCTTAGGCTTCGAAGCCTCCCATGGTGGCACTAACAACGCTTGCAAGTCGAACTCCTGACTCCCAAACCGTAACCTTGCAACACAGACTCTCTCTCCGCGCACATAGAACGACCACTGAGCAATAACACATCCAATTTGTCCTTTACCATCGAAGGAGATACTCCGATGCGCAATACAATTCCATCGGACAAAAGGAGTGTGAAGTTCCCGTATCAAAACTATGCCCTCGCCGGATTACCAAAAGTCCAAAACCAAGCCTAAAACTTCCTGTCCAAAGCTAACACACATAAGGTAACAAGTATAAGAAGTTAAATTACTATCAATTAAACCATACCTTACATCCCGACGGTCGGCCACAAGACCTCCTACTTGCCAAGGTTGTCCACTCTCGATTGGGACGGAGTATATAGTGATGCGATGGAATCCACCGCCTTGCCCTTCTCCTCAGATGTTGCCCCCGACTTCTCCTCAAACATTGGGTGTCCGCTCCAATAATCCCAGGCATAGTGTCTCAGCTTACCACAATTAAATCATGTGCCTGGTGCATGACCTGTAGTCGCCCTCGAAGCACCAGATGAAGGGACTGGACCCGAAGTCCTAGCCTTTTTATTCCACCTTCGGAAACCGGACTTCGAAGTCGGCGCCTTGAACTTTGACTTCATAGCACCAGATTCTTCAACTGGTCCTGCCATAGCTTTCATTGTCTTCTTAGTACCCTCCTGACAATCTCGGGCAAAGTGCCATTTCATTCCACAAGAATGGAAAATTTAAGTAGCCTGGCTAGTAGATGATCTCGCCTCTTTTCTCAGCGTTCTGCGGTAGGCAGTCCTTATAGGATTTGCAGGGTTTGGTACCCACATCACTTGTATTTGATGAATTTTCCCAAACTCTACTTCCAAAGTTCTGGCCGACTCCACCAAGGCTCAGAATCCCAATATCTTAGGTCCTAGCGGTAGAATACGCAACTCGCTGCAGAGACCATTATAAAATCTATCGACTATTGACTGCTCATTTTCCCACTCAAAGCCTGGGTAGCGCCTTATTATAAGGAATGTCTGCAAATATTTGTCAACTGAGTGCGCTCCCTACAAAACAACCATGTTCATCTGCTGCCCTAACGGGCCTCTAAATGCCACTTGCTCCATCACACCACCCGGTGTTGGGGCCATCTCAGAGACAGAGGGTTGCACATTTCATCCATGTTGTGCGTTGGTCACAGCGAACACCGCTTCAACTATCCTTCTTATAGTTTCAAAAGAAGTAGGGGTCTCAGGAGCGTCGCTGGGTGTAGTACTTTTCTCAGAAAGTGTGCGTTCAGACTGCCACGTGCCATTCCCGGACACCTATAGTCGTACAAAACACCAATAAGGGATCGAACAAAATAACGAAAAGTAATTATAGGAACACGCAGGTTCCTCAAACCTGATCGAAACTGGTAGTCTGATACTAAATTGTAACACACCTATCCGTCACATAGCATAAAGAAGTAGGTCCGGCCAGGGCCTAACGCCATATACCACGGACAGACTGGTGGGTTACTCAATGAAACCATTCAACCAATACAAACGTCCTACACATAGCATCTATCAGAATAAATTTCTTAGGTTGTGGCAATAAGAACCCAGCAAACAAGCATGAATGTCCACTAACAAACCACATAGGAATGAAATACAAAGTACTAAAGAGTACTGGCCTTATGGCCTTACAACAGTTCACCAATATTTAAACAGTTTCTTACAAGCTTCGGCCCGCAGGCCGGCCACACATGATTTAAACAAAGAAAACAAACAAGGCCTTCGAGGGCCGGCTCAGCAACTTGGGCTTTGGCCCTGTATTTGCCGCTTGGCTGCGTACCACCTGTAATCACAAATCACCGTAACGGTGGAAAAAAAGAATAACGGTCAGCTAAAGCTGACCAAATTATAACGATTCCGCCCCCAAACTTGGGGCGGCAAAGCTTATTCCCTCCATATGTATTAGCATAAACAAAGAGGAATGCGAAAGTACAATTTAGGCACACTTCACCACAGGTGTAGGCACGCACAACCGCACACCCCGTGCTCTCAGGGAACTTATACGGTGAACTCGGTCCACCACCGCCCCAAGGACGGCAATCTTGTGAGCTAAGTATTCATGTCATAAGAAGAAGACCCTGCCTCTATGCCATCGGCAGGCCACTAAACCGAACCACATAGAGCAGGTACGGTTTCACTCAACTCGCTACTCACACTACCATGACACAAAAAATCATCGGCGCGAGCTAAGTTTCCCTATAACCCATAAATTGATCAAACAACGTACATAACCCGGTTATGTACAATGATGTCTCCCGGGCCACCAACAATGGCAGAATCATGATTCTGCCCAAATTTCCTGTTGCGTCATAGGGTTAATCCCCAAGGATCCCTGCTACAATCTACCACGTAGAAATCCAAAAATAACAAAAGGGCATGGAGTCTTCTCCGGCTAACAATGCATAGTAAAACATCACCGATCCAGAGCAACTTTTCTGGGTAGGCTTCACATACCATGCCTATGTCCGTTTCGATTTCGGACTTTACATTCAAACAAGGGGGACTTTACATATCTACCCCAAGGAACACCGCAACTCACCGCACACTCGCGGGTGAGTGTTTTCCCTATTCAAAAGAAGAAGAGATTCACATGCTCAAGATGAGAATCGTTACCCTAGCATTTCTCCTCGACGCCATGACGATCCAGTCAGATGGAAAGCACCGTATCGACCTCGCCTTCGCGGATCTGGACTCGAATCGAGAATCGGAGTTCTGAAGCTCCACCAGAGGCTAGAGTTGACCTCCTTCTTCTTCCTATCTCTCCCCTCTCTCTTAACTTTTAGAAAGAGAAGATGATGATGATGAAATGAGGGTTTATAAGCCCTAATCCCGGGTATAACCCAGCCAGAACATAACTGAACCATTGGATACAAAAATAAGGAAACAGACGGCCACGATTCGCACTTAAAATGAACTTCCTGGGCCGAACACGGCTTGCGACACGCCCGTGTCCAAGGCCTTGTGCCTCAATCGAAACCGAAACTGTCAAGTCCCAAAAGAACACGGGCACTCAACACGCCCGTGTCAGGATTGACACGCTCGTGTCACTCAGTACATGCCTGTGTAGCTGGGCGTGTTCCTTCAACGACACTGGTCCAAAATGTCAAGAGCACGACACGGCCATGTGACACTCCCGTGTCACATGCGGTGTGCTAGACACGCCCTGGGACATGCTCGTGTCCCAGGCCGTGTAGCTGCCTTAGTAAAACTCGCCAAATGACCCGAACAGGACACGGGTATTCGACACACCCGTATCGAATTTGACATCCCATGTCGGACTCGAACACGCCTGGGCTCAGGCCGTGCATCCTCACTCAATTATCATTGAGTGAAAGGCTTTGAGTGCCTGACACGCCCTGGGACACGCCCGTGTCCCAGACCGTGTTCACCCCCGATGACCGTTGACTACAATTTCGTCGACCACGCGACCATCGCCAACCCCGTGCATGGCACGCCCCTCGGACACGGCCGTGTCCCAGGCCGTGTCACAACTACCAAATCCCTGACTTGGATCAAAATACCACCCGTCTCTCTTTTGAGTTTCAGGGTGTTACATAGAGTTTTCTTCCATTATATCTACAAGGAAATCTGCTAGTACATGTGCTTTGATTGCTTTCCTAGGCACATGAGATATTTATAATTCTCTTAAATCTATTGCCCACTTTGCTAGTCAATTTTAATGATCTAGTTACTCCAACATGCTCCTTAGAGGATTATCGGATATCACCTGGATTGATTGAGCTTGGAAATACTGACAAATTGTTGGGTGTTGTATCCACAATAACCCGGATTTGAAGAACGGCCAAGTTAAGGTAAGATGAATTGTGACTGTATTTGATGTTGTCTTTTGAGTTATGTACTTGCAGGTTTTTATTGTTTAGTACACACAAATGTTAGGTTACAGTGGGTCAGAAAACACAGTACTACAAAATGTAATTCCTCATTGTGTAGGCCAAAGTGTTGACTCACATGTAATCTCTCTATTGTTGTGTACTTGTAACCCAAATATAGGAGAAGGCTCAAGGATGGTCAAGGCTTAGATTAAGAATGACAGGAATTTATCCTAAGTAAAATTTGTCGAGTATGGTTTGGAATACTCCTCGAATTCGTCGAGTATCAGCTTGATACTCGTCAAATTCATTGTGTATACCTACCAATTCCCGTCAAATCCTTCTCTTATACTTAGGGAAAATTCACTGAAGCATTGAAAATTTTTTTAAGTAAAATTCGCCGATTATCGTCGTGCATACTCGTCGAATTCGTCCAATGTATCTAACGATACTCGCCGAATTCGTCGAATACGCTAAGTGATACACTTCAAATTCGTTGAGTCCAGTCAACGATACTTATCTAGATTTTTCAAAGTCTTTTTCATGGAATATCAAAGTGTTCAGTGCGTTGATTTAACTCGACTATATTTGTCAAATGCTTCCTATGGCGTTGATAGCAAAAGGCATTGAGTGCAATGACGTTGAGTGCATTGAGTCATTCAGCCGATACTCGACGAATTCGTCGAGTATATGTTGGGTCCATTGATCCCAATGTCCTAGATTTGAAGAAGGCCCAACAAACAATGTATACATATGTGGTAATCAAACTTGTGTTTAAGATGAGTGATTGTAGGATGAGTACAGTGCATTGATTGGATAGGTTTCTTATATGGCAAAGTTAGGTAAACACTTACCTAAGATGTGGGCTGACAGAAATCTGTCCAAGTCCATAGACGTTAAGTGAAGGTGACTCACTCAACACCAGATGACTTATAGCGGTGAGTAAATCCTATGCAGTAAAAGCCAAAGCAGTGGCAAGCTAAGAAAGTGGCTAAGTCCAAAGGCATTGAGTGAAGTCAACTCACTCAACACCATATAACAAAAAGATGTGAGACAGCCTAAACCAGTAAAAGCCTAAGTTGAAATGAGCAGAAAAGTGGCTAAGTCCACATGCGTTGAGTGAATTCAACTCATTCAACTCCATTCTGCTAAAGACAGATATATGGCTAAGTAGTTTAGCGTTGAGTGTTAAAGACACACTCAACACCACACATCAAAAATTATGAGTTGAACTCAGTTTAAAATTTATCGAACTTTATTCAGAGTTCGTCGAGGTGAGCTCACCATTTGTCAAACTCAGTTCAGTTCGTCGAACTAAGTTTAGAAATTTTGCCAAGGCAAAAAGCATTGATTGAGGCATGCTCACTCAACGCTCTCAATGCCTAAGATGCTGAGGCAGAAAATTTGCTAAGGTAAAATGCGTTGAGTGAAGCGTGCTCACTCAATTCTCTAAATGCCTAAGTTGCAGAAATCTTTTCCAAGTCAAAAAGCGTTGAGTGATGAAGACACACTCAACGCTCTCAACGATAGAGAAGCATGAAGTTTTTGCTAAGGCAAAAAGCATTGAGTGAGGCTTGTTCACTCAATGCTCTCAATGCCTAGATAGACAAAATTTTGTTTAAGTGTTTTAGCGTTGAGTGAAGCTCATTCACTCAACGCCTATACTCCTGATGCTTTAATTTTGACTAAATCTTCAGGTGCTGTCAGCAAGTCAAAAATTCAACCATATTCAAATTATGCGCGGCAAAGCCACAATACATTACAAAAGGTGTCGCATGCCTAATATACGTCAGTTAGGTATTATAGCAAAGATGCAGCCAGATTTAATGGTGTGGGACCCACTGCTGAAAGAGTCATTGGGTTACAATAAATAAAAGGAGAAGCTCTTTATAGAGAGAGCAACTGTCACAGTAGTTCTTCGAAATCTCCATTGTTGTGGCTGAAGTTGAAGAACAGAGAGCCCAAGACATGCATGTCTAGAGGCATATCAAGTTAGCTATTGATATCAACATCTTCAATAGCAAGATTGCTAGTGCTATCTTCATCTGCACTAGCTAGAAATCTCAGGGTGATTCACTGAGAAAGAGATAGCAGCTAGGGCCGACCCTTGCGGTAGGTGCTTCACGGATCCAGCCAACAAATCATTCTCTTTCGGAGTTGTGAAGAAAGAGATAGGGCTGAACTTTTGGTTTAGTTCAGAAAGGGGAAGAATAGTGTTCTACAAGTCACTTCCAGCTCAAGTGAACATACTTGTTGTTGTGAAGTAGTTGGGGCTAAGGAGTTCTTAGTCAAGAAAAATAAACTCAGGAAAATTATTTCTGGAGTCAAAGTTGGGCTGAGTCTAACTCAGTCAAGGTAGATTGGCACAGAGAAATTTCTCTTCCGTCCAATTAAGAACCTCACCAACCCACTTCCACCTTGTAGGATCATGTGTGGATCTGTGTGGTAGGATCAAACTTGTTCTGAGGTAGGATTCAGAAGTGGATCTGAGTTGTAGAGCAAATTTGCCTGAGCTGTAGGAGAGGGTTCCTCTCTGAGTGTAGGATCCATCTGGGATCTGAGGTAGGTGAGTTTTACTCCATGAGAAGTAGGGTGATGAGTCCAAGTTATATACATATTTTTGGACTCATCTGGGCCAGTTTTCTCGATAATTCACTACACTTGAGAGCCATAATTGTTCATATTTCTTACTATGTCCATTCCATGCACTACTAGAAAATTGACCTTTAGTGATGAAATTTTTCGTCACTAAATATTGAATTGTGGTCACTATAAACATTTAGTGACCAAATTCAGTCAGTCACAAAGTCGTCATAATAGCCCCGCCACTAAATGTCTTTAGTGACCAAAAAGAGTTTTGTCACTAGATGTGCATATTTAGTGATTAAATAAATTTTGGTCACAAAAAGTGGTTTAGTGACCTTATTGATTGGGTCACTAAATGAAGTTTTAATGAACAAATTAATTTGGTCACTAAATGGAATTTTAGTGACAAATTCGTTTGGTCCCTAAATAAAAAATTTGGTCACCAAAAGACAACTTTTAGTGATCAAATTAGTAGAGTGACTAATAAATACTTTTAGTGACAAAAGATTTGGTCACTAAAGAAACGACACAATAGTGATAATTTGTCACTAAATTTTGTTCGTTTTTCATAAAATATCATAAATTATTTCATTTATCATTTAGTAGAATTTAATTTTATACATTCAAACACAATAATAAATAAGATACTAAATTTTAACAAATATATTATTCATCATAGATTAATTTAATAATAAAAAAAGAGGGTGGGAGATAACCCAAATCCCTCAATACAAAATAATTGTGTTTTCATCTCTAATTAAACTGAAATACAAGAAAAAATCTATAAACATGCATTCTTTAGCACATCCTGATAGCAACATGTGTCTTCTCCTCGCTTCTTTAGTTACTGATCTAAGAACTGTTGCGAGACTGAAATAGAAGAAATCATCACAATCAACCGACTATACTGATTGAAATAGATGTCTCGTATGCCCTAGAACCAAAGGAGAGGAAATTAGAATATTTAAAAAATATACTTCAAATATTCAAAAAAACAGTAAATTTCAAATCTTCAAAGTAAATAGTAGCGTACATGCGAAAAAGTCCAGTCATAATTTGTGAAATTTTAATCATTTAGCATACAAGTTGGAATTATTCGAAACACATTCAGGTAGTGCCCATTTATAGAAGCTATAACTAGTATAGTACAACTAGGATAAAAACAAAGAGCAGATTTCAGGGCAAGAATGAGCTCTAAATTGTGAAATAACCTCTTTAGAAATAAAATCTTTTATTGTTACCTACTTGAAAGATGACAAAAAGATGGTGGATAAATCTATAAAACCAAAAAAATAGTTAACTAGAAAATAATATTTATAAACTAATTTTTGAAAGTGTTAATGAAAAAAATTATGTTCGTTCTTTTTTACTGCTTAGTAGTATCATAATTGAAGATGAATTTATTATGAGAACAGTGCCATCAAACATTGCAACCATTGTCTTATATTTTAAAAATACAAATTAATCAGATACGTGGATATTATAACTGCATAAATCAACATGAATAAAAAAACATAAATAGAGCCTAAATTTTATTAAAATCACTTCTTGAATTATTATGCAACCTATAAATGATTTGGTGAAAAGTGCTTTAAATCATTCCTATAATTTGTGGCATCAAAGACTCAGAAGAAATCAAATAAATAGGACTCTAAAAGAGAGTTCCCACAGTTTCAAAAAGGGGCACAAACCTAAAAATATTTTACTAGATAAAAATTAGAAATAAAAAATTGTAACTTATAAAAACAACTTACAAGTGATTTGGAATTCTGCATGTTACAATTGCACAAAATCAGAAGCAGTAGAGTTCAAAACCCAAAATATCAAACTTTTACCAACAATGCAGATGACATTGAGCCTTCTCAATAGAGAGAATTCCTCACCCGTATTCTCCCTACAACTCCAAACACAAAAAATTTAGATAAAAATTTTATAAGAGAAATAAACCAATAGAACAGACCCAAAGAAATAAATCAGCAAATCTGTCAAATTTTATTAACCAACAAAATGATCGAACTAGATAAATTTATTACATTTTAAATGTTATATTATATGGACCGCAAAATTAAGGCCTCGTCACACATATACATCCAATGGATTCCTTTATAGTTATAATTATTAACTCAAATTTTCAAAAAAAACAGAAAAATCCATTGAGTTGCCCATATTATCATTTTAGTTAGATATAATTAACCAAATATAAGTAGTAGAAATATCATCTTCTTCTTTTTTTCAATCCACTACATAGAAATAAAGTAAAAACACCTGTAGTTCTTGGTCTGCCAAATGAGCCTACTTTCTCTATATTGATTGTCTAGAAGACTCACTATTCGACACCATCCTGGAAGAGTAACATCTAAAAAACAAAATTTCTGAAGTAGAAAAAATCAAAGAATTCTAATGTGCAAGTAATTTCCATACCAATATAGAACATCACATACTATAATTGTTCTAGCAAGCATGCCTGATGTAGTGTTGCGACCTTGCCCAGTCCAACAACCTAAACTCGCTCATAGGCGTCAACTATGCTGATGGTTTGGGATGAAACTCTTGAAATCATCTACAATCATGGTTTAAATGCATCTATTTTATTCTCAACATAGATAATGTTAAGCTCAAAATAATGACATTTAATATACTAATTAGGAAAGCTTTCAAAAGTTACCATTTTATACACTGATTGGAAGTTCTTTTGAAGATTATCAGCTCCATCCCCAACAATTTATTGAGAGATAAAAAATTAATTATGATCATCATATGGATTTGTCGAAAATGATTTTGATCATATGTTGTAATACACTCCAAGAAAAAAATATTATCAATAACCAAACTAGTATTATCATATAAGGCACTTTTCTTCTCTTCACGTAAAATTGATTTCACCTTGTACAAATGCTGTAATTTTGCTTTGGCTTCCTACATAATTGAGCAAAAAGGGTCAGCTAAGATCGATCCATAAAGAAGCAAATATTCCGTGATAAATAAATAAAAAAACAAATTACATTAACATAAACGTAATATTGAGTACTTACTTCACAAACTAACAAATATTTTTTCAATATTATGGGATAAAAGCACGAAAATGGATGTTAACAATGAACATATGTTATAAAAATATGCATATACTTCTAGATGAAAATTTTTAGTAGGATTACCCATAATCCACATTGAAAAATTGGTTTACTCAACCATATGCTCTTGAGTACTCTTCAAAAATCAACATTAACTTCTATTTTTGAATTCTCCATAAACAAGGAATTTATAATTAAATCGGACATAGCCAAATTAAAGGCATTGTTTGGCAATTATTAAATCTAACAAAATACAAAAAACTGGTCTCAATGGCAAAATGGATTGGACTGAATTATTATAAGGGATCGAATGCAAACGTAATTGAAGTTATTATAATTGAATAACATATATAGAGAAGAATTATTTGCGTGCGCGCTTGTGTGTAACTCAAAAAAAGAAATAATTCACAATTATAAAATAAGAAAGATAAAAAATAAAGATAATAACTAATAATCAGCACAAAATGAGCATGCATATTCAAATGAAGGTTTTTGATGAGAAAATTTCACCCAATCACGATACTTCTACTTTAAAGTTACTTATTTTACTACAGAAAGTTTCAAACCACATTGAAGAATAAGAAAACAACAACACTCAAGCATTTATACCACTATAATGGGGTCAGCTATATGGATCCTTTGTCATCATTGTGCCCTATCTTTTGTCATAATCTCACATTGATAATAAGAAAATTTCAAAAAAATTAAATTTAAAATTGATATGTTGTTTTATCCTCAAATACCTTATAAAATACATAAATCATGCTAATAAAAAATTAAGAAAAAAGCACATGTTTCCATTATTGGATACGACATTGAACTAATAACACATAGAATATTTCACTTAAATGTTTGGTATAAATTTGCTAGGCTTTATGGAGGCTTGGGTGATGGCTAAAATATTAATTGGGAGGTGACATGTAGCTAGAATATTTCTTTCCTAAATTCAGGGGTAAACCTAGGAAAAAAAGCTTTAAAAACTAAAATTATTTCTCCTTAGTTTATCCAGTTATCATCTAGAAGAAGCATTAGATTAGTTCATTTTTATATGAAATAATATTGAAAACAAAACTAACTTTTCTTTGATCTATTTTATGTGATTTTATGGTTTATTTGTTTATATGTAATTGACACTATGTAATGGCAAATGATGCAGATGTTTTATTCCATAACTTACTCATTCTCCAACAAAGATTGAATGGTTATATGAAAACTCATCTCATTCCAATGATATATATATATATATATATAAAATTTCCATCATAGATGAGAATAAGAGAAAATAAAAATGATAGAGCCAAAATTCCTCTAGAATATAGTGGTTATAAAGAAACTAAATATAATCATAATTGATCTAGCGTCTAAGTATTTAGCTAACGGATGGAAAAACACAAACAATTTCCAAAAATTCTCTTGGGCATTTCATCAAGCAAAATATGTGCATGTGGATGAGGAAAAAACATCAAAGAAGTAGCAGAGTTAAATTGGGTACAGAACGTACAACATAAATAATCCGATCATGGTAATTTACATTAAAACCTCAAGCTTGATACAAACATATAATTAAATTGAGAAGGTTTGTTAGTTATTTCCGAATTCTACTGAATGAAATGCAAATATTTTCTTCAGATTTGGACCAAATAAAGATTATAACAATAATATAAAAAATTATTTCTATAAATTAGAAATGAATACATGAACAGAAATGAAAACAAAATCAAAAATTTGAAGATATAAAGAAAATAAAAAACAAAGTGGAAAACCTACCGACAATTCTCTTAGGAAATGAAGAGCAGGAATCAGAGCAATGAAACTCTCGCAAGAGAGCGGGGAAAAAGATTAGAGTGCTGAAAAACTGTAACTAGTCGGCACTTAGATAATGTAAATCTTTGTCATCATTGATTGAGGATGGGGGACTCATAGTTTAAGGTAGGGACTCGAAGAAGCATAACATGAATGTTGATGAAGAGGATCACCTGCGAGCCTTGACGGAAAATGAACTGAAATGTCAATGGAGGGTTCTACGACAATCGATTCTCGGCAAAAGTAGATTCACAAGAGAATGGAGATAGCAGTCAGCTATAACAGGAGAGGAGAATACCAGAGTTTTCTTCGGAGAAGATCGCCTATGCAGAGGATCGGCAATGAGAGGCTCTGGAGGAAGAAGGCCGGCTTGCGAAGCAAGGAGAAGCGGGATAACGAGGGAGGAGAAAAGAACGGACTTAGGGCACGTACCGGGAAAAAAATTAAATAATTGGAATAAATAAAAATAGTTGGATGTTGTTTATGAACAATTAGTGACTAATTATGTTTGTCATTAATTATATTATTCAGTGGAAAATTATTTTCTTATCACTAAACATTAATTTTTATTTTTAGTGGAAAAATTTTTATATAGTCACTAATATAATAATTTAATGACTAAATAATCAATTTTTTCATTAATTAAGTTAATAACAATGTTATTTAATTAAAAAGTTTTTTTCTCTTTAATTAAGCCAAGTAGATGTATAAGATTGCAATTTCAATGAGAAGGCCGTGCACTGCTCAGGGAATTTGAAAAAGATGGGAGAGCTAACCTAACTCACCAAGCATTATAATTACTTATTATATTTTTAATAGAATGAATTTTATTTAAATGAGAGAAGTTATGAAATATTTTCATTTCTAAAAAAATTTCAATTTGTTGGTGATTATTGAACAAAACTTTTAAATGTTCTATGAGAGATTAATATTTTGCTATCACTAAATAATATACAAGTATTTTTATTTGTGATCAAAAAATGTCACTAAATTGAATTATCTAGTGACAAAAGAACTTTTGGCCAGTAAATAATATATAGTGTCAAAATTTATTAGTGACAAAAAAATTATTCTTATCACTAAAAATATTTTTTTTTGTGACTAAATAAATTTCTAGTCACTAATTAAATGAACAACAACATTTAGTGATCAAAATAGAATTCTGTCACAACGAGTGCATATTTTCATTGACTAATAATTTTTTTTACTAAAAAAAAAATTTTGTGACTAAATAATTTTCTAGTCACTAATGCAAAGAACAATAATATTTAGTGACCAAAATAGATTTCCGTCGCAAAAAATGCATATATTCAGTGACTAAATAATTCTTTTGTCACAAATTAAAAGAATAACAATATTTAGTGATCAAAATAAAATTTCGTCACAAAAAGTGCATCTTTAGTGATGAAATTTATTTGGTCACAAATATTTTGTCACTGAAAGTCACATTTCTTGTAGTGATGTTAAGTGCACATTAGGCCCATTTTCAGTGTGATTTCGTAGTTATTGTACTTTTTCCCTACTTGGTGTTTTTCTATGTCTAGAGAATGTGAAATGCCCATTTCGGTCGCTCTTCTGTTTTTACTACAGGTACAAAGGTTGTGTGAGTGTTTCAAGATTGTTTGGGAATGCTTTTTTTGCCTTGGGGCCACTGATCGAGCATTTTTACATGCGCACGGTCCGTAGACTCCTTAGTGCACGATCGTTGGTCGTACGCAGTCATATCATCAAACCCCAAACTGTATAGGAACACTGCGCACGATCATTGGTTCTATAACGCATGACCACTAGTTATGAGCCACTGATCGTGCGTGCTATTCTCAATTTTTCCAACTTCTGTCTCGAGCAATCACACGACCATTGGACATATTGCGCACGACCTCTTGTCGTGTGCCTCTGCTCGTGCGTGTTTATCCCATTTTTCTGGATTTATGTCATTGCTAATCGCACGATCATGGGATCCAGTGTGCACGACCTTTGGTCGTGCGCCACTGATCGTGCACATATATATTAATTTTTTCTATCCAGCTACAGATTTCTCTGAAGAAGAGCGCACGATCATCAACCGTTAGTGCGCACGACCACTGGTCATGCGCCACTGATCGTGCGCAATGATTTTCTACTGACCGTATTTAAGTGCATGCTCCCGCGAATTAGGGGATGCCATTTTCATTTTCCGACCCGCTACTACACGCGAAGTACCGTTTCTCTCCCCCACAGGTCCTCCACTAATATCAACCCTCCGGGAATCCTTCTCTGGAGATCTAAAGTCATCTTCAACCCTTCGAAGAGTTCCCGACCACCAGCAGTGTGCAACATGGATCTTTCTGTACTATAAATTTGGGCAAAAATGGAAAAAAGATTGAAGGAAATGGAAGAAGATGGAGGAAGACAAGTGGATTAACAACCCTTTTGCCTCCGGACGCAACCACGGTCTTAGTCGAGAAGTGGAATGACAACCCACCATTTCGGCCAAGAATAACGGCTATAAAAATCTATGGTTTTATTATATGTTTTTAAGCTGCAATGTTATGTCGTTATGTTATGATATAAATATCTATGGTTTTATTATATGTTATTATTATTATTTTATGTATTAAGTTTGTTATGTTATATTATGTTTGTTATGTTATATTAAGTTTGTTATATTATATTTAGGATAATAATTAATGTTATATTATTAAATTTATTTAACATGTTTGCTTTGTTCTTGTAGGTCCATGATACTAGTGCAGCCCACTTAAAATCCCCTCAACATGGAGAAGCCCGGCAACTTTTGGTACAGCCTACCCGAGCCATGATGTTGATTCAGCCCACTCCAAGCAGCCCATTTCAAGTGCTACCCGAGCCCTCATAAAGCCCACAAAAATAGCCCATTTTATCCCATGATTGGCCGGCCCCCTTCATTAAAAATCATTCATGCACATTCATGCTTGGCCGACCACTCTCATGCATGCACCTTGCCACCTCATTCATCACTCTCTCTCCCCTTTTTTATTATTTTCTCCCCACTTTATTCCCCATCCATCCCCCTCTCTTATGTTTAATTTTCTTTTCATTTTCCTAAAATAAAATGCATGCATGTAGCCTCCTCTCTCTCCTTCCATTTATTATCATATAATGAATCTCTCCCTCTTTTCTCTCCCTTCATAAATAAAATGCATGAACCATCTCCACCAAGCATGGTCAGTGATGCGTGGAAAATATGGCAAGCGCACCAGTCGCACAAGTAATAAAGTTTGGGAATAAATCCCCGAGTGTCGGTCTCTTGAGGAACACAGTAAGGGATGAGTTAATGTCGAGGAGGACTTGAGATTGAAGTCCTCGGGTCGGCTCAAAAGGGGGGGGGTTTGATTGTTGCGGAAACAGGAAGTAAAATCTACAAGCTACTCCTATGCAACGCCGCTATGCGATGCTTCGCCAGGCGGGATGGAAACTACACGGGCCGCTATGCACCGAATCGCTTGGCGGATGGACGAGTAGGCTAGCGGATGAGGTGGTTAGAATGGTGGAATGAGGGTCGTGAGCACCTCTTCGCAATGCACGCCACTAGCAATTTCTAGTGCGGCAAGGGTGGATGGTGGAGGATGTAATATGGCGCACGTCAAGTAAATATAACAAAAACACTAACTCACATAGACATGAATAAGAGTAAATGTTAACTACAAATAAGCATTCTTCATCAATACATTGAAAATAACTAAGCTAACAACAACAAGAGGAAGAGGTGTGCGAATCGACCGAATCCGAAGCCTTATTGAAGGTTCATGGTTGGAATCCCGGGTTGTCAATCCGAGTCCAAGATCGGTCCTCAACTGCGTCTGGGGTAGAGGAGGCTGTCACTCACTCCCAATGGACCCGTCTTCTTCGTTGAAATGACCCGGTAGATTGCGGCTCCAGCTCCTCCTAGCTTGATGGAGAAAGCTCAGTCAAAACTCCGCTTGAAGCTTGGGGATGAAGGAGGAGGCTGAGGGGATGCTCCGGCTTTGATTTGGCAATGAAGGCTTGCCCGGAGCAACTCCCTACGGTGGAGGATGATGGAGGGCGGCAAAATCCCTCTTCTGATCAGAAAACGGCGGAAAATCGCGGAAAGGGGCGATCTCCCAAAATTAGGGCGGAACCTGCGTATTTATAGAAAGCAGAATAAACAGCGCGCACGATCACTGGCGCACGACCAGTGATCGTGCGCCCTGTGGTCAGTGATAGTGCGCGAAGACCAGGCAGAACTCCAGGAAAAAGTGGAATCAACGCGCACGATCAGTGGCGCACGACCAGTGGTCGTGCGCACTAAAGTCAGTGGTCGTGCGATTGCCCCGACAGAACTTTGGAAAGTGGGGAATAGGTACGCACGATCAGCGGCGCACGACCAGTGGTCATGCGCAACAAAGCCGATGATCGTGCGCAGTAAACCTGTTTCCAAATAATCCCGGGACATGCACACGACCCCTAAACCCAGCACTGATATGCGCAGACATTCCAAACAAGCACAGGACAGAGTACAATAATAGAAGAACACAAAATAAACACAACCACGGGCCAAAAGTGCACTTCCTAAAGAAATAAGGATAAAATGAAATATGAGCGATAACGAACTCAAAGTGAAGTGCAAGCGTACAAAAACAAGCCCAGATGAGTCCGAAAATCATTATATAAATAGGACTCATCACACCCCCAGACTTAACTGTTTGCACGTCCCGAGCAAACAAAACCTAAGCAGATGGGGAAAATGAACTAGCTAACAAAGATATTGCAAAACGGAGTAGCATGCGAAGTCGCATGCTCGCGTGCATAAAAATAAAGTAGAGGAAATTTTTAAGTATACAAAATATTTTATATTTTTCACAATGCGTATCAAAAATTTATTATTACTCAAAAGTGGAATCACGGTGAATCATCCGGTCCTACACAGGGAGAAAGTAGACAGGCCACTAAGGTGAGCATTGCCGAAGACCGGGGCTCAAGATTACCCCCAAAGGAATCCCCCAATATCGGAAACCATAAGCTTGCCCGTTCGCACTCTCTCCACGACACTAGTCAACTCAAGCGCAAGTCCGTAGGACTTCGGGTAATAATGGGGCTTGGGTTACGGTGAGGAAACCAAGGATAAACATGAAGGGTATGCACCTAACCCAAATGAGCTAACGTACAAAACTAGTACTCACTGCCCACAAAATAAACACGGGTGCACCATACCCCCAGACTTAACTTTTACTAAATGGGTGTGTGCACCGCCAACTCCAAATCTAAATCATCTCAAATAAAGATTTTCAATCAAACTTTTTCTTTCTCTTTTTCTTTTCTCTTTTTCTCTTTTTCAAATATTTTTCTTTTAAATATTTTCTTTTTCTTTTTACAAAATCAGCACATTTTTCTTTTGGGCACAACCACATATCACAAATACGAATCACCACATCACAACCCAACATAAAATGTAAACTACTAAAGCTCGAATTGGGTGTGCGACTAGGATCGGCTATGAGGCTTTGGCGAATATAGTGGAGCTGAATCAAAAGGATGGGTAGGCACAAAGGGACTAGCAAGGGCGATGTTAGGAATGGGTACAAAGCTCAATCGGGCCAAAAGGTGGCCTTCATCACTCTCACGCTAGACTAACCGTGTACTAATGCTTCAAGAATAGCTTGGGGCAAGTTCTTAGCAACCGAGAAAGATAATCCTTCCTCCCGACTCAAGTAATACGAGTCTAGTGGCGGCTACACACATTCCTACGCTACCGTTTGATTCACACCGGATTCACCAACTTTGAGTAGAATAAGAAATATGTACGCAAATAGAAAAATATAGAATTATAAGCATACAAAAAAATTAAATCTACACAAATTTCTATACAAAACGAGAGCAGTTGACTAGAAACACAGCAAGGCCAACATTTTACTCCGTCGCACAATCCTAAACTAGCACAGAAATTTTCCAAATCTAACAAAGATACAAGTTCAACTCGTGGCACGCTAACAGCTAAGCTCACGCTCATGTGGGTGCAGTGGTGTGCGATGCAATGAACATAAACAAAATAAAATACGAAAAGCTTCTAGTATACAAAAGAAATGTGCACGTGCAAAAGGTAAACATGCTCTCCCCCAGACTTAGACTAAACAACACATCAAATGATAGAGAAATTAAAATCAGAATGAGCTAAGGGAAGAGGTTACCCAATGCTCAGCTAGTGAGCATACCAGAAGACGCGTGGAAAGTAGCAGCAGGCCCGCCAAACGAAGAATCACAACCCCGCCAATGCGTAGTTTCCATGAATACCTGCAGGGGTGAGCTCCGCAAAAACAAAAGAAAAATATACAAAAAGAAATACTAAACTAAGCTAGACATAAAAAAAAAAGAAAAATACAGAAAATGAAAGATAAGCACTGGGGTTATTGTCATCCCAGCACGACTTATTAAATTCTAAACAGTTCTAGCTAATGGGCCTATGAAATAGAAAATGCACAGGTAACTGTTCCATTATCCGTTGCGGTAGCAAGTACCGATACGGAGAAAGAGCAGTTACCCCTCTACCTGAGTAATAATACCTGCGACGCACAGGTAGAGGAAATAGGAAGTAAGATGAGGAGGAGCACTGGTCCTCGCTCAACTCACCACAAAATAAATCCTTGCCTAGCAAGGTATCGTCCACCACAGGTTTGTAGGAAGTGACGGCAGCGACAAAAATGTCAGGCGCATCGACAACCTCACATACCCGTGGAGATTCCACCTGCACAGGCTCAGATAAAGAAGGGTGATCAAGAAATAAAGTAGAAGAAAAACTTAAAGAATCAAAAATAGGGAGAGTGATCTCGGAATCACTCTCAGCAGGATCCAAGCATAGATCACTGTCGGTGTCATGTGAGTCATGGGGATGGGGATCTGAGAATAGGAGGTCCTCGGTGGTGGTTTGGATCCCCTCATCCAATAAGGAAGTGGAAACTTCCATATCAGAAAGGATCTCCTCATCAACACACCTCGGTGCGGCATTATGTTCCAAGACGTAATACTCTCCATCAAAGAGAATAATGTCCTCGTCACACCATGGCGCATCCTTATATTCCCAATCTCCAAAGGGCACAACATCATCAACCAACTCACTAAAAAGAGGAGTAGATGATTCTTGCAAAGAAAGCGGAGGAACAACAACATCAGAGAAAGTAGGTGCAGGTTCCTCAGGGGGTGAATCAAGAAGAGAGGAAGAAGGTATAGAGGGCGACGGTACCGCAATGTCGTCACATCGATCAGTAGAAAGTCTGATGGGTGTATCCACAACAGTCCCCCATAGACAAGGTGGTACTGCGGATACATCATCAGAATCAGAAGGAGCAGCCCTTTGAGAGGTGGATGAGACAATCCGGATATCCGGTTCATCATCCGCCTCCAACTGGCGCTGAAATTCTGCACAATCTTTCAATACATGGTCGGTGCTACGACAACACAAACACCGTTTTCCATTACTCCTTGGTCCAGGTGGGACCGGAGAGGAATATGAAAAAGGTGAAGGCGGAGAAGAGTAGTGACCATAAGACTGTGGTACCGTTTATGGAGTACCGTGAGACAGCGGCGCTGCATACAATGGACCATGAGAATTATACTCAATACCGTCAGTGGGGCACTCATCACTACCATGCCCATAATCCCCACACCAATGGCACTTGATATACCAATTTGAATACATGGTGCAATAGAAAAGAATTCACCACAAGAAATTTTCTAAGCAGAAATTAAATACTCGCAAGCAAATAAAGAGTGGAACAGCCTGCTATAGCAAAATAAAAACTAGAAAGGGAATAAAATAAAATAAAACAACAACTAAAAACCAAAACAAAAATAGAACATGAAATATACAAATGGAAAGGGCAACTATCTCAAATCTTCCTCTCCAAAAACTCAAACTACTGTGTTCCCCGGCAACGGCGCCAAAAACTTGATGCGTGGAAAATACGGCAAGCGCACCGGTCGCACAAGTAATAAAGTTTGGGAATAAATCCTCGAGTGTCAGTCTCTTGAAGAACACAGTAAGGGATGAGTTAATGTAGAGGAGGACTTGAGATTGATGTCCTCGGGTCGGCTCAAAAAGGGGGGGGGGGGTTTGATTGTTGCGGAAACAGGAAGTAAAATCTACAAGCTACTCCTATGCAACGCCCCTATGCGACGCTTCGCCAGGCGGGATGGAAACTACACGGGCCGCTATGCACCGAATCGCTTGGCGGATGGACGAGTAGGCTAGCGGATGAGGTGGTTAGAATGGCGGAATGAGGGTCGTGAGCACCTCTTCGCAACACACGCCACTAGCAATTGCTAGTGCGATAAGGGTGGATGGTGGAGGATGGAATATGGCGCACCTCAAGTAAATATAACAAAAACACTAACTCACATAGACATGAATAAGAGTAAATGTTAACTACAAATAAGCATTCTTCATCAATACATGGAAAATAACTAAGCTAACAACAACAAGAGGAAGAGGTGTGCGAATCGACCGAATCCGAAGCCTTATTGAGGGTTCACGGTTGGAATCCCGGGTTGTCAATCCGAGTCCAAGCTCGGTCCTCAACTGCATCCGGGGTAGAGGAGGCTGTCACTCACTCCAAATGGACCCGTCTTCTTCGTTGAAATGACCCGGTAGATTGCGGCTCCAGCTCCTCCTATCTTGATGGAGAAAGCTCGGTCAAAACTCCGTTTGAAGCTTGGGGATGAAGGAGGAGGCTGAGGGGATGCTCCGGCTTTAATTTGGCATTGAAGGATTGCCCGGAGCAACTCCCTATGGTGGAGGATGATGGAGGGCGGCGAAATCCCTCTTCAGAGCAGAAAACGGCGGAAAATCGCGGAAAGGGGCGATCTCCCGAAATTAGGGCGGAACCTGCGTATTTATAGAAAGCAGAATAAATAGCGCGCACGATCACTGGCGCACGACCAGTGATCGTGCGCCCTGTGGTCAGTGATAGTGCGCGAAGGCCAGGCAAAACTCCAGGAAAAAGTGGAATCAACGCGCACGATCAGTGGCGCACGACCAGTAGTTGTGCGGACTGAAGTCAGTGGTCGTGCGATTGCCCCGACAGAACTTTGGAAAGTGGGGAATAGGTACGCACGATCAGCGGCGCATGACCAGTGGTCGTACGAAACAAAGCCGATGATCGTGCGCAGTAAACCTATTTCCAAATAATCCCGGGACACGCACACGACCCCTAAACCCAGCACTGATATGCGCAGACATTCCAAACAAGCACAGAACGGAGTACAATAATAGAAGAACATAAAATAAACACAACCACTGGCCAAAAGTGCACTTCCTAAAGAAATAAGGATAAAATGAATTATGAGCGATAACGAACTCAAAGTGAAGTGCAAGCGTACAAAAACAAGCCCAGATGAGTGCGAAAATCATTATATAAATAGGACTCATCAGCCAGCCCCCCCTTATCTCCCCTCATTATAGATCCTTCTCCCTTTCCTATAAAAGGAACCCCTTGCCTCTTGTTTTTTGTTAAGTAGTTTTAGTTTGGAAGTTAGATTTGGTAGAGAACAAGTGAGAGTTCTTTTCTTATTTTCTTGTTAAGCTTTTATTGTAATCTCTTTTTGTTTTGATAGTATAGTATTCTCTCTTCTACTATTATTGTGTGCCCCTTCTTTTATCATCAATGAAAATGAATTTTTCTTATTATTGTTATTTCCCTTTCAATCATGTTTAGCTAATTTTATTTTGTTCTCGATCGCGATGAGCTTTGCGATAAAATAACGCATCTTTAATTTTATGTTTGTGTATGTATTTGTTTTCTATTATTGATCCTTCTTTGATTTTTATCGTGTCGACTCCGTATTCCGGTATATGGTATTAGGCATTTGATCTCATTTCATAGAAGTCGAGAGACTAATTGATTTGAAAGATCACTCAAGGAAGGAAGGAGTTGCACGCAACCCTAGAGATAGGATGACGTAAATCCTCCCGATTGGAGTCAAATCCAATAGTGCGGGTCATTTCGATAATGCGACTTTAGGCCATTTTGACTTGTAAAGAGATTTCTGTCAAAACGTCTATAAGTAAGGGGATTTAATGATCTAGCGAGATTACTTCCTAATATCGGGTCCGTCACGGTCCTAATAGATTTGCAAATGCTAAACGAATTTATTTCATTATTTTATTTCAAAGTAAATCGCAGATCGAGCACTCTTTTGCAACAATTTATTTCTCTTTTAACTAAGTTTATTTTATTTTATTTTCAAAACCCATCAATCGTTCGGTAGGATAATAGAGTCATTGTGAGTAATAGTACTTGCCTGCCCCGACTTTTTATACGACCTTGATATATTTTTATCACTATACTATAAAACGATAGGTACACTTGCCTATTCGGATTGTAGTCCGTGAGACGATTTTTACGCATCAAGTTTTTGACGCCGTTGCCGGGAAAATTTTTGGCAATATTACGAAAGCATCGAGTTTATTACTTCTACTAATTTTTTTTTTAAAATATTTATTTTACTTTTTCTACTTTCTAAAAAAACATCAATAAAAAATTATATTTTCTCTTTGATAACAGGTTATTTTTTTTAATGGAATCATCATATTTTTGCGTTTTTTGCGGGTCGCCCGACCACTTTTATTCTGAATGTCTTTCGGGAACCCCTCCCTCTTTTGATTTTAATTTTTCTGGGGAAGGTCAAAATGGTCAATTTGACCCTTACTCCAATTTTTATCCTACTTAGGATATTGGGAACCCGTATTATTTTTCGCATGATTTTGCCCCGCAAAGCGCCGCGTCTCCAAATTTTAATTTTAATTCTATCGATAATGGGTTTCTTAAATTACAAACTTCTTTTGATAATATTAATTCGCATTTCAAAAAGATTATGGATTATCTTTCTCGTGAGGCCGCATCTTTTTCTTCATCTTCTTCTCCGTCTCCTCCAATTTCTTCATGTAATGAGTCACCGGATATCCCGGCTTGTCTTGTTCCTCTCGAGGAGGATAACTATTCTGATATCCCGGATTGTTTCCTTCCTCCTTCGGAAGACACCTCTATGGATATTCCAGTGTGCTTCTTACCCGTTGAGGATGACGAGACGTCTCCTATTTCTCCTTCTGAAGACGTTTGTGAGTCTATTTCGCTTAAATTTTTAACTGTTCCAAATTTGTCTAGTTTTAGCGAGTCTTCTTCTTCTTCTTTTCTTTTAGATAATTCTTCTTTAGTTCTCCCTACCCTTTCTTCTCCCGAATTTTCACAAGACTCTCCTTCTCCTTGTGAAATTTCCGTTGATGAAATTTCTTTTTCTACTTCTTTTATTCCTCTTTCTATTTCTTCTTCTTTTTTTCTTCTTCTTTTAACGACCATTTCTTTCCCATTTTTCATACGGCGGAGTTCCTCTATAACTTTGTCCGTTCATTTTTGGGCGTCATTCCCTTGAAGATTCCACCGCATGTCGGTGCGATTATTCAATTTTTCTCTTTTTTGCTTTACTCTCTTAAGCGCATACTTAGGGAGTTACCTCTTCACTTTAGTTTTTAATTTCCATTTAGCTAACAAATAACGTCGTGCTCAGACGACGTTAAACAAAGAGCGCTCTTGGGAGGCACCCCTTGCTTATCCTTTTTGTTCTTTCTTTTTCTTTTTTGTTTTGTTTTGCAGGAAAAAAACACCCGGCGGTTTGTTTGGCTCCATCCTTTCCTCTATTCCTTAGGCCTGAGCCGGTGTCCAGCTCAAGCAAGGGGGAGCGACATCTGCTTTTGGCCTTATGAATCCGGGGAAGTCATTTTCTTTTTATTTATTTTCTTTATTGCATCCCCCCTCCCTTTTCTTCCTTTTTCTTCCTTGTTTTTTTTATTTTTCATTGAGGATAATGCAAAATTTAAGTATGGGGGAGGGTTTAGTTAGTTTCCTTCTTCCTTTTTCTCTCAAAAATACAAAATTTTTTTTTTTGCTTTCTTAAAATCAAAATTTCCAAAAAAATTAGTATAGTTTTATTAAGTTTCTTTAGTACCGCTTTGAGCCTTATCAAAAACCCAAAAAAATGAAAAATGTCAAAAAATCAAAAAAAAATATAATAAACCTCATGCTTAGTTTTTTGTTATTTTCAGAAATTTAGTTTGAGTTTGTTTATAAGCATTTTTACCATTTATCTAATCTTTTTTTCATCATATTTAGTTAAATCTAATATTTAGTGATTTAGTTTTTAGGATAATCTTATGATTTTAAATTGCTTAGAGTAATTTATCAAACACTTTTTCTCTTTTATTTTAAATAGTTTCAATTTTGTAGTAATTTTGCTTAACAATTTTGGATTCCAATGATTATTACCTCATGCTTTTAGATTCTTAGGAAATCTCAATCTACTAGTAGTTGCTCTCTAGTATTTTAGTTTATTTTCTAAAATCTTATTTAACCCCTTTCCTTACCCAATTCTCTTTTTTTCTTTTTATTGTTAGATCATATGTCATGGGAATAAGGAGATGTTTGTTCCTTATTCTCTGGTACACATATGCAACCCAAAATTGAAGAGAGGAATTAAAAGTTCATATATGTCGGGGGAAGTGATAGGATGTTAGTCTATCATTTTCTGGTATTACATATATATTTTAAAAAAATTGTGTGGGGTGTGAATTTTTTTTTTAATGATGATCACCTCCAATCAAAGACCTCTTCATGTTAATTTCCTCCCCAAACCCCTTAGACAATATTATTGTCTTAGTCTTTAAATTAAAATATTGGGAGAGCATAAGTAGTAGGTTGCATTGTTTCCTTAAGTTTCTTTCAAGTTATGGTTTTTATAATTTAAATCTAACCTTGTTTGCACTTTACTCAATTTTGAGTACTAGTTAATTTATTAGAGAATTTTTGGCTAAATATTTCTCTCTTTTCACTTTAATTTCATAATTTAGGACTTGATTCTTAAATCGTTAAATTTTTATTTTTGGCTAGATTTTGGTGTTAATAAATTTTTTTAGTTTAATTGAAAATTTTATAATGTCTTATAAATATTTCTCATACTTTTGCTCTGGTATAGCAAAATCCTAAGCCTGGGGGAGTTTGATGACTACTTTTAGTCATCGTTTTTGGGGTAATTTAGTAGCCTAAATGCCTAAGTTTATTTATATTTTATGCTTGTTATTTCATGTTTTAAAGTCTATTTATAATATATTAATTATTAGTTTAATTTTATATTTTAAGTATTTTTTATGCATGTTGTGCTTTATTTCTTCTTAAAATCTTTTTGTGTTAGGATAATATAATTACTAGTTTTATTATAGTTTTTTTTGCTTTTTATGCTGCAATGTTATGTCATTATGTTATGATATAAAAATTAATGGTTTTATTATATGTTTTTATTATTATTTTATGTATTATGTTTGTTATGGTATATTATGTTTGTTATGTTATATTAAGTTTGTTATGTTATATTTAGTATAATAATTAATGTTATGTTATTAAATTTATCTAACATGTTTGCTTTGTTCTTGTAGGTCTATGATACAAGTGCAGCCCACTTCAAATCCCCTCAACATGGAGAAGCTCGGCAACTTTTGGTACAGCCTACCCGAGCCATGATGTTGATTCAGCCCACTCCAAGCAGCCCATTTCAAGTGCTACCCGAGCCCTCATAAAGCCCACAAAAATAGCCCATTTTATCCCATGATTGGCCGGCCCCCTTCATTAAAAATCATTCATGCACATTCATGCTTGGCCGGCCACTCTCATGCATGCACCTTGCCACCTCATTCATCACTCTCTCTCCGCTTTTTTATTATTTTCTCCCCACTTTATTCCTCTTCCATCCCCCTCTCTTATGTTTAATTTTCTTTTCATTTTCCTAAAATAAAATGCATGTATGTAGCCTCCTCTCTCTCCTTCCATTTATTATCATATAATGAATCTCTCCCTCTCTTCTCTCCCCTCATAAATAAAATGCATGAACCATCTCCACCAAGCATGGCCGGCCCCCCCTTGTCTCCCCTCATTCTAGATCCTTCTCCCTCTCCTATAAAAGTAACCCCTTGCCTCTTATTTTTGGTTTAGAAGTTTTAGTTTGGAAGTTAGATTTGGTAGAGAGCAAGTGAGAGTTCTTTTCTTATTTTCTTGTTAAGCTTTTATTATAATTTCTTTTTGTTTTGATAGTATAGTATTCTCTTTTCTACTATTGTTGTGTGCCCCTTCTTTTATCATCAATGAAAATGAATTTTTCTTATCATTGTTATTTCCCTTTCAATCATGTTTAGCTAATTTTATTTTGTGCCCGATCACGATGAGCTTTGCGATAAAATAACGCATCTTTAATTTTATGTTTGCGTTTGTATTTGTTTTCTATTATTGATCCTTCTTTGATTTTTATCGTATCGACTCCGTATTCTGGTATACGGTAGTAGACATTTGATCTCATTTCATTGAAGTCGAGAGACTCATTGATTTGAAAGATCACTCAAGGAAGGAAGGAGTTGCACGCAACCCTAGAGATAGGATGACGTAAATTCTCCGGATTGGAGTCAAATACAATAGTGAGGGTCATTTCGATAATGCGACTTTAGGCCATTTTGACTTGTAAAGAGATTTCGGTCAAAACGTCTATAAGTTAGGAGATTTAATGCTCTAGTGAGATTACTTCCGAATATCTGATCCGTCACGGTCTTAATAGATTTGCAAATGCTAAACGAATTTATTTCGTTATTTTATTTCAAAGTGAATCGCCGATCGAGCACTCTTTTGCAACAATTTATTTCTCTTTTAACTAAGTTTATTTTATTTTATTTTCAAAACCCATCAATCGTTCGGTAGGATAATAGAGTGGTTGTGAGTAATAGTACTTGCCTGCCTCGAGTTTTTATACGACCTTGATATATTTTTATCACTATACTATAAAACGATAGGTACACTTGCCTATTCGGATTGTAGTCCGTGAGACCATTTTTACGCATCAGGACCACATTGTTAAACTGGTCCACTTAGTGCAAGGGCCTGTAATGTAGCCTAGCATTGATGGAGATCTGGTGCAGGTGGAGTCAGATTTGTTGAGCTTCACAACATTTTTTCTACCCATGCCTGATGTTCAAGACAGGTATAACTACACTCGTACGTGGGTATTTGTTCTGTCGTCATTTCGGTACCCGCTTCCGAAACGTTAACTTGAACAACTACCCAAGCACTTCTAATTTCATATGCCCATCAGTTAAGAGAGTGCATGGTTGATGACTCCAATTTATATAGGGTTTGTCGGACTCATCTGGGCTTGTTTTCTCACTCGTGCACTGATCGGATATCGGTTATATTTGCATCGTTCGGTCAATGAATGCTTTATGCACTATTTTTGCATGTGTGTGTGCAATTGCACATTCTTATGCTGGAGGCAAGCACATGGTGGTCCCCATGGCTATTTCTTGCTGCTATTGTTTGCTTCTTGTTGCTGGAAGCTGGTACTCAAGCTTGTTTTATTAGTTTGCTTATGGTCTCATTATCCAAAGTTTCATTTTCCATTTTCTGTAAGAAACACACGGTCGTGCGACTTTATTCCCGCACGGTCTGTTGATAATCGTGCGTCTTACATAGCAGTGATTTGGACCTCTGTGGCTACCCGTGTGATTTTTTCACGCACGGTTTCTACCAAATCATGTGAGAAGGAATCACACGGTTTTCCTGTAGCTTCCCTTCCTGCTCCATTCTATGGTTGATCGTGCGATTTGTTCCCGCACAGGCAGCAACGCCCGTGAGCGAGTTAAACGCACGGTTCCACCTGCTTTCCTGCAATTTCAGCATTCTGTGGTTACCCGTGCGATTTCCTTCTTGCACGGGCGGACTCGCCCGTATGTGAGTAAAATGCACGGGTCAACGCATCTCCTTCCTCGGGCCTATTCTGAAAGTTAATATCGTACTATTTGCCCACGGTCGTGCTCCAACCCGCCCGTGACCATTTTTTTGACTTTTCTATTTAAGTTATAGATTTCCTCTTTCCAAGGATCCAGCTCCGCGCGCCCTGCCATTTTCGCTCCTCCGAGCGGTAAAACTCGCCTCCAACCTCCATTTTCTCCCTCCTCCTTGGAGACTTGATCCTGCAACCATTTCTCCTCAGAAAGCTTGCACTAGTTGCGTCTCCGGCCACCTTCATCTTCTCCGACCTCCAAGCTAATATCCAAGCTCATTGTTGCTGCACTTGCAAAGTTCTTTGGTCAGAACTTGCCCCGCAATCAAACAAGAAAAATATAGGTTATAGGGAGGAGGTGACAGCCCTTCTGGATCCTGGACGACATCGGAAGACTGAGCTCGGACAAGGATTGACAACCCTTGATTCTGGGCCTGAATTTCAGAAAGCCTTCATGCGCTCGGTTGTATTTCTCCACCTCTTCTTGTGGTTACTTCATTCTGAACTTGTGATAGTGGGATTGTTGCTTGAGAACAATGTTTTGCTTAAGGTTTCAGCATGTCGATATGTTGTTATATCTTAATCATTCTTGTGTTGTTAAGCTTCAGTTTTTCCTGTGCCTGTTGTGATCGAGCTGTTCTAGCGCTTGCTAGGAGCGTGCATTGCGATGAGCTGATTGTGACC